>CM053571.1:36695773-36815319 GCA_028646485.1 Cryptoprocta ferox
CACCCAGGCGCCCCATAGGGAAAGCTTTTAAAAGAGGGACTGAGGGGCACCTGGGTTGGCTCAGTCGGTTAAGCGTCGGACTTTGGCACAGGTCATGATCTCACAGTTCCTGAGTTCTAGCCCCACGTCAGGCTCTGCACTGACAGCTCAGAGCCTGGAGCCTGTTTCAGATTCTGTATCTCCCTCTCTCTCTGCCCCTTCCCCACCCATGCTCTGTATCTCTCTGTCTCTCAAAAATAAATAAACATTAAAATAAAATTTAAAAAAATAAAAATAAAAAATAAAAGAGGGACTGAGCTTGTCCTGGAGAAAGAAAGAGGGACTGAGCCTGTCCCGGACAGAGATTCTCCTACTGGTCTGGACACCATTCTGTGAGCTGCCTAGGGAGAAGGCCACATGGCGAGGACCTGAGAGCAGCATCTAGGAGCTGACAGCCAGTCTCCAGCTGATAGCCAGAGAGAAAGTGGGGACCTCAGACCTACAACAACAAGAAATTAAATGCTGTCAACAACCAGAGACCTTGGAAGAGGAATCCAAGCCTTAGTTGAAGACATAGCTGGCCATATCTTGATTTCAACCTTGCAAAACCCTGAGCAGAAGACCCAGCTAAAACATGTCAGACTCCTGAGCAACAGAAATTATGATTTAAAAATTTGTGTTGTTTTAAGCCATTAATTTTTTTGTAATTTCATGCATAGCAATAGAAAACTAATGCAAATAGGCAGTGTCAGCCTGTTATTTGTAGTCAGGAATCCTGACCGGTTCATGTATCCATTCTTGGCCAGGGGACCTTGATGGATAATTCCAAGACTCTGCCATGAAATAAATAATACTCCTTTCCTTCCCGGAAAAGCTATGCATTACTATTAACAGAAGAGGGAAGGCAGGCCAGACAGGTGAAGCTTAAAAAATAAAAAGGAAAGATGTTCACCATACTATATATATATATATATATATATATACACACACACACACACACACACACACACACACATATATATATTTCATTTAGAAGTTTTTAGTATTAATTTTTAACCACAAGTCTCCACTGTCTTAATAGTGGTATTCCAAGCCTTCATTGATTTGTTATCTTTAAGTTATGATGGTGGGGTAGAAACAGACTTTCTCTGTAAATTCCAAGGAACTGTGAGGTCATTTAGACAAGCCAGACTACTGGACTGAAGAGTAATTGGGGACAACCCAGTAGGACATGCCTAATGCTCAAAGACGCAATCTGAATGGACAAATGAGCAAAGGAAGAAAGTAGCAGGACACACAGTTCTCCGCATTCCATTATCTTCCCTCTACGACTCCAGCTGCCATTCAACCTAGCCTTCCAAATAGAAAAAAAAAAAAAGGCAGTCCCCCTTCCAGTCTAAATATATGAGGGTTTGGGTGGCTTCTCTTTGCACTGATGACTTCAGTCTTTTGAGAGTTTTCTTTTAAAATGAGACCGGTCATATTTTAAGCCTTAATTAGCTAAGATCTTAATTCTCAGTTTATGCCAAGGGTTGATTAAATCTGCTAATAGCAAGAATGAGTCACAGGATAAATGCTTAAGGAGGAGAGAAATGTTTCACAGATAAATTAAGGCTTCTTCACATTTTATCTAGGGCTATCTGAGCTACTCTGAATAATTCTGTGTGATTCTTTTTCAAATCCTTCAATCATCACCATCAGGTTTTTTAAAATTTTTAATATTTATTTATTTTTGAGAAAGAGAAAGAGCGAGAGAGCAAGAGAGCAAGAGAGAGAGAGAGAGAGAGAGAGAGAGAGAGAGAGAAAGCAATAGAGAGGGTCAGAAAGAGAGGGAGACACAGAATCCGAAGCAGGCTCCAGACTCTGAGCTGTCAGCACAGAGCCCAACGCGGCTTGACCTCATGAACCGTGAGATCATGACCTGAGCCGAAGTGAGAGGCTTAACCGACTAAACCATTCAGGCGCCCTTCATCACCCTTGTTTTATGGTAAGTATGTCTCCTTGTTTATATAGAAGGCCTTTTGCGATAGTCCGGCTTTGTATGTTATGATATTCTTCATGTTTTGTGTTCTGATACTATTAACCTGTCCTTCTTTCTGCCTTATGCATATAAAATTCCCACTGCCTACACCACTCTGTGCAGCCCCACCTCCTTTTCACACACACGTAATGTTTGTGCCTAGCCAATTTCTATTCTTCTTGAGGATAAACTACCTTCTCAAAGATTTCCCTGATAGACCATGGCTATCCGGCCCTCCCCTCCATCCCTACTAAAGTACACTTCTCTGTGCTTCTACAGTATTGTTGCTTTATCTGGATCCCCTCCCTTACCCTGTAGGGTAATATATACACACAGTGCTTATAACAGTAATAGGCACTTAGTAAGTGTTAGTTCTGTATAAGTGTTAGCTTTTATCATCATACTGAAATTATCTGTTTCAATACCAGTTTCCTCCACTAATGTGTAAACTCCTTAACCTAACAGACAATATCTTATTCATTGCCTTTAAATTATTTCTTAGATTATAGTGAGGGATCAAGGAATGTGCATTGAAACGTAATATAGTAAAGAACTATTATTTATCGAATCTGTGTCAAGCAGGATTTTTAAAAAATTTTTTTAAAGTTTATTTACTCATTTTGAAAGAGAGAAAGAGAGAGGGAGAGAGAGAGAATCCCAAGCAGGCTCTGCACTGTCAGCACAGATCCCAACTTGAGGCTCAAACCCATGAACTGTGAGATCATCACCCTGAGCCACCCAGGCAGGGTTCCCTCGGAACCTGTAAATATGACGGGATATCGCTCCTGTGATTAGGTGTTGTTATATGGTCAGTTGACCTTAAAATAAGGAGATTATCTCATCTCAGCAACTTTTTAAAAGAAAATTTTTAAATGTTTATCTAGTTTTGAGAGAGAGACACACAGAGCATGAACAGGGGAGGGGCAGAGAAAGAGGGAGATACAGAATCCAATGTAAGCTCCAGGGTCTGAGCTGTCAGCAAGAGCCTGACACAGGGCTTAAACCCATGAACCATAAGATCATGACCTGAGTCAAAGTCAGATGCTTAGCCAACTGAGCCATCCAGGAGCCCCTCATCTCAGCAACTTTTAAAATCAGACACCTCTCTCAGGGTGGTGGCAGAGGGGAAGCCAGAGAGAGAGGAAGCAAATCATGAGAAGGGGTTGACATACTGTGGCTGACTTTGAAGATGGAGAGGACCATGCCCGGTCTGCTGCCAGCAAAGAAATGGGACCTTAGTCCTGTAACTGCAATTTTTATGAGCTCACAGGAGCCACCAGATAAGAGCCCAGCTCAGTAGATGACTTGCTGTTGGCCTTGTGATACCCTGAACATAGAACCCAGCTGAACCCACCTGGACTTCCAACCTACAGAACTGCGAGATAGTAATGGGTATTGCTGTTGTCATAATTTCGTATGGCACCAATAGAAAACAAAGTACATGTGAACTATACGCAGGACTCCTTACACAAGTATCAGGAGTGTATCTCACTTAAAGATTCCTCATCTTTCTTGGGGAGCCTGGGTGGCTCAGTTGGTTGAGCATCTATCTAACTTCAGCTCAGGTCATGATCTCACGGTTCATGAGTTTGAGCCCCGCATTGGGCTCTGTGCTGACAGCTCAGGGCCTCAAGCCTGCTTTCAATTTTGTGACTCCCTCTCTCTCTACCCCTCCCCGCTCATGCTCTATTGGTCATTCTTGGTGGTCTTTTACCTCCACCAGTGTTGTGTGTCAAGTTTCTGAGATGAGACTACATAGGTCATCAGTCCTGTTTGCATACCAGTTAATACTGGAACATCTATCCTAACCTGCATGGTTATGATCTCTTCAGGTGTCTTCCTGACATTCATGTCCCAGCTCAGGGTAGATTTCCTATGAAACTTCAAGGCCTCTCACTTCAATGGGTCCCTTCCAAGGACCTATACTCAACTGAGTATTTGAAATTTTGTATCTTTTTTCCTTATTTTTAAGTTTATTTATTTATTTTGAGAGAGAAAGAGACAGAGAGAGAGAGAGAGCGTGCACAAGGGGGGAGGGACAGAGAGAGAGAGAGAGGCGGGGGGAGAGAGAGAATCCTAAGCAGACTCCACACCATCAGCGCAGAGCCCGATGTGGGGCTTGAACTCACAAATTGTGAGATCATGACCTGAGCCGAACTCAAGAGTCAGACCCTTACCAACTGAGCCACCCAGGCATTCCTTATATCTTTTCTTCTTAAAAAGGAATAAGCAGAATATATAAATGTAAAGCACCACAAAACCTGGAAACCCCTTCAGCTCACAACTTTCCTGATTAATTAATGTAATCTCTTTTTCCTCACCCCACATTCAGCTGCAGGAACTTTGGACATTATCTCTTAGTTTCTCCTTCATCTTCATTTTTTTTTCTTCACTATACTTAGCAATATGTGAATTTATGTATTCATTTAAAATGTGTTCATTTTCTGTCCCTACCCACTAGAATGATAAGCTTATAGGAGGCAGGCACTTGATTTGTTTTATTTATTCCTGTATCCCCAGAACCTCAAATAATGATTGACTGATCAACTTCAGGTCTACCAAACTGCTCCATTCTGGCTTAGTCTTTTTGGGTTGCTATAACAATACACCATAAACATAAACTGGGCAGTTTAGAAACAACAAACATTTCTCATGGTTCTGGAGGCTGAGAAGTCTTAAGAGTGAGATACTGGTAGTTTCAGTGTCTCCCCTCCTGGTTCATAAATGGTAATCTTTTCATTGTGCCCTCACATGGTGGCAAGGGACAGTTAGCTCTCTGGGGCCACTTTAATACAGGCACATATGACCTAACCACCTCCCAAAGGCCCTACCACCTAATACCATCACCTTGGTGGGTGGGGGTAGGATTTCAACATATGAATTTTGAGGGGACACAAATATTCAGACCATAGCACCTGTCAAGTCTGGGGCACAGCTATGTTTGGCTAGTGAGAGTCCCAGACATAGTTTCTAGCCTCTCTAGTGCAGCATTCAGCCATTCACTCTCAGATCCTGTCACAATCCAGGGACACTTCCAGGGATCAGGTAGCAAATCCCCACTGCTCTAGAGACTCACCAACTTCTTTTTCATCCTTTTAGCCTAGGCATCACTTTTTATTCTCAGTGAGGTCCTTCTTTCCCATGGCAGTACCCAAGGATAGACGGGGAGGACCCATCTGCCTGGTGTCCTCTTCTCCCAAATAAAAATAATAATTCATGATACTATGAATAAACATCGTTTAAGTGAGGATAACATTTAGAAAAATGTTTATATTGATCTATGATACTACGTAAATGTAGCTTTAGTAAATTTCATAGCCACCTGATACACTACTTCCAACCAGATTACTAGCCTCGAACTCTTATTAAATAGTAATTTGGGGGTAACCGTTTCAAGCTAGGAAGGAAAGTGTTTTGAAAGCAACTTCTGCTTTCTTCCCTGTCACAAACATCCCCCTGAGACAAGGAAGCAGAGTGCCTCAGCTTAAATGAGGGAAGGAAAAGAGGTGACTACAAGAAAATAAACAAATCTCAATTTTTTCCTTCTTACATACATTATTCATTTAATCTGAACACAACTACAGGAAGCTGATAGATTATTCCCACCTGCCACAAAGGAGCATAGTCATTACCAGTGATGCTGTATTTGTTATCACTTTGCATGTTCACTCTAGCTAGTATTCCATTCTGCACATTTCTGCATTCTGGTCTCTGAAAGAATTTAGAAACTTTTCCTAGGATTTGAGTTGAAGGACATTTGAATAAATCCCTCAACTAAATGCTAGTATTCCAAGATAGAGCTCATGCACCTAAACTCTCCTTCCAGATGTTGGAGCAGCAGCCTTTAGTTGCTCTTGTAATTTCATTGTTACAGAGGATGACACTTAGTTGTGAATTAATTTCCTGTCATGTTTTCTCCTGGAGTTCACAGTTTTTTTCATATAAATTGGCCCTCCAACAGCCTATCTTGACACCCTGAGGTGAGTGTGTCACAAAGGTCCTTTCTGTAATCCTTACTAAATTAATTATAACTATTATTATACATGGTAATTAAAGTCAGCCAGTGTTCCCCAAACATGTAGGACATGTAGACTGGTAGTATTTGATGTAATTTTAAATGGATGGAAATTAAAATACCAGTGAAGCATTCAGCAAAAAGGCTGTTCTCTTTTCAATATACTTTAATCTTTATGATTATAGTAAGTAGAAAAATAACAAGCTGGCGCTAATATATCCAACCCTTGCCAATCTTCCTTTTTTAACAAATTGAGAGGAGGAGGCCTTGGGCTCAGATCTCTGATAGGTAACCTAACTAGAATAACATTTTCTTTTCATTGCATTTGCTTTGAAGTTCTTTATGTCAATTGGAAATGTTTTCCACTTGCAAAAGTGACATAATGTTTCCTTTAAAAATAAATCTATTTTTAAAAATAAATAAATCTATTTATGTTTTTTTAAAGGTTAAAAGAAACATTTTAATAGGTTCCTGGATCGGGCAAAAATCATGACAAAGTTTGGGGAACACTAAATTAAGCAATTCATATGAATGGCCATGTGATGTTCTGACACTGACCATGATACAGGTTGCAAGTCATGTGCATTAGAGGCAAGTCATCATCTCTTTCGCACTATTTCTGTACTTTGCATTGTTGCCAGACACTCATCTGATTCCCTGTTCATGGGGACCAGAGGAGCTTTATGGGAATATCAGCCACAAGTAACTGTGTAAGTGTTAGGTTCTTGAGATGAAGCCAGATGTGACAGAGCATTTACCCTGAAGAATTAAAGCAAGATAACTTTCAGAGTAGTGGAAGGAACCATTGGGTCTAGGCAGTGAGACTGACTTTCTAACCCAGAGTCAAGGGAAGGGATTAGATGCTATGATCTAGAAATCAGGTTTGGTTTAAAAGTAGAGTCTGAAGCAATTTAAGGTGATACAGTGTTGGTTCCAGTCAATAATCCAGGTGGGTTTGAATATCTTATGATGTTAGCAGATTGTAAACTTTTATTCAGGTTCCTAAAAACAACATTTGAAAGAAATTATTTTACAATGGAAGAGAGGCTAGGCCAGGTGTAGAGCAGAGGAGATAAGACTAAACTGCCCTGAGAATTCTATTCTCAACTATATAAATGTAAATTAGAATTTCAGGTTTGAATTACAGATGAGAACTTATATGTATGACTAAAAGTACTTATCAATATCTTATGTACACTTTGTACCAAAATACATTTCCAATTGTATAATAAAGGTTAACAGGGAAAAAGATTCACTGAACAGAAAGTTGGTTTATGGAATATTTTAATATGCTACATAGTATTAGTGATATACACCTTCACTATTATAAAGATTGTAAAGGTTGGCAAAACAGTGAGCTATCAATTAAGCAAAGAAACAACCTACATCCCAAGAATTCTTTATTATTTTAATAGTCAGAGACTAACTTTTTACATGTAAAAGAGCTTTTTGCCATCTGGCAATTAATTAACCAATTTTACTGAACAAAAGGCTAATTCTGAAATTTTTATTTTTTGCTTGGGTTGACTTTAAAATTTTCCTTTTCTTGTTCTGTTTCACATATGACAAATAATCAAATATATTTTCAAAATTAGATTCATTCATAAGTAAGTAACAAATCTCCACATCGTAGAGGTTGGTACTAAGCTAAGGGCATACACACACAAGCATTGGTATTACATTACATTCTCTAGTTGTTTTTCTAATAAACTTGGCTGTAAGTGTAGTATCATATTATTGCTGGACTCTTTAGGTGATGGTACATCAGAGAGAGCACAGAGAAATATCTAGCTTCATGTGTGTGAGTATTTAAAGTAAATTAATGATTTAATTAAAAATTCTTCAAATCCATCATAGTAAATTAATGGTTAGTAGGGGATATCTGAGGTGTAATTAAGCTTTTAAAAAGATATTCTTGGGGGCACCTGGCTGGCTCAGTCAGTAGGACATGTGACTCTTGGTTTTGGGCTTGTGAGTTCAAGCCTGGGTTGAGTGTAGGGATTACTTAAAAATAAAATCTTAAAAAATAAATAAAAAATAAAATCTTAAAAAAAGATACATATTCTCTTTTGACAACCTCCTGCATATAATAAAGACCCCAAACATGATTAATGATTTGCTGAGCAAAGAAAACCAGTTAGCAAATTAATATAGTTCAATTTTTATTTTATTTTTCCATTTCTTCTGCTGCTTAAAGTTTGAAGTTAACTCAGCTACTAAAGTATTATGAAGTGATTAGCTTTGTGTTATTGTTTTTTAAATAAGTTGTGTGCTTTCTGGAATTAGCCATAGGTCTTCTGTATTATTAATTCAATAAAAAAAAAATCCTCCCTGCAAATGCAAAGCAGGTAGCATTTTAAGAGTACTTCCAATGTTACAGGAGTCCTGATGCATACGGGCACATGTACCCCAATGTTCATAGCAGCACTTTCAACAATAGCCAAATCATGGAAAGAGCCTAAATGTCCATCAACCGATGAATGGATCAAGAAGATGTGGTTTATCTATACAATGGAATACTACATGGCAATGAGGAAGAATGAAATTTGGCCATTTGTAGCAACATGGATGGAACTCGAGGGTGTTATGCTAAGAGAAATAAGTCAGGCAGAGAAGGACAGATACCATATGTTCTCACTTATAAGCTAAACAGGAGAAACTTAATAGAGGACCATGGGGGAGGGGGAGGGGAAAATAGTTGGGGGGAGGGGGAGGGGAAAATAGTTGGGGAGAGGGAGGGAAGCAAACCATGAGAGACTCTTGAATACTGAGAACAAACTGAGGGCTGATGGGGGTGGGCGAAAGGGGAAGGGGTGTGATGGGCATGGAGGAGGGCACTTGTTGGGATGAGCACTGGATGTTATATGGAAACCAACTTGACAATAAACTATAAAAAAAAAAAAGAGTACTTCCAATGAGATTAACATGGAACTTGCTGACTGAAAGCAAAACTCAATGAATTTGCATACATTAATAGCCCAGGTGGGTTTTTATTCTTTTGTTTTTGACTGGTAGCCTTTGGTAACTGATAGTTATTTTTGTTTTATTAATAAACTACTGTCTCATGTATTTTACAGTTTGAAGTGCTTGAATAGGAAAGAGCATACTTCCCACCAAACTCTCCTCCAAATGAAAACTTGAGATACCAGTCTGTATTCCAGACCACTTTCAAGAGCTACCAAATAAGACCATAATATTCTTGGGAAACAGTGAGGATAAGCTGTCAGTTTTTCTAGGTAGACAGAATAGCTGACAAAGCAATCCTCCGATTCCTTTCTTTTATTATGAGGGCTGTCTTCTAGAGTTCTTAAAGTGAATAGAAATTTTGTATTTTAGTGCTAATAGTTCTTCAGCACCTAACACCATCATTATTTAAGGATCTTTTATTATCATTGGTGTGTTTTATGCATGCTACACTTACTATTTCTACAATATTTTCAGAGGACTATTTTACCCTAGTTTGGGTTTTTATTACTATCCCAGTAATTGCAGTTCAGAAAATTCAGTCTTACAGGGCAGGTGGCTTCCTACTTGCATTTTGCTCAATTATTTTATTTCTCAACATGAAAGGCTGCGATGTAGTCTACTGGAGGATAAAAGCTTAATTGCTCACTGCTGCATCCCCAGGATCCAGATGCCTGATCTAGTACAGGTGCATATTTGCTAAAGGAATCCTAATCCTACTGCTGAGTAAAATTAGTTTGTTGAGGACTCAGCTAGATGTTCCCTAAAGTTCCATTCAACGGTAAAGAGTTAAGACTTTTCTTACTTTGGCTCTAAATGTCCTAAAACTCTTTCGTGGATGAAAACAGTGGTGTTTAGAAAAATATCAATTGGTGGAGATTGCCAAAAGATGGCTTCAAAGACTTCAGCTATTGTTACAAATCGTGTGTGAGGTGTCCAACAAGACAAAGATAAAAAGCCCTTTTTTATGATTATAATGAATTACAAAGTCTTTTTTTTTTTTAATACGTGACCTTAAACGGTGGTTTAAATATGTCCTTATGGTCAATGTATTGCCAGTGCCTAGAACAATGACTGGCTCATAGTAAATATTCAATAAATACCAACTGAATTAATTGCGTAATATTAACATTCCTTTGAACTCTAGAAGCAGCTGGGTCTTTACCCATCCTTAGAAAGCGATGGCGCAGGAACCAGAAATCCCTTAAAAGGTCAGGATCAGCAACTAGGTTAAGCTAAGCTCCCTTTGTAGTACAAGGCAGGCTTAAAGCACTGAAGGAAAGGTAAGAGGACCCGAAATACGCGTGAGAGAAAAACAAAACAACAAAAGACAAGCTTAAGGGGAAAGACGTTTCGATAGTGGAGGTTGGCAGGAAGCCACCGCAATTACCGCAGGTCAACCCTTGTTACCCGGCGTTCACTAAGGGCTGAGATCTGGGGTAACTACCACCAAAGCCCTCGGCTACACAGACCCCGCTTTTAAGAGCTTCTTATCAATACTGACAGGCCCAAGTCCATTCGTATTCCTCAGAAAGAGAAATTACAAGCGCCTAATTCACGTCCTATCCTCCATTCCGTTCAAATAACGCAGCCAATAGGAAAATCCTCCGCCCAGAGCTAACGACTCGGCGGATCTCAGGCAGCCCGGGAGGCAGGTCGGCCTGGTAGAGCCACCGTACAGACCGACTGTTGGCCTCCGGAACCCCAGGAGTCCTCAGCCTGGCGGGACAACCTTCCTTCCCTGTCTCCGCCCTTCCAGGTTGGTCCCAGCCCCCGCAGCCCGAGCGGCCTGGACCACACCCGCTTCCCTCCGGTGGCCCGGCCGCCCCCGCCGCAGTTCGCGCGAGCGCTCTTCCTGGGGCGGGCACAGCCCTAGGGCGCATGCGCGTTGGCCGAAGGGCGCCTCCCTGTCCGGATCTCGCGAAGTTACGTTAGATTGGCTGCCGGTGACGGGTGGCCGGGCCGGGGGCGGGAGGGCTTCTGAGGTAGGAAGGGAGGTCCGCTCGGCCGGGCGCGCCGCCCCAGTGCTCTGTGGGATACTGGAAGTCTCGAGCGTCTCCTCCCGGTTCCCAGCCCTCCTCTGGCCCGCACTCATAGAAACAGTCACACACCCCCTGCCTTCCCTCTCTTCCCTCTCCGCCTCCCCCTTCCCCCCCTCGCGATAAGAAGACCCGGCGGCAGGAGAGGGGATGAAGATGGCGGACGCGAAGCAGAAGCGGAACGAGCAGCTGAAGCGCTGGATCGGCTCCGAGACGGACCTCGAGCCTCCGGTGGTGAAGCGCCAGAAGACCAAGGTGAAGTTCGACGATGGCGCCGTCTTCCTGGCTGCTTGCTCCAGCGGCGACACGGACGAGGTCCTCAAGCTGCTGCACCGCGGCGCCGACATCAATTACGCTAATGTGGACGGACTCACTGCCTTGCACCAGGTCTGTGCACCCCGCCGGTGACTCTCCTGACCCTGCGGGTTCTCGTCGGCCTCCCGCCGGGGCCTTGTCTCCGCTCTCGGCCTCCGGAGGCTGGGGGCGGCGGGAGACTCCCTGCTGCGGGGTGAGGGGGCGGCTTCCCGCGAGGGAGAGAACTAGTGGAGGGAGGGCTTCTGGCGTGAGGCCCCCTTCAGATTAGTTAATGTTGGAGTTGGGAACTGGGTGATTTCCGGGGCAGAGGAAAAAGGGACTGTGGTCGGCTTGGGACCCCAGGTCCATTTGTAAACGTGTGTCTGGGAGTTGGGGTCGAGACGGGAAGGGGCGTACTGGGCTTGTACCTGGGCCAGATGTCAGTGATATACTTGCACGACGGGGGATGCTAAAGAAAACAACCAACGAGGGCATTAGGGACACTTGAGCAGATGGACGTCTTTGGCTTGTAGGTGGGCATTGGATATGCTGTAGTTTTTAGGGCTTGATTACAAATGATGATGGTAATAATAGTAATCAAGAGCCCTAAGCGGAGTGCCTGAGCGATTTCCTGTTTTCTCCTTTATTATTGTTGGTCATTGGGGAGGGGGGAAACGGGTATAATTAGCTGATCTGCACCGGGTGAAAGGGAGGGGATGGAGGTGGGTACGGTAAGAAAGGGTTCAAAGGGCTTGCCCACCGCCGGACCCGAACGTACTCAAGTGTCTTATCGGAGAAGAGTTTGCCGCAGTGTCAGAGATCCTTGAGCCCCACGTCTTGGGGTGTGCACTCGGGTTAGAAAGAGAAGAATAAACACGGGGCACTCTTTTCAGAGCCGATTACCAAGCTCTGATTTTCCTTTTGGAGATGGAAAAAAAAAAAGAAAGAAAGCTGGTCAGAAACTTTTCTCAAAATGGATGCTTTGTGCATGTTAAAGTTTTATAGTACTCTGATTGGGATCTCTCAATGTTAGCCAAATAAGGAGAAACTATTGGCAATCCAGAGATAATGTTGCTTTGCCTTTAACAGGCCAAAAGCAACACAACCACGTAGAGTTCTGCATAAAACAATTTTTAAGTGATGGTAATAGGTGACAGGACATAGACTCTTTCCATTTTCTTACTGGGCAGTTTGGAATTAACTTAGAAAACGACTTTACAGCCATAACTTCCCCTTACAATGAAAAGATTTGTAGACCCATCTCAAAGTTGTCTTGGTTTTGTATGGAAGATCATAGCTGTATTTTATTTAATACTGTAAAAAACACTTGTTTGGGAGGTTGAAATTTAAGGCTTTGTATTTTATGAATATTGCCTCGCTGCCTTTTTAAAAGAGGTGTGTGGTGGCATTTTTCCTTTTGCTGCTTCCTGTTTGGTGAATGATGACCGTTTTAAGTTTTATTTAATTGAATTCTTCTATCAAACTTGGCTATGGCCTTTGTTTACAAAGTTGACTGGATGAATTGAAATGACTGACAAGTTACAGGACAAATCTGGTATTGAGAATGTGGAACCCAGTAAAAATATAGTGTGGTCTTGAGTTCTTTTTCTTTTCCATTAGAGCGTCTAATGTATAGCATACTTTTTATTTGGCTGAGGTTTATTTTAAAACATAGCAAACTCTAGATTCTAAAAACGTGTTGAGAATGAAAGAAACTTTTGGGGTTAAGAATGATAACTGTAGTTATGTAAGATGAAGTATCTTTCAAGTATAATTTGCATGTGTTAGTACGGAATTGATTCTGAAAGACATTTATTGTATACTTGAGGTCAAGGTGCAATTGGATAATGGTTTACATCAATATGTTTTATTAAAATTGTCAAATAGAAATTCAAAGTTATTATATTTGTGGAGGAACCCAATTGTTATTGGCTTGGAGAAAGAGGAAATTTCCTAATACTTACGTTAATGTAATATTAATATTGGCTTAGGTAGGAAGAGAAAATACATATAACAGACTTCTTAAGGGTTTTTTTTCCTCTCTCAGTTTGGACATGTTGCAAGAATTATCAGACTTATCAATGTTTTCCTAACTAACTGAATTCAGTAGTTAGTTTGGCAACGTACAGGTATAGTCTTCATTGGGTATTTTGTTTTAGTTGAGAAGCTTGTTAAGCAGAAGTTTTGAAGCTTATGCATAATCATTTGCATAATATCTTTTTGTAATTTGTCTGCACATTCCTTAAGTCAGTGAAGCCAAAGTCTTTAAAATATTAAGCATTAAAAATTTTATCATGTTTTCTCCACTCATTTCTCTTTTATCAACTCTTGTACTTTCTTCCCATTGTGACTGTGAGAACAAGGAGTTCGCTTTGGGCAAATTTAGAACAACAGATAGTGAAAGGTGATAAATACAACTTTTATTTAAAAGAATCACAAGAAAATTTTAAGAAATATCTTGAATGCTGCTTTTTTAAAATACTTAAATTTAAAAAACCTAAAATTGACCCATTGATTTAATACCCCTAGAATAGTATTTTTTTAATTTAACCTCTCAAAAGATCATGTAATAACCTAAAATGTTTTTGCTAGATTATCGGTTAGTCTTTTGGAATATTTGTTTACGCTTTTGGTTTTAATCAAGTGTCTTAAATTTCACTGTTAGGATAGTTTTAGAAACTTCACAATCTTTAAATATACTTAATCTAATATTTTACTTCCATTTTTAATGTAAGCAGCTTATATTTAAAAATTTATTGGTTGAAGGTGATTTCTCATTGAAAGTTACAAAAGATACTTAATATTCAGCTATTTTTGTATAGAAATATGTCATCCATATTGGAGAAAAGCAGTGTTTCTTGTCAAATTTCCTGTCTTGGTCTCTGGAATAGCTTCCCTCCCCCTGACTCCCAGAGCTAGAAAACAATACTAAATAGTACTGAAGTTAAAATAAACTTCTGATTTTCTAGAACTGAAGTCTAGAGTAGCTTTTCATTTTATTGGTGGGCATCAATCAGCTCTGATTTTATGGTTACCTGATAGAGTTTTCTGTCTTGTGATCTGTATCCGTATTTCAGTATACATTATAGATTTTAGGAGAGTAATAGAGTTTTCTATAAAATGCCTTATTGCTGAGTCCTACTAATACTGGTGTGCATAAAATGCAGGACTGAGATTTCTTCCAACAGTTTAGAGTTAAATCTTTGATTTTACCTTAAAATTTTACCTACTTCTTCTGTGCCAGTAACTTCCAACTAGTTTCCAGTTCTCACATTACTGCAGAGTTCCAATCCCTCATTTCCATTTTTCTAGTGATGATGATATTGACTTAAGATGAAATATTATTCAATATATTATGATTCTATACTTAAAAATATATATTTAAGTAGTAATGTAGAAAATAGAGGTTCACACCCTTTGTCATGGAATAGCAACTACTGTATTTGCATTTACCGTTGTGATTTTTTCTAAGAATTCTTATTCAAACAGGGATTTTCATAGCTAAAGTACAGTTTTATAATCTACTTTCATCACTTAACATCAGTTTAGATATATAGATATATGTATGTTTTTTTTTCATATCCTAAGACATTACCCATATCCAGGTACCTGTTAGACAGTTTTACATCAGTGTCAGAAATTTCTTTGAATTCAGCCTAAATAAAACTTAAATCTCTCTTTACCAAGCCTGCTCTTCTTATTAATGCCTCTGATTCTTTCAGTGATGTCATTAATCTCTGGATCAAGCTTAAAATTCAATTATTGTTTACTTATCCCCTTGTCTACATATATCTTGTCAGTTCTTTTCCTTCCAATACTCTGATTATCAACCTAGTTCATACTTTTATTATTTTATTTCTACAGTATAATAATAGGTTAATTGCTTTATCTGCCTCTTCTCTCTCTCTGGTCCAATCCAGCATTCATATTGCCATCAGAATAATTTTTTAACAATATCATTTTGATTGTGTCACTCCTTTCCTTTAAATTCAGTGTTTCATCATTTAGCTTCTACCTGATATATCTCCGTTGTGTTCTATTTTTTTTAATTTTTATGTTTATTGTTTATTTATTTTAAAACATTTTAATGTTTATTTATTTTGAGAGAGAGACAGAACATGAGCAGGGAAGGGTCAGAGAGAGGGGGAGACACAGAATCTGAAGCAGACTCCAGCCTCTGAGCTGTCAGCACAGAGCCTGATGGCGGGGCTTGAACCCACGGACTACGAGATCATGACCTGAGCCCAAGTTGGACGCCCAACCAACTGAGCCCCCAGGCACCCCCATTGTGTCCAGTTTTTTTTTTGTAATGTTTAGTTATTTTTGAGACAGAGAGAGAGAGGGAGACACAGAATCCGAAGCAGGCTCCAGGCTCTGAGCTGTCAGCACAGAGCTGGACATGGGGCTTGAACCTATGAACTGTGAGATCATGACCTGAGCCGAAGTCAGGCAGATGCTTAACCAACTGAGCCACCCAGGTGCCCCATTGTGTTCTGTTTCTTACTCTTCACTTTATTTCCATGCTTATGGAAATACATTTTCTGCCACTAGAATATCTTCCCTCCCTTCTTTGCCAGTCAAAATCCTAGTTATTCTTTGGGGTTCAGTGGAGTTGCCAGGCAGTAGGGATCTTTCTGTCCTTTGAATTTGTATGCTATTATGGCACTCTTTTCTCTGGGTTGCTCATTATTCCTTATATTTTGCCTCACTGCTGCTATCGAAAGGCTTCTTACTGAATAGTGTTTGTTTTTAAATTTGTCTTTCCTGATAGATGGTAAGGACCCAATTTCCCATATTTTTGTATTCCCAGAGCCTGGCACATTGTAGGTACTCACTAAGGATTTTTTCATTTGTATCTTTTACCTTGTATTATAAGTAGGAAGTTTTATACTTATCCGTATATTGTAAGATAAATTTTTTAAACACTTCCTATCCAATACTTACTGTTCTTACACATAGTAGAACTTATATTTTTTATAAAACAAATGAAAATCTTTGTTATGGATATTGTGTGCAGATTTGTTTTAGTATCTTGAGCTTTAAAAAAATTTCTTAATATTAACCTTCTTCCTAATAACAAATCCTAAATCATTTTAAATCTTGGTTAAGTGATAGAAAAATATTTAGTTGAGTCATTAATTGATTCATCACCTTCTTTATAGGAGATTCAACTAGGTCCTACAGAGGAATACAAACTAGAATTAGACCCATGTTCTGTACTAGTATAATTTTAAAATAAAGTTCTCCTTTTTCTTTTCAATAGACAGACTTGCAGATAAGTTTAGTATTCAGTCCTTTTGCTTATAAAATACAAATTTTATCAACTTCTAAGGAAGTCATTTGAAGCTTCTTTGTAAAAATATGTGGCTCCCTTCTTGACAGTAAAAGGAGTACTTTTGTGCAGTCTTAAGTGCTTAATCTCCTCAGCCAAGGCATTTTCACTGAATCGTAATCTGAAATGTAACTCTCTTTAAAAGTATTCTAATAGGGCTACTTAAAGTGTTTTCCAACCAAAAGGAAGAGAGATTGGAAGCAGCTGATATTGAGTCTCTTGTTAGAGAATAGTGTAATTGCTATATATGAGAAATCTGTTTAAAACTGAAGATAGAGTTTATTGTTTATTTTTTGAGGTGGGGGATGTTAACATCTTAGAAGAATCTACTGAGTCACTTATAAATAATATCTATTTTAAGGAATGTGTAGTATAAATTACTCTTTCTACATAATTTTCTTATTAGACTGTAACACTTTATGCTAATGGCTCTTAAGTTTCTATTGAAACCATCCTAAATCCATTAAAAGAAGAAAAAACCCACCTAAACAAACAAAACTTCTAACCTCAAACTGGCCCTTCACTTCCTGCAAATAAATGGACAACCCTAGCCATATATGGGCTGTGGGGGTAGGACACCAGTGCCCACATTGCTACTGTTATAATGCCTTCTCTGCAGTTGCTGCCTTTGTGCTTCCTGGCAACAGTTTTGTGGTCTGACTTTGAAGTGTCATAACCAAGACCATCTTTCGTATGCTTCAGCTAGTGTGATTGCAAGCTGTGACTGAGCATTTTCTCGTGCAGCCAGGTAGAAGAATGAGAAGGAATAGAAGAAATTTGTTACCACAGTTTACAAATGCTGTTCACATAGGAAAAATAGTTGTACTTAAAAAAATGTCTAAGGGCACCTGGCTGGCTCAGTTGGTGGACCATGTGATTCTTGATCTTAGAGTTTAAGCCTCATGCTAGTGTAGAGATTATTTAAAAATAAAATCTCCCCCCCCAAAAAAAAGTCTATAGTTAGAGGATTTTTTTTAGAGATGACTAGAAAGATGCCTTTTTTTTTTTCTTAATGTTTATTCATTTTTAAGAGAGAGAGAGGGAGATACAGAATCCGAAGCAGGCTCCAGGCCTCTGAGCTGTCAGTACAGAGCCCAACGCAGGCTCGAACTCATGAACCGAACTGTGAGGTCATGACCTGAGCCAAAGTCGGATGCTAAACTGACTGAGCCACCCAGGCGCCCTGAAAGATGACTTCTATGGGAGATGGTGGGTACAGAAAATTATGTTAACTGCTATAGCAGTACTATATTACTTCTTGAGAGTTCCCAAAGTTGGTAGTTTCATTCCTTTCTGCCTGAAAAATATTGCTGTTTTCACCCCTACTTTTCTTTTGAAAGTTTATGGGGTTCCACAATCATTTTGAAAAGATGGTGTATTGACAGTTTGATAGACCTTTTTGAAAGGTTGAAGACCTCCAGCAGTCTTTTGAGATTATTCTGTGTTGGAATTGGATATATATTAGCCATGGCTTATCACAGTGTTTATTAAGAGATAGACTTGGCTGGTGAACATTTGGTGAGGACTTGTTGTATGTGAAACACTGTGGTACATGCTTTTACAACCAATATCTTATTTAATTCTCACAACATCCCTTTTTACTTGCTCAAGATTACCAAAATAATAAACGACAGAGCTGGGTTCTAACACACAGGTCTGATTCCAAAGCTCAAACTTAACCCTATGCTAGATATCTTATTTTTGTGTGTTTTTGAAATTTTTTTCATGTTTATTTATTTATTTTGTGAGAGATTGAGGGAGAGAACACATGCATGCATCCAGGCACGTGAGCAGGGGAGGGGCAGAAAGAGAGAGAGAGAGAGAGAGAGAGAATGAGAGAATGAGAATCCCAAGCAGTCTCTGCACTATCAACGCAGAGCCGGACATGGGGCTCAATCTCACCGAATCTAAGATCATGACCTGAGCTGAAATCCGGAGTGTAGAGTGTGACGCTTAACCAGCTGAACCACCCAGGTGCCCCATCTTTTAAATCTGAAGAAGAAAGTATTCTTAAATCTTCTAGTCATTATGTTTGATGATTAGTAGTTACAGATTTCTCTGTTAATCAGAGAATTAAATGAAACACACAACACACACATATATATATAATTTTTTCTTCATCTACGTTTGATTTAGCTGGGCAACACTTTTATTAGTTTTCTTTGGTAACTGAAATAGTAGTACTATACCTAAATTAATCTCGGAAGCAAGGGTTCCTAAGTGGCTTAGTCAGTTAAGCACTGGACTCTTGATTTCTGCTCAGGTCACCGTCTCAAGGTTCATAAAATTGAGCCCTGTGTGGGGCTCTGTGCTGACAGCACGGGGCCTGCTTGGGATTCTCTGCCTCTTTCTCTCTCTCTTTCACTCTCTTTCAAAATAAATATTTAAAAAAAAACCTCCAGAATCTGTCCTAAATTTTAAGAACTTCAAAGATTGTTTTTTTAATTGTTTTTTACTGGCCTTTATGTAGGGAATATATTTTTTTTAATTAAATTTTTAACTTATTTTTGAAAGAGATAGAAAGAGTGTGAGCAGGGGAGGAGCAGAGACAGAGGGAGACACAGAATCCAAAACAGGCTTCAGGCTCTGAGCTGTCAGCACAGAGCCCGAAGTGGGCCTCAAACCCACAAACTATCAGATCATGACCTGAGCTGAAGTTGGACGCTTAACTGACTGAGCCACCCAGGTGCCCCATATGTACGGAATATTTGATCAGGTGCTTTGGGGGGTTGCAAAGGAACTTGCAACACTCTTTTTCTTTAAGACATAGAGTTTAGTCTTTAAACATCTTCGTTTTCCTTTATCCTAATAATAATTTATATTAATGCTATAGGCATTTTTATGTATGCATTTATAGTATATACTTTATATACACTTTTAATGAAAAGAGATAAATTAAAGGTAAACTCATATCTGTATTAATTTAAAAAAACAAGAAAGAAAACAACCTTGAGCTTGTCACTACCATTTAATCTGCAGCTTACTGCCTGTACAATGATTATTGGTATTCATAATTAGGACTTGAAATATTACATGAAATGCTAGTGAAATTACCTGTATTATGAATTAGTAAAACAAACTTTTTAATGTTAATCATGTTTGATGATAATTGGAAGCCTTTTGTTAGTAAGAATATCCAAGTTATAAAAGTACTCAAGTTTTTAATTCATTTTGCAAAATTTAGACAAAGTATATTTCAGGTCTTAACTTAGAAATGACAATAGAATTTTTTTCCTTCTTGTTAATAAGTGAGAGCACCATTTGAAATGTGATTTACTTGTCCATCCAATCACTGATTCCCAGAATTTTATATTTCATAGACCAACAAAATGTTTTCTTAAATTTCAGTGATGAAAAGAGGATAGCCTAATTTTTTTGTTAGGACATTAAAAACAACTTGATCACCTTATACTATCATCATTTTCGTAAAGAAAAAGCATAACAAAAAGTGTATAGTATTCAAATAAATAAGACACTGGGGACTCATGTCAGTTCATAAAACTATTGCTGTATTGACCACAGATGTTCTTGATAGTCTTTCATGCAAGTAGGGAGGGTAGTTCAGATTTCATGACTCTATTCCGTATGTCCTCCTTCTGGCAGGATACGATATGATCGCATGCAGGCCGTATCATCAGGGTGCAAGTGCCTGGCCACTGATTACTCAGTGTGGAACAAAAAAGAACTTACCTAAAGAGATTCAGGGGGTAGGTGAAAGTGATCCACCGATTCATTATTTTAGGAACCACCAGTTTCATGTTTATATTTCTGTCAGCTGTTGCACACATAATCTTCCTCTGGAATATATTTTCCAGTTTTTTTATATTAAAGTACAGCTCAAAGCACAGTGTGGACTTGCTTGACTGCTGGCTACACAGTGATTCTCTACTGTTTAAACTCTTAAGTTTGGCACCTCTACACTACCAGCTGTTGTTAGTATATTTTATCTCCAGACGAAATAGGTGGATTTTTTCAAATAGAGACTTTGATGCATGTTTCTTTAAATCCCCTTTGGTATCTGAGTTTTATTTTAGCAAGTGCACAGTGTTTATTGGTTAAAAAAAAATTGAATACTGTGTAAACCAATCTTGTGAAGAGCAGAGTTCATAGAAAACAGAATGATGATGGTTTGCGTGGGTAAATACAATCGAGCTAACAAACATTAAAAATGTTGTAGTAAAAGTGCTTATACCAATAACTTACTTTTATAATGTTTCAAATGGAAAGAATCATTATTACAGTCAAAATTTAACAGGATCTTAGATTTATTTTTGAAATGGAATATATTCCTGGTTACCAATATAAGTAGAATTTTGCTCGGTTTATGCAACATACTTTAAAAATGAATTCCTTCAAACAAGTTTTAGGTTGTTTGTTTAGAAAAGGAATCACTAGCATACTGGCATTAGAAGCTAATTTATATTTTCAGATGAGTTTTTAATCACAGCTTTTGTTTTCTGAATAACACTTTCACTGTGAATCTCCCTGTATGCCAGTATTTTCTGACCTTATTAGTATTTTGGTTGTTTATCTTTTCATTGTTAAGCTAACCATAAAAAGACAAACTTGAGCTCTGTGTTACTGCCCTAAGTGTGCTTGCTTTCAACTCAAATGCTCTTTCATGGGTGGAGACATTCCACATTGTCATGTGTTGTATAGGCATTTCTGAAATGACATTGAGTAGAAACCATGGAAAGAAATGAAGGCATTCCTCAGCTGTCACCTTTTTAGTAATCTGTTTAAATGCCTTATGTGCATTAAGTGAGGTATTATGCAGGGAGAGCTTCACTTAAAAAGCATTACGTTAGCTTATTAAGTCATATTTGAGCTGAAGTTACATTTTTTTTGTTTAACATGTTCTCTAACAAAAATGTAAGGTTGTAGAAAGTTTGTGTCATTTTCTTGAATACTTGCATAGTGCAAAGGAGAATTGCACTATGAATTGTGAAATGTAAATTGACACCTTCTTAGAAGTTAACCATGTGGAAAAGTGTATTTTCCTGGATTATCTGTCAAAACACATACACATACATGCATACCAGTTACCTTTAAGGGAAACAAACTAAAGTACATATATTTCATTCAGTCTTATATGTCATAAATGTATTCTAATATTTATACTTTTGTTTGGAACATTTCTGAAACTCTTCCTGAGCTCCAGAATGTTCTTCTTTTTTTAATGTTTATTTGTATTGTGAGGGGGGGTGGGTAGGGGCAGAGAGATGGAGACAGAATCCCAAGCAGACTTCAGGCTCTGAGCTGTGAGCCGTCAGCACAGAACCCGACATGGGGCTCAAACTCAGTGAGATCATGACCTGAGCTGAAGTTGGACTAAGCTGCCCTGGTGCCCTGAGAATGTTCTTTTGAATATCTTCAGTATCGAGGTTTTTGGGTTTTTTTTTCCTTTCAGGAGAGTTTTTAAATTTTGAAACTGATAGTCATTTGGAGATATGTCTGGCGAACATGGGTAATCATAGTTAAATACTCGTAGTGATTAGATGATATGTTCTAAAATGCTTAATTTTAATTGGAATATAATAAAAAAAGAGGTTGTATTGGATTTTATTTAATTCTTTTTATATGGGACTTGGGTATGTTTCAGAGTTTCTTTCTGATTAGCTTGGTGTACTCTTTGTGTTCTAGATTTTGCATGAAATAAGTCAGTGTTTTTAGCTTGTGATTTGAACGTGGTCTTTTTTGTAAATATATTTTCCACAAAAGATTTTGATGCTTCTATTGCCAGATTATAACACTACATTTCATTTAGAGCAATTATTTTTCTCAAAGGTATGTTAATTTGTACAGTTTTCCTTAAAAGATTAAGACGGATGACGTGTTCAGTAATTCCCATATCTTTTCTAAGTACATGGAACAATCTGCCTAAAAACTCTGTCTCATATTCAAATTTTTTTCATTACAAATGTTGCTATTTAACTCTTTCAGCCATCATTTTTTGACAATAAAATGTCTATGTTTCTGAGCATCTCACCATTTTTACTTATCCTGTGACATACATAAAAGCCTTAAGTGATTATTAAGCCCTCAGTGTCTTCTATCTACTCTTGCTTTCTGTTTTCCTCATCTCTGTTTTACTTTTGAACATGGCTTACTTTCAAGTGTGTTTACTGTTCTATATGTATTTTATTCCAAATAGACATTTTAGAATAATTATTTAAGTAACTAAAGCATCATGGAAAAACAAATGCTGGGGCCCCTGGCTGGCTCAGTCGGTAGAGCTTGTCACACTTGACCTCAGGATTGTGAATTCCAGCTCCATGTTGGATGTGGAGCCTATTTAAAACAAACAAACAAACAAACAAAAACACACAAAGAAATACTATCCAGATTTTCAGGCCTGGAGGTAACCCCATTTAAAACTTTAGTAAACTCTCTTTATCTATAATTTTCTTTTTTTTTTTTTTAGAATATTTTTAATACTTTATTTTTGAGAGACAGAGACAGAGCGCAAACGAGGGAGGGGCAGAGAAGAGGGACAGACAGAATCCGAAGTAGGCTCCAGGCTCTGAGCTGTCAGCACAGAGCCTGATGCGGGGCTCGAACTCCCCAACTACGAGCTCATGACCTGAGCTGAAGTCAGATGCTTAACCCACTGAGCCACCCAGGCATTCCCAGTATATAATTTTCTATAAATGGGGTTATAATTAATTTTCTGGTTTACAACTAGCTTTTTAAATTACATGTTTTTAAAAATATTTATGTTAATACTGATATACATTTTCCTTTTTAATGACTACATAGTACTCCACTGTGTCTGTCTGTGTGTGTACACGTATATATCCCAAAATTTATTTTCCCAGTATTCTGATGATGAATATTAGTATGTTTTCAATTTTTCATATGGTGGATATCATACTATGTACATCTTTATCTTTGCTCATGACATTGTTAGGATTGTTTTTTTTTCTTTTTTTAGAAATTCCACCTGCAATTTTATATGTTTTGCTCAGAATTATATGCTGTTTTAATGCTTAATTATGCAAAGACATTTTCAGTAAAGTCTCTAGTATATCTAACTTGGAAGACTAACCTTGAATGTGCTCCTGACATAACATCTGTTAAACATTCACAATGTAATAATGTCATCTTTCTTTTCTAAGTCACCCATAGGAAAATGTTTTATTACTTTATTACTGTGTGTGTTAATAAAATTTGTGTGTAAGTTATTTAAAATGATAAACAGTATTTGTATTTTATAAATATACGATGTTGTTACTCATTTAAATTAGTGATTAATTCATTCATACAACAAATATATAAATCATTATTTACCATATGCGTGGCATTGTACAAATCTCAAAACAATGTTCCCTGTCTGAATGTAGTGTATAATCTAGTGAGGTGGCAGCATGAACAAATGATTACAATTTTAGTAAGTGTTAGAATAGAAATACAGGGTGGGATGAAAGTTTTTATTAGGAGAACTTAACCTAGAATATCAGGAAAGATGTCCCTGAGAAAGTTATGTTTAGGTTATAGATAACAGATGTCTTGAGCCTTTTATGATTCTATTCTCTTCTTGTTTGTCTTCTGCATATTCCTCTTCAGTGTCCTTTTTTTTTTATCTGTTTCTTTCTTAAAGAAGAATGTTCCAAGGTTCTCATGTCTCTCTCTTTTTGCATTCCCATATCATTCATCCTATTTCAGTTTTTCCTCTTTATATGATCTATTCTCCTTTTTTAATGTAATCCACTTTTTTTGATGCTATATCAGTCTTCCTTTTACTAAACTAAAATCTCAAGGCCATCTCATCTTTTCTCCTTTACTTCCTACATACAATTAATATCTCTCATTACATGCACACCTAAAAGAAAAATGTTCCCAAATCCGTACTAGCTTTTATACATTCACTTAACAGAATCAAAGGCCTGTTCTGTACCATATGCTATTAAATGCTGGGAGCAATTTCATTTTTCTAAAATTCTTTTTAATGTTTATTCATTTTTGAGAGAGACAGAGAAGAGACAGAGCACAAGTGGGTTGGGGGACATGGGGGAGGGGCAGAGAGAGAGGGAGACACACAATCTTTTTTTTTTTTTTTAATGTTTATTTATTTTTGAGACACAGAGAGACAGAGTGCGAACAAGGGAGGGGCAGAGAGAGAGGGAGACATACAGTCTTAAGCAGGCTCCAGGCTCTGAGCTGTCAGCACAGAGCCCGATGCAGGGCTCGAATCCACGGACTGTGAGATTGTGACCTGAGCCAAAATCAGACACCTAACTGACCGAGCCACCTAGGTGCCCTGGGGGTAGGGGGGTGGATTTCATTTTTAAGCAAAACAGATATCAACACTACCCTCATAGAGTTTACAGAATGAAATTACTTAGCCATCAGGGAAATGAAAATCAAAGTCATTAATTCACACCTGCTAGAATGGCTAGAATAAAAATAGCAGGTGATAACAAGTATTGACTAAGGTTTGGAGAAATTAGAACCCTCTACACTGTTGATGGTAATATGAAATGGTGCAGCCACTGTCAAAACAGTGTGGCAGTTCCTCAAAAGGTTAAACATAAATTTACCATATAACCTAGCAGTTATACTCCTAGGTATATGTCCAAGAGAATTGAAAACATGTCCACACAAAAATGTGTATATTAATGCTTATAGCAGCATTATTCATAAAAGCCAAAAAGTGGGAACAACACAAATGTCCATCACTTGAAAGGATAAATAAAATGTCCTATACTATGTTACGGGAGTCAGTGGAATATTATTTGGCAATAAAAAGAAACAGTACTAATACTTGATATAATACATAATATAAATGACATTATACGAAAGAAAGGTAGCCAGTCATAAAAGACGACATATTACGTGATTCCATTTATATAAAATGTTTAGAGTAGGCAGGTATATAGAGACAGAGATAGATTCATGGTTGCCAAAGGCTAGAGTTGGGGGGAAAGGGGGAGTGACTGCTAAGGTGTATAGCATTTTTTAGGATGATAAAAATGTTCTAAAATTGATTCTGGTGATGGTTATACAACTCTGAATGTACTAAAATTCTTTCGATTTTACACTTGAAATGGGTTATTGTATGATGTGTGAATTATATCTCAATAAGCTGTGATATTTTTTAAAGAATGAAATTACTTCTCTGTGTTCATCACTAAGAATTGAGGCACTGGCAGAGACTGTAATTATTTTCTCCTGGTCCCTCTAACTCCAGCCTAGGCTTAGTGTTCATGACTGTAGTAATGACAGCAAAGAAGATGGCCAAACATTGTTCCTGCCCTAACAGAGCTTGCGGTTAGGTGTACTAGGGTATACAGATAAATATATAGGTAATTAAGCATTAATGTCAGTTATGTGTAATGATATGTGATGGTAGTGGTACAGAGTGCTGTGGAAGTTTGTGAAGGCACATCTCACTTAGATTTAGGGAGGAGGAAGGCATCCCAGAGAAAGCTGATGTTTTAGCTGCTTAGTAATGAGTAAAAGCCAGGGTTGTGAAAGACAGAAGGATATAGAAAATTATTTCAGAGAGAGGGCATAGTATATCCAAAGAGCTGAAGGTGTACAGAAGTGTTGAGGGATTCTTTTTAATATTATTTTTTATTTTTTTATTTTTTTTTATTCACTTTTGAGAGGCAGAGACAAGAGCACAAGCAGGGGAAGGGCAGAGAGCGAGGGAGACACAGAATCTGAAGCAGGCTCCAGGCTCTGAGCTGTCAGCACAGAGCCCCATGTGGGGTTCAAACCCATGAACCGTGAGATCATGACCTGAGCCGAAGTCGGCCACTTAACCAACCTAACCGACTGAGCCACCCAGACGCTCTGAAGGATTTTTTAAAAAAATTTTTTAACATTTATTTATTTTTGAGAGAGAGAGACAGAGCATGAGCAGGGAGGAGCAGAGAGGGAGGGAGACACAGAACCTAAAGCAGGCTCCAGGCTCTTAGCTGTCAGCTTAGAGCCCAGTGCAGGGCTTGAACCCGCTGACCGCGAGATCATGGCCTGAGTTGAAGTTGGTTGCTTATCCAACTGAGCCACCCAGGCACCCCAGTGTTGAAAGGTTTTAATCGGGTTAAATGAGACAATCAGATTTTCTCATTAAGAAAAGTCACTTTGCAGTGTGGAGAACGCACTACAAAGAGGACAAGTCTGGAGGCAGGGAGACTAGGAAGTTGAATAGTCTAAGAGATGAACTAGCTTAATGCACTGCAGTTGGAAAACAGTAGATGGACTCAAGACATATTTAGGAAATCGAATAAGTATGAATTGGAAGTGGATGGGCTTGAGGAAATAGGTGTCAAAGATGTGAATGCACTTGGTTTCTCTTTTGGACAACTAGGTGACTGTGCTTTGCACAGCTACATTCATTCAGTAAATACTGTGTTTTTACTGTATAGGTCAGATGCAGAGTATATTTGGATGATATTGGGGAAGACTAGCAATGAATAAGAAATTATAATGAAGTATGAAATTTATGCTTAAAGGATATACTAGATCTTGAGCTAGTATGGAGGAGGGGTGGCCTAACTATAAATAATAAGTCAGAAATCTTGTTGGGCGTTGTTTTTTGTTTTTTGTTTTTTTTGTCTTGGACTTAGCCTTTTTTCTTAGATCTCCCTAGTTCTCTGGAAGTGTGAATACCACACAGAAAACAATTTATGAGGCTATAGAAAAACCAGAGAATAAGGATTCATGGTTAGATTTTTTTTTTTAGGGTTTTGGTGAACTATCTAAAAATGCATGCAAAATTTTGTGTTTATTTTTCTGTGCCTTTCAAGGTTAGAAGAATTCATTAAGAATTTAGAAGTAAAGCCAAATTTACATTGATAATATTGTAGGGGAGGGCAGCGTATGTGTCTTTAGAGGTCTCAGGGAAGGGTGGGACACTAAACTGTTAGAGAGGAATAAACTAGTAGTAGTAGTAACAACGGAAAGTCTTTTATGGAAAGTCTTTTATTGCCGCCTGAAATAATGCAGTGTGAAAATAAGGTCATAGGTTAAAATGAGAGATGAGAGTACATTTTTTCAGAGCATCTTGGATTTTGCTCAGAGTGGCACAATGAAAGATTGTTCAACAGTCTCTAACTTTGCTTGGTTTCTAAATTTACTAAGTAATGTTTCCAGGGAGAATAAAGATAAAATATTAGTTATAAAGAAGAAACTTATAACCTGATATATTCTTTTGTTTATTTTTTATTCAAGTGTAGTTAACATACAGTGATATATTGGTTTTAGGTGTATAATACCATGATTAAGCAATTCTGTACATCTCTCAGTGCTTATCAAGATAAATATACTCTTAATTCCCTTTATCTGATTCACCCATCTCCCCACCCCGCTCCCCTCTGGCAGACACCAAATTCTCTGTATTTAAGAGTCTGATTTTTTTTTTCCTTTGTTCATTTGTTTCTTAAGTTCCACATACGAATGAATTCATATGTTGTTTGTCTCTGACTGACTTCACTTAGCATTATACCCTTTAGGTCCATCTATGTTGTTGCAAATGTCAAGATGTCATTCCTTTTTATGGCTGACTAATATTCCTGTGTGTGTGTGTGTGTGTGTGTGTGTGTGTGTGTGTGTACACCACATCTTAATCCGTTCATCTATCAGTGAGCACTTGGGTTGCTTCCCTATCTTGTTTGCTGCTTGCAAATAATGCTGCAGTAGCGTTTCACAAAAAGGTTGTGTGTGTTATTTTGACCTTGAGGAAGCATCTTTAGACTCATTTCAGCTTAGACAAAACAGAAATGGTTATTATATATTAAACTTTAACACAAAATTAACATGGCATCTTTTTCCCCTTTCAACCACCCTTGACATTTGAAGCTAATCCGAGATGGGGGTGGGAGGAGGAGGTTTGTGTGTTTGTGTGCAAAATGGACTGACCTTATATAAACTGTTCTCTCTTAAAAAATATTTAAATATGAAAAAGTTTCCAGACAGTATATATGGTATGATTCCATTTGGTGGGGGGGGGGGGGAGTTTGCATAGAAAAATATCTAAGGTGAGGTGCCTAGGTGGCTCAGTCAGTTAAACATCCAACTCTTGATTTCAGCTCAGGCCATGATCTCATGGTGAGTGGGATCGAGCCCCACATCAGGCTCTGCACTGACAGTGTAGAGCCTGCTTGGGATTCTCTCTCTCCCTCTCTCTCCCTGCCCCTTCCCAGCTTGTGTGCGTGTGTGCGTGCGTGTGTGTGGGTATGCGCGCGCATGTGTGCACACACTCTCAAAATAAATAAACTTTAAAAAAAAAAGAGAGAGAAAAGAAAAACTCTGGGGAAGTTATCCCAACTGTTAACAGTGGTTATCTCTGGGAGGGAAATATAATAGATTTCAAATTATGTCATTTTTGAATCTTTAAAAAAATTTTTTTAATGTTTATTAATTTTATTTTGAGAGAGAGAGAGAGAGACATAGAACAGGAGCAGGAGACGGGCAGAGAGAGAGGTAGACACAGAATCTTGAAGCAGGCTCCAGGCTCTGAGCTGTCAGCACAGAGCCTGATGTGGGGCTTGAACCCACGAACCATGAGATCATGATCGGAAGTCGGGTGCTCCCCTCATGAGCCACTCAGGTGCCCCATATTTTTGAAACCATTAAAACAAGCAGAATAAATAATGAAGATGGATCCGAATTGGAGAAAAATGTTTAAATAACTACTTCCAGTTATACATTAAGAATCATATATAGATATTGACATGACTTACAAATTTTAGTTTGCTAGTCTTTGGCCACTCAAGGAAGCTGGTGTGGGTGGTTAACTGTTTATTTCTGCATTTATGCCTACCTTTTCTGTTAACCTTTTTATTTAAAAAGGAAAGACTCCTTGGCAATGTGATAGACACCTTGGGAGAGTTTTTAAAATAAGGAAGAGGGGCACCTGGGTGGCTGGGTCGGTTAGGCAACTGACCTCGGCTCAGGTCATGATCTCACAGTTTGTGAGTTCAAGCCCCACGTCGGGCTCTGTGCTGACAGCTCAGAGCCTGGAGCCTGCTTCAGATTCTGTATCTCCCTCTCTCTCTGCTCCTCCCCTGCTTGCACTCTCTCTCTCTCTCTCTCTCTCTCTCTCTCTCTCTCTCAAAAATAAACATTAAAAAAAATTTTAAGAAAATTAATCAGGGGGTTGGTTAAATGTATTTTGAAGCTTTTGGCAAGTGGACTACAGAGAGTTCAGAGAAAAGATAAGCATAACTCCCAGAAAGGCAGATAGTTTTTGAGGAATAAAGGGATTTAAAAAAATAAAATTTGGATTTTAGAATTTTAAACAATTCCAGTGAGAGAAATGTAGATAAAAGATCTAGAAAAGCAATCTTTATACAGTGAACTCTTTTTTATATGAATATTAAAAGCATTTAATGATAAATATGTTTTAAGAATGAATTGAAAATTGGTCTCAGATCTCTGAGGATAGAGTCAAGAATGTTAAGCCCAAAATTACATGAATTTTTGAAAATATTTTTGAAGACAGTGATAAGAGGCCTTTAAAAATTGCTTTGTTGTTGAAGTATAGTTGACATACAATGTTATATTAATTTCAGGTGTACAGCATAGTGATTTGACAGTTTTATATATTACACCATGTTCACCACCAGTGCAGTTATTATACATTGTTATAGTAATACTATTGACTGCATTCCCTATGCTGTACAAAAAGAGGACTGTTAAAGAGTTGTAAACTGGAGCAAGAATAGGAATAACTAAACAAGAATAGGAATAACTAACTGATGGCATGGCATTTAAGTTACATGTCCATTTGTTTAGAATGGTCTTCCTATCTGGCCAAATTCTGATATCGATTATTAAACACATAGTTCTAGAAGAGATTGTGTTGGTCACTTGATGCCAGATTGAGTTTTCTGAAAACTAAGTTATGTTGATTTATCCTTACTTTCTTTTTTGACAAGGTTGATAAATTTAAATGAGTGAAATGTTGCAAGCCAAGTATAGCTTGATATTTTTTTTAGTAAACCACTTGGATAGGCTCTTGTTAAGTCTTTGTGGTTAATGTGACAAAAAACTGGCACGAATATTAGGATTAGATGGATTAACTGCTGGATGAACCACTATACGCAACTCAGCCTACTGATTAATCAATTGCTCATTGTCAGCCCAGAGGGAAGACTAAAGTAGTGGTCCTTGTGTTCTTAATTAATCTTGACCCTAGCATATTCAACATTTTAGTGGAAAAGTTATAGAAGCTGAGAGAGAACTTTCCAAAAAAAAAAGCCTAAAATACTTGGTTTTAAACAATAAGATGAAAAGATACTGGGTATTAATGTAAAATATTTGTAATAATATATTGATGAGTATATGTTTGTAGAGGTTATCTTTGACAAACATGAAAAAAAGGCTACTGAAGAGTTTAATAGCAACCCTAGTGTCTGACAATAGTGTAATAATTTAAAACACACTAATTCAGTATAAAGCTAAATTAGCATTTAGCCTAGATTTAAAAAAAAATCTGTTCTCTATACTGTGACATCACATCTGTAGAACTGTGTCTAGTTCTACAGTTTGAGATTTTTCTACTGTTTCAGCAGATCTTACCAATTACAGCCTTCTTTTGATTACCTACTAGAATGACTTTGTATAGCAAAGTTAGTTCTACAGAGAAAAACAAACCTATATTCCAATCCTTTTTCTAGAATTGTTAGCAAATATATACATAATTACACACACATACTGGCAGATCTTCATATGCTCTAAGACACTGGACCCCTGAACCATCAGCTAAGCTATTTTCTTTTGAGCCCCTTGAAAAAAAGAAGAAAGCTAATTTTCAAAGGCATACACCTACTTATGGTGTGAGACCAACCTTTGGTAGGAAAATGGTAGAAGGACCTCTTGTACATATTATTAGTTAAGATTCTTTAAGAAAAGCTCATTGAAACAGTCAAAGTATAATAATTCACTGTAAGATTATGGATATATGTCATGGAATCTGGGCTTCTGGAATGAATTACAATGAGCAACTATATGCAACCCAGGAAGTACTCTAAACTTTTCATCATTGTTTCTTTTTTTTTTTTAAGTTTTTATTTATTTTTGAGAGAGAGAGAGAGAGAGAGAAAGAAAGACAGCATGAGCAGGGGAGGGTCAGAGAGAGAGGGAGACACAGAATCTGAAGACAGGTTCCAGGCTCTGAGCTGTCAGCACAGAGCCTGATGTGGGGCTCGAACCCACGAACTGCGAGATCATGACCTGACCTGAAGTCAGAGGCTCAACCGACTGAGCCACCCAGGTGCGCCTCATCATTGTTTCTAACAAACCACTTTATTTTATTTTATTTTTTTTACAGCAAACTAGATTTCTTATTTTCCTGGTTCAAAGGCAAAATAATGAAACCAATAATTTCAGAGTGAGGCTAGGTCCTTCTGAACAAGTATACCTACCTACTTTTTATTGTAATTCTGATTGTAATGCATTTTGAGAAGATGAAGGAGACATAAAGTAAGAATTAATAAGCAACTTCAGAAAAATACAAATATTGATTTGTATAAATATACAATCTGTAAAAACCAAAAAGCATAAATAGATGTTAAATCTTAAATCAGCAGTTTTCAAACTTTTTGGATTCAGGGCCCCTTTTATACTCTTAAAACTTAAAGACACACTACACCAGTGATTATAAGTGAAACTGGGGAAATGTGAATAACGTAGATGCATTATATCAATGTCAGTATCCTGGTGATTATGCTGTAGTTTTGCAAAATTTTCCCATTGAGAGAAACTGGGCAAAGAAATATCTATTATTTCTTAAAACTGCATGTGAATCTATAATCTACAACTGTCTCAAAAAATTATATTTCGAATTTTTGTCTTAATGTGAACTAATATTGAGGAACCTAAAGAGTGAGTAAACTAAGGTCTACGTAGGAGGATTCGTTTGATGGTTATGGAAAATAGGTTAGGATATAGCAGCTGAGAAGCTATTTCAGTAGTTGAGTTCAGAGATGAAAATATTCCTTCTGGTCACCCTTTGATTTTATTTGATACTGTTGAGTTTCCTGTTTACTGAAAAAGAATTGTTTGGGGAATCAGCATTTTAAATTTTAATCTGTAGAATTTTGTGTTTAAGTTACAGGGTGATTTGTGTTAGACGTTCTCAGAAGTTAGGAATTGATTGGTATTTTTTTTTCTGCTTTCCCTTTTCAAGTCAGTAACATTAACTTTCTTAGCCACTAGCTACATTCTGTGTTTTAATAGAGTTGCATATACTTTACATTATATTGACAAATATAATTTCAATCATTTGAACTGTATTTATCTTTGTACTATGACTTTTTTAATTTATGTGTTCTAGTACTGTATTCTAATTTGTTTAGAAGTGAAATTCAATCTAGAATAAACTAGATTGAAAGAAGTTTAGTTTTTATGGAGCTCTTAGAAGATCAGAAAAACATTTAAGAAAAAGTAATTCATAGAGATTATATTTTGAAATATACTTTTCAGGTTCATTTTAATTAAATGTCGTAGTTATTCTATCCCATTCTGTTCCATTTGGGCCTGTCAGATTAACTCACATAAGCCCTTTTCTTACCCAAAAAACTCTTCTTTACTTTCAACCAATTAATACTAGTTGTCAGTTTATAAAATGATAATTCCTCTTTTTATTGTGAAAACAGTATGACATTAAAGAGATGCTATAGTTATGGTGTAGAACTTTTAGTTTATAACAGGTTTTTATAAGAAGCGTAGGGATTAATATTTCTGCATCTTCAGAAGGACCTATTTCATTGGAATAGTAAATAGTAAATAAACATATATTAGTGTTTAACTGTATAACTATTTAACTGTTATCTTAGGCAGTTACATTTTCTCATGACGGTCATATGAGGTAAGTTTTTTTATTCTTACTCTTCCGTTATACCAGTGAAGAAAACAAGGTGTAACAGTTTTAACTGCAAAGTCACAATAGTGTTTATAAAAACTTCAGAGCTAGGAGTTGAACTGGATCGTTTGAGTCGACACACTATGTCATAGTGCCTTTATACTACTTGAATCCCCAGATTCCATACATATGATACCCACAGGAATCCCTAGGACTAAATAGAACACTAGTCCAAAACAGATCCAGTTGGTCAGTTATCTGCTAAAGTTGTATCATGGTGTGTTCCAATACAGCCAGAGAAATCAAGGTTTAGCTTTTTCCAGCTAACATGCTCTACTGTCCCAGGGCTCGCTGTTTATGATTATAAATACTATTGAACCAGAAATTTAGGATCCCGTTTGGTATGGTTAATTTCTTTATTATCAGTCCTTGGGTCTAAATACCTTTACCTGAAAAATATTAACTGAACATATAATGACTAAAGTATAACACAGAACTAGCAGGTCATAGGTCTTATGTTAGTATCTTAAGTTTTCATGAAGTTGTTTAAAACGTTCCTTTTGTTGGAAGATACTAGTAAAAGCTTATAAAATGCTTGTTTCATTTTCAATTTACATATATGGGATCATATACCTGCTTTTCTGCTAGCTTTTGCTCTGGTATTAAGTCATTTTTTCCATTACTAAAAGTTTGTTTGTTTTTATTGGCTAATCTGATTCCAAGTTTAGAACTTCTACATTTTACAGGACTGTGGATGATAGATAAAAAACATACACTACAAGAAAAGCACTTCCTAGTTTCAGCAGAAAATTCAAAGGCATCTCTTTTTTTGTTTGTTGTTTTTCTATTAACTGCTCTCTTCCTATTTTGGAATAAAAGTAAAACTAGAGCCTAGTTTAGGTATGGTAGTTAGAAGTATGCCCTCTGATGATCTGAAATAATTAAATACAATGCTTTGAATCATTCCCCTATTTGAAACAGAAGTGAATTTTCAGGAAATAGTCCACTCTTTATAAGATACTATAAAATGTAACATCAATTAAAGAAAGCTTTATATAGGAGAAATGAATTATGAGTTCATATCCTAACTAAACCTTTCCCGTCCCAGAGACCCATTTATATGAAGAAATCTTCTGTTCTTTCAGAAATTTACTGTGGCAAGCAATCTGATTGCTCCTTACTAATGGAGATCACTCCATTTAAAATACTATGTATTGACTTACACACCGTAAGTATAGCAGTCATCCCAATTTTTTAAAAAATAGATGTATTTTTAGGTATTTAGTTTAAGCCCACCATTAACTGAAAGTAGACATTGGTAGAATGAATTTTCATCTTTTAAAAACTTTTTTTTATGTTTATTTATTTTGAGAAAGAGCAGGTGGAGCAGGGACAGAGAGAGAGAGAAAGACAGAATTCAAAGCAGGCTCTGCACTGCCAGCACAGAGCCCGACACGGGACTCGAACTCACAAACCATAATAAGATCATGACCTGAGTCAAAAATCAAGAGTTGGATGCTTAACCGACTGAGCCACCCAAACATCCCAACTTTCATCTTCTTTCGAAGGCACCTGCTCTACTTACAATTTCTTGTTTTCATCCCCTCCAAAGGAAATTCTCTACACTTCATGATTTTTGCTTTATTTTGTTTTCTTTAACTTTTTTTTTTAACTTGATGATATTTCTCTTAGTATAAGCTAAATTTTCTTTGGGCACTCAAATTTTTTTCCCTCAATTTTGAAGGTAATTCTAGAGTTGAGTTTTATGTTCTTAGTTGTCTATGAAAGCCAAAATATGTTTATTGTAAATTAAAAATATAGGCAAATGAGTTCTAGTGGAACTAAGGAAAGGATGTGGACTTGTCTTAATCTCCTAGGGTAATTAGGAAGTTTATCAAAAGACCTTTTTTTGAGGGAGAGAATGAGCAGAGGAGGGACAGAAAGGGAGAGAGAGAGAGAGAGAGAGAGAGAGAGAGAGAGAGGGAAAGAGAGAATCCCAAGCAGGCTCCAGCAGAGAGCCTGATGGGGAGCTTCATCCCACAAACTGCAAGATTACTACCTGAGCCAAAATCAAGAGTCGGCGCTTAACTGACTGAGCCACCCAGGGGCCTCTATCAAAAGACATTTTAATATTCTTTTTATCTTTTTCACAAGGGCTCTTGTCTAGGTGTCATCTACATTCCTCTGACCTACCTCTCTCTCATACTAATACACCTAAGGGACCACTGAGTGAGAGTAATTAGAGAATTATAGTTTATATTTACATAATAATGAAATATATTTTAGAATTTAATTATGCACAGATAAAAAGAAACAGGTAATTTATTAATTATAATCAGTTTTATATGAAATAATGAAAAGCAAGCTGGTTTTTTTCTACTGATAATTTGCTAAATGTCCAAAGGTTTTAGCTTTTTTTTTTTTTCTTTTATAATGGTTATATACATGCCTGTTGAAAGAAAATTTGGGGAGGCACCTGGGTGGCTCAGTTGGTTGAGTCTCTGACTCTTCTTGGCTCAAGTCAAGATCTCAGAGTCATGAGATCGAGCGCTGCATCCAGCTCCCCACTGAACATGGAGCCTGCTTAAGATTCATATTCTCTCTCTCTCTCTCTGCTTCCCCCCCCCTGCCCCCGCCTCTCTCCCCTGTTCGTGTGCTCTCTTCCTCTCAAATTAAAAAAAAAAAGAAAAAACTTGAAAAATACTAGTGGGAGGGGGGAGAGAGAAGGAGAAAGAGAAAGAAGAACTCTGCCTTGCATAGGTATGTGTCTCTGTCATATTTTTTCTATACTTGTGATTGTACTGTAGCTATTTTTTATCCCATTTTCCATGTAATTTGTCTTAATTTTTATCACTGAATAATATTCATTTGTATACTTATAATTTTATTAACCATTCTAGTTTTATTTCTAGGTTTTCATTATTCATAGCTCACTTATCCTTTCATTTATTCATTCAGCCACCAAATATTTATTGTGTGCTTGTTCTGGCACTCATATTTTTATGTGCATTTTGATGTATAAGAATTTTTTCTGTGTAAGTAGGATGATTTCTTTTGCATAGATTTCTCAGAACTGAATCTTTTGGATCAAAATGCAGGAATATTTTAAACCACTTAATATAAACATTTCCAGATTGCTCCGAGGGTTGCACCAGGCCTATTGCCCATTTGAAATGGGAGTCTGTTTTATTGGAGCCTCACTTGACCTGTACGCATATCATCAGTCCTTTTCATTGGAGTGTAAGTGATACAAATAATTTTTGGCATTTAAATATAATACAGGTAGATTATATAAATTTTTAAAATATGTGTAAATGAAATCTGTTTTATAATTTATTTTAGTGGTTTCTGTAGAAAATGCTTGATTCAGAATCATAATTGAAAGTACACGCACAAAGTTAGAATGAAGCAAAAACCTACACTAACATACCAGATAACAAATGAATCAAGTTTAACACTACAAGAAGAGGACTGTAGCTAGAAAATAACACTGGTTCTCTGTTAGGTTTAAATCTTTCCTGTACCATTTATTAGCTTTCTGTTCTTATATAACTCCTCTAAGCTTGTTTCCTCTTTTATAAAACGTGAATGATGTAAGCCTGGAAAATGATTGCTGGGAAGACAGGATAATTTAGAATACACACAGGTACTATATGTCTCTCCTTCAGAGGGAAAAAAAGAAAAAAAATGATTCTAGGATGAAATATTTGAAAAACTTTAGCTCTGATTCTCAATTATTGTTACCATTGTATATTATTAAGATCTAGTGTTATTTTTAAATTAGTGGGCTTTTCAATTTTATTTTATTAGAATGTTTACACAGAATTTTGCATAACAGCCTGTAAAAAAATTGAAGGTTTTTAAAGTATACTAACTAAGCAGAAAAATAATAGCCATGGTAAATCATGAATAGAATTAGTAAAGAAAGATTATTTTAGGAACAAGGCAGCTGGAAGAAAGATTAGTCAAACCATCTGTGAATTGAATTATGGTATAAGTGTTAAAGTGGATTTTTCAAACATGAATTTTGCTATTTTGCTATTTTAGGTTTTAGAAATGTTTTTGTGTTTGTATTTGAACTTATGTGTGATCATGGTATTCACTTCAGGAAGAGTGAAGATGCTTCAGTGTGTCTTGAAGAATTAAACAGTATTCTCTCAACCTTGCTTTTGCTTTACTTCTGTACCGCATACACTTTTGTTTGGCCCCTCTAAGTATCTGGAGCTGTTGCCTTTCAAAAAGTTGAATATGCAGCAAGTGAAATCTACAGATATTTTCAAGTTTATTAAACAGCCAGTTGCTTAATAAAATGTTACAGAGTGGTGTAGGTGTTTAAGAGATGGTAAAGTGTAGAGGGAAGAACTTCCACCACCGGAATGAGTCTTCTCATTCTACTTCATCTGTCTGAGTCCTTTTCCCTTCACAGTCTGTTACGTAAGGATATCATATTCATGATGAAATGAGATGGTATATGTGAAAGTACCTAGCATAGCTTTTTTCACCAAAAGGGAAAGAGAGCTAATTATTTGAGTACTGAGTTTCAGATCTTATTGGGGAACAAATGGGGAGGTATCTACCTTTGAGTTTATAATCTGTTTGGGGATACAGAATGAATCCACACATAAATGGTATTTTAGTCTAGTCCAGGAGAATTGAAAAGAAATAGGAAGAGCTTTTACATTAAATTACTTCCTGTTAGTAGGTGATAAATGCAAGCATTTTCAGGGGAAAAAATCTGATGTAGCATAAAAGGAGAGGCAGAGTTATTGAGCAGGGCAGGGTGAACGGAATGAGTTAGGTAGACAGTAGTTTGTAGTGTGGTTTTACATTCATTCTTTTGAAGAGCTGTGAATTCATGATTATATTTACCTTCAGTTTTTCAATTAATTATAATCAAAATAGATAAAAGGTAGCAAATATGCATGAAATTTGGACTTAAATTATCAAGATCCAGATTGTGGTATTTACAGTAATACAAAAATTTAGGTTCTGTTTGATTGGAATTTTAGGTAGTATCTTTAAAATGACTCATAATTTAAACGGCATGGAAGCAAGATTTTCATAAAAAGAACAAGTTACTTTGAAAATTCTACATCCATTTTTTGTGTGTTTGTAAACCATCTTTTATCAGTTAAATGCTAGCTGAATTGAATTTTGTAATAAGAATCATACTGTTTTTCAATTTGAGAATCAAAGATTTTAAAAATCTAGTCTTTGCTAAAAAAAAAGAAAAGAAATTGGACCAATTGATCGTGAGGATTAGAGGAAATACTGAGGTATAAAAATGATGTATAAAATGCAGTACTGGGGTTGTTGGGTGGCTCAGTTGGTTAAGGGTCCAACTCTTGATTTCAGCTCAGGTCATGATTCTAGCATTGTAGGATCAAGCCCTGCATCAGGCTCAGTGTGTGGAACCTGCTTGGAATTCTCTCTCTCCCTGTCTCTCTCCCCCTTACTTGCATGTGTTGTCTGTCTGTCTGTCTGTCTCAAAATAACATTTTTGAAAAATGCAATACTAATAAAAGTCATAAGAGGAAATGTCGGGACGCCTAGGTGGCTCAGTCGGTTAAACGTCCGACTTCGGCTCAGGTCATGATCTCACAGTTCGTGGGTTCGAGCCCCGTATTGGGCTCTTTGCGCCTGCTTCGGATTCTGTGCCCCCCCCTCCGCTTCTCTTTGCCCTTCCCCCACTCTCTGTCTCACTCTGTGTCAAAAATAAATAAATGTTAAAAAAAATGAAAAAAAGAGGAAATGTCAAAAATTCACCTTTAACGTTGGTACTGATATTATCAGTAACATTTGAAGCTCAGAGGAAATGATGTTCTTTGTTAAAGAACACAACAGACTTGAAACTGAAAATCTGCTTTGAATCTCTCTCTTAATTTTCAGGAATTATCAGGTGTATAAAGTAGTTGATCCAAGTTGAACAAACTTGGTAGGGAGTAAGATCTCAAGATCTTTTGGATCTGCTGACTTGTGTAATCCCTTCCCCTTGTTCATCTGTATTCTAGCTACACTTCCTTAATACCTTAAATACACACACTGAGCACTTTCATGCTTCCAGTCCATTTATGTTTTCCCTTTGCCTGTAGGAATCTCTCTACTTGGCTAACTCCTATTTATTAAGCTTTGTGACTTACTGTTGGAAACCTTCACTGACTTTCTTATTCTCCTCAAACCTGTTTTTCCCCGTTAGCACCTATTCTTTCATACTTCTCTTTGGGTGTAATTATGAATTTGTTTATTTGTCTGCCATTGAAGCCCAAGCAATTATCACATATCAGAGTGCCTGGTTCATAGTGAATTCTCAGTAAATAATTGTTGAATGATTGAATTTAAAAATCGAGTAACTTTCTTTAGATCTTAATCTAATTTTCATTTTGCTTACTTTTTTTTTTTTGGGGGGGCAGATTCAGGTAGTAAATAGCTTTTATTATTATTACTGCATGGTAATAGTTACCTTTAAGGAAGCTATACAGTTGTTCTATACATTTTTTTTTTAGTAATGACTCCAAGAAGTGAGGACAGGTTAAAGCAGGGTTACTTTTTGGCCTCTTCAAGAAAAGTGAAAACATATGGTTACAAAAAACTTGTGTGCAGATTTTTATAGTAGCTTTATTTACAATCACCAAGAACTGAAAACAAATGAGATGCCCTTCAGTTGTCATATCAAGAACCCAGATGTCCTTCAAGTGTCCTTCAATAACTATAGGAACCCTGAAGAGGACCAGTTGCTCTAGAGAAAACTGGCTCTTGAGCACGATTACTACTGAGTTTTTCTTTCAGGAATGACCCCTATTTTTCTAGCTCATGTGGTTAGGTATCTCAAGTGGTCACTCCTGCCATAAAGTTTATCCTAACCTTTTCTTGATATAGACCACTCTTGTATATTGTCCTTGAACCCTTGGAATTTTCTGTTACAGTTCTATAGTTGTCTATTTACTTCACTGTCTTTTTTCCACTAAAATAGAAGTCCCTTATTTTTGTCTTTGTACCCTTACCACCTAGCATAGTACCTGGGATACAGATTGTCGGACATGCAGGAAATGTTTAATGGTCTGAAGAATTATTTTCACAATTACCCATTTCAAAACTTCATCTTAGGGCTTTGAATAGAAATGAACATTTGGAAATCTCTCTCCCTAATTTATTTGGTGTATAGATACACAGGTGAGTAGTTACAAATTTTAATAGGTGGGGCGCCTGGGTGGCTAAGTTGGTTAAGCGTCTGACTCTGGCTCAGGTCATGATCTCACAGTTCATGGGTTCAAGCCCCGCGTTGGGCTCTGTGCTGTTAGCACAGAGCCTGCTTCAGATCCTCTGTCTCCCTCTCTCTCTGCCCCTCCACCACTCATGCTCTTTCTCTCGGTCGCTCTCTTTCAAAAAATAAAAATAAACATTAAAAAAAAAGAATTTTAATAGGTGGGCAATCTTTCTATATTGTGGTACAGGACATCTCACTAATTGCCAAGTTGATTTGGTACATCTGCAGTGACCTCAGGAGCCTTCTCCTAACCTTAAAGGGCAGTGTGTGTGCTTTCCGGAGTCATGCACTTACGTTAAGGAAAATAACCATTTCAGATTGTGTGAAGATAAACTTTGGAAAATATTCTAAAATCCCAGATAGAAACCTAAATTTATATCTGGAAGGATATTCATGGGTTCATGGGTATTAAAGATATAGCTGTAAGAAGCTTTGTTCGTTATGTAAGTTCATTGCCATTAATTTAAGAGGTATATTTATGGAAATGTGTATGTTGTGCATATTTGACCTAAACATTTTACTTAAATATTTGTGTTCCTGTTATGTAGTAGGCACTAGGACACATCAGTGAACAAAGCAGACAAAAATCCCTTCACTTTTGGAGTTTTCATGAAGCTTGTATTCTATTTCTGTGTTTCAACATGTATGTATCTAGATGTGACACTGTTGTAGGATAAACAGCATAGTAAATAGTTTTAAGGTTGCTTCATAGTTTAGCAGAGGATTAGGATAAAATTGGAGGAGGGTACCAGCCCTTGAACTTCTGTAGCCTCATTTCACAGATCTGCCTTTTGGATTTTTTTTTCATAGCTTTTCCAGATTTAAGCCTTTCAATTAAACTGATATTTATTATTACAACATGTGCAAAGCACTCTGCTTTATTAAATACATTTGTATGGGAAAAAAAGAGCTAAACAATTTTTATCTCTAGGAAGTATATATTCTAATAGAGGCAAGTCAAGAACACTCAAGATGCCAGTTATATTAAATAAGGGAGATGTTACACCAGTCAGTGGCTAAATGAATAGAAACTCACATCATCAAATATTGATGAGGATGTGGAGCAGTTAGAACTCTCATCGGTGGAGATGTACATTGGTACAATTACTTTGGGAAATAGATTTACCAATTTCTTATAAAAGTAAACATACACCTGCCCAGAAATTTCATTCCTAATGTCTGCCTATGAGGAATAAAAACATGTTTTATTATTTTTTTAACGTTTATTTATTTTGAGAGAGAGAGAGAGAGAGAGAATGAGCAGGGCGGGGCAGAGAGAGAGGGAGACACAGTCCGAAGCAGGCTCCAGGCTCTGAACTGTCAGCACAGAGCCCAATGTGGGGCTTGAACTCATGGACTGCAAGATCAGGACTTGAGCCCGAGTCGGTGGCTCAATCACATTAAGCATCCGACTCTTGACCCTGCTTCAGGCTCTGTGCTGACAGTGTGGAGCCTGCTTGGGATTCTCTCTCTGCCCCTTCTGCACATTCTTGTGTACACTCATGCTCTCTCTCAAATAAATAAACTTTATGTACAAGTCTTTTTCCTTTTTAATGTTCATAGCCGCTTTATTCTTTTTTTTTTTTTTTAAAGAGAGAGTATGAGAATATGAGCAGCGGAGGGGCAGAGGCAGAGTGAGAGAGAGAGAGAATATTAAGCAGACTCCATGCCCAGGGTGGAGCCCTACACAGGACTCACTCTAACAGCAGTGAGATTGTGACCTTAGCTGAAATCAAGAGTTGGTCACTTAATGGACCGAGCCAGCCAAGCAGCCCAGCAGCTTTATTCTTAAATAGTTGAAAACTGGAAACTGTCTGGTCATCAGTAAAGAAATAGGTCAGTTGTGATATAGCCATACAAGGAAATACTTACTTGGCAGTCAAAAGGATGAACTACTAATACCCACAGCTATATGAATGAATCTCATAAACATTTTGTTTAAAGAAGCCTTTCACAAAATAAGGATCTACTCTAGGACTCCACTTACATGAAATTTTACAGTGGACACATCTTATTTATGGTGGGTGGAGAAAAGCTAGAATACATGATTGCCTCTGGGAGTTGGGAGAGCAGTTTAATTAGAAAGGGACATGAAAGGGGCACCTGGGTGGTTCAATCGGTTAAGCATCAGACTTGAATCAGGTTGTTATCTCACGGCTCGTGAGTTCAAGCCCTGTGATGGGCTCTGTGCTGACAGCTCAGAGTCTGGAGCCTGCTTTGGATCCTGTGTCTCTGCCTCTCAAAAATAAACAAACAAAAAAGCGGGAGGATGTAAAAGAAGTTTCTATAGTGATGTATTCAAAATGTTGATAGGGGTTTAGGTTTATGCATTGGTTAAAATATAACAAATGCACAATTGAAGATCCTTGCATTTCATAGTATGTAAATTTTGCATCAAAAGAGAACTAAACAAATATTGAACTCTAATTAATGATATACATGCTGAACTATTTAAGGAGGTAATTTACTGATTTCTACAGGTTTGCTGTTTTGGTACATTTCAAAGTAACTGTGTGCCAAAGCAGGTAGTAACATGTTAATAGTAGAATTTAGATGGTGAGTATGTAGGTATTCACTGTAAAATTCTTTCAACCTTGCTGTATGTTTGAACATTTTCATAATAACAATGTGGAGGAAAAGAGGGAGAATGTTGTATGTGGAAGATAGTTTCAAGATATATTTATATGTTTTATGTAATTTTTAGGAAACAGGAATAGAAGGGATGAGGGAGTCATCTAGGCAGAGGTGTAGGGAAAGCATTTTAGGAGGAAGATGCAGCATTAGAAGAAATAACAGGATAAGAATTGGACTAGTAAGTAGTTCACTTTGATTGAAGGATAGGATAAAATATTGAAAAAACTTGAACATAGGAAAGTAAGAAGTGTAAGAAGTCATTAGGAATTTCATTCAGGAATCGTAGGACCTTTCTTCCCCCAAACCAAAGGAAAGAAAGAAGAGGGATATGAAGATGTAGGAATTTTTAATGTGAAAAGTGTGCTATCCTTAGAAAATTGCCTTTGACTATTTCAGTTTTCTTGATAGCATAAGTGGTGTCATGGAGCAGTAGGATTTAATATCAGTAGGAATTAATATTTAGTGGGATCTTAAGGAGACTAGGAGAGATTTAGAATGGCAAATACAACATGACAGGAATTCAAACAAAAGACCAATGTGTTAGCAGAACATTACAGTGAGGTTAGGGTGAAGTTACAGGGGACCAAACAACATGGTTTCATGTTTTTCTAGCATTGCTCAGTGGTATCCGCACTAGGACACAGAAAGCAAGTGGATGGTATTGTTCAGCCCTGGAGATTGGCAGGAGTTAAAAGAGATTCTGAGGTGGTGAGTGGATAGTTAAAATAGAAAATAGGCAAGTAAAGCCTGTCAACAGTGAACTGGAAAGAATTAAAATGGGTCAAGAGTCAAGAATTCACACTGAGGACCCCCCAAAAAGAGAATCATTCAAAAGAGGGAGAAAGATGGTGGGTGGGGTACCATGCTCTTCTCTGGGAATTTCATCGTTCTGAGATCTTAGGGGTGACATTTGGAAGTGATGGCATCATCCTCCACCTCATCCTATCAACCAAAAATTTGAGGCATTCTTAAAACTTTTTCTCTTAATCTCTGTCTCAACAAGAATATTTTAATTCTTGAGTTTCCATTGTGAAGATGTTTGAACACGAGTAGCTAAGTAGATGGGTAGACAGAGATGAATGACTGTCTTGCCACTGAGTACTGCTTCTTAGTTTTAGTTGTGTACATTTACATTTATGTTGGATTTGGTGCCAAATGCAACAGATTTAACAATCATAGACAAATGAGGAATAACCTGGATGGATTTAATGAAAATGTCATGTTTGCAGTGGGTGAGGGTCAGTTCCTAACCAGATAACATCACAGCGCTCTCTAAACTAAAGAAAAAAGCGGTGAGGAAATTTATAAATTTGTTTTGGTTTATGTATTTACTACAGCATGTGTAAAGGCCTAGGCTTATGTTCATATAATTTCAGTCAATTTTAGGGAAGTTTGTGGGAATTTTTTTTTTCCTTTTAGAGGGATCCCCTTATGTTACTCATTTTTGACAAATACTGTTGTAAATAGTAAATTTAGTCTCCTTAGCCTCGTTTATGAGGCCAGTTACAGTCTCCGCCTCTCATTTCTAGTTAATTCACCCCAGTCGCCTGCCATCCTTTCTTGTACTGTGTGATCCTTCACAAATACCAAGTGCTGCTTCCCCCTTTTAGGGAACTTGTTTTAGCCTTCACCATTTCTTAACCTTAAAGACATAGATTAAGTTTCTCCTAGATGCCAACTCCTCCCCACACTATTCTTGTCCTGTGAGATCCTAGAAATTGCCATATTAAATAAAGATCATCTTATTTCCTGTTTGGATCCCCAAATAACCATATATTTCATAATCTGTATCCAGTGAGCTTCCTTTGTGTGCCAAGCATATTGTACCTAATGAATGATAGTTCAGTAGTTTGGGAAAAGATCTGAATAGTGTAGCAGTGCTGGTGAGAGGTATTAAAGTCCCCAAACTGGTATTGGCTTCTGAAAGATGTTTTCTGGAAGAGGAAGTTTATTATTGGACCAAATAAGAGTTTTGGTCTAACTCCATGCCTTATTTATATAATTTGTTCTCTTACTCATATGAAATAGCTGTATCAGAAAATACTTCCATTTGTATCTGACAGTATTCTGAGTTTTACATGTTGCCAAGTTCTATAAAATGAACTACTTTTCCATTTATTTATTTATTTAGAGCAAGTGAGCGATCACCAGTGGGGGAGGGACAGAGAGAAAGGGGGAGAGAGAGAATCCCCAAGCAGGTTCCACGTTGTCAGCATAGAGCCCAACATGGGGCACAATGTCACAAAACAGTGAGATCATGACCTGAGCCAAAATCTGTAGTTGGATGCCTAACCAATTGAGGCACCCCTCTACTTTTCTTTTTTGTTGTTGGTGGATTCTTGAAAATTAAATCATAAAGTACCTCATCAGTACATTTTATTACTCTAAAGACCATGAGTGTCCAAAGTTGTAAATAAAATATAAATAATATAAAAGTGAACTGTTATCTCAGGGTCTTTCTCATTTTCTTAGGGTCACCACTGTTTTGTCGAGGAGCTCTGAAATGATCAACACTAATTGTGTCATCCATGCAGAGAAAAGATTGACAATAACATTTATTAGCTTTTTTTTCAGTAGTTGTCAATTTTGATGTCACTTGGTTATAGGTCAGCCTTCTACATTTTATAGGTCATCATTTCTATAATATATTTTGTTTTATATTGAAAACTTTATAACATAAAAAAACTGGAAAATAAGCATTACTCCTGGAACTGAAACAGACATTGCAGAATCTACACACTTAAGCACAAGTATTTTTATTTTACTCAGGAGAAGTTCTCACATAGTTTCTATGTGCTCTTACTTAGGCTTAATTTTTTTTAAAGTTTGACGTATTAAGAACTACAAATTAAAATGAAGATAGGAAGCTATCACATAGTTTTAAGAGGGTGATAGATAAAAGCAAGATAGAAGATAGAAAATCTATTAAAAGGAAACATGATTCCCAAAAAGCATTTTAGGTATCATTATAGCTGCATAAACTATTGGCTATAAGGATATTGTTGTGTAACATCAGATTTTAATAGTTGGTGTCATAATGGGTTGATGGAGAAAAGTAAAATTGCAATTTTTATGCTTGTTAAAATGATAAAGGAATGTGTAACAGACTTTATAGAAAGATTTCCATCAAAAGTATTTTTAAGGAAATTTCAATAATTTATTATATACTCTTTATTCTATATTTTCACTTTTGAATTTGATCATAAGATTTTATAGGAGCACTTTTAGGATTATCTGTGAGAATATATTTAAGTGAAACTAGAAAAAAACCAAAGCTCTCTCATGTTAGCTTAGTACCTAAGTTTCATGTATTTTAGAGTTATTAGATTTGACTGTTGCCTAGGCATTTCCATCCTTGGGAATCCCAAAGCCTTATATGGTCAAGACTTAGCTTTTAGACTTTCAGTGAAATGCAAGGCACCACTCCAAAAAAAGAAAAGGAAAAAAAAATACAACTAGCTGACTTTCACTTTGTCTTCAGTACTGTCTTCTTGGCTGCTTTTATTTCCACAGTAGCTAAATTACTAAGAACTTATATGCATTGGGAGTCTGTCTCACTAGTGGAAGGAATTCCTTTTGTGGCCGTAGTTTTATGCTAGAATGCTAATGTTGTTTTAACAAAACATTACATGCTGTTGGTTATATAATTTTTGTGTGTGGGTCTTTTTTGTTTTGTTTTTTGTTTTGTTTTATTTTTGTTTTTTAGGAAACTTAAAAACAGTTCTGGTTTATTTTATCTCACTACAAGGGAGAGGAGAGGATCTGCATGTAATGCAGTTAGAAAGTGTAGGTTTCATTAATGGCAGGTATTAGGGACGTGAAAGTGAAATTTTTTGCTTGGAGTCTTTTCTTCCTTGGAGCTTCTGCTAGCTGATTAGGGGACTCAGGTGAAAAAGATGTGAACCTTCAAGAACATCAGTGATAGCCAACAAAAGGACTGTTAAAACAGTAACTTATTTCTACACTGGTATGATCTTACTTATCTTATCCTCATTTTTGCTTTGAAGAATGTGACTTTTCTGAGTGATCATAGCATGAATATCACTCAACATTTAACTCCAAGATGGTTTAATACTTTATAGCTATTAAAATTCTTAGCATCAGTTACACATTTCTCATGTACGAAAACGTAACATTAGAAATTTCAAAATGTTTTATAACCTCTCCATCTTCCTGTAGTAAGTCAGATATGACATGGAAAAATTAAGTTCTCTGACACATTCAACTATAGGTAACAGAATCAACAACCTATTTCTGAGTCTTACCAGTGAAGCTAAATCCTACTTGTAGATTCCTCCATTTAATGTTTGATTATTGTCTGATGTATTCTAGATACTGTCTGATGTATTCTGATGTATTCCATGAATACCTAATGGAATCCTTGGCTTTGAGAGCTCTTAGTGTAGTGGGGGCAGGAGAGAAAAATGAATGTAAAGATAGTATATATGGGAAGATAATTGTAACACAATGTTTTAAGTGTGTTAGGACAGATATGTTTACAGTGTTACAGAAAATGGAAGGAGAGAGTGATTTAACTCTAGTTACATTAACATAGGCTGGGGAAAGCCTAAGAAATAAAAGCTTAAGGTAGTTAAAAGAAGATTGAATTGAGGAGCAATCTGTACGGTCCAGGGTCCAACAATGCCCTTTATCTTCCAGAGAAGTTATAATGTCCCAAACTACCTTACTTAAGTCTGTGATCAGAAAGAAGTGAAATTTCATTAAGTCTGTGATCAGAAAGAAGTGAAATTTCATTATCAGATTACTTTTTCTTGGCAACTGGACTCAGTTCCCTCCTCCCATCAACCAGCTTTTTTTGGTGATGAAGCCTGAGAATATGCTTCCATAGAATTTTTAGCACTGGGTTTTATCTAAATACTCTTTATTGTCATATTTATCTCAACAAAAGCCTCTGTCTTTCTGGCAAAGACACCTGTGTGTCAAAAAGTCTTTTAGGTAACTGGAGAATTATCCCCAAAGATGAAAATCTCATGTGTAATGTATTGAGTCAGCCATGTTAATCATAGAATGCCTAGTATAGATAAATAGTAAAAAGATCTTTCAGAAGTTTTTTAGTTCCATTTAGTTATTGGTACATAAAATCTGCATAGAGTTTTTCCCCAGAGGTGAAAAATACTATAAAATTATGAAATTATTAATTCACTATTGATTATTTGTATCTGAGAGAGACTTGGAAGTTACAGTGCAGTGGCACACTCATATATTACATTACAAAGGGATTGTGTCTGTTTGGGATAGTGGTCCCAGGCTGAGTGCCTCAGCTTGGATGTAAAAGTAGATTTTGGTGATAAAAATGGAGTTTAGTGGGAAAAGGGACTTTTTGACATGTTCTGCAGTGAAGAAATCTGATTTATCCAGTATTTCCTGAATTTTTATAAGTTCTCAAGAACATTTTTGTCAGAAACCGTTTATTAACTTTTTTAATTCAGTAGTTCATGGAAACAATTTGGGAAATATAGCAGTCAGTTTTTGTGACAAGTTGCTTTAAGAAGGGCTCCATACAGACAGTTGTTTCAGGAGGTAAACTGAAAATTTAGGTATTCTTATTTCTGCCTTATTATTTTCTCTTGACTAGATGGAGATCTACATTTAAAGGAATATAAAAACTTTATTGTATGTAAATGTAAAAGTACTAGCATCTTTTTCTAACATTTTGAGAAAAATTATTTAAATAAATTACGCAATAGAAAATCATACCTATCCCTTCCCCTCAGTGTAAAGGAATGTATAAAAGGTGATTTTTTTTCTTTTTGTTGTTCATATGCCCTCCTTCCTCAAAAGTAAATGTTAAAGGAATAATAGGGTTTTTTTTAAATTTACTAGAATAGCTCTGCTTAGTTAGAAGTTTTATTTCATTTTATACCTTTTTACTCATCAATCATGTATTCACTGGCACATTACCAGGAGATTGTTATTTACTTATTCTGAAGGTATAATTTCAGATTGTTATGGCATAGTCATGAAATGAAAGGTGGTCCAGTGTGATTAGAGCTTTGAAATTTGTGGAAATAGAGAGATAGGTCTAGATAACTAGATAGGCCTAGGTAATTTATAACTCCTAGAGTAAAGGACCAATGATGTCATTTACAAGGAGTTGAAATATATAAGAAAAGACAAATTAGAGATTAAGTAGAGAAGGGAACAGGATGTTTGGATACACACAAGCTCAAGTAATGAAAATTGATATAAATGCCTTCTACTTTCATCCAAAATCTAGTAATGTAGCCACTGTTTATTGCTATGTAACAAATTACATCTAAACTTAAAATAATAAGCATGTATTATCTCATATTTTCTATGGCTCAGGAATGTGGATGTGGCTTATCTAGGTGCTTCTTCCTCAGGATCGCACATGAGATTGCCCTCAGGCAGTTGGCTGGAACCACAGTCTTATCTGAAGGTTTAACTGGGGTAGGGGGTGGGTAAGTAGGGATCCATTTCAGAACTTACTCATGTGGTTATTGACCAACTTTGTTTGCTTGCCACCTGGGCTTCTCAGCAGGATTGCCTCTTGACAAGGCATTTGAGTTCTCCCAGGTTGCGAATGATCCAAGAGGGGGAAAGAGAGAGTATGTATGTGACATCTCATCACTTCTGCCCTGTTCAGTTTGTTGGAAGCAAGTCCAGCCTACACTCAAGGAGAGGAATTTATACAAGGGTGTGACTGCCATGAGGCAGAGATTATTGCCATCTTAGAGGCTACCTAGCACAGCAGCAAGCTAAGATAAAATAATGTTTATGGCATTTTATATCCCTCAATTTATATTAGTAAATAATCACTGCTTCCTATTTACTATTCTTACTACTTTGCATATTAGTAACTGTTTATTTCTCTTACTGTTGAACAAAGTACTTGAAAATCAATTATATCTTTGCTCATTTGTTTTTGTTTTTCACCCTCTGCTCTCCATTTGAATGTTTTGTGCCCGGCTTATTTTGTGACTTGGAAATAGTAACTCCTACTTTGTTAACTCCTCCATCAGTGGTCCCAGAAATACAGAATAGCTTGGTAGTCTAAAATGTAAAATAATAGTTCATTAAAATAATGAAATAGGGGGCGCCTGGGTGGTTCAGTCAGTCGGACTTTAGCTCAGGTCATGATCTCGCGGTTCGAGGGTTCGAGCCCTGCCTTGGGCTCTAGGCTGACAGCTCAGAGTCTGGAAACTACTTTAGATTCTGTGTCTCCCTCTCTCTCTGCCCCTCCTGCACTTGCTCTCCGTCTCTCAAAAAGTGAATAAACATTAAAAAATGTTAAATAACCAAGTAGGATATTTTTTCTTTCATTGGACCTAGATTTATATGTTCTTAACTTCATCTTTGATACTTTTGCCAAAGCATATCTGAATATAGCAGAACTATCAGGTTCTCAGCCTGTCAGACATGTCAGACATTGCTTTTTCCTTTTGAAAAGGATGCAGGGATATAGTTTCAAGGCTTAGTCTATTTTTCCCTGCAATTTCTCCCCCATCGATGTCATACAGGGACATGACCAAAAATGTGTTCTTCCACAAATCTTCCCAGACCTCTTCCCCTTTTCCTCAATTTGAGTTTATGTTGGCCTGTCAATCATTTTTATTTATTTATTTGTTTCTTTATTATTTATTTTTGAGAGAGAGAGAGACAGCATGAGCAGGGGAGGGTCAGAGAGAGAGGGAGACACAGAATCCGAAGACAGGCTCCAGGCTCTGAGCTAGCTGTCAGCACAGAGCCTGACATGGGGCTCGAACCCACGAACCATGAGATCATGACCTGAGCCGAAGTTGGACACTTAACCGACTGAGCCACCCAGGCGCCCCTCAATCATTTTTAAAATTTAACATTTTTGAGATTTCATAAAAGGTCTGAAATAATCCAAGTATACTAAAATACAGAGTAGAATTTGAGATTAGAGAGGTTATATTGTTTTGTGATTTTATCCATGTATGTTTATTTCAAATTAGACTGAGTTGCAGGCAGGATTTGGCTCTTTATCTTTGAGCGAGCCACTGTGTTATATGCTAAAAATAAATAATAAGAATAATTGCCCAATGGATGTTGGTTATCCATAACTACCGATCATTTAGGTGACATTATTTTAGGATCTCACCATGCAGACCATTTGACATACTTTTGTTAAAAAGGATACATATTACATATACTGTTTTAATTAAAAAGTGTTAAATTTAGTTTTGCTTTAATTTACCAAAGAAAACAACTGAGGTAATGGTTAAATTTTAGATTAAATGTTCTTTAAAACTGAGGGGGTATCTTCTTAAATGTTTCTTTAAGATTAAGAAAATAGTCTAGGATACAGTGACATAGGATTTTTTTTTAAAGACTACATTACAATTTTAGAAACATTGGACTATTCTCTAAAAAAAATTAGGATATCAGCACTTTTTTGTCTTCTCTCCCCTCATCTCATTTTGTTAGCTATATTAATATTTCTACTTTGTTATCCATTTTTGTCTTCTCTCCTCTCATCTCATTTTGTTAGCTATATTAATATTTCTACTTTGTTAGAATTTATAATATTTAGATTCCTTTTTATTTACTATGAGTCCTTTGATCATCCTGTCTTGTATAAAGAGCAGATTCTTCATTAACTCAAGAATTATTAATATACTGAGTGTCCACCTCAGCCAGACACTACCCTAGCTGCTAGAAATACCCTGGTGAAGGACATAGACCAGATTTCTGTACCCATAGAGCCTAGAGTCCAGCAGGCAAAACAGACAACTAAACAAATCACAAAAAGAGGTATGATAAATGCTATAAACTTAACTACAGTACTTACACTGAATTTGGGAGAAAGAGAGAAGAAATCAGAATCTCTGAGGGTGGTGCCCAAGAATTTCCACTTTAAAGAAATTCCCCATCTAATTTGTAAAAACAGACTAGATTGAGAACCTGATATCCATGATAACTGAAACTAGACAATAAGCACAAGCAGCATTTGTAAAATGTGATCAGAAAAGCCTGTGTCAAACCAGGAGGACCATGAGTATTTAAGAAAGGGGAGACAAAATAAAAGGGGCAGAGAGAGGGAGGCACAGAATCTGAAGTGGGCTCCAGGCTCTGAGCTGTCAGAACAGAGCCCAACATGGGGCTTGAACTCATGAACTGTGAGATCATGATCTGAGCCAAAGTCAGATGCTTAACTGACTGAGCCACTCAGACACCTCTCATTGTTTTTCTTGTATAAACCACATCCATAATTCATTCTTTGGTAGTCCAAATTAAGTTTTCTGTAAAATAGACAAAAACTTGCTTGGATTATCTCCAGTTCAGTTCTTCTTTAAACATTCTCACCTGACATCTCTGTCACTCTGAATGTATAGGGCATGGACTATTTTCTATTATATGTACAAACTTCTGTTCCCAGCAGTTGCACAGAACCAAGTTTTCCTTAGTAAGATAAAGAATTGTGTCAAGGAAATGGAAGTTGATTTAGAGAACTTCCGTATTCAAATTCATTTGTCTGTTAATTAACTGTGTTACTAATGACTAGGCACAAATTCTAAACATTTCAACTAATTGACTATAATTACATTTTCAGTTTAGTTCTCTAATGACATTTATACAATGAAATCTTTTCTCTTTTCTCTGAGTTGTATATGATTTGTGTCAATGAGCTTACATAAAACTTTTAGGGGCACCTGGGTGGCTCAGTTGGTTAAGCGGCCGACATCAGCTCAGGTCATGATCTCATGGTTCATGAGTTCGAGCCTGCTTCTGATTCTGTGTCTTGTTCTCTGCCCCTTTCCCACTCATTCTCTTTCTCTCTCTCTCTCAAAAATAAACATTAAAAGAAATGAATTTTTAGAACTTTCATATATAAGTGTTTGAAGGAAGCTTGAAATCCTTAAAATATCCTTTGTACATCTTTTATAATTTAATCATCCTCATAAAAATAATTATGGGTGGGACTTTTACCAAACTGGCACTAAAGGGAATATTTGACAAGCCTCCACCATTTAACCTTGCTTTATAGAGGGATGAAAAATAAGTTATAAATAAGAATATAAACAAAAAATTTTAAATGGGGGTGACTTAGCATGTGGATTATGTATCCATAAACATAAAAGTACTTACTGTTTAACAGGTACTACTCTAAGTGCTTTCTATATTAATTCATTTACCTATCATAGTAAACTTTTGAGGTGGGTACTATTACTATCTTCATTTTCCAGAGGAAACTGTGGCACACAGTTACTTAACACACGTTAAGTAATTGAACCAACAACAACTGGCTAGTAAGTGGCAGAACTGGATTAATCCTGGACGGTTTGGCTGTAGAGTATGTAGTTTAAACAAAACCACTTTCATGAAAAAGAATATTACAGTGTTAGAATTTGTTTCAAATGCTTCTAATTTTGTAATTGTGATTTTACTCAGTTGAGTTACATAGTTGCTAAACATTTTTTATTTCTCTAGGAATGAAATTTAATGGTTTTTCAAGCTATACGTGCCCCACCCGAAATCTGTCTTTAAGCTATGAATTTTGTCAACTTTCAGCCAACGTTGTATAGTCCCTTTATTCATCTCTTTGTTGTTAGGCTTTTCAACTTTTTTCTTATAATGTGTGGGAAACAAAGCTTGTCCTTGATCTAACTTGCTGAGAAAAATAACTAGGTCTCCTTTTCAATAAAAACAGATGTTTTATGTACTTGAACTAGTTTGTTGAATTAGTTTACAGCTCAAGCTGCCTGAACCTGGAATAAATGACTAAAGTGCCTTCACATAGCCATTTATTGTTGGCAATTACTCTGGATATGTATTCACCAAAAACTTAAGATAAACTATGTTAGATAATATTTTGGAGGTATAGTTGAGTCTGTCTCTTTCCGTATATATGGCTTAATAGACTGGCCATATTTAGTCAGATATTTAAAGTCAGCAAGTCATGTGTCTCTTAATGTGCTGCATGTGTTAGCTTTTGATTTTCTTAGCAACAGTGTTTTTATGGGCAAACTTCACCAGTTTCTTGTGTATGCTTTATAAATGTTCAGGAGAACACTGAACAACTTGCACCACAAACTTGAGATTCATATGTAATGTATATTTTGTGATAAGTGTTTTTAGCATTTAATTTATATTAAAACATTTTAAAAACTTACTACACTTAAAAGCAAAGAAAAAAGCAGATTTAACATTAACTGCTTTAGGTATGTTTACTGGTGATTCTTACATTATACTGACTTAAATATTTTAAGTCAGAATCAGCAACATTTCATTTATTGGGAATAAGCTATACCCATAGGTTAATTTTTTTCAAAGAGCTGTGGGGGAGGGGAGGAGGAGATAGGCTTCTTAGAGAAGTTTTAAAAATTAACCATTTGTCTTGAAAATCTTTTCTCTTCAATAACAAGATTTACTCATAAGATGCAAATAAACTTTGTTTTAGATCCTGCATACCTTCATGCTCACTATCTGTGACTTTGCATCTTCATACACCGTGAAATGCTTGTCACTTGTTTATATGTTAAGCTCTGGTATAGAGCCTCCTCCAGGAAATATTCCCAGACTATCACTATTCCTTCTTAGTTCTCCTTTTCTGAGCTCCCATAATAGATAGTGCACAGCCCTGTAACATTCCTCTAAATAGAATCATTTATTTGTGTACTTATCTTCTGTACTACTGGTAAGCTTCTTTAGAACTTTCTCTTTAACTTACTGAACAAAAGACTTTGTCTTCCAAGTAGAATATACGGGTAATAATTTAATCTTAACATTTCTCTTACTATTTTCATAATCACTTCTCTACATCCTCCCCGTGAGTGATTTCAAGCCCCATTGTATTATTACCTTAATGCAGATAATTCCCAAATTGATGTTTTCATCTCACATTTTATTTTCAAAGCTTTAGGTCCACATATCCAGTTGGCCACTGGATATGCACGTTTAAATAGGTATACAGATACCTATAAATTCAACATATTCAAAGCTATGAAATCATTTTTCTATCCTCAACCTGCATCTGACTTTGGCTCAGGTCACAGTCTCATGGTTCATGAGTTTGAGCCCCGCACATGGGACTCTGCTGTCAGTGCAGAGCCCGCTTTAGATCCTCTGTCCCCCTCTCTCTGTGCCCCTTCCCTGCTTGTTTTGTCTCTCTCAAAATAAATAAATAAACTTTAAAAAATAAATAAAAGTGTTTCTTTTGCTTCTGTGATGGGTAAAGAAAAAATTAGTTTCATTCATACAGCAAACACTCCTTAAGTTCCTAGGACTTAAAGTATCCTGTTGCTGAGAATACAGATAGGCAAGAAATATGTTGGTAAACTATGAGTATCTGTGCAAAACAGTGTTAAGTGTGGAAAAAGAGCATATTTTTTAAGAATCTAAACAACTGTTAAGAGTGCCAGCTCTATCATCTCGCACCTGTCTGGCTTATTCAAGCTACTTAATCTCTGAATCTTAGCTTTCTCATCACTCATCTGTTTATTAAGCCCCTACCACATGTCAAGAACTGTATAAGGTGTTGCAGATAAAGCAAAATTCTTGTTCTCATGAGAGGGTTTTTGTGAGGATAATGTATGTACATCAATAAAATAGATAAAGTACCAGTAATACTTAACAGGCACAAAGTAAACATTGATAAAAGTTCCTTCTTACTGTAGACTGTAGTTCTCAAACTTCTTTGTCTCCAGACTGCTTTATACTCTTAAAAATTATTGAGAGGCACCTGGGTGGCTCAGTTGGTTAAGTGTCCCACTTTGGCTCAGGTCATGATCTTGCAGTCCATGGGTTCAAGCCCCACATCAGGCTCTGTGCTGACAACTCAAAGACTGGAGCCTGCTTCGGATTCTGTCTCTCATTCTCTCTCTCCCTCCCTCCCTCCCTCCCTCTCTGTCCCTCCCCCACTAGTGTTCTGTCTCTCTCTTTCAAAAATAAATAAATGTTAAAAAAATTTTTTTAATTATTGAAAGACCTCAAAGGGCTTTTGTTTCTGTAGTGTGAATATATTACTATTTGGTGATACTAGAGGTTAACACTGAGGATTTTAAGTATTTATTAATACATTTTAAAATAGCAACACTGTACCTATGTTATATTAATAACATTTTAGAGTTAAAATAACTGATTCATTTGCTCTTAAAGGGTTCAATTTATCATTGACAACAAATACTGTTTTCTTGACAGATTTTGTTCATTTTTAAGAAAATGTATGACAAAAATCCAAGTTAGACTAAGTATAGTTTCTCATTTAACTAAAAATTGTATTCCATGGAAAAAGTGGCTAGTTCAACTTGCACCTTAGTTGCACAAGTGCTTTTCCTCAGGTCAGTCATTATACTTGAAAGATGTGTTTTATGCATGCTTCCTATCTTGTTCCAAAGAGTACTAAAAAGATGTGTATTCAGGACACAAGTCAGGAGTCAAGATTTAATAAGACTTATATTTTATTCTACTTTAAGGACATTCATAAGTAAAAATAGCCTTTTAAGAGTTTATTTATTTGGGGGAGCAGAAAGAGAGAATCCCAAGAATCCACGAATCCACTCTGTCAGCACAGAGCATGCTGTGGGGCTTGATCCCACAAACCATGACTTCATAACCTGAGCCAAAACCAAGAGTTGGACACTTAACTGCTGAACCACCCAGGCACCCCAAAAAATAGCTTAAAGAAAAAACAATGAGTTTTTCTTTTTTCATAGTGGTGAATACAGTGACCGTTAGTATAATTTTTTTGGCCATTGTCTTGGTTTGTGCTAAGGCACAAGCAGGTTTTGCTACTAGTGCTTTATGCACCGTCAAGTGCACATGCCAACACAATGAAAAGGCGAAATACCATCTTAGTATTATTTTGAGAATAGTTTTGACATTGTCAATTCCCTGAGAGGATCCCTCCCCACTCAGCAGACCACATTTTGAGATCCAGTGCTATAAAGGATATTATTGGTAGATACAACATTTTGATTGTTATCGTTTTAATATATACTTATTTTTATCATGAGATTGGCGGAGTCTAGTCACACACAATACTGTTGTATGTATATCTAAGCAAGGACTCGGTTTAGTTAGTACCATTGGCCTGTTTGATGGCAGTACAATCAAAAGAGCAAACTGACAGAATATTTATGTTATAAAAGTTGCAAAGTAGGAATTTTATTCTATGGATGTATTAGGAGTTTTGATTCATATTTTTTCTAATTGTGCTTTCTGTTTTGTTTTTAGGCTTGCATTGATGACAATGTTGATATGGTGAAGTTTCTGGTTGAAAACGGAGCAAATATTAATCAACCTGATAATGAAGGCTGGATACCACTACATGCAGCTGCTTCTTGTGGATATCTCGATATTGCAGAGTAAGCCAGTCCTGTGTTTACTTTTATCCAAATATCCAAACCCTATTTTAAGAGACCTGAGATTTTATAGAAATTGTTATTACAGATAAATGAGTGAGCTCTTATATTACCTTAATTCATGAAAACTATCTTCCCAGGAAGAATTTCTTGGGAATTCATATATTGAGTCTCTCATTGGGAGATTATCTTCCTGTCTTCCCACCCTCTTTGACTTTGGTGCTTTGTATTGATATGAGTACCGGTACACTTCTTCGTTCCCATCTCCTTTTATTTTTGAGTACATGTAGAGCATTGTCAAATGATTCAAAATTAATACTTACCGATCTAGTCTATCCCTATGTAATCTGAGTTGTTAGGAGAAATTAACAGTAATTCTCAGTTAAATTACTTTGGTATAAGGAGAATATGATACATAGTTTTCCAGTTAGTCAAAACATTTATACTTAGTTGCTATTAAGATTGTTTTCTAAAAATCTGTTTTTTAAAAAATTCAATAAGAAATGGTCATCATTCTTATCTACCTTTAATGGGTGGGTACTTCCAAGAAAATCTGATTCTTCAAACAGTTAACAAAGAAGTATAGTTATCTTGACAAAATAATTTTTTCACTAAATTATTTTTTTTGTTACTGTGTGTCCAGTACATAAACAGGTTATGTCTATCTGCTCACCTCAAAGTTCTTCAACTGATAAATATCAAATATGGGAGTTCTAGTCTGTTAATCTCTGTTAATAAGCCTTAAATATTGTTCTACATTTCATTTTTCTACCCATGTGTATTGGAGATATGATACATCATTTTAAAGGGGAGGCATTGGTTGATAAAATGAGAAGTACTCTGGCCTGGGAACCAGAAAATCTGAGTTACTTGAGTTTTATTACTGCCTATAACACTAATTACACTTTATCTTCATCTTTTCCTTTCTGGGCCTTGATTTCTTTTATGTGTAAAATGAGGAAGTCTTTTGTCATTGCAAAGCAGTAGTGTTCGTTCATAATTATAATCATGGTTCTCAAGTTCCTTATTACTTTGTTTTTTTTTTTTCATGCTCAACAGAGGACTTGGATCTGTCCTTCATAGAAAAAATAGCTAGTGTGCATTTATCTTTCGCTGTCTGTAAATATTTGGTACTCAGGTTCTGGAGTCGAACGATGTGAATTTTGAACACTTCCTTAGCCATTCTCAGGGGGTGTGACCTTGAGCAAGTTGCTTAACTTTTATATGCTTCTGTTTTTTCCTCTTTCAAAAAGGAATTGCCTAGGTTTGTTGTGAGGGTTAACTGAGTAATCCATCAAACAGAGGATCGGCAGATTGGAAATATTCAATGTGTATTAACTTTTGACCATTGTACTCTCTTTGGGGAAATGAGAACCCAACTTATTTTTCTTCAGATGTTTAATCTTTGTGTTTCCTTTCTGTAATTCATGCTTCTGAGTTTGAAAAAAACAAATAATCACCCTGAATAATTTCTTCCACTTGGTTGATAAACCATTGTGTAGGTTGGGATTATTTTAGCTGCCAGTAACAGTATCAAATTTAAAATGACCTAAAGAGGAAGGGTCCTTGGGGCGCCTGGCTCAGTTGGTTAAGCATCCAACTTTGGCTCCAGTCATGATCTCTTGGTTTGTGGGTTCAAGCCCTGCATGGGGCTCTGTGCTGACAGCTGAGAGCTTGGAGCCTGCTTCAGATTCTGTTTGTCTTTCTCTGCCCCTCCTCCGCTCACGTTCGCTTTCTCACTCAAAAATAAACAAACATTAAATAAAAAAATCATCCTTGTTATACAATATATGATACAGTTTAGAAGAAGAGCATTCAAGTTTATTAAACTGCTTGGTGATATCATCCAAGGGCCTGGCGTCTCTCAGTTTTTTTTTCTTCTGCCTTCCCGAAATATGAACTTTATTCTTGGCCTTGTCCCCCTCCTGGTGACAGGGTGATGATTGCCACAACTCCTCAGTTGTATTATTGAATATGTACATCAGAGGGCAAAATAAAAAATGGGTAGGGTGTGAAAAGTATCTTCTCCATATTCTGTGTATGTCAAAGAGGGGAACTTTTCCATGAGAGTCATCTCACTGCATCGAATATCTGCTTCAGAGATTTGTGTTAGTCTGGTCTTGGTCACTTGCCCATGTTGTACCCTGGGAAAAGCAAGTACTTGGCATATTCAGTGTTTTGCATGTCAGTAAATAAGTATGAGGGGGTGAGTAAGCAGCCTGTTGCAGGTGTTAATATTTTTAGTAGAATAACTACAGCTTTTCATTTTTTAGAAAGTAGGCTATGGAACAAGTGCTTCATAAGACTAAATACAAACAAAAATGACCTGGTTTGGCCAAGATTGAGTAGAGTTGTGGTGATCTAACTACCTTTCTTTAGGCAGTTTGAATTTATGGCTGTGGTATAACCAGAGTATTTGAGTCCATAGTGTCTTTGAACAAAATTTTAAGAATGATGACTTTTTCATTGTTGCTCTTTCTGTCTTCTTTTTTTTAAGTAATGAGAATGTTTATAAAAGACAATTAAAACTCTGGCATGTATTGACTGGGTTATTTGTTAAGGTGATGATAGTCCAAAGCCCTTCTAATACATGATTATTTTTATCAGCATTATCATTTTTTTTTACCAGTTAATCTAATTAATATGAGAAGTTAATGAAATCCTACTTTTCTTTGGTCTAGAAAAATACAGCATGGTGTCTTAAGAGCTAGGGTAAAGATACCCCCCAAATCAGAGTATTTATAGAGCAAAAGAAGGCCCTATTAATAATGATGTAGAGATAAGAGTTATAAACCGGGAAAGATCTAGGAAATTTGGGTCACTCTGCCAAGTGAAGTATTTGAAGCTAAATTTGTTGTAAATCCTAATTTTGTTTTTCACAAGCTTTATGTCCTTGGCCAGGCTACTTAGCCTCAGTAATTAATATTATTTATAAAATAGGATCTGACTTCTTCCTACCTCTTATTTCTCATAATGCCTTTGATACTTTTCACTCAATACTGGACTACTTTTAATTCCCTATCATTTACTGCTGGTTCATGTTAATGAGTCTTTGCTTATAGTGGTTCATTTGCTTTCTTTCTTTACTTTACCAGCTTCTGCCAAACTCTCAAGATGTAGTTGTGTGTCACTTCTTCCAGAAACTTTTCTGATAATTCCTGGCATCTCTGCAATATATCTGATGTTTACATGCTTCTTGAGGAACTGCATTATGCACAGAATAGTTCTAATTCATCTCTATTGAAATGAGAGATGAAACAAACAATGAAGCACACATAGTTTACTCTGAGGCATCAAGGATGATTTGGATACAGTGAGTTCTAAATTCTTGACCCCTGGGGGCTCCTGGCTGGCTCAGTCAGTCAGTGGAGCATGCGACTCTTGATCTTAGGGTTATTAGTTCAAGCCCCATGTTGAGTGTGGAGATTACCTTAAAAATAAAATCTATAAATAAAGAGATAAATAAATAGATAATAAATAATTTCGACCTCTGTTGGAGATAGTTCACAAAGAATGTGAGATTATAGTTTAGTTTCTAGACATTTAACAATTTAACATTTTTATAGTCTAGCTACACTGTATTCTGGCTCAATTATCTTACCTTTTCACCAAAATAATCGTTCTCAACCTCTCCCTGCTTTGAATAAGGTAAAAGTCCTAGGGAAAACTCAAAATAGAGATTGTTTAATAATGCCCCTTCTCCAGAGTGGAATAGAGGAACAATAAAGGTGGTGAGTTTGGGAAATACTATGTTGATGCTCAGCATGTGCACTGTTTTACTGAGTACTGATAGGTCAGGCATTGAAATGTATGCATTAACATCATTCTTTTCATTTGGTTTGCTGAATTGTGTCTGTGCATAATTCAGATGTTGAAGCCCTAACACCCTGAGAACCTTGGAATGTGACTGTATAGATGCAGCCTTTAAAGAGATAATTAAGTTAAATGAGACCCTTGGGGGGGGCTAATTCAGTCTTCTTTATAGGAAGGGGAAATTTGGACACAAAAAATAGAGACACCTGGCACATGCATAAAGGAAAGACCACATGAGGACACTGAAATATATTTAATGTGCTTAATACATTGCTTTACCATTCTTTTTGAATAGTAAATTATACGTCTTTGGTCATCAAGAGTCTCCTCCCGTTGGCTTCTAAGACCTTGGGATATGACCAAGTAAAGTGATCTTTCAACCTTCCTTGCTCTCTGGTGTTACAGAGCAGTCCGGTATTCCAGACTCATTTTCCCCCCTGCCCTGGGTCTGGAATTGCCATTTCTCCAAGGAGCCCTGTTCCTTCTAATGGGTGCTAGAAGTACTCATTGCTACTGAGTTAGTCATTGCTTTAGATTCAGATTTGGTACCAAGGTGTTTTCCTTTAACCTCTTCTGTCTGTATCAGTAAGTATTTCCTTTCTCTCTTTACTTCCATTGTCAGGAACTGAAGGATTAAAATAACACCCAATTACTGATTTGCTTCATTATATATTATACATACATTAGACTGCTTATAACAACAATACCACTAACAACAACAATAAGATTACTAAAAGCAGTTTGAAGTTTTGTGTTTTGTGTGTTTTTTGTTAGAGGTTAGGAGGTCATTTCTTTTTGTCGTTAAGGTATCCCACTTAAAATATACCATCAAACTACTGTGTATTGAAGTCACTTGAAATAGTTCTTTTCTTTGTGGTTATGCTACCAAATAGATAATAGCATTAGGTTTATTGTTTAACTTTATTTACTGTTTGGGGTTTGCTTTTTTAAATTTAATTTTGTTTTATAATTTACACAAAATACCCAGTTTTAATGCAATCCCTGCTCTACCATCCTATTTCCTTCTACATGGTTTTTCAAATTTTATATTTTATCCCAGTTTTTTTTTAATATAAGCATCATTTAAAATATTTCCCCTTGTAGCTAAATGTTAGAATACCATACACATATTTCTTCACTTGCTATTTTCACTTAATACACTTAATAGTCTGTTCTGGAGATGACTATGTAGTGGGGTATAGAGCTATTTCTCATTGTTCTATTTAGGTGTAGTACTCCATTGTGAGGTAGTCGTTGTAGTTTATTCAGCCTGTCCCTTGTGACTAACTAGTGAATGCTGTTTACTTGAATGACTCTAGTTTTAGCCTTGGAATTTTCTTTTTCTTTTTGCAAATCATACAAGTTTTTATATTTATGTGAAAAAAATTTGTATTTGAATAATAAAACTTAACCAGTTTGTTTCATTAATATTTGGTTATTGACGTGATTATTCTTCTAATACCTTTTTGTATTTTAATTTTATTACCACTTTTCCTTTTTAAGCTTCCACCACAAATGTTTAAGAAGTGCTTTTATCTTGGGCCACTGGGTGGTTCAGTCAGTTAAGTGCCTGTCTCTGGAGGCTCAGGTCATGATGTTACTGCTTATGAGTTCGAGCCCCAGCCTGGACTCTGTGCTGACAGCTCAGAGTCTGGAGCCTGCTTCAGATTCTGTGTCTCCTTCTCTCTCTCTGCCCCTCTCCCATTCATGCTCTGTCTCTTTCTCTCAAAAATAAATAAATATTAAAATAACAAATAAAATAAAAAGAAGCATTTTTATCTTGGGGCTTCTAGGTGGCTCTGTCAGTTGGACATCAGACTTTGCTCAGGTCATGATCTCAGTTTGTGAGTTCAAGCCCTGCGTTAGGCTCTGTGCTGACAGCTCAGAGCCTGGAGCCTGCTTTGGATTCTCTGTCTGTCTCTCTCTCTGTCCCTCCCTGCTTGTGCGTGTGTGTGTGCACGCTCTCTTTCTCTCTCTCTCTCAAAAGTAAATAAACAAAAAAAAGTGCTTTTATCTTGAGTAGCTTTGGTGTTTGCCATAAAATTTTTCAGTAGTAAAGTTGTGTTACATAATATTATAGCACATAGAATGGAATATTGATTGATTAGTATATTTCATAAATTTTTCTTTGTATTTGGAATAATGTCAAAGCGACTACTATAGAAGATTTTATATCATAAAATGCTAGTAGGATTACTTTCAGTGACATTTTCATGGTCTTATATACAGCATGGAAAAAGTTTCATGAACTTTGTCATTTGATATTAAAGAATCAGCTTTTTAAGGATATGATAACTTTTAAATATTTGTGGTGACTTATTTATGGTTTGGCTTTTCTTCTTCATTATAACCTTTATTCCATAAACATCCAGCAGGTTCCTCAAGATTTCCCTTGGCTTACCCTTCAAAATGTATCCAGTATCTGACTGTTTTTGGCACCTCTTTAATTTCTTCCTAATCTTGAACACTGTCGTTTTTCACTGGACTTAGAGTTGCAGTTATTCTAACCATAACCATCCTCTTCCCACCATCTGTTTTCCACACAGCAGCCAAGATGATCCATTATTACCAGATGATCCAATATTACAAGTTGGGGGGGGGGCTGGCGCCTGGCTCGTTCAGTGGAGTGTGCAACTCTTGATCCTCAGGGTCATGAGTTCAAGCCCCACGTTGGGTGTAGGGATTAAAAAATAAAAATAAATCTTTAAAATAATAAATAATATTTTATAAGTGGGATAACATCACATTTTTATTCATATCCCTCCAGTGGGTTCATAATGCATTCAGAGTTTAAGCCAGAGTTCTGATGGCCTACAAGAGTACAGTTTGACCCCAAGTTACTCCTCTGATTTTATATTCTTCACTCTTCTCAGGCTTTCTCTTTTAGCCACTTGGATCCCCTTGCTGAGCCTGTCAATAAACTAGACATCTTGTATCACAGTCTGCACCTGTTGAATCCTATGTCTGGAATTCAATAATGTTACTATCTTGGGTAAAAGAATCAAATTCTTAACCAGTTTAAGAAATACATAAACTTCAACACCACACCCATGAAAAATGTTATTATGTTACTAAGCTAAAGTTCAAGAATCCAGAAACTCTATTATAATCTTAACTCTGCTAATTAATTGCTATTAACTTTAGGCAAATTGCCAGCTTCTCTGAACCTCTGTTTCCATATCTATAAAATGAAAATATTAATATGTATCCCTACTTTCTAAGATTTTTTGAAGATTAGATAATATGTATAAGATGGTTGGCACAATATGCAGCATATTTAGTATTCGGTAAATGTTAGCTAAATTAATTGTTACTATTCATAATACTGTTTTTTATAATTACTTTTTTTATGTTTATTTTTGAGACAGAGAGAACACAAGCATGGGAGGGGCAGAGAGAGAGAGAGAGAGGGAGACAGAATCTGAAGCAGCTCCAGGCTCTGAGCTGTCAGCACAGAGCCCGACCCAGGACTCAAACTCATGAACCACGGGATCATGTCCTGAGCCATAGTTGGCCGCTTAACCACCTGAGCCACTTAGGCGCCCCTGTTACTCCCTATTTAGAGCTTCTGGTTAACCAAGCAAATACTGGTTCTGATTCCAGTATTTGCTGGAATAAGAGGATTTTGGAGCCACAGTTTTTCAGGGAGAAGAGCATTAGTGGTATACAAAGAGTAGCCAGTTCAGTTGGGAAAATGAACTGAGGCTACAGCATAGAGGAATTTGTATACCTTGCTAAGTCTGACCTTTAGTGGCAATGCATTTTAGGGACATGATGATCTTCACTCTACATTGTAGGAAGACTGTTCTTCACAGATTAGTATTATTGGACAAGAGACTAGGGCAGTGACAGTGAAATTGGAAGTGGGGCAGATCTGAAAGAAATTTGGAAAAATAGAATTGAGATAACGCTTGGTGTGATTCACTGGATCTAAGTAGTAAGGTAGGATGAAGACTCACAGGTAGCTAATGTTCATTGAGTGCTTAACATGTGCTAGTCACTGCTCTAAGTCCTTTAAGCATATATCATTTCAATCATCCTAACAATCACATGAAAATATATTATTACCACCACCCACAGACCTTTATGCACAATTCCAAACCCGAAAAACTTGGAAAAATGACAAACTAATTGTAAATTTGGGTGTAGGCTCATTTGGCAACAAACTATGACCTGAACTGATATGAGGCTATTTAAAGTCTGTTCACACAACTTACTGTACATTTAGTTTTTGCAAAAACAGTCGTGTATTTGGTAATGAAGTGCTGCCTCAAGACTCACTGGAGGTGTTATATAATCTACAATAGTATCTTTTTAAAATATGAAAAATTTTGAAATTTGGGTTAGGGTGAGGGATGATGGGCCTGTATTATAATTCTTATTTTATAGATGAAGAAACTTGAGTCAAAAAGTAATCATACAGGTAAGTAAGTGGCAGAGCTAGGATTTGAACCTAGTCTGTCTAACTTTTCAAGTCTGCACTTTAAGCTACTACGCTATTCTACCTCCCTGTCTAACCTTTATAACTGAGAAAATGATGTCTTTAAACTTATTGAGAGATCTAAAGAACAAGATGGGGGGGGGAGCAGAGGAGAGACTGTAGTGGAATGTGGTCTTAAATAGGCCCTATTTGAGATGCTGATAGAAATGGTGCAGTAGGAAGCCAGGATGATATTGGGAGTGTCTATAATGCATATACTGGATTTCATGAAGTTTAATTAGACACAGTGTAATTACTTTATATACCAATTTTAAAAGGTTACAAAAGTGACACTGTGATACTCTGTGTGTCTGTGTATGTTTAATCACCTGGGTTTGTTTGTTTTTCTTACACAATATCATTTTCTGTGCAATATAGCGTGTTATTGATGTAGTGTTTCTAAAGAATGTTCTCTATATTGGGGCGCCTGGGTGGCTCAGTGGGTTAAGTGTCCGACTTTGGCTTAGGTCATGAGAGCTCGCTGTATATTGGTTTGAGCCCTGCGTCAGGCTCTGTGCTGACAGCTAAGAGCCTGGAGCCTGCTTCGGATTCTGTGTCTCCCTCTCTCTCTCTGCCCCTCCCCCGCTCGCGCTCTGTCTCTCTCAAAAATAAACTTTAAAAAAAAATTAAAGAATGTTATCTTATTGCCTTTGAGATTATATTCTAAATCATTTGTGTGCATTCTGCAAGTTTTGATTTTGATGCTTTCTTGATCTTACCAGAAGATACCAACAAGAAGTTTCAGACAACATCCAGGAAAACATTTTAAGCAATAGTTAAGTTCAACAAATAAGGTACCAAAAATGCACATGAATTGACCGAAGTGAAAACCATATGAATAACTGTGACTGAAGGCACATGAGGACAGATCATCACAACCATGTATTTGCCGCCTGGCCAATAGCCATTGTAAGGCATCATGGATTGTAACATTAATTGATTGTTGAAGATTTCAGTGATATTAAAATGTGAGGGAAACGTACATCTTAGAATTGTTGCACAATGAGTAGGAATTTTGCCTCTGGGAATTGAAAGTTATGTTAATAAAGTAAGACAGTAGTATATATCATTGATTTTAATAAATATGCCTTTCCAGGGCTTAGTGCATCATCAAAGAAGTAGAAATTCACTGCTCTGGGGAGTAATTGAGAGGAATAGGAAATGCTAAACACAGAACCTTGAGGATTTCCTGTATTTAAAGGTGGCTTTGCAAAGAGAATAGAGGAATTTAAATACTTTCCCACATTTTGAATTTTTTTTTTTTTTTTTTTTTTTAACGAATGACAACTGGAAAATAGACCACACTTTCACAAGTAGTTTCATTTTTCTCACAAGTATTAGCCTGGTCTTTGCTATTGGCATAAGTAATTGTATCTATAGCAGAATTATGGAACCATGATGTCAGGAGTTAAGCAAAGTATTTGGCAAGGTATTAGGACTAATCAATTAGACTAATAACATGATTTATATAAAAAAATAATACTTTTTTCCTTTAGGGTTTTGATAAATTATAAAAAATTAAGGTTAAAATTGGTAGTTCTAAACATTGCAATTTGATGATTAAAAATGAGAATTTCTGCTTCTGAGAAGATAGACTAGACATGGTTTTCCTGCTAAGAACTACTAATAACCTCTGAATATTATATATAAAACATAGGATCATGAGAGGTCAAGAGAAGGCAGAATGGGTAGGCATTACAGGACCCAAAGAATGTCACAGGAGAAAATTTTCTGGCTTTTCATTTTGCCTCATATATCCCACACTTTGAGCTGGAGAAGCTGATAACCCAGAAGCACCAATGGGCACCCCAGAAAAAGAAGTCGCAACAAGAAGCTTAATCTCTTTAGCCGAATACTAGGAGAGGGGCATACTAGCAAAACAGAAAATAATAATAATAATAATAATAATAATAATAGAAGAAGAAGAAGAAGAAGAATAGAGGGGCACATTAGCAAGACAGAAAATTCTTTGTAATAATAACAACAATAACCACCACCACAACAACCACCACTCAATTTTACCAAAGTCCGCAGGAAAAAAACTATTCTCACCCACATCCTCACCAGCAAAGGATAGGTAGGGAGGGAATGTGGACCTCCACCCTTAACAGGCTATGTTGAGGTGCACCAACACCCCTACTGCAATAATGTCATATTAGGCCAGATACATAGCTAGCCAAGACTTTAATCCCTGTCAGTTGGTTAACTAACCCCCCCCCCCAAACACACCCCCCGGAGTAGATACCAGCCAGTTCCTACTCCTCCCTTCTGGGGTGTGTCAGAAGAGGCCTAGTGGAGAGTGAATACTTTCACCATCACCGACCAGTAAAGATGCCTGCCTCCCTCCCCTTATTGTTAGTGGAGGCCACTTGGGGAGTAGTAATGAAGCACTCATACTCTTCTCATCAAGGGATATGTCAGTGAAGACTTGATGGTAAGCTAGAAGTAAGGCTAGGCTAGAAGCCACCACACCATCTCTGGTGTCAGTAGAGGCTGAGTGGGGAACCTAGACTTCTACTCCCCCCTTGTGGTAATGAGATGGCACCTCCCAGCTTCCTTTGCTACAGCAAAGCCAAACAAAGCCAGCTAACATAGAAGATTTAAGCAACATCTAGAGTCTCATAACATAATAACCAAACTGTCCAGATTTCAATTGAAAATCAATTGTCATACAAGGAAAGTCTCAAATTGAATGAAAAAACACAGCCAGTCGAGACCAACATGGAGATGACAGAGATACATCTCTTAAAATTACCTGACAAATCTCAGCTCAGGCCTTGATCTCAGGGTCTTGAATTCAAGCCTTGCATTGGGCTCCACACCCAGCCTTCTTTATCAGACAAAAGATTATACAGCAGCTATCATAAAAATGCTTCAACAAGCCAATTATGAGCATGCTTGAAACAAATGCAAAAATTAAGGGTCTCAGCAAAAAGAAAGTCTGCAAAAAAATAGAAGATATTAAGAAGAATCCAATGGGAATTTTTGAACTGAAAAATCTAATAGCCAAAATAAAAACAGATAAACAAAAGAGAAGAAAGGAGGTGATAGAAGAAGGAATTAGTAAACTGAATAATAGATAAATGGGGATTACCAAATCTAAGCAACAGAGAAGAAATAGAGTAAAATAAAATGAATAAAGCCTTGGGGACTTGTAGGACTATAACAAAGAGCTAACACTTGTGCCATTGGAGTCCCAGAAGAGGAGAAAGAAGGCATGACTAGAAAAGTATTGAATGAAATGATAAGTGATAGCTAAAAACTTAGAGTTGGCAAAATACAGATTCAAGAAGCCTAGCAAATTCCAGACAGGATAGGGGTGCCTGGGTGGCTCAGTGGGTTAAGCGCCCAACTCTTGATTTCGGCTCAGGTCATGATCTCACGGTTCATAAGTTTGAGCCTCGCATCAGGCTCTGTGCTGATGGTGTGGAGCCTGCTTGGGATTCTCTCTTTCCCTCTCTGCCCCTCCCCAACTCATGCTTTCTCTCTCTCTCTCAAAAATAAAATAGGGGTGGCTGGTTGGCACAGTTGGTTAAGCGTCCAACTTCGGCTCAGGTCATGATCTCATAGCTCATGGGGTTTGAGTCCCACGTTGGGCTCTGTGCTGACAGCTTGGAGCCTGGAGCCTGCTTTGGATTCTGTGTCACCCTCTCTTTCTGCTCCTCCCCCCACCATCTGCACGTGTGCTGTTTCTCTCTCTCTCTCTCTCTCTCTCTCTCTCTCTTTCTCTCTCTCAAAAATAAACTTTCAAAAAATTTTAAAATAAAATAAATAAACATTAAAAACAAATTCCAGACAGGATAAAGCAAAGCACTCCACACAAGTACATCTTGTATACAAACCTCTGAAAACTAAAGAAAAAAGTCTTGACAGCACAGTGAGGAAGAAATGATAGTGTAAGGAGGGAAACTTGAATGACAACAGATTTCTCATTAAAAACCATGTGGCAGCATAATATTTGTCAAGTCCTGAATCAAGAACTGTTTTTAAGAAAATTTTTCACACCCAAATATATAAATCAATTAATCACAAACATACAGAAACTCATTGATAATAATACCATAATAGTAGGGGACTTCAACACCCACTTACAGCAATGGACAGATCATCTAAACAGAAAATCAACAAGGAAACAATGGCTTTGAATAAAACACTGGGCTGGATGGACTTAACAGATATATTCAGAACAATTCATCCTAAAGCAGCAGAATACACATTCTTCTCAAGTGCACATGTAACATTCCCTGGAATAGATCACATACTGGGTCACAAATCAGCCCTCAGCAAGTTCAAAAAGATCAAGATCATACCATGCATATTTTCAGCTCACAATGCTATGAAACTTGAAATCAACCACAAGTAAAATTTAGGAAAGATAATGAATACTTGCAGATTAAAGAACATCCTACTAAAAAATGAATGGGTTAACCAAAAAATTAAAGAGGAAATTAAAAAATACATGGAAGCCAATGAAAATGATAACACCACAACCCAAAACTGTGGTGCAGCAAGGGCAGTCATAAGAGGGAAGTATATAGCAATACAGGCCTTCCTTAAGAAGGAAGAAAGGTCTCAGATGCACAACCCAACCTTACACCTTAAAGAGCTGGAAAAAAAAACAGCAAATAAAACCCCAAACCAGCAGAAGATGGGAAATAAGGATTAGAGCAGAAATCAATGCTATCAAAATTTAAAAACAACAACAACAGTAGAACAGATCGATGAAACCCGGAGCTGGTTCTTTGAAAGAATAAACAAAATTGATAAACCCCTAGCCAGTTTGATCAAAAAGGAAAAGGAAAGGACCCAAATAAATAAAGTCAAGAATAAAAAAGGAGAGATTGCAACCAACACCGCAGAAATACAAACAATAATAAGAGAATATTATGAGCAATTATATACCAATAAATTGGCCAATCTGGAAAAAATGGACAAATTCCTAGAGACATAAAAACTACCAAAACTGAAACATGAAGAATTAGAGAGTTTAAACAGACTGATAACCAGTAAAGAAATTGAATTAGTAATCAAAAGCCTTCCAAGAAAACAAGAGTCCAGGACCAGATGGCTTTCCAGGGGAACTCTACCAAACATTTAAAGAAGAGTTAATACCTATTCTTTTGAAGCTTTTCCAAAAATATAGAAATGGAAGGAAAACTTCCGAACTCATTCTATGAGGCCAGCATTACCTTGATCCCCAAACCCGACAGAGGCCCGACTAAAAAGGAGAACTATAGACCAATTTCCCTGATGAACATTGATATAAAAATTCTCAAAAGATACTAGCCAACTGGATCCAACAATGCATTAAAATAATCATTCACTATGTTCAAGTGGGCTTTATACCTGGAATCCGGGGCTGGTTCAATATCTGTGAATCAATCAGTGTGATACATTGCATTAATGAAAGGACAAGAATCACATGATCCTGTCAATAGACTCAGAGAAAGCATTTGACAGAATGCTTATTTGACAAAATACAGCATCCTTTCATGATAAAATCCCTCAAGAAAGTAGGGATAGAAGGACCATATCTCAATATCATAAAAGCCATATATGAAAGACCCACTGCTAATATCATCCTCAATGGGGAAAAACTGAGAGCTTTTCCCCCTAAGATCGGGAACATGGCAGGGATGTTCACTCTCACCACTGTTATTCAACATCGTATTGGAAGTTCTAGCCTCAGCAATCAGACAACACAGGAATAAATGGCATCCAAATCGGCAAGGAGAAAGTTAAACTTTCACTCTTTTCAGATGACATGATCCTCTATTGGAAAACCAAAAAAATTCCACGAAAAAACGGCTAGAACTGATTCATATGAATTCAGCAAAGTCATAGGATATAAAATCAATGTACAGATATTGGTTGCATTTCTATACTCCAGTAATGAAGCAGCATAAAAGGGAAATCAAGGAATTGATCTCACTTACAATTATACTGAAAACCATAAAATACCTAGGAATAAACCTAACTAAAGAGCTGAAAAATCTATACACTGAAAACTATAGAAGGCTTATGAAAGAAATTGAAGAAGACACCAAAAATGGACAAATATTCCATGCACATGAATTGGAAGAACAAATATTGTCAAAATGTTGATACTACCCAAAGCAATCTATATATTCAATGCAATCCCTATCAAAATAACACCAGCATTCTTCACAGAGCTAGAACAAACAATCCTAAAATTTGTATGGAACCACAGAAAAACACAAATAGCCAAGCAATCATGAAAAAAACCAAAGCTGGAGGCATCACAGTTCCAGAATTCAAGATGTACTACAAAGCTGTAATCATCAAGACAGTATGGGACTGGCAAAACAAAACAAAACAAAACAAAAAAACACACAGACATTTAGATCAGTGAAACAGAGAACCCAGAAATGGCCCCATAAATGTATGGCCAACTAATCTTTGATAAAGAAGAAAAGAATATCCAATGGAATAAAGACAGCAAATGGTGTTGGGAAAATTGAATAGCAACATGCAGAAGAATGAATCTGGACCACTTTCTTACACCATACACAAACAAACTCAAAATGGATGAAAGACCTAAACATAAGACAGGAAACCATGAAAATCCTAGAGGAGAAAGCAGGCAAAAACCTTTTTTTACTTTAGCCATAGAAGCTTACTCAGCATGTCTCCAGAGGGAAGGGAAACAAAAGCAAAAATGAACCATTGGGCCCTCATCAAGATAAAAAGCTTCCGCACAGCAAAGGAAACAATCAGCAAAACTAAAAGGCAACTGACAAAATGGGAGAAGAGATTTGCAAATGACATAACAGATAAAGGGCTAGTATCCAAAATTTATAACGAACTTAACAAACTCCACACCAAAAAACAAATAACCCAGTGAAGATATGGGCAAAAGACATGAATAGACACTTTATTCTAAAGAAGACATCCAGATGGCTAACAGACACATGAAAAAAAGCTCAGCATCATTCATCATCAAAGAAATAGAAATCAAAACCACAAATGAGATACCACCTCACACCAGCCAGAATGGCTAACATTAACAACTCAGGCAATGACAGATGCTGGCAAAGATGTGAAGAAAGAAGAATCATTTTGCATTGCTGTTGGGAATGCAAACTGGTGCAGCCACTTTGGAAAACAGTATGGAGGTTCCTCAAAAAATTAAAAATAGAACCACCCTATGACCCAGCAATTGCACTACTAGGTGTTTATCCAAGGGATACAGGTGTGCTGTTTCAAAGGGGCATATGCACCCCAATGTTTATAGCAGTGCTATTGACAATAGCCAAAGTATGGAAAGATCCCAAATGTCCATCAACAGATGAATGGATAAAGAAGATGTGGTGTGTATATATATGTGTATATTACTTGGCAATCAAAAATAATGGTATCTTGCTATTTGCAACAATGTGGATGAAAGTAGGGTATATTATGCTAAGTGAAATTAGAGAAAGATAAATATCATATGACCTTAGTCATGTGTGTAATTTAAGATACAAAACAGATGACCATAAGAGAAGAAAAGCAAAAATAATATAAAAACAGGGAAGGGGATAAAACATAAGAGACTCTTAAATATTGAGAACAAACTGAGGGTTGCTGGAGGGGTTGTAGGAGAAGGTTGCCGGCTAAATGGACAAGGGGCATTAAGGAGGACACTTGTTGGGATGTGGACTGGGTGTTATATGTTATATGTCACATATGTTATATGTAATCACTGGATTCCACACCCAAATCATCATTGTTCTATATGTTAAATAACTTGGATGTAAATTTAAAAAATAAAAATAAATAAAAAATAAAACAAAATAAATGGAAATTCTATTTAATGTGAAATGCTTAGTCTTCCAAGGATTAGTGTAGATATATAAGTACAGCAAACTCTATAAATGTTATTGACCATTTAAAATTTAAAATTCTTAAAATTTTTAATTTTGTAAAATAGTACTTTCATAAGTATATGAATGTGTGACACTCCATTTTTAGGATGCTGGCAGGAAATTTAATTTTCAAGAAATGATTGTAAAATAACTTAAGGGAACAGAAGTATAATAAGGGAATCTGCTGAATCATACATATAGAAAAAATACTAAGTCAAAAATGTCAGATATTGGTTGATGAAGCTTCTCTTTCACATGGGGTCATGCTAGCCAGGTCATACCAAAAAGGCACACTCCCGCCAAAGTCCAGCTCTGAATTGTCCTATTAAATGTTTGTATTTTAACATTGATCTTTTATCCCTTAATGTTGGTTTCCACTTGTGCAGTAGACACTGAGGTCATCTCCTCAACATCTCACCTCCTGACGTTGTGCATCAGTCATGTAGTTTAAAGAATTGACTTGGGTAACTGAGGCAGGACCTGATAAATCTGACTCTACCAAGAAAATCTGATCCTTCTTGCCTATAAATAGGCTAGGAACCAATGCTTAAACCAGTCAACATATGGCATTCCTTTAGAAACAGGCTAGTTTAGGAATAGGCACCTAACTGCCCATCTAGGTCAATGAGACATGCCAAGAAGATTCCTTGGAGGCTTTTGGGAAATGTTTTCTTATTCTTAAGTGAGAGTCATTAGAGGGAAAAAGGCATTTTTAAATTTTTAAACAAAGAGTCACTTAGCTCTAATTGTTACTATCATCCTATGACCATGAGGAAACCACCTTGGGATAGAACTAATATTATCCTGGGTACTTGATAACATTGTTGAAATGAGTTTCAAGATAACATTGTTGAAATGAGTTTCAACCAAACCTGAAGTTCAGTCTACCTCTGAATTTCAAATCAGAAATTTATTGGTGTGAACCAATAAAGTTCCTTACTATTTAGGCCAAAAAAGAAAAAGAAAAAACTTTAGAGATTCCAAGTCAGAACTATTCTTTGTATTTTCAGCTATTTTTCATTGTGGTATTGAACTTCAATAATGAAATAGCAAAAGTGCATTCCCACAGAAAACACATGAAGTCATTTATATTTTGGGATTTTTGTTTGTTGCTCAGAGACTTCCAAAAGAAATAGCATTTATTTCTGAAGTTAATAGTGTGATGTCTACTTACTAATCTTTGAAAAGTTCAGGGAGTTCATAATTTCTGTGTCATTAAGATAGCTATGAGTAACTCCTTTTGATTTTTCAAGAAACAACTACTCCAGTGGTATTCTTCTGACTTTTTGATTAAAAAATTTTTTTATTGTGGTAAAAACATAGTATTAGATTTACCATTTTAACCATTTTAAATGGTTACAGTTCAGTAGTGTCAAATATATTCACATTGTTGTGCAACAGCTCTCTAGAATTTTTTTTATCTTGTAACGCTAAAATTCTGCACATTAAACACTAATTTCCCCTCGCCTTGACCGCCAGCCCTTAGTAACCAACTTTCTATTTTTGTTTCTGTGATTTTGACTCCTTTAAAAGGACACTATTTGTCCTTTCATGACTGTCTTATATTACTTAGCACAGTCACCTTGAGGTTTATCTGTGTGATAGGATTTCCTTTTTTAAACCTCCACTTTCTACTTTTTAATGATTCATGTATTGAATACATGAAAAGTTCATGTGTAAGTTATAATGACTTCTTGATACTAGTTTTCCTGAAGTAAATAACGTCAATATGCATTAAATTTGGACACTAAGTATACTCAGCTTTTGCTGATGGGAGTTACTTCCTCCTTGTCTCTGACCACTGTGGTCTCATTAGCTTCTAGAATTAAAAGACAGTTTAAAATTTTTTAAGTTAAATTTAAAATTAAAGACAATTTTAATTAAAAGGTCAAATGTTTCAAATGAACTATTTCCCTTTCACTCAATCTCTTCCAGGGATGGTTTTTGACAAAACTCATAATCCAAGACAACTATAGACACTGTCAACATTTATCTTCCAAATTCAGTCAACACTGAATAATTCTAACCTGATAGAATTATGCAGATTTACCTAATGAACCATATTCAAATTGGAACCAATAACTTGGTTAACAACATTACACCGTTTGTCAGATTTTTAAATTAGGACATGTACAGATAATTTTGTAAAACTCCATTTGGATCATGTCTTGATTTTGAGGTCTGTTAATTTATCTATCCAAGATTATCTGTTGACTTGGGGTATCTGGGTGGCTCTGTCAGTTGAGTGTCCAGCTCTTGATTTCAGCTAAGGTCATGATCCCAGACCGAATCAGAGCTCCGAATCAGAGCTCCGATGGGATTGAGCCCCGAATCAGAGCTCTGTGCTGAGCATGGAGCCTGCTTAGGATTCTCTTTCTCTCTCTCTCTCTCGTTCTCTCTCTCTCTCCCTCCCTTCCTTCCTCCTCCCTTCTCCCCCACTTACACTCTCTCTCAAAAAAGTTATTTATTGACCCAAGTTGCTAGATTATTATAAATCTCAATAAACCTGGCAGTTTACCATTTTTTACTTCTACAATATATAAAGAATTTCATCATTTATAGGCATCTCCTATGTTGGCCTCCTTTGTATTGCTTGAGGAAGTCATTAAACATTGTTAAGGCAATAAAACCTTCCCTTTTTATTTATTTATTTTTATTATTATTTTTTAGCTCGAAAGCATTCAAAAAAACTGCTTAGTTGAGAAACAGCCCAATTTTCTGACTTTAAATTTGGGACTCCTATGTGAAATCTTTGCTCTTTTTTTTTTAACAAGAAATGTTAAAATAAATATATTTTTCCTAATTAGCAGTCACATGAGCTGCTTATAATACTCCAGCTTTTTTTTTTTTTTTTCCTCTACAGGAAGTGCAGCCCTCTGTTTTCAGTATCTCCAGGGCCCCTCAAATTCAATTTCTGGTATTCCAGATAGCCTGTGCTATTTTGTTTCACTTTATCTTAAACATTGCTTTCTAAATGTGATGATTTTGCATGATGGGATAAAAGATAGTTTTAATTTTATTTTTAGTAATTCATTTAAATGTCACACAGCCCTGTAATATGTCTATAGACTAGTCTTCAAATCTTTTAAGTTAATGAATGCCACACAGCTGTCAAGAGGCAGAGTTGGGAGCCTACAGACCTTAACCCATTTATGGGTTGTTTTTTTTTTCACACAACCAATCTTTGAATGACTTTTTGAGATTATTCACGGTAGGTAAGAATTAATGCCATGGGGTTTTATTTTTTTATATATTTTTTTAATTTATATTTGCAAATGATAGTTCTAGAGTACAGGAGATTTTTGTCAAGTATATGAATACATATATATACACCTAAACTTTTGGCTCAGGAACTGCTCCAGGCTCTCGGTTTCCTGCCAGTGGTTATGGAACTTTACTCTTGTTAGTTTCTCTTAACATCCTTCCTGTTTATATAAATTTTGGATTGTCTGTATTTGGCTTTGACCTGATACTTCCTTGGGACTCTGCTTCCCCTGTAGCTCCCTCTGCTGCAAGCACTGCAGCTACTTTGAGGCACTCTTTTATTCTCAGTCTTTATATCCTGTGAATGATTTCTCCCTCAGCAAAACAGAAGTGGGTTCATGTAAATCTGCCTAATTGTTTGGTTGATATTTTGCCTGGCAGATTTATTGCATATTTTCCTGGTGCATATAGCACAGTTTATTACACCATTTATATCTTTTTTTCTCTTTTGCTCCAGATTCATTTACTTATTTGTAGTATATAAATGTTGTTTAGTTTTATAGTACATTTTTTTAAAAACTCCGAAACGGAAGACGTTGCCTCAATTCAAGTATGACTTTATTGAAGAAGTCCCTTGAAGATCATAAAAATTGAAACATTACCTTGTATAGGGAGAAATTTTACAACGTATTATTACGGGTAAAAGCATCAGGCTACAAAATGGTATGGTAACCACTCTTGTGGTCTGATACACATATACAAATTAAACTTTCTGCAGAAAATTTGGGTAACAAAAAATCCTCCCTCCCCCCAAAAAAAACCCTGCTAATACGAATTCCTCCTAATTACCACTTAGAGATAATCATTGTAACTTTATAGTATATATTCTTTCATTTTTCTGTGTGCCTGTAAAAGTTACATCTCAACATAGATACATGTAATAAGATGGTAAAAGCTCTCTTAAAGCAAAAGCTTGACAGACCTGACTTTACACAACCTTTAAACTTAGTAATATACAAAATACTATAAGAAAAGTTTTTTTAATGTAGTGACAATATGGAAGAAATATTTGTAACATATCTATTAGATGCAGAAAATAACTTAGTTTTCTGTATATCACTAATTAGCATCACCATCCATCTATCACATCATACAAATCAAGAACTTCAATTTATTCTAGATACCTTCCTCACCCTCCCTTCTCATATCCAACTGGTCTCCCAGTATCTCCTGGGCATTTCTGGAACTTAGTGATCTCTTCCATTAAATTCAAGATTCCAGCATAATTTTTTTGTACTAACTGCAGTAGCTCCTTAACTGATCTGCCTACTTTCATATAAATTCTAATTCATTTTCCATACTGTACAAAGTGGTCTTTTAAAAAAATTTTTTTAATGTTTATTTATTTTTGAGAGAGAGAGAGAGAGCATGAGCTGGGGAAGAGCAGAGAGAGGGAGACACAGAATCAGAAGCAGGCTTCAGGCTCTGAGCTGTCAGCACAGAGCCTGATGTAGGGCTCGAACTCACAAACCATGAGATCATGACCTGAGCCAAAGTTGGACGCCTAACTGACTTGAGCCACCCAGGCGCCCCACAAAGTGATCTTTTTGAAACACAGTCCTGATCATAGACTGTCTTAGAAAAATAGACAGCCATTGATCATGTGTGTATGAGACAGAAATACATAGAGATTGATACATTCTTTCAGAAAAATGAACCAGGTTCCTGTAGACATACATACTTACTGTCCCAGGGTTACATGGTGCCTTTTATTCTCTCTTAACCTGGAACACACTTTTCTTCCACATACCTATATATTTTTCAGAGAATCCTTTCCTGACCTCACTGAATCAGATTATCCTATTATTCACTCCTAGACACCTCAAAATTGTCTGTCATAAGACTTACCAAAATTTTACAGTAATCTAACTCTTCTACTGGACTGTAAGCTCTTTGAGGGAAAAGTCTGTTTGCTTTTGATTACGATTATATTCTTGGCACATAACATAGTACTAAGTACATACTAGACACCCGTCTTAGCTTTGGGTGGGATAACAAAATACCATAGATTAGGTGGCTTAAACAAGAGGCCTTTGTTTCTCATAGTTCTGGAGACTCAGGAGTTCAAGGTCAAGGTACTGGCCAGTTCTGTGTCTGGTGAGGGCCCTTTTCCTGCCATGCAGATGGCTGCCATTTTGCTGTATCTTTTTTGGCAGAGAGACTGAGCTGTAGTCTCTTATTCTTAAGTAAGAACTGTAGTCCCGTCATGGGTGCACCACCCTCATGATTTCATCTAAGCCTAATTATTTACCAAAAGTCCCACCCCACTAATACCATCACATTGGAGGTTAGAATTTCAACATGAAATTTGGGGGATATAAACATTCAGTCTATAAAAACACCCCATAAGTATTAATTGAATTAATGAACACATTAGAAATACAAACCAGAGATGTAAATAAGTTCACAAAAGGAAAAAATTCAAGTGCCAGTAAACATATCCAAATATTTTCAACCTCATATGTGATCAAGAAATTGAGTTTTATCCCCATCATGTTGGGAAAAGTTTTTAAAGATTGATAGTGTTAAGTGTACATTCAAGAACATGTCCATTAGGAGGACGGTATGAAATAAAAGTATGATTCAGCAATACTGCAGAATATTTTTCAGCTATTATAATGCATTGGGTTCCTATGCATTGAAGATAATCTTTTTAGTTTTTGTTTTAAAAAAGAACCTCAAAGTGACTTTGTATATATGTTTATATACACACATATAAACTCATAGCAAAGTTACTGGAAAAATACTATTGGTAATGTTTATCTCTGGTGAGGGAACATAATAGTAGAAGGAGAAGTATAAAGGAGTTCTTTTTTCCTTCTTTTTTTAAAACTCTGTGGACTTTTTTTTTTTTTTTACTATTTTTATAATGAGAATATTTTTATAGTCATGAAAATATATATGTGAATAAGAGTTAACATGGTTAGGGACGTAGAGGAGAGATGCCCATTCTTTATAGATAGAAAAGTAAAATCAGGAATGCCAAAGGAGCATAGTTCAGTCTGACATTATAAGCAGTTCCATATTGTTGGAGCCTAAAATGTGATACAAGACGGAGGAGAAATGAAGCCCCAAGATCATTGAGGGCCATGTACGTTTTCTCTTAGTATGGTACAACCATGCAAAGATTTTAAGTAGGAAATTGACCCCAGTCATTTTAAATAGGTGACTTTGGGCGATGTACAGTTGATGTACAGTGCATGAGATTCCTAACCATTTTATGTCTGGATCCCTTTTTCAGATTTGATGACACCTGTGGATACTTTTCTCAGGATTGTACTTTTGGATGTATAAAGTAAAATACAAAGTACACCGAAAACCAGTTCTATTGGATTACATTTATCAAAATATTGGAAAAACACATTTATGGTATAGTTATATATGTGCTTGTTTAGCAATAAATATAGAAATAAAGAAACCAATACTTTAATTTCAAAACAGTGTTGAGCATAAACAATATTTCAAGATCTCTGTGTCAGTTGAATGGCTTTCTGATGGTCCATCAACCCCAGGTTAAGAACTGTTGCATATGGCATGAGACTGGGAACATGGAGATCAGTTAGGAAACCAGTCCAATGTGGAGATCATGAAAAATCGTAGTGGAGACTATCTGAACTGATCTTATAAAAAACTTTCTAATTATCATTAAATATTAACATTTTTGTATTAGTAAAGCAATGTGTGTACATTATAAATTTAAAACAGGAAAACATGTTGTATGGTACTTTTTAAAAACTTAATATATCTACTGTCCTTGGTTTTGATTGTTACTCTTACATAGGAATTTTCCTCATTGGTTATGCATTTAGTCTTAATGATATCATCATTGCTTAACTGTCTTCTCATTGATTTTACAGGTTTTTGATTGGTCAGGGAGCACATGTAGGAGCTGTCAACAGTGAAGGAGACACACCATTAGATATTGCTGAGGAGGAGGCAATGGAAGAGCTACTTCAGAATGAAGTTAATCGACAAGGTATGTGAAAGCAACCTAAATGGAAGAAATGTTTAAACTGTTTTAGAAAGAATATGGTACTTGACTTTTTCAATAAAATAATTATTGACATTGAAGGAGAAATCATAATTTGAGTATGAATGAAGTAGGCAGAACAAGGAAGAGGCTAGAAAAAGATGATGTCACAGAGGTAACTATGAACCATACATATCACGTAAGGCTTTTTGGGCCATTGGAAGGACTTTGACTTTTAGTCTGAATGAAGTAGGGAGCCAGTGAGGAATTGAGGTAGAGGAGTGACATGATCTGACTTACTTTAAAAAGGATCTCTGTGGCTGTTGTGTTGAGCATAGATTGTAGGAGAGTAAGGGCGGAAGTAGGTGGTTATGATCGGACTTACTTTAAAAAGGACCTCTGTGGTGTGCGTTGAGAATAGATTGTAGGAAAGTAAAGGCCGAAGTAGGTGGTAGTGGACCAAGTAATGAGAAGTGGTTAGATTTTAGATATATTTTGAAGGTTTGGCCAAAAGGATTATTGAGTATTTAAGGGTATGGTATGCAAGAAAGAAGGGGTAAATGAGATGTGAATATTTTGGGAAAAGTAGGGTTTGTGGGGAAAGTTCAGGGATTCATTTTCAGATGTGTCAAGTTTGTTTCACTGATATTTAAACAGTTGAATATGTGAACAGAAAGAGGAACAGGCTGAAAATATAAATTTAGTAGGAGACTTAGTTTATAGATGAAAAGTGTTTATGGTAAAGGTTTGTTTAGGAACAAAGAGTGTTTTAAACTGATTATAGTAAAAACCCTGAATGTGTCCTGTAAATGGGGTATGAATTGTGGGGCGCCTGGGTGGCTCAGTTGGTTAAGCACCGGACTTCGGCTCAGGTCTTGATCTTACAGTTTGTGGGTTCGAGCCCTGCATCAGGCTCTGTGCTGACAGCCAGAGTCTGGAGCCTGCTTCAGATTCTGTGTCTCCCTCTATCTCTGCCCCTTCTCAGCTCATGCTCTGTCTGTCTCTCAAAAAATAAATAAACGTTAAAAACAAAAAAAGTTTAAAAAATGTATCTTGAGATAGAATATATAATATGTATATTTTATGTGTATATATAAAATATCTTTATATATCTATATCTAGCATATCCTTTTTTCTGAGAGAGAGTGAGAGTGAGCAGAGGTGGGGCAGAGAGACAGGGAGAGAGAATCCTAAGCAGGCTCCACCCTCAGCATGGAGCCTGACTCCATGGGCTCAATCTCACAACTGTGAGAATCATGACCTGAGCTGAAACCAAGAGTGGGATGAAACTAAACGACTGAGCTACCCAAGCGCCCTGTAGCAGTTCTTTGGTGGGGGGCGGGGGGAGGGTATATAGTCAAAAGTTAAAAGGAGGGGTTCAAAAGATATTTGTACACCCATGTTTATAGCAGTATTATTCACATAACCAAAAGATGGAGGTAAACCAAGTGTCTGTCAGTGGATGAGTCAATAAACGTGGTTATGAACATACACTGGACTATTATTCAGCACTAAAAAGGAAATTCTGATACATACTGTAGTATGGATGAACCTTGAGGACATGATAAGCGGAAAAAAGCCAGACACAAAGAGACGAATACTGTATGATTTCACTTATGTGAGGTACTTTAAGAGTCAGACTAATAGAAACAGTGAGTGGAATGATGGCTGTCAGGAGGTAGGAATGGGGGTTGTTGTTTAATGGGTGTAGCATTTCAGTTTTGCAAGATGAAAAGAGTTCTAGAGATGAGCACAAAAATGTAACATACTTAACACTACTTAACTGCATACTTGAAAATGTTTATTAAGATGGTAAATTTAATGTGTATTTACCACAATTAAAAATTAATACGTATGGGGCACCTGGGTGGCTCAGTTGGTTGAGCTTCCAGCTCTGGATTTTGGCTCAGGTCATGATCTCCTGGTTCATGAGTTTGAAGTGCAGAACCTGTTTGGGATTCCTCTCTCTCCCTGCCTCTCCCCTGCTTGCTCTGCACCCCCTCTCCAAATAAAATAAATTTTAAAAATTAATATATATAAATAAAATTAGTGTGTGTGATATCCACCAAATTCCATTGTTTAGGCAGTGGTTAAATGAGTATTATCAAAAGAGAACTCTTATTAAGGTGTTAAAAGATAAAGAAAAGGTGCAGGATATTGGTTTAGAAGGTTGGCTCTTACTGAAGTATGGTTCATCATGAAATAGAAGCAAAGGAGTAGAAGCTAAGTCCCTCATAAAGAGATTTTTATTTCTTGGGATTCGAGAAATTCATAATGACTACTAAGTGTTTAAAACAAATCTTTAGATACCGAAGGTGAGTGGATATTTAAGTGCCTAAATATACTTGAGGCATTTTAACAAGCAGCTGAAGATCGCTGGAGCCTAGGAGAAACAGGGCACACATTAGATGAGTAATTATAAACTGGAGCTTGGATAAGAACACAGAAGAGCTTTTAACAGGCATGTTCCAGGCAGGTGTTTTGGAGTAATGGGATTCAGGACTTGAGGAAGTTGGGCAAATAGAGACAAGCATCACAACCTATAAAGAAGACTACCTCATCTGCCCATTTTGCTCTGATGAATGCCTCGTTAGATAGCTAACCATTTCCTGTTAAACAGTAGTTAAAATAAATCTTTTTTTTACCAATATTAGTTAGCAATTATTATGAACTAGGACAGGCATGAAGATGTACTGAAAACTTCTTGCCTTTGGTTTCCTTATATTATAAAGGAAGCTGTTTCCAAAGACTGAATTTAATTATAATGACTTGTTCAGTGTTGATTAACCTGCCAGCAAATGTTCTGAGTGCTGGGTATTAAAAAACAAAACAAAAAAAAGAAACAAGACAGTCTTTACTCTTAAGGATTTCACAGTATAGCAGAAGTGTCAGATATACAGTTTCACAATGCAGTGTGCTATGTGCTAAAGTATAGATAGGGACAGAATGTTGTGGGAGAACAGAAAAGTCTGTGAGTAATGCAGTCGTCATAAAGGTTTCAGAGTGATGACATTTGAGAATGAGTTTGCTTAAAGAAAAGAGGTAGTAGACAGAAGAAGCATGTCAGGCAGGAGTATCAACATGTACAAAGAACAGGGATTAGAGACATAGCATATGCAGAGAACACATTAGAATTGAAGAGGAGATAGAAAGTCAGGATGGAGTAGATGAGTAGTTGATGAGACCTGAAAAGATTAGGCTGGAGCCAGATGGTGAAGGACATCCATTTTATAGGCATTAGATGCAACAGAGATCTCCAAGCAGGAAATGAACTTGATTAGATTTGGTTTTTAGTAGTACAGCTGATGGCAGTTGGGAGGATGATTTAGAATGGGAAATACACAGTGACATATCTTCCTTGAAGAAGGCTCTTAAATTGGTTCTGCTGAAAGATGATAAACAATTACAATTTAAGATAGAAAATAACATGGCTGATGAAGAACTGAATGTGGAGATAAAGGAAGAATTGAGGCTGCCTGTTTGCCTCCTGAAGTTTTTTTTTTTTTTTTTTTTTTTAGTTTAAGACTTAAATAATGGTTAGGGGCACCTGGGTGGCTCAGTCAGTTAAGTGTTCAACTCTTGGTTACGGCTCAGGTCATGATCTCACTGTTCGTGAGTTCAAGCCCCACATTGGGCTGTGTGCTGACAGCACGGAGCCTGCTTGGGATCCTCTTTCTCCCTCACTTTCTGCCTCTCCTCTGCTCACTTGCCTTCTCTCTCTCTCTCAAAATAAATAAACTTGAAAAAGCCCCCCCCCAAAAAAAAACAAATTAATGATGGCTAAATTCTATGGGAAAATGTGGGATAAAACAGGAACAGATTTAGAGAGTGAGTTTGTTTGGGGATATATTGAGTTTGTGGCAACCAAAGGACATCCAGATGACAGTGTTTGGTGCATTGCTGGAACTTAGGAGACGGCAGGATGGAAAATGTAAATCTGGGAGAATAATAGATGAGATGAGCCTGGAACTGAACAGTGAAAAGCTAACATTAATAATAGTAGCTACCTCTTATTAAATGCTGATTATATATGCCAGGAATTGAGCAAATGGGCTCATCTGCACAGTTCTAAGATTACTACTACTATCACCCCCATTTTACAGATGACAAATTGAGACTCAGTGTTTTGCCAAAGATCATACAGGTAGGAAGTAAGTACTATAGTTTAGTCCCAAATAGTGTGACAGGTATCTTGAGTCCACACTTTTCATCACTACCATAATAGATTTATTAAGAATGTCTCCTAGAAGATACTTCATGATGTTCATTTTATTCGTATAATGGGAATACATGAATTTATATAGCATAACTTTATTTCACAGAAATAAATAAACTTTATTTCACAGAAATAAAATGAAGGGATATCGCTAATAGACTTTAGTAGTTATAAAAAGGGCACCTTAAATATACCTCTTGAAGTGATAAGATTACTCAAATTGTTTATCCTGATAGGACTGTTTTTATTTCATATTTTAAATCTTCTATTTTTTCAGCTCTAATTTCTCATTTAATATATTTGATCAGTAACTACTCATGCTTAAGTAAGTTGCCTTTGAAACTAGTAATGATTTGTGGTGCCCAGCTGGCTCAGTCTGTAGAGCATGTGATTCCTGAACTTGAAGATTGAACAGTAGTTAAAAGCATTTCTGGTTTATATTTTAATGCAATTGTCTTTATTTAGCTTGGGATACAAGTCAAAATTTGTATCTCTTAGCTGTGACCAAACTCCAGTTTATTCTTATTTTTTCTTACCAAAAGATTTGTCTACATTTCAGTCTTATATTTACTGTTTTTCAATAGTAGTGACAGATGTTAAATAATCTCAACACATTATATTATATCCTATCCAATTTAGTTTTCATACATATTGTTTTCATTGTTTCAAAATCTTGTAGTTTTCGTAGGTGGGCTAAGGACCAGGTACATACATTATAGGATTTTCTTTCTGTTAGACCATAAACCAAGAAAAGAGAAGCAGAATCATAGGCATTTAGAACTGATAATGGTAGTTAACACCTGGGTGCTTACTTCTGCGCTAAGCATTTCACATATATTAATTTAATCCTCACAACAACCTTATGGGATAGGGGCTTTCATTACTTTTTTTTTTTTTAACAAATCAATATTTTACAAATAAACTGAATATTACCATAGATGTGTCTCGCCCCAAATAATAGAGCTAGTAAGTCACAGATAAGTGATTGAAACTCGGCAGTCTAGGTTCAATATCAGTGTTCTTAACCCATTCTAGTAATATTCAAAGAAGTTATGTCTTTCTCAAGGTCACTAGCTAGTTAAAACAGTGGAACTGGAAAACAAATAACATGTACTGTAATAAGGGCTTTCCCCCCTCCCTCTTTCTTCTAAATTTTAATGAACTAAAGCAGGGTCTATAATCAGTAGTATTTTAAAAATATATTTTAATATGACAGCAGTTTTTCTTTCTAACTAGATTTTCTTAAGCATAAGAAACTTCCCTTCACACATACTTTAAGTTTAAACTTGAGTTGTTTTGTTTTTACATATAATTCGTATAAGAACATGATTTGGAAGCAGAAAAAGGTAATTGCTTTACAATTAGCTAAGGATAGCATGAATTTAGATAAATTGAGAAGAAGTAAATATTTTCTTAATTTCAGGTTCAGAGGAAATTTAGAATACTAAAAGACAATTAAAAAAAGAATTTTCAAGATGGCAAAGACAAAAATGATAAAGATAATATAAGAGGTTCAGGTTTTAAAAGACATAGTAAAAGAATAAAGCATAAGAAAAATCAGTTTGAGAAAAATCATTTAGTAAAAAGGTTATATTTAGGGGTGGCTGGGTGAACATTGACTCTTGATTTCAGCTCAGGTACAATCTCACAGTTCCTGGGTTTGAGCCCCACATCGGGCTCTGCGCTGACAGTGTGGAGCCTGCTTGTGACTCTCTCTCTCTCTCTCTCTCTCTCTCTCTCTCTCTCTCAAAATAAATAAATAAACTTTAAAAAGGTTATATTTAATGTATTATGATTACAACTTTATAATTTCTTTTCAGGATAACATTAGAAGGCATCTTAAATAAGATGGGCTGTTTATTTGGTAGGAAATTTTTGAGATATAAAATTGATTCATTAGAAATGGTGATATTTTTAAAATAAAGATTATAAGTAGTTTTATCCATTACACATATATAGTATATATAATTGGTTGTTTTTATAAAACTTTTGGGAAATATTTTTTTAAGTTTATTTATTTTGAGAGAGAAAGTGTGTGCATGTGCACAAAGTGGGGAGGGGCAGAGAGAAAAGAGAAAGAGAATCCCAAGCAGGCTTCACACTGTCAGCGCAGGGCTCAAACTCATGAACTGTGAGATCATGACCTGAGGCAAGATCATGACCTGAGTTGAATGTTTAACCCACTGAGCCACCCAGGCACCCCTTTGGGAAGTCTTATTGCAAGTTTCTTTCAGATGTGATTATGAGATCTAACATTCTCTAGTTTGAAGAGGACTTTACCTATACTTATGTAATTTGGGGATTGTAAAAATGTTTTCAATTATGATCTACTTTTTAAAAGTTGAGCTTCAGTTGAATGGTTTAAATGTGTCTTAAATGGTAATTTGCTTAGGCAAGGGAAGGATACAGTCCATGTAGAGTATTAACTTGCACAAAGCACACAAACATGATGTATTTGGAGACCTTTCTGGAGAACAGATGGTAAGAACACTGGGTGATGCTAGAAGAGAAAGAGTAGAGATTAAAAGTGCACTGAGACCAAATCATATAAAAGGCTTTGTCTTCTACACTAAAGAACTTGTATTTTGTCTTACAGGGAGTGAGCAACCATTGACAAATTTATGTAGAAAAATGAAATAATTGTCTTTTGATATGGAAAAACGGCTGACAGTGGTGTGGGAAATGAATTGGAACTTGTGAGATTGAATGGGTTACAGGCCAATAATAGTAGTAGTCAAAGTGTGGATATAGGACATGAACTAAGATGGTGATGAACTAAATTACCATCAAGAAGACACCCTAAGAGATGGCAGTTCAAAGTCTGTGAACTAATCGGTAAAGTGATAAAGTGCTGGCTAAGTAATAGTACCTAGTATAGTAAATAGACAGGGAGCAAGCAGACTGGATAGGGAAATTGAGTTACGATTTTAGCATGAAGTTTCAGATACCTATGGCATATAATTTTATTATAGTATTTACCCATCTTGACTCTTTTCCATTCTCTAAGCCACAGCTAATCCAACTGACTACTTGATATCCCCAATTAGATGTCTGTTAGGGCATCTTAAACTTCACATTTCTCATATCGAAAATTTAATTTTTCCAGTTGCTCAGGCTGAAAACCTTTGATTCATACTTGAGTTTTCTTTTTCTCCTGCATCCAAACTAACAACAAATTCTGTTGGTGTACCTTGAAGAATCCAGACTGTAACCTCTTTACAAACCTTCACTGCTGCCACCCTGGTTTAAACTCTTAATCTCTTGGAGCGCCTGGGTGGCTCAGTCATTTGAGCGTCTGACTTATCTCTGGTCATGATCTCACGGTCCGTGGGTTTGAGCCCCGTGTCGGGCTCTGTGCTGATAGCTCAGAGCCTGGGGCCTGCTTCTGATTCTGTGTCTCCCTCTCTCTCTGCTCCTCCCTTGCTTGTGCTCTGTCTCTCTCTGCTTCTCAAAAATAAACATTAAAAAAAATTTTTAATTAAAAAAAAACTCATCTCTTGACAGAATTATTGCAGTATCCTCCAGTTTGATGCCTCAGTTTCTTCTCTTAACTTTTCAGCTTAAGTGATCCTCTAAAATTAAGTCAGATTATATCACTCTGCTCATTGTTCTCACTACTCTGTAGACATCCTGGCCTTCTAAACAAAAGAACATTCCAAGCAGGCTTCTGCGTCAGAGCTTACTAGGACTTCCCTCTGCCTGGAATGTCTCCTAGATTACGTAGTATAACTATCACTCTATTTTTTGCTGTAATGTCACCTTATCATAGACACTGTTTTTTATCAAACCTTCTAAAATAATAGCTTTTTCTCATTACCCTTTTGCTGTATTTTTCTTCACATATGTATATCTTCTACGATCTAATGAGTTCACTTCTATCCCCAGTGAATCTTATAAAAGCGCCTGACATCTAGTAGGCAATCAAGCATATTGAATGGGTGGGTGAATGGATAAATGGATGAATGAAAGAAAAAATATCCTGACTAGACAGTTGGATACATGGATATGAATTATAGGAGAGAGCTTAGTCAAGGAGTTGTGTGTGTGTGTGTGTGTTACTCATTTATTCATTCATCATTTAGTTAGTATACATTTATTGACCCCTTTTAATTTGTATTAGGTACTTATCTAGGCAGTGGGAATACAAAATAAAAAAGTAGTATTTTTAACGTTAATAAGTTAATAGACTTCTGGAGCAAAACATTCTGTAAATACATTGTGGTGCTGTTTATTAAATAGCCAACAGTTGAAGCCATGAGACAACATGAGATCATTTAGGCAGTTCAAGATTATCTTTTCTATTTTCATTTTTTTCTCAGGATTTTGACGTCTTTAAAGCTAAGAAAGAAGTAGAGTGTCCTGTTCCTTTTTGAATTCTTCCCACTCTTATCACCTCAACCTACTTCATGCTTAATAAATGCTTTTAAATGAATGAACATCTATATAACTTAGAAAAATTATAATGCTGATACTAATAGTGAAAATGTACTGTGCTGGAAAAGGAGAGTTTGATAGAGAATCTGTTTCAAAGTTTGTTAAATTTTAGATAAAAGCAGGACCACCAAGTTGAAGTGTTCAATAAACAGTTGTACCTATAGGGTAGAGTTCAGAGAACTGATCAAAGCAGATAGATCGAAATTTAAGACTTAATTATGTATGAGTTTTTTCTATATTTTTTAAAACTAAAGGATCTATAGCACTCCCACATTTCTCTATTTAACCAGCTTGATATTAGCCTATTTTTGAAAAATATAATTTCACTTTTAATTTTTATTTAAAACTTGAAATGTTTTGGATCATTTTATTTCCCACATAGGAAGAACATTTTCTATAAAGAAAAAAAAAAGCCAATTTTTATTTTATCAGGGGTTGATATAGAAGCAGCACGAAAGGAAGAAGAACGGATAATGCTTAGAGATGCAAGACAGTGGCTAAATAGTGGTCAAATAAATGATGTCCGGCATGCAAAATCTGGAGGTACAGCACTTCATGTTGCAGCTGCGAAAGGCTATACAGAAGTTTTAAAGTAAGTATTGTTTTTCACAGTCCTATTTATACTTTATTTTCTTTGTTTCATTGTTCCTTTTCTTAAGATACCTGCAGACATTATTTTGAAACAGTTTATAAAAGTTACTTAATATCTATTTACAGGAAAAAGAGGAAGCACCTTGAATATTATTACTTTGTTCCTAAAGCCCTTTCTTTTCCCTTGAATTTTGATTATTCTGTTCTTTTCTCTGCTTGCAATTTCCCAATAAGTTAGAGCATCAGACAACCATTATCTGTTACTTTCTGGGCTGATAAATTACTACAGAGTCATTTTGAAGTTCCCAGAATAGCTAACTCTGGTTACTGAGAGTAAGAACAGTGTTATGTTATAAACATATCAAATTCAGAATTTTTGATTCCTGGTGAGTATTTACATGTAATTTCTCTAAAATGCAGTTTTCTTTTTACTGCGTAACACTGGGACTCAGAGTGCTTGTAGCATAATATTAAATATCAAGACATAAGCAACTGAGGCTTTACAGGGCTATATATTGATTGGCAAATTTCATTGAAATAAAACTCCTTTATATCACAATAAATTTTTGTTTTATTTATGCAATGCAAAGGTGTTGGCAGCCAAATGGAAAAAATAATAATACAGTGTATAACTTTTATTATATGTATGTGAAAGGAAATAAGACTAGCCCTCAGCAAAATCTTCTGCACCCTTTATGTTATGTTTCACAAGAGCTTCTAATATCATTCTGTTCTCCTTATTCCCCCTGCTCAGTAAAAACAATGAAATTTAAGTGAGTCAGCTATTCCCAAGTTTCCTCCTCTTTTCAATCCCTACTTCAATAACTGAAACCTTCTAAAATAATGAAGTTAACTTTTAATTACTTTTCTTGTCCCTCTATGTGTTTCTCTCTAATCCAAGACTTAGCAAACTCTCAGACCCCATTAGCAGGTGATGAATGAACCTTAGTGACTTGACAACAGGATTTTTTTAAGTAAAAATTGAAAATATTAAGAATATTGCAAATAGTAAAGGTAATATATTTTTAAGTAGTAGATTTGTACTGTAAAATAGTTTTCTAGATAGCTTCTAGGGGTCTTTGTAATTAGGTTATCTCTAGGCTTTTAAAATTCTTTGTTAAGATTCTCAATGTGGATTGGGATATATTTTAAATTCCTCAAATTAGTACATAAGACCATTAGTCATCCTCTTTTCAGCTAAGCTGCTACCGTTGCTCCTCAGGCATGCATTATCCAACTGTACGTATCTACATGAAGTTCTGTCATGACGTCTTAACGCCTGCTTTGTTTCTGTTTAGATACCTTCAGTCACCATCTCTTCAACTTGGAGGCAAATTCCTTTCGATCCTTTGACTAAGTTCAAGGCTCTTAAGCCTATGAAAAAAAATGCTCAACCTTATTCTTAATAAGTGCAGTTAAAGCTACAATGAATTACTACCACTTTTCATCTATCATATTGGCAAAGATTAAAATGTTTGGCCCACTGTTGGCAAGGTTGGGGAAAAGGCACTCTCTTACATTACTGGTGAAAGTATGACAATTGAGCAGATTTCTCAAAGTAGCAGGTATTCTTTGGCTTAACAGTTAGTTCTACCTCTAGAATTTTTTTTTTTTTACAGATATTCTCATAGGAAATAAGGTATGTGCTAACAGCATTGTTTATACTAGGAGTAGGAGAATGTTGAGTAAGTTTTGATACATCCCTTGACCGGAATACTCTTGTAGTAATTAAAACACTACATATAGATAGGAAGAATACTAGGATGTATTAACTATTAAAAAAAAAAAAAAACAAGGACAGAAGTATGCATCATTTGTGTTTATTGTTTTAAATTCTAGGGGCAACTGCTGGCTCAGTCATTGGAGTATGGGAGTATTGGTCTTAGAGTTGAGGCTTTGGGCCCCATGTTGGGTGTAGAGATTACTTAAAGATAAAAGCTTTTTTTTTTTATGTTTATTTTGAGAGAGAGAGCACGTATGCGCACACACACATGTGTGCGCGCATGAGCAGGGAGGGGCAGAGAAGGAGGGAGAGAGAGAATCCCAAGCAGATTCCATGCTGTCAGCATGGAGCCCGGTGCAGGGCTCAAGCCCATGAACAGTGAGATCATAATCTGAGCTGAAATCAAGAGTCGGATGCTTAACTGACTGAGCCACACCCATAAAGATAAAAGTTTCAAGAAAAAAAAATTTTTGTTGTTATTTGCTGATATACACCTAAAATCTCTCTGTAAGGATCCAATCAAAAATTAGTAGTATGACTATCTAAGGGAGGAGAAACTGGTGAACTGGTGGGCCAAAGGTCAGCAGTGGGAGTGACTTCCCTATATAGCCATTTATTCTTTTTTATTTTTGAACTTTGTAAATACATTACTTAAAAAAATAAATAAAAATATATATGACATGAGAAATAAATAGAAGATATTGGTTTCAAATGTAACCCTACTCATTACCCCCTCCCACTCTCCCACATATACGCACAACCCCTTTCAACTGATTTTGATACTTTTCAGCTCTGTACTGCCATTGCATCTCCATCACAGAACCTGTCTTTGAGGATGGATTATTGTTTTACTTGACACTCATCCTCCCTAGGATCACCTTGAATATAATAAGTACGGTCTTATTTTTTTTTTTAGTTTAATGTGGCCTCGCATATACAGAGAGCCATATGTTTACGGAAAAATAAATGTAACTACCTTTTCTGTCTTTCCTCTCCACATAGACTTCCAAATACTTATAATTTTATGTCTCTCAGAATATTTAACATTTTTATAGTTCATATTTCCCAATGGGAGATTATTTTCATTATCTTCCAGTATTCTGTCTCTAGTAATAAAGCTTCTAATAATATATATGTTAATGGACTTTTTTTTAACTTAAATCTCTAGACTTCTGTTAGCTTGTTCTTTAGATTGGTGGCTCTTAAATGTTGGTCTGCAGGCAGATGACAGGGGACTTATTAAAAATGTAGATTGACAGGGCCCATCTCCCAGTATGCTTCTTAATTGCATAGGATTGGGTGGAGCTGGGGAATCTTTTCTTTTTTTTTTTTTTAACAAGCTCTTCAGATGGTTTTGTTTGGGATCCAGAATTAGAAACAGCTGCTTTAGATAGTCTTGGGAACTAGAGGATCAATTCTTGAAATATAAATAAATGAAGATTATGTATTAGCTATCACTACCACCTCCTGTAGGTAAAAAGAAGTCCTTCTCAAGCTCACCTTCTTGGAAAGTAAGTGATTTCATGAGTTGTAAAGTATTACTGTTCGCCCGTGTGTGTGCGACTATGCCGTGTGCAATTTATAGACCGATTCTTTGTTCTCTGAGCTTAATTTCTAGATAAAATAAAGGTTGATGTCAATATACAGTTAGGAGGGCATACTAACAATTTATACAACTCTTTGCATTATGTTAAAATGTATTCCTCTTTTCTAGCTTTGTTGACAGAATATCTGCTTTTTACTGCTGCAGAAAAGTAGACTCAACCCCTTGGAATATTTGTTTTGCTCCTTTTTCTTTTTAATGTGTATTTATTTATTTTGAGAGAAAGAAAGAGAGCACAAGTAGGGGAAGGGGTAGAGAAAGGAGGAGAGAGAGAATCCCAAAAGGGCTCCACACTGTCAGCACAGAGCCTGATGCGGGGCTGGATCTCTTAAACCATATCGTCATGACCTGAGCTGAAATCAAGAATTGGACCCTTAACTGACTGAGCTACCCAGCTGCTCCTGCTTTGTTTTGTTCCTAGCAGATTGTCATTTTCCTATGAAAATTGCCCATAGTGGGTCATTAAGTTTGTGAAAGCTTTCACAAACTAGTTCCTCAACTGCAAGACAACAGAAAAACTACAAAATAAATTTGTTTGATCCCAGTGTATTTTTAGAACACATTTAGCCTGAAGTGATACATTATGTATATGGACACCTGAATACATTTTGCTGCAGTAAATCAGTTTAACATACAAATTGACCCAGGAGTTTTGGAGCTCACATTGAAAAATTATTGGCTTTCCTGTGAAAATTCAATTATAATTCATACTAATAAGAATTAATCAGTGTACCACCAAACCATAAGACTTTGTTAGTCATTAGGATTTAATTAAAGCTGAATGCATTATTATGGCAGTAATTCAAGATCCACTTTACCAGTGTTTTCTGAGCATTATTATTTTTTTTTTTGTCCTAGTTAATTCATTGAAGAGAAAGGAGATGGGAACTAGGAAAAGAAATATATCACAAATTTTTGTTAACTTGCATGGTGCAAAGCTATTGATTATGTTTGCTCACTTTTAGATTTTTTACTGAATAATTCACTGTAATTTCTTTAGGCTTTTAATACAGGCAGGCTATGATGTTAATATTAAAGATTATGATGGCTGGACACCTCTTCATGCTGCTGCTCACTGGGGTAAAGAAGAAGCATGTCGAATTTTAGTGGACAATCTGTGTGATATGGAGATGGTCAACAAAGTGGTAGGCCTTTTAAATATATTTTAAATATTTAAATTTTTAGAAATATCAAATGCATATTTTAAATATTTTTAGAAATAAGTGTTTTAGAAGTCTCAAATTTTGCAATATAAATTATATAATGTTTTATGAACTGTACAAAACATTTTATTTATTGATTTTTTTTATTATTGTTTTAAGTATTTCTCAGGTACCTATAAGGTGGTTTTGACCTTGTTCCTCAAAGAAAGAAGTATTACTCTTTGAGTAATCATATTACCATATGCAATAGAGTAGATTTGGGTACTTCGGAATTCATAAATGAAGAAAATCTCTCTTTTCTCTGTGAATGTTTTCTCCCATCATTCTCTGGGTTAGAACACATACAGAAGTATATATCTATTTCTTTTTAGCTGATAGTCTTAACAGCTTGCTTATAGTAGCTTTTTAAATGACTTGGATAATGAGGTCTTACTGCAGGTGAGAATACAGAAAAACCATAAAGTTTTATTCCAGATAAAATTATTGAGATGCAACATGTAGTCTCCTAGTTTTACAGACGAGAAAACAGTTAATAAGGTAGAAGATTTACTTAATATCACCCAATTAGGTAGAGAGAAGGAAGAAGTGAATGTCACGTAAGTGCTTTTTACAAAATCATGAACAGATTCGGGTTGTCAGATTCCTTACTAGATTAGATATTTCTTCTGTACTCCCTTCCAACCACCGTCAAGTTACCAGTGTCACCAGTATTCTTACTAGTTCCCTCCTATTCGTATTCATGATTCTTATCATATGCCAGCAGTTGCAGAGCTCAAGACACATTTCCTCTAGTGAGCTTGATTACCTTTAACTTTCATAGAATATCCTTTATATATTGCATTTATAGGATAATGTGGTAGATTACTTAGCAGAGGTTCCTAAAATGATCTCATCTTTATTCAGATGGTGCCATCTGATTCTGTTGTGTCCATTATTATAAGTGCTGGTGCTGATTACACTCCGATAACAGCAGTTTCTAATTGGGGATCTGCAAAGGGAAGAGAGCAAAAATGATAACCATATGCCCAAGATTTTCCTGTGGCTAAGTGTTCGGAGGTTGAGGTAGTAGTAGAGATTCATGTTCTAGTTGCTGACATAAAGCAGTAAAGAAGCCCTCTGAACTCCTTTCATATATATGTACTTATAAATGTATTTTATATATGTATTTATATATATGCTTTTCAAATATGTATTTAAAAATGTATTTTTCATATATTTGCTTATATGTACTTATAAATGTATTTTCATATATGTACCTGTAAATGTATTTTAAGTAAGAAATCTAAAGGCAAGGAAGTCATAGGAAGTGGTGAAAATCTTCAGGAAAGGCAAGATAAAAAATGTTTGAGAATATAAGTGTAGGTCTGCTTTTATACATAAGTATCAAACTCTTCTATCTAAATTTTTAGTCTAAACTTTTGATAATTTGCTTTCTCTTTTTTATTTATAACAGTTTTCCATTTTGTTATCACCATTAGAAGACAAGTAAATGTTGATAGTATTGAAGTAAAAGGCCAACTAATTTTAGCTTGGCAATTCATATTTCCTCTGTTTCCATGTAGAAATTCCCTCAGCAGTTGGGATTTTTCTGAAGAAATTAGTAAATACCTCTTACCTTCTAATGTCTTTTCTGCATTCCTGTCTCTCTCCCAAATAGTGTCTCTTAAAGGCTACTTGTCCACTGACGTGGGTAGTGCTGATAATTGGTTCATTCATTGAGAGTGGCCTCCAGATAAGGACCAGAAGAGAGAAGCTTATTAATGGAAATGGTTTTCCAAGAAGATTGTATCATTTTCTAGTTCAAATGTGTTATTTTTGGTAGTGATACGTAGACAATATATAGTATGTATGAAAATAACTTTTTATCTTGCATCTGTTCTATAAGTGTCTAATACTGTGCCATCAGTTTATCATAATTATGCTCTAGGAGAAAGACTGCATATAAATCATTTTGCTTTATCTTTTTGTTCCTATGTTACTATAGTAGCAATTTCTTTTTTTCTTTAAATTTTTTTAAATAATTTATTTGTGAGAGAGAATGAAAGAGCACAAGTAGGGGAGGGGCACAGAGAGAGGGGGGACAGAGGATCCGAAGCAGGTTCCATGCAGACAGCAGAGATCCCGACATGGGGTTTGAACTCACGAACCATGAGATCATCATTGAGCCAAAGGCAGACACTTAACTGAGCCATCCAGGTGCCCCAATATACTAGCAAGTTCATCCTGAATTTTAATATATTATCCCCTCATTTCATCATTTCAGTGTATCTTTATACGATCTTAAAAGAATTATGCCTCATAATTTCTTAGAATCTTATAATTTTAAACTTGTGTTCACATATATTGTTATCTAATGCTAACCTTTTAACAACCCTATAAAGTTATTTGAGTTATGCAGATTTGAGAACATGATCAGAGAAGTTGAGTAATTTTCCTAAAGTCCTAATAATTAAGTGTAATTAAGAATAATTTACCTGTGGGGCACCTGGGTGGCTCAGTCGGTTAAGCGTCCAGCTTCGGCTCAGGTCATGATCTCACGGTTCATGGGTTCGAGCCCTACATCGGGTTCTGTGCTGACAGCTAGCTCAGAGCCTGGAGGCTGCTTCAGATTCTGTGTCTGCCTCTCTCTCTGACCCTCCCCTGCTCACGCTGTCTCTCTGTCTCTCAAAAATAAATAAAAAACATTAAAAAATTTAAAAAAAGAAAGAATAATTTACCTGCTAAGTTTCTCTGCAGATTTTTCTTAGTTTTTGATATCTCATGCTTTATTTTTCCAAATACTCATAAGTTGTAAAAATATGATTTTAAAATTTTAATCAAAATTGGATTTTTCTTTTAAAATACAAGATTTTAAAGACCTTTTTATTTTTTTTAACGTTTATTGATTTTTGAGAGACAGAGACAGAATGTGAGCAGGGAAGGAACACAGAGAGAGGGAGAGAATCCGAAGCAGGCTCCAGGCTCCAAGCTGTCAGCACAGAGCCCAACGTGGGGCCCGAACCCACGAACTGTGAGATCATGACCTGAGCTATAGTTAGACATTTAACTGGCTGAGCCACCCAGGTGCCCCTTGAAGACCCCTTTTAATAGCGAGGAGCTACATAATATATACAGCATTCTAAAGACCTTTATGGGTATTAAGTATACTCAAATGCAAGCTTTTTGTGGGGTGGGAAGGGAGATTGTATTCTACAGTGGAAGGTATTTTTATAAGACAAATTTTTTAAATTTTAATTCTATAATTTTGCCTGTGTGAGTTAGGCTCTCTCTGTTATCATTGCCTACATTTTTTAAAAAAATATGTCATATTTCATGTTCAATCAAAATTAGTCTTTATTGTGTAACCCTGCTGTAAAGGAATTTATCTTGTCATTTGATACCTTTGTCAGTACTTGTAGATTGAAGATTTTTAGTAGATTTCTTCTTAACATGATATCAGAGAAATGTAAACTTATTTTTACAACTAAACTTCAGAGTTTAGATGAATTCTTTACTAATAGAAAATAAATTTTTGGTAAATGTATAATATAGAAAATGCAACAAATCAGGGTGCCTGGCTTAGTTGGTTAAGCATCCAACTTCGACTAAGATCATGATGTCACAGTTCGTAGTTCAAGCCCTGCATCGGGCTCTGTGCTTCTGTGCTGACAGCTCAGAGCCTGGAGCCCACTTCAAATTCTGTGTCTCCCTCTCTTTCTCTGCTCCTCCCTCACTTGCACACACTTTCTCTCTCTCTCTCTCTCTCTCTCTCTCTCTCTCTCTCTCTCTCTCTGTCTCTCTCTCTCTTAAAAAAATTAAAGAAAAAACTTTTAAAAATGGAACAAATCCTATAGAAAATTTGAAAGTCTTTCTACATAAAAGTGGGAGCGATGTTCTTAAAATAGAGTTTGGTTTCTTTAACTTATTTGCAAAGACATTTGCTGTCATTTTAACTCATAAATTATGTGACATAGACTTTAAAGATTTTTCATTTTCTTCCTTAATTTTTTAAAATAATAATTTTATTAGAATGTACCCAAATATCGTCCCTTTTTAAATATTAACTAAGATGTTTTTCTAATTGGAATTTTCTCTGTATGCAATTTTATAATGATTTGTAGACAACTTTTTAGTTTGATAGCTGTAATTATACAGATTTACATGAATAACAAAACTGCTTCTGCTGTTAATGGGCACAAGGATTTTTTTCCTCGAGTTTATCTGAGCTTATTCTTATTTTCTGTAAAGACAATGGAGCAGTAGACACGTAGATTCCATTCCCACTTTCCCTTCATTACCTGCATGACTTTGAGCAAATCCCGTATACTCAAGAGTCTAGGTTTCATCATCTGTACAGTGGGAGCCCCAGTGCTTGTCCTGACTACTTCACTGGTTGTTGTGAAAATGAAGAGAGATCACACTTGCAAAAGCAATTCAGTTAGAATAAGTGAGGAAAGAATGAACAGTCCATAACGTTAGACTTAAACAATGGCTCTAGTGTGATTCTGGTAAATTGCAGATGTATTGTAAACTGATTTATTAAGCAGTGTTTTGTTTTGTTTTGTTTTGTTTTTGAGATAGTTGTCTTGATTGAGTCCTTACTTTTTCATACCTCAGCATTGTGCTCTCCTCCATTGCTTCTTGGTTACTTTGAGTGATTCTGTTTAGGTGCACTACTGTTAGTTGCACCCCATTAATGAAGCATAGAACCAGGTCATGTTCATAACTTTATAATTGGCTAGCTTCATAACTGCCCTATATATTATTTAATGAACATGGTTGAGGGGTGTGCTTTTCTGAAATTAGAAAAACTTTTCTGTTTATAGCCTGCATTTTACTCCAGTTTTTATTCTCTATCAGCTGCTGTTTGCAAAGTAGACTCATTTATCAAGGGAGAAAGTGGAAAGAAAGGTTAAGGTGATCCAATCAATTTCTTATTCTTATTAAGGAAAATTCCTTGGTTAGTAAAATAACCCCGTTGCATTTAACCACTGGTAAAATTTAATTGCAATTCAAAAAAGTTTTTAAGGTGCAGTATTTCATTCATGAGAAGGGTTGATAAATACTTAAAATAATACTCAAAAAGAAGACACTGTTATTTTCACCCAACATGGTCTTGAAAATAATTTGCTTAACAAGCATAGCATGTGTTAACATTGTAGAACTATGTAGAACAAAGAAACTGTGATATAGCAAAATGGAGTAACATGTCCCTATTTCAAATCTAAAGGGCACCTTCAAAATTTGAGCCAGTTATTTTGTTTCAGAGCCACTTATTCTTCAGGAATTTAATTCTTAGCATTTAATACTCAAGGCTGAAAAAGGGTGGGGGGAGATTTATTAAAGCTAAAACTATCTCCTGGACTGAGTAGGAAAGGATAGATTGCCTCTTAAATTCCTGCTGGGAAGACTTTCTAACAAGAAAAGGCAGGTAAACAAGTGTTTTTGAATCCTGTAAATTTTAAATACATTACCCTATCTTGATAAAGTAGCATTTCATGTACTTTTATTATATATTTCATACACCATATTTTTTATTTTGTAAACAGACAATGGAAAAACCAGCTCAGATATTGGGTAGCTTAATATTTCATTTTATAGTTCCAGGAAATGTAATCACTATCCAGGTAGATGGCATCATCCTAATGTTGGTATAGAATTGAAGGTTGTACATTTGTTTTTTAATGGAAGAGTTTATGTAATTTTAGAAGTTAATTATTATCTACCAATCTGGCTTTGTTGTAGCTGTGAGACCCCTGATATGAAAGAAATTTCAGTTGCCTTTCAGAGATATATTTTCTAGTTGGGAAAAAAGTTGAATTTTCTTCTAAGAAAGGATTATATACTGGCCAGCATATAAAGTAGAATGCATTCTAAATAATGAACTTTTTTTTGACATTCTAAAAACCTGTCCTGTTCAGTTATTATAAGGACAAATGCAGTCAGGATGAGAAAACCTTACTATGTTTGGTCAGCAGCTCTTTGAAATTTTCTTTTCCACAGTGAATGTGGAATTTTCTATTTCCACAGTGAATAGATTGACAGATGTTCATCTGAACTAATTTTGAAACTGAGTCATACCTGTGGCTGGCTGAACTTTAAGCAGTTTAGAAATATATATATATTTTTGTTACTATGGCAAGACTTTAATTTTTACGGAAGTATCAAAAAGAAAAAAAAAGCCTCAAAGGGTTAAACGTGGAGTTACCACATAACCCAGTAATTTCACTTAAAGCTCTGTCCCTGAGAAAATGAAAACAGATGTTCACTCAAAAATTTGTACACGACTGTTCATAGAAGTATTATTTGCCAAAAAGCAGAAAACAAAAGCAAATGTCCATCAGCTGATGAATAGATTAGCAAATGTGGTATGTCATGCAGTGGACTATTATTCAGCAATAAAAAGGATTGAAGTAGTACTACACACATCACATGGATGAAACTTGAAAACATACAATGTAAAAGAAGTCAGTCACGAAGGACCACATTTTGTATGATTCCATTAATATGAAATGCTTGGGACAGGCAAATCTGTAGTGACAGAAACTTGGGCTGGAAGGTTGGGAAGAGGGATGAGAAAAGTGAGGAGGTCATTTCTTTTCAAGATGATGAAAATTCTCTAAAACTGATGATGGTGAAGGTTGTAATATTCTGTGATAATACTAAAAACAATTGAATTGTACACTTCAGATAACTGTTTGTATGGTGAGTCATATCTCAGTAAAGCTGTTACCAAAAGTAAGGGAAGGTGTATCAGCTGCTTCTCTCTCATGTGTATTTCTCTTACATCTCCCGTTAAGTCATATACTGCTGTATTACTACATACATAACAAACTACATACATACCTACAGACCTAACAAAATGTTACCTAACTTCTTTCTGTATAATTATACGGAACCACCAGCGGTGTTTTATAATTTGTTGACTTTTTACCATTACCAACCCCCTTTGTTTCCTACCTAGGGCCAGACAGCATTTGATGTAGCAGATGAAGATATTTTAGGATATTTGGAAGAGTTGCAAAAGAAGCAAAATCTGGTATGTTTCATGACTGTCTAAAAATTATCTATATTAGTGAATTCTTCTAATAGCTTTAACTTTCAGACAGTTGTTAAAGTATTTTTGTGATGTTTTATACTTTTTCGTTTAAGTTATTCCTGGCAGTGAAACTAAATGACAGTGAGAGTAAAGGAATAGTAGTAGTGTTCAACCTTTTGTATTGTTTACTTCCATTTCTCTTACCTCCCTTTCACAAAATGAATACTTCTATGATGTATCTACTCAAGAATAACATGTTTTTGTAATTTCGTAACAAAGTTTGCTTAGAAGGTGGAGACTATAAAATCTCAGATTTCTAAAATAGCAGGCCCTAGATATGGAAGAAGTTATGTACGTAGGAAACAGATTTTTAAGTAAAATCTCACCAGACATCCTAAGTAGCCAATGGAGCCTGACTTTTTCAGTGATCTAAAAGTTGGAGGGATCTAAAACATCCAGCATCGTCCTTCACCTAGCTTTTTAACTATATAGTCCTTTTTATTCTTTATCCAAGCTGCCTTCCCCTTGCTCCTTTTTTTCAGTTAAAACTTAAATCTATTTGTTTTGTTTTGGGTTTGTTTCATGTTTGGAAAACTACTTGGTTATTATTCTAAATTCTGTATTTTACTCATTAGTACTATTTTAATACTATTCATATTTTCCTTTGCATAACTTTTATAAAAGCTCCATAGTGAAAAACGGGAGAAGAAATCCCCACTAATTGAATCAACAGCCAATATGGACAATAATCAGTCACAGAAGACCTTTAAAAAGTAAGTATAAAATATTAAAGTCACTTTTGTTACTGTTATGAATGAATTGGCATCATAGCCATAGACATGATTATTAGGTTTTGTGGGTTTGAGAAAAATTAATGTATTTTGGCCTTTTGTCTTTATAATCATTTGAAAGCTATTTTCCTTTCACAGCAAAGAGACATTGATTATTGAGCCAGAGAAAAATGCATCCCGTATTGAATCTTTGGAACAAGAAAAAGTTGATGATGAAGAAGAAGGAAAGAAAGATGAATCTAGCTGCTCTAGTGAAGAAGATGAGGAAGATGACTCAGAATCAGAAGCTGAAACAGGTAAAATTTGAAGCATAACTGGATTTTATCTTAAAGTAAGATAAGATCAGGCTTTAATTTTATAACTTTTTTGATTGACTTGCTACTTTCTCAGATACCTGACAAGCCAGTAAATTACCTTTCAGGGAGTATTAGAATCTTGAGTATAGTTGTGAATTTATTGTCTAATGATATGGAAGCTCTTACTCGCCTCTGCATTTTTTTTGCTGACCTGTATTTTTAGGTTTGAAGAAGGTCAAATTTCCTTAGGATGGTGCAGATAGGATATAAATGGGTTCCGAGCAATTCACTTAAGCTCCTGATAGTTTCTGAGGCCCAGAATTCCAGAAAACTGGTCCTAGTATCATTCCAAATATTCTGTCAACAGCGGTAAAGTTTTACAAAGTTGTGGCTGGAGGCACCTGGGTTGCTCAGTCGGTTGAGTGTCTGACTTCAGCTCAAGTCATGATCTCACGGTTCGTCGTGGGTTCAAGCCCTGTGTTGGGCTCTGTGCTGACAGCTCGGAGCCTGGATCCTGCTTCTGATTCTGTGTCTCCCTCTCTCTGCCGCTCCCCTGCTCATGTCTGTCTCTCTGTCTCTCAAAAATAAATAAATGTTAAAAAAATTTTTTTAGAAAGTTGAGGCTGAATCAAGATAGTTTCCTGTGGGGTATGGGGAAATTTGCTTTGTTTAGAGAAATTTTGAAGATACAGGAAAGTATACCTTCATATTCCAACTACCAAGAATGAATAACTGTTGACAGTTAGCTATATTTGCTTTAATTTTTCTTTTAATAAAATTGAAAAAGTTACAGTTTTCTTTTTTAACCATGAGCACTAATCTACTTCCCTTTCTTTTCTTCCCAAAGTCGGTCACTATCTTGAGTATTTTCTTTTTATCTTCCAGTCTGTTTTTACACTCTTATACATTCAGAATGAATTACCAGGTGCTTTTATTAAATAATATTTATTTTCTTATTGTGCATCGGCTAATCACTCAAATCTTCTGACCACGATGAAATTCCAGTATTGCCATGTTTGAGTTGTATAACCTGGCATTTTAACCTGTAAATGTATCATACACAAAATAGTCCATTTCCATTAATATTTTTTGATCAAAGAAAAAATTATTATCAGGACCTAATCCTAATGGTGGTCATCAGTAAATACAAATTGAAGCCCTAAAATTTCTTGGGCTCCCTGTATTTCCTTTAGACACAACAACAGTTTTAGATCATTTTATTTTTACTCAGCAAAATATTTCCTCTAAGAAAATGTGGGAAGCTAAAGTTTACTAAATAAACACATGTCAAAGAAAATACTGATTACCTTTTTCCCATTAAAAACAAAATGTTGCAGGGTGCCTGGGTGGCTCAGTTGGTTAAGCAGCTGACTTTGGCTCAGGTCATGATCTCCCAGTCTGTGGGTTCGAGCCCCACATCCATCTCTGTGCTGACCATTCAGAGCCTGGAGCCTGCTTTAAATTCTGCGCCTCCCTCTCTGTCTGCACTGCGTCTGCTTGTTCTCTCTGTCTCTCTCTCTCTGTCTCTCTCTCTCTTTCTCAGAAATAAACATGAAAAAAATTTTTTTTAAATGTTGCTAAACAAATAAAGGCCAGCTTTGTTGCCAGGTAGTGTGTTTTACATATGTATGTATCTATTTATTTTTAATGTTTGTTTATTTTTGAGAGAGAGTGCAAATGGGGGAGGGGCAGAGAGAGACAGAATCTGAAGCAGGCTCCCAAGCTGTCAGCACTGAGCCTGATGCGGAGCTTGAAATCATGAACTGCAAAATCATGACCTGAGCTGAAGTTGGACACTTAACCAACTGAGCCATCCAGGTGCTCCATTGTGTGTTTTAAATTCCTTTATTTTTTTGAAGCTTACTAATCCTACAAGTAAATTATTTTGTGGTAATACAGAGTTTTTTAGTGATATAAATAGCTAGATTCTAGTCCCCAGGGATATAATTTTTAACTTATTGCTGGTCACGTGAGTCAGCATATCTTTTGCCTTGGTGAGAGTCTGGGTAAAATTGGAAACTAAAGCAACAGGTAGTCACTGAGTATTATAATTCATTTTTATGACGTGCTAATTAAAATGTTTCTAATTATAGAAGTAAATTATATGAGAATGAGCATGCACAGAACACAGCTGATTCATGAGTGTAATTGTATTTGTGGTTAATTTATTTAATTTTAGATTTCTCCATAAAAACAGGATAATAATACCTACTTTATATGGATACCGTATAACAGTGCTTGATAATAAAAAGCTAACTTTGCATAATAATTTTATAAAATTCAACTCTACTAGTTTAAATATGATCAATATAAATGCTTACCCAATACCATTTCTGTTAATTTTGTGTTATTTCCTTTGTTCATTTTACAAAAACTAGAAGATGAAATATCATTGATATTTAAATTGACTCAGATATTTCACAATTTTTTAAAACTTTTTTTTTATGTTTATTTAGTTTTGAGAGACAAAGAAAGAGCATGAGCCAGGGGAGGGGCAGAGAGGGAGACACAGAATCCAAACCAGGCTCCAGGCTCTGAGCTGTCAGCCCAGAGCCTGATGCGGGGCTTGAACCCAAGAACTATGAGATAATGACCTGAACTGAAGTAGGAGGCTTAACCAACTAAGCCACCCAGGTGCCCCAGATACTTCACAAGTTTTAAAGTTATTTTTATACAGTTAATCTACCCCCTTTGAGACATCCTTTGACCCTCAGTGTAGTAAAATTCATCATTACAAAACTATATGTACCTATGCACAAAAATGCTAGAACTAGCATGCAGATCTTTTAAGTAATGTGTGAGGTCTTTTACTACTTACATAGTAGAATTCAAGAGTCCAAGCATCTCACAGAAATTTCTGAGATTTTGTTATCTAATACATTTATAATTGACCCCTTCTATACAATTTACTGTTCCACATTGTTATTTAAAACAAGGCTTCAAATTTAGGCCAGTCTTGCCATTAACAAGCAAGTCTGATCTCTTTTGGTTGAAGTTTTCTTTCTTATAAAATAAGAATTGGACCAGATGATCGGGATCGTTCTTTAAACCGTACTATTTTGTAACTATAAATAGAGCTAATTGCCATCAAATTGCATTGTGTTCTTCATTTGGAGTTTAAGCATACCAATCACTCTGCTCAGTTTCTCACTGAACTAACTTTACATGTTCTTCTGAAGTATTGTACTATGATAATTTTGTTCTTCCTGTTGCTAGTGGTTGGTTGTGCCAGGAAAATTTGACTCTTCCTCAAGAATTAATCCATGTAAATGCTGTATGGTTTGCTCTGTCTCACTCTTTTAATATCAACAAGGTTTTATCATACTTTATTTGGCAAGCTTCAGAAAGCAGCCATTTCAGCTTGATTTGATAATTTCTAAATTATTTCTTTTTCTACTTTTTTGTAAGGTTATTTCAAACTATTTGATGTAAAATAACTATGTTGCTGAATTTTCTTTCATAAATTATTTACCTAATTTGTTTTTTTATGAGTGTTTTTTCTCTCGTAAATCAGCTGCAAATAGGAACTCAACCAAGAGCTTAATTTCCTTCCAAATGATTTATAAATTTGAGAGGTAGTTGAGGGAATGAGGAGGGAAGCATATTTTTGCTTTCAGGCTTTTTTCTTTTTCCTCTAGAACTTGACATTTTTATTCTTCAATGAAGTCAAATTATAGAAGGACTTTAACAATGTTAATAATGTTAAGTTGGATGGTGGACACCTGAGGTTTATTTCATTATTATTCTTAAACCAAGCCTAAATGTTTACATACATGCATATACATTTTAACTTTCATGTGTAGATTTCACTAATCATAAAGCACAATTTTGAACCAAGAGAAAAAAAGGAAAAAGATCATTGAGTTTTATCTTGTTTATTATTTATTCTTCCTAGTAGACTGGAAGTTCTATGTAGTTAAGATATTTTGTTTTTTCATCAACTTATATCTCCCCAGTACCAAGGACAGTAACTTAAGGACCCAGTACCTAGAGGACCCAGTACCTAGCACTTGAAATATGGAAACATTTAATAAATATTTGTTGCGTTACTCTCCATTTAGGTGGAATGCTGGATGATGGTCCAATAGATTATGCATAATATGTACTTAACTATGCTGAATAGGCTTAGCTTCTGTTGAATAAAGAGGTATTGTTTAGCAATGAGAATAAGATTTATTAGACTGAGTTTAACTCATTCAGTATATTCAAAAAGCTAAGATTATAGTGGTTTTTAAATATGCCACTTTGACCTTATCCTTTGATTTAGTTTAAGATACTATGCTTTTCACCCTCTTAACCTCTCATGGATATTTTCTGAGTCACAAATAGAATTGAATGAACCAATGCAAATCAGAACTATTTGGTAGAAGTTTATACTTGCCCTAAAGATAAGAATATTTTAATATTGTCTACTTATAAAGTATAACAGCATATAATAATGATAAGGTAGAAAATTATTTTGGAAAACTGACCTAAAGGAGGAAGAGAGGTATAATGAAAATGAGTATTTCTTAGGGTTTTAAAGTATGTACTATACTTCTTCCCAAAGGTATAGAATACCACCAGTCCTCTCCCATTTTGAAACTAAAGAAATACTGTAAAACTAGATAAATGAACTTTGACAATTTGAAAAGTAAAACTTTCTGGCCCATTTATGAATTACTGTTAATTTATAGATTTAAATTTATAGGTAAGTTTTTCAAATATAGCATCAGATTGAGTTTCATTAAATTTTCAAAAGTCTTTTTCTAAGTGATTCATTGTTAATTGGAAATTGTCTCAATACATTGTGAAAAGAGATTTAATCTTAATTCAACTGTATTCTCATTTAAGTTTAGACTTTTTAGGGGTGAGAAGGCATGCTCTTTGTGACACTTAAGCATACTATTTGACAGGAATATAAGCTGATTATTGACAAAAAGCAGTTTTTAAATTTCCTGGAATAAAGAGGAGCGATGAGTTTTAAATAAACAATGTCAATTGTAGATCTATTAAAAAAAATTGTAGATCTATTAGCTCTTGTAATCTTTTTACTTACACTATATTCATGAATTCAACTTTTAAATATCATTTCTTTTATATTTTTATAGTGTTAAAAGTACAAAAGTCAGATTCTGTTTTTGCTTTTTATTCTTAGAAGCTTTGTTGTATGTCATCACATTCTATTATTTACGTCAGCATACGTATTGAGTCATTTCTAGGAAGTCCTTAAGAAAATTCACTTGTAAAAGGGATAAAAATGGTAAAAGACTTGAATTAACAAAACTTTAAGCAAAAATGAATATAAAATACTGTTTATCTGGACATGAAATAGTCCATACCAACTCTTGACTCCAAGTTTTTTTGTGTTTTTGTAACAGATAAGACAAAACCTATGGCTTCTGTAACTAATGCCAATACGTCTAGTACACAGGCAGCTCCTGTAGCTGTTACAACACCTGTGTCATCTGGTCAGGCCACACCTACATCACCCATTAAAAAGGTAAGCCAAAATTGTGTTTGCTAAAAATACATGTATTCTGTTTAAGTACTAAAGCATTAAGACAATTCTTAAATTTGCTTAGTTTATTCCAAAAATAAATTTTAGAACAAGAATGTATTTTTCTTTCTTGACTGAGATTTTCTTTGAACCATATTATATTCTTTTTTAAAAAATAATTTTTAAAGCATTAGTTTGCATATGAAGACTATTGGTCTTGGCATTTTTTATTTGTACTGAACATTTGAGAAACATGGGATATATCCTTTATCCCTGTTTATAAGTAAAGGTACATATTGATAATTTCACGTGTGTGAGTTAAGCACAAAAAGTACTACCATAAGTCAGTATCAGAGCTAGAATCTGGATTTTCCTTTTTGTTTAGTTTTGTTTTTATTTAAATTCAAGTTAGTTAACCTTCAGTGCAGTATTGGTTTCAGGAATAGAACCCAGTGATTTATCACTTCCATATAACACCCAGTGTACATACCAGCAAGTGCCCTCCTTAATGCCCATCACCAATTTAGCCCAACCCCCCACCTACCTCCCCTCCAGCAACCCTCAGTTTGTTCTTTGTATTTAAGAGTCTCTTATGGTTTGCTTCTCTGTTTTTATCTTATTTTTTCATACCTTCACCACCATGTTCATCTGTTATGTTTTTTTAAATTTTTTTTTTATATTTATTCATTTTTGAGAGAGAAAGGGTGAGACAGGGCATGAGCAGGGGAGGGACACAGAGAGGGAGACACAGAATCTGAAGCAGGCTCCAGGCTGTCAGCACAGAGCCCAGTGTGGGGCTCAAACTCATGAACCTTAAGATCATGACCTGAGCTAAGTCAGACTCCCAATCAACTGAGCCACCCAGGTGCCCCTCATCTGTTGTATTTCTTACATGGAATCTGGATTTTCTAACTATACAAAGCACTAGATATGCAAGTATGGTATGCCATTAAGAGCATGATCTCTGATCTCAGACAAAGCAGACATCCAACCCTGAACTCCCCCTCCCCTCCCTTACTAATTGTAAGGACCTTACGCAAGTTACTATCACGGGCACCCTCCTACACTGTTGGTGGGAACGTAAACTGGTACGCCGCTCTGGAAAACAGTGTGGAGGTTCCTCAAAAAACTATCAATAGAACTCCCCTATGACCCAGCAATAGCACTGCTGGGGATCTACCCAAGGGATACAGAAGTGCTGATGCATAGGGGCACATGTACCCCAATGTTCATAGCAGCACTTTGAACAATAGCCAAATCACGGAAAGAGCCTAAATGTCCATCAACTGATGAATGAATCAAGAAAATGGGATTTATATATATAATGGAATACTACATGGCAATGAGAAAGAGTGAAATCTGGCCATTTGTAGCAAGGTGGATAGACCTCGAGGGTGTCATGCTAAGCGAAATAAGTCAGGTGGAGAAGGACAGATACCATATGTTTTCACTCATAGGTCTAACAGGAGAAACCTAACAAGGGACCATGGGAAGGGGAAGGGTGGAGGGAAAGTTAGGGAGAAGGAGGGAGGCAAATCATGAGAGACTCTTGAATACTGAAAACAAACTGAGGGCTGAAGAGGGAGGGGGAAAGGGGAAGGGGAGTGATGGTCATGGAGGGGGGCACTTATGGGGAAGAGCACTGGGTGTTATATGGAAACAAACTTGGCAATAAACTATTAAAAAAAAAGAAAAGAAAAGCAAGTTACTATCTTCCTTATCTGTCAGGGGAAAGAAAGACAAAACAAAAACAGTAAACAAAAAGAGTGAATAAGTTAGCATTATAAGTATTGGTTGAGAGAGAGCCTGGCTAATGACTAAGTACTCCCATAAAGTTATTTTCATTTCTTCCTCTTCTTTATTCTGTGCTCCACTTGGTCACTGTCCTTTTGCTTCCTTTTCTCCACCAAACAGTGCTTTCCAACTAGTTTGTTGATATGTTAAAGATTTTGCTTTTCCCTACTACTCCAGAACTTGTACTTCATTTAACCCAAATTAAAGATCACAGGGTTTTTTTGTTTTATTTTTTTTTGTTTTTTTACCACTGCTCTCTTTTTGAAGGCTTCTCACCAGCCCTTACTTATCTTTAATGAGCATAGTCACTTCCCTCTCTGTGTACACACACACACACACACACATGCACACACATACATACACACACACTTTTTTGTGGAAACATTTAAGAATTGAGTGCAATCAATATGACACTTTACCCCTAAATACTTGAGTATGTATCTCCTAAATACAAAAGCATTATCCTTCATTCCCATACTAAAATGATCCTGTTTAAGATATTTAACTTTAATGTAATGTAATACTCTTATCTGTGTTCATTAAATACAAACCATAGTGAGGATTTTTTTCAGTTGTCCTCCTACTAATGTTTTTCTGGTTTTTTTGGGGTTTTTTTTTTTCCAAACAAGGGTCTACTGAGGGATTGCACATTGTGTTTAACTGTCATGTCTGTGCCTTTGGACTTCTTATTTTGTTGCTTATCTGACATTTGGTTTGGGTGGGTTTGAGGACTGATTTAAAATCCCCATAGTGTTGCTATTATGTTGTCAGTATTGCTAATCTTTGGATTTGGCTCCAGATGATCAAAATGTGAATCCTTTAGAATATAACCTAGAGAAAATCCATACTGCCATAATAATCCTCTTCTAAAACTCTTCCTAAGGAAAGTGGTAATGTGAGTGCGTAGTAGTAGAAACGTATGGATTTCACTATTTGAATATCAGGAAACTATATGAATGATTTACCTCACCTTCTGTATTCCAGAATTGAGAGTTTCTTGAATCTGGTTAGAACCTATGTTCATGTGATTGTAATTATATATGCTTAAAAATGAAATTCTCCAGGGGCAATCTGTCTGCAGAATTTTTAAGATGATTATCATGGCATAACTGGAGTCACCATAGGCTGCTTTAACTAAACTTCATTTAATTCTAGAGCCCTTCTATACTTCTTCAGTGATTACCAAACATTTAGCTCTTTCGGTTTATTATCTGTTAAAACTATAGGATTATCAAAAGTTGGCAAGAAGCTCCATCCCCCTGAAATATCTGGCCAAGAAAAACTGGCTCTCATTCTTTTGAGTATTTAGCTAAGCAGTCTCTTTCCTGCTATAGTTAAACAATTACAATAGACTCCTTTTGATCAAGTATATATTTCTCAAGCATAGCCCCACATTTAATAACTTAATTGCCCTTCATAACTGTTAGATTAGTAGGCCAGTAACTTCTTTGCTATAAAAGTCCTTATTCAGAATTACTTCTAATTCTGTAATTAAATTGATCTAATAAAAACTGTTTTCTATGATTTGCATATTTAGAAACTCCACTTTATTCTCAGTTTTAAGCATCATAACTTACTTGGAAGGTTATATTGTTTCAGTCTTAAAACCTTAGGGGTTTGTAGCCAAACTTTATTCAAATCAACAAAATTGTGGTATACAAAAAGTTTGAAGTATTATTTTAATGGATGGAGCAACTTACCTATTTTGTATGACTTTTTAAAGCCTGTTACTTTGTTCAGTGATACTCTTTAACGTTAATTTAACATTTTAATGTTTTAAGTTAGTTTCAGGAATTCTCCTGTAACTTAGAGACCTAACAGATGAATTCCCTTAGATGAATTGTTAATCTGTAAATGCATCTTAAAAGATTTTGCAGTTAAGAATTCTACCCATTTGCAGTTAAGAATTCTACCCACTCACTACTCTGCTTTCGATATTTAGACAAAGGTATGCTGAGTTCTCTTTTCTCCACTATTGAATAAACTATGTATAAATACACACTCATACACTCATGGCAAGGAATAGATCACAAAACAGAAAGCTCTAAAGCAATATTAAAGATCACTTATATTCCCTAATAACTCAGGGTGGCAGCTATAGGGAAACATAGATTAGTCAACTTTAAATGATTTTCCCTTAAATTCTTAACTCTTCAGCTAAAATTAAAGAACTGTTTCTCTAGCAGTGTGATCAGGCTTATGATTTGTGGAAATGTTTTCTATAATACCATCAGTTTGGTTTTTTGATTTAAAATTTTAACAATAGGGATGCTTGGCTGGCTCAGTGGGAGAGCATGTGACTCTTGACCTTGGGTTCCTGAATTCAAACCCTACGATAGATGTAGAGATTATTTTAAAAAATAAGTAATCTTTAAAATAAGTTGTTTAACATTTTTATTTATTTTTGAGAGAGAGTGCGAGTAGGGAAGGGGACAGCATCCAAAGCAGGCTCAACACTGACAGCAGCAAGCCCAGTGTGGGCCCAAACCTATGAACTGTGAGATCATGACCTGAGCCATAGTTAGTTGCTCAACCAGCTAAGCTACTCAAGCGCCCCTAATCTTTAAAATTTTAACAGTAAGTTTATACACCTCTCTTTTGTCAAATATTTTTGGTTGGGGCTCCTGGGTGGCTCAGTCGGTTAAGCATCCAACTCTTGATTTTGGCTCAGGTTGTGATCTCCTGGTTCATGAGTTTGAGCCCTGCATCAGGCTCTGCACTGAGTATGGAGCCTCCTTGAGATTTTCTCTCTCTCTCTCTCTCTTTCTCTTTCTCTCTCTCTTTCTCTCCACCTCCCCATTCCTCCCTGTGTCCCTTTCCCTGCTTGCACTCATTCTTTCAAAATAAATAAAATAAAAAACTTAAAAGATATTGTTTGGGATCTCAGAAAAAGAGTACCTACTTTTCTGTGTGCACATAAAATCTGATAGGTAAACTGTATTTACTTTACTAGATGGTAAAAATTCAGAATTTTCTTGGAATCAAATGCTTTGGTTAATTGAATCCAATTATTAAGTATAATAATAATTTAATAAAAAACTACTATGTACTGTGGTATATTGAACTATGCTAGTAAAAGTGTACAAATATAGAATGATGGTTTAAAAATCGAAGAGATCATATTTGATTTGAGGTAATAAAATGAGAACATTTGAGATAGATCTTGAATGAGTAAGTATTTCAACTAACGGAAAGAGTTTGCACAGTTTGTTGAAAGGAAAAAAAGAGAAACAATGTGAACAAAGGGATAATGTAGAATCTTTTGCAGGAAAAATAAGTTGTGTAGTATGATTAATTTATAGAGTATATATACAAAGTAAAACAGGAAAAGTAAAGCCAAATTATGGAATATCTTCATTTCTGTGGTAACATTTTTATAGTTTGATGGGTAGTAGAGAATCATAGAAGATGTTTAAACAAAGCTAGGAGAGAATTATTCTTCATAGAATAATATTTTGGTAGTAGTGTACAGGTGTATTTGAAGGTGAGAGACTAATTGAGAGAAGATGTATTAGTCATTGAAGTTGCCCAAGATGATAAAAAATAAACTAGAGAAGTGGCAGTGGTCTTATGAAGGAAAGGAGTTTCAGAGACTTGGCACCTAATTTATAAATGGAAGAAGTTGACAAAGAAGTCTAACATGGCTCTGAAGTTTCAAACATAGGGAATTGAAGAAATTTTTTGGTGCTACTAACAGAAATAGGAAACTGAGGGAGAGCCAATTTGGAAATAAAGGTGTTTGATTTTAAACATGTAGAGTTTCAGGTTCCAGATATAGTTCTAGATGGTCCATTCTCCAGGTAATTAGAAATTCAGGACTGGGAGTTTAGGAATCAGACTCAACTAGAGGTAACAGATTTGAAAATAAGCTGAGCACAGTTCATTTTGAAGTTGAGGAAGTAGAAAAGACCCTATTCCCAGCCCTCAGGAGAAGAAAGTAGAAAAGTAAGATGGGACATCTGAGAACAGACTTGAAATGCTTATGTTGCAGGACTGTGCTTAACAAAAGCAACAAGGCCAAGAAGGAGGGTGGTCAGAAGAGTAGAAAATCAAAACAGTGTCCTGTTACAAAAGCCAAAAGAAGAATTTCCGGGAGTAGGTATAGTTGAATATTTCAGAGATATTCATTTACAGACCAAGTAAAATTGAAAGGTACTTTTAAACACATAAACCAATAAATCCAAATTCACATTAGGCAGAATGGAAGTAGATCAGTGATTACAGTGCAAGAAATGTTCATTTTTAAGTTGATAAAACTTCATTTTTCTCAACTCTAAAATAGCAGTAATAATAGTATTTCACCTGGTGGTTGTAAGGATTGAGATAACCCGTGTGAAGCACTTAAGCCAGCACTTTACCTGGCAAGAGTAAACATCTCTTAAATGTTAGCTTCTCTTACAACCTTCAGTAAATGTTGTTATCTATTTTATCATTGAAGAGTAACTTTGTTTCCAGTTTGGGGGAGTTTTCAGGATAGGGATTAGCAAACCATGGTCATGGGCCAAAGCTGGCCTACTCCCTGTTTTTGTACAAGTTAGAATGGTTTTAATATTTTTTAAATTTATTTTGTGAGACAGAGCACAAGCGGAGGAAGGGCAGAGAGAGAGGGAGGGAGAGAGAGAATCCCAGCCAGGATCCGCGCTGTCAGCCTAGAGCTCTATACAGGGCTCAAACTCAGGAACTGTGAGATCATGACCTGAGCCAAAATCAAGAGTTGGCTACTTAACTAACTGAGCCCCCCAGGCATCCCTGGTTTTAATATTTTTAAATGGTTGGAGGGGAAGGTCGAAAGAGTATTTTATAACACAAATTTAAATTTCAGTGTATCTAAATAAGTTTTATTAGAAACACAGCCACATTTATTTTCTTATGTATTACCTGTGGCTACTTTCGTACAACAGTAACTCTTGGTCTGCAAAGCCTAAAGTTCACAATCTGGTCCTTTACAGAAAAGTTTGCCAATCCCTATTCTTGGATACTCCCTATGAGTTTAGATGCAGAAATCAGTAACCGGTCATCTCAGTGTATTATTGTATAAAATGTTACAGAGGTTCCTGGACTTTCTCAGTCAGTGGAATCCTTAATGTTTTATTTTTTTTCACAGTGCCACTTGGCCAAAAGAAGTACCTCTTTGTTTTGTTTATTAAGTAGTTAAGTGCAAGTAAGTTAACAGTGGCAATTTGTGCAGTGTCCAAAAGATGTCACTGTGCTTTCTCTCAAAACTTTAAAATACACCACAGCACCCTTGCGATTTTATTCTGGCACCCCTGGAATGCCTCAGTGCACTGTATATCATGAGTCTATTTATGACCCTATTGATAGGAATTACACTGAAAGTACCAGAGATAATCTTACCATAATAGTTTTGTAGCCCTCTGATATCCTGGGTGCTTTAATAAGCAAGCATTCTTAAATGCTAATTGTATCAAACTTTGGCAATAAATATGGAAGAAAGTGGTTTTTTTTTAATTACCCATATCCTATGCTTATAGCAGCTAGTTACTTGCTATATTCACCCATCTGTTCTTAACTGTGGTTAAATATTTAAACAGTGAAGTTGATGAAATAAACTAGTGAAAAGATAACAAATGTCTCATTTTTAGAACTGTTGGAAGCCTTGAAAATGAAATAAGTATTTATACAAAAGAATGGTTTTTAGTTGAAATGTTAAAATTAATATTTGGTGGTAAAATCAGAAAGTAAGTTTAAGGCTATGATATTAAAAATAAACTGAATTAAATATTGTAAGTGGAAGATACATCATTTATTACTTTTTGTTATGCTGGATTAAAATTTTTTAACCCAAGTATATAAATGGGTAAAAATAAAATTCACATGAGTAGTCTGTTCATTCATATAGTATAATATTTGCTCATGTGCCTTTAATTGCTTTAGAAATTTCTTTATTAGATTCAGATTCTTTCTCTTATGTTAAAATTAGAATTTGTTCCCAGTTTCTTTTAAGATTGGATCACTACCCAGTTATTGGGTTTTGTTACAAAATTCTTTTAAAAAGAAAAAGTATGTTTTGTTTATAACTTCTTTTTTTATTTTATGCTTTCAATCTTTATCTCTTTACCTGTCTTATTTTAATTGGCTTTAGTATGATTTCATTGCTCCTATCATGCCTGTGGTGGAATCAGTAGACCCTGCATCATGGAGGCAGGGCTTGCGCAAAACTGGCATTGTTCTTGTGCCCAGTAAGGGTGAAAAATCCATGGTGAGGCATTCCTATGTGCGAGGATTTATATGAGGTTACACTATAACAAGTTTAATATGAATATTGGTTCCAGAGATGCATGGTTTTAAAGTCCTTATGGTGTGTGCTCATTTCTGTTCTCTGTATTTGCATTATAATTTTTCTGTGTGATATAAAGTGTGGAGTGTGTTTTCTTAAATCTAACTTCTGGAAAGGTAGTTCTATTTTTTTTTTTCCAGTTTCAGATCTTTACATTTTTTACTAAGACATTAACCTACTTAGTAAAAGTGTTTCTCCTGAAACTATTAACTATAATTTTAGACATATTATCTGTAAATTTGTTATTTCCAACTTAAGGATTGATCAGTCTTGATAATTATTTTTTCCTTTCCTTAAAAATAAAATAAAAACAGTTTCCAACCTCAGCTACAAAAATTTCTCCCAAAGAAGAAGAGAGAAAAGACGAGTCTCCTGCATCGTGGAGGTTAGGACTTAGAAAGACCGGCAGTTATGGTGCACTTGCAGAAATCACAGCATCTAAAGAGGCTCAGAAAGAAAAAGATACTGCAGGTGTTATACGTTCAGCTTCGAGTCCCAGACTTTCCTCCTCTTTGGATAATAAAGAAAAGGTAACCTATTTCATCATCTAGTTTCTGTCAACACAGGAGCATGAAATCTGATAGATTTTCTACTGTGTGTCATTATTAAATCTGTGTATCAACTTAATTCACCTGACTTAATGGATTTTATATGATAATACAAATATACTTGCCTTAAACAAATGTCAATATGGAATTACAGGCATACCTCAGATATACTGTGGGTTTGACTCTACACCATTTCAGTAAAGCAAGTCATGAATTTTTTGTTTCCCACTGTATATAAAAAGTATATTTATATAGGTCGCCTGAGTGGCTCAGTCAGTTAAGTATCTGACTCTTGATTTTGGCTTAGGTTATGATCTCATGGTTGTGAGATTGAGCCCCATTTCAGGCTCCTTGCTGGGTGTAGAGCCTGAATAAGATTTTCTCTTTCTTTGCTCTCTCACATATATGTATATATGTGTGGATTCTTTATATTTTTATTTTTTTATTTATACTCTAGTTTTATCTATATTTTATACTGTGGTCTCCTAATTATGCAGTAGCATTGTGTCTAAAGAAAATGTACATACATTAATTCAAAAATATTTATATGCTAACTATATAGTCTGAGCTTTCAGCAAGTTGTAATCACTGATCACCGATCACCATGAGAAATGTAATAATAATGAAAAAGCTTGAAATATTGTGGGAATCACAAAAATGTGACATAGAGACACAAAGCGAGCAAATCCTGTTGGAGAGTGGCTTAGATAGACTTGCTTGATGCAGGGTTGCAACAAATTTCAAATTGTAAAAACCACGATGTCTGTTAAGTGCAATAAAATGAAGTATGCTTCTGTAAGTATTGGGAAGATCAGATTCACTCAAAAAATAAATTATGAAGCTATACTCAGTTAAACAGATGCTTTATCCTACTAGACAGTTTATAGTAAAATGTATTGAGGGGCATTTATTCTAGAATTTATTTATTCTATAATGTAATTATACTCAGGTTGCATTTATCTAGCATCTGCAATTTTTTATCTGCTTTTTCATCTGGTACATCAAAAGCAATCTCCTTTTAATTAGTAGTTTTAATCACTGTATTTGAAGGATAGTATTAAATTACATCAAATAGAATATACGCAGTTTATTTAGTGATATTTTATGTTGCTGGGTTATTTATTTTCTATATTTTCAACATTTGTACTTTTTTTAAATATAGTTTCCTTCCTCTATTTAAAGTGTTTGTTTCTTTGTATCTGAAATTCAGAAATAGAATTTCTCATCAAGTAATTTTAAAGTTTTTTATTTTGTACAAATTGATTGCCTAGTTATTTTCCAAGTACTTGATGCCAGTATTGTGGGAATGTGTCAGATGCCATTGCTGTTGCACTCGCAACTGGATTTGGATAAATATAGTTTTCACTGGTTTTTGTTCTGAATATTCTAGTGTTCTCTCAGAGTAGTGACTAACTTACATAGCATAAATAATCGGGACTTATCAGTTAACCATATTTGAAACCTTATTTCTCTGGAAAAAATAAAAATATTTAACTATATTATACTCATTATCTTATTTAATGTTATAGAAATTTAGAGAAAGACATTAAAATTTAGAGGAATTTTTTTTCCTTATTAAAATATTGTCTAATTCTAGATTACAGGAGAAAGAAAAGAAAATCGGTTTGAACAGACTGTCCTTTAGCACTTAAAATATTTAACTATTAATACACATCAATTTTAGAGTATAGGGTAGGAACTGTGGAAATACTGTAACGTAAACTGTGATGGCTGTATAATTGTAACTGTGTAATTGTACATTGTCGAATACTCTTTAGTACCTTTAGCAGTTCCTGTAATCATCACACAGATTTATTTTTTACTCATTTCTTCTTCCTGTTGTGTAGGAGAAAGATAGTAAAGGAACTAGGCTTGCATATGTTGCACCTACAATACCAAGACGACTAGCCAGTACATCTGACATTGAAGAGAAAGAAAACAGGTGGATTTATTATTATTTGCTTTACTTTTTTCCTATGAAATCTTTATTTTATAGCATGAGAATTAAAACATTAGCATCGTTGTAACTGTGTGGGATACATGGATTGTGGGAAGGACATTAAATAGAAGGTCCTGAAGAGATGCAGACATGTATATTCATGAAATGGCAAAATCAAAACAAAACACATTGTAGTTGGGACAGTGGTGGCAGATCAGGTCACAGACTACTTCAGGCTCTCCAAATAGTTGAAACCTACAGAAAAGGTGAAAGAAGGGAGAAAAAGCTCTTAATCACTGTGAGCATTTTAGTTTCTTTCTTCCTATTTTTCGGCACATGGGGTATGAGAACTTTTAAATATAGTTATAGTCATAACATCAAGTTTTGTGTCTGGACTTTTTTTTTTTTTTTTTTTTTTTTTTTTAACCTCACATCTCATACGTAGTCTTCTGTGTTCATACATTTTTTCAGTAAGTGTTGTTTTTCATCAGTGTGTTATGTTCCATAGAGTAGATCTGTTGAGGTTTAAATAACTATTTCCCCTCCCCAAATACAGACATTTAAATTGTCTGATATTTTATTATCAGAAGTAAAA
>CM053571.1:36815419-36881653 GCA_028646485.1 Cryptoprocta ferox
ATTTTTTTTTTTTTTTTTTTTTTTTTTTTAACCTCACATCTCATACGTAGTCTTCTGTGTTCATACATTTTTTCAGTAAGTGTTGTTTTTCATCAGTGTGTTATGTTCCATAGAGTAGATCTGTTGAGGTTTAAATAACTATTTCCCCTCCCCAAATACAGACATTTAAATTGTCTGATATTTTATTATCAGAAGTAAAACTTCTGTAAACGTCTTAGTTTTTCCCTCTGTAATTAGGATTATACCTTAGGGTTAGAATCTTAGAACTGGAATTACTTTCACTTGTTAGTAAATATTCCGAAGTATTTTCCCATGGGATTTACTAGTTTCTGCTTCTACTAATGTTTATGAGTATACAGCTTTCTTAATCCTATTTTAAAATTCTATGCCAGAATTTGAAAGATATTCTTTTCACAGGGACTCTTCTTTGCGAACAAGTAGCTCCTATACAAGAAGAAAATGGGAAGATGATCTCAAAAAGAATAGCTCAGTTAATGAAGGATCAGCTTACCATAAAAGGTAATAGAATTCTTAAGTAACTTTTATAAAAATATGAGGCAGCTTGTTTGGAGCCCTCCATTTAATATCATTAAGACAATCTGTGCTTTTGTTGTTTAAATGAAACGTCATTTAAAAGTCCAGAATATATATTTAACGATGGATGAAAATTTGCTTCTACTTATAGATATATATTCTGTATAATTAGATTTGATATGTTAGGAAGCATCTTTTAGGTTGTAGAATATTTAAAAGGAACTCCTTATATAATTGACTAGAGAAGTTGAAATAGATCAGTGTCTTAATTGATTTGGTCATTATTTAGTGACCTGGAAGTTTCCACTTTTCTTAGAACTCAGAGATACGGTAATGTCTTGAATTGAAATATTGATAATGTTATATTGGAGAGGAGGGGGAAAAAACCTGTAAATATTTTCTCTGCTAAAAGCAGCCAAAAAGAAGAGTAAATGATGAGCAAGTATAACATAGTCATGGGTCACTCCTAAGGCTGTGACACATTGCTAAAATACTTTTCTTCAAAAAGGTCGATCTTAACTTTCCTTGAGTAAAACCAGACCTAAGTGTTTTTCTAAGACCCAGCCTGGCATGACCATATGGTCTGTTAATAGTTCCAGAAATGTAAAATACCAGATCAGATCATGTTTAAGGAGGTGGGAGGCAGTAAAATGATACACTACCAAATTAGTGAAATCATCTAGACTCTAGCAAGTTGTAGATGCAACTCTTGGTGCTGGAGCCGGTGGTGTATTTAGGAACACAATTTTTTAGATTTTTCCTAGCCTTGTGAATCTGTGTAATGTATAGACATTAACTGTAGAACACATACAAACACATCCTATATAGATATGACTCTTTCCTTCAGTTGCTCCTTTGGTAGAAGACAAGATGATTTGATTAGTTCTAGTGTTCCAAGCACCACATCAACACCAACAGTTACCTCTGCAGCTGGGCTTCAGAAAAGCCTGCTTTCCAGCACAAGCACTACTACAAAGATTACAACGGGTTCTTCCTCAACAGGCACACAAAGCAGGTGAGTCACAGATAAATTTTGTGTTCAGGCCTACTGTGTGCTTATGTATGTGCATGCATTTTTGTTTAGAAGATTGTGGGGCTCTGGATTTTTTCATTTACCTTTTAAAATTATTTACAAGCAAAAATTGGTTCCAAAAAGAGGCAATTATGCATGTCTGGGGGAAAAACTAAGTTCTTGAATTATTAACTTTCCTTGAATCAGGCTGCTTAAAATGTAAATTTCTCTCTTTGACAGCTTTGGGTGAGACTTTTGGTTCATAGTTAAAAGATGTCTCACCTCTTGTTTAAAAAAAAAAAAATCCATCCCTGTAGTCACATGTTTCAGCTGCTAGAAGGTGCTTTCATTGTTTAGCTGTTTTCCTTTTCTCTTTTTGTGTTGCTGCTTTTGATGCGATAGTACCTCAAATCGTTTGTGGGCTGAGGATAGTACTGAAAAAGAAAAGGACAGTGTTCCTACGGCAGTGACCATCCCTGTTGCTCCAACTGTTGTAAATGCTGCAGCCTCAACCACAACCCTGACTACAACTACTGCTGGCACTGTCTCCTCCACATCAGAGGTCAGGGAGAGACGCAGGTGTGTAAAGGTCCTAATAGGACTGCTGATGTATCTTGCCCAGTGCTGAAAGTTGTTTGTTTTGCTTTTTAATCTTGTCAAGTTGGTGACCATCTCTTCAGTAGGTTAATAAGTGAAATAATCTGTATCAGCTCAGAACTGTATAAACTGATATAATTGGCAGTTATTAGCATTTATGCTTGGCAACTTCCGCTAACAGAATTGATGTTTTCGTTTCAAGGAAGTGAGCCAGACACTTGTCTTCTTAGCCATCTTCGTTTTTTTAATGGTTGTTTTAATTCAAGATGTTTTTGTGATGAAGATCTACACACACCCAGTCACACTCCTGGAAGACTAGATGTAACGTGACAAACAGATTCTTCATTCTTCTCTTTGTTTCCTCCCATTATTAAAAAATTTGATGGATGTTAAACTTTTTTGTTACTTTTGAGACTTTTCATTTTAAGATTCTCTTGAAGAAAAGGTTCTTGGGCATATGTGTAAGCCAAATCATTTTTAAGTACATTGAATACATTCACTTAGTTTTAACTCAGTACATAAATGAATTTATGTATCATTACATACATAATGAATTTATGTATGTAAATTTAATATCTTAATGAATTTATTTTGTGTGCTTAAATGTTAGGAGCGTTGCTCACTTCTTCCTGCTGCTGCTAATTGGTTTGGATCTCAGATGTGGAAAGGAACTTACCTCTTCTGTGGTATCTTTGCTTTACAGAAGAAACTAAGACCCAGAAATATTGTGACTTTTCTACTTTTATATAGTTAATTAGTCTGAGAATTAAGGTGAGGCCCAAGATTACAGGAGAATCAGTCAAGTATTTTTCCTGCTATATCGTGCATAGTTACTAGCTTTCAATTTTGTTTTTCCTCTTGAGAAAAAAACAAAATCTTGAAAAACTAAATGTGACCTTTTTTATATTTTATGCTTTTGAGGTTAAATTAGATACATAACTGGTTTTTTGTTTTGTTTTGTTTGTTTGTTTACTAAAATACCAACCAGATTAACTTTGTCATAATTCTGGCATGTAGTGTTCATGCACAGGCTTTGTGTCTGGTGCCTATCAAAGCACATGGCCTGTAGTAAGTTATTAATATCCTCCCAGTAATATTTGCAGTTGAATATATGAAAAGTAACAAAACATTAAATTTTTAAATGTTAAATATTTTCTTTCCTATCATTGCATCTTTATTTTTTGTCAGCATGATTGTTTTATTACTATTTCTATGGTGAGATTTAGTGATAGTTCTATAAAATCAAAATAAGCAGTTAGCATTTTTGATTTGAACACCAGTGTAGGTCATAGCATATTTTAATAATTCTTCACTTTTCTGTATGTTTAAGTTAGTTTTAGGCTTTTGAGGTGTTTTCAAGTAAGACCATATAGCCAACAAAAATTAGAGGATCAGAGGCATCAATCATTTTCTAGTGAAAATAAATTGGAGGACTTTGCTTTTATGGAGTAGGAGAGGTAAAGGGGAAAAGGTTAGGAATCCTTGGTTTTTTTACTCCTTTAATCCTAAGGTTAGTGTGCTCTCCAAGTCAGAATTTCTTCTTCTGTAAAATAAGTACTTTATTTATATGATTTATTAACTTCTAGAATACTTTCTTTTTTCAAAATTCCATGCTTTTAAAAATGTTTGCAGTGACAATTAAAGCCTAATGAATATCCTCCTGGAATTATCAGTTTCAAAACAAACAAATTATGATTCTTTTTTTTTTATTTTTTTTAACATCTTATTATTTATTTTTGAGAGAGAGAGACACAGAGTGTGAGCGGGGGAGGGTCAGAGAGAGAGGGAGACACAATCAGAAGCAGGCTCCAGGCTCAGTGGTCAGCACAGAGCCCGGCGCAGGGCTCGAACCCACGAACTGTGATATCATGACCTGAGCCGAAGTTGGCCGCCCAACCTACTGAGCCACCCAGGCGCCCCACAAATTATGATTCTTAACCTCAGATTTCTTTATTTTTTTATGTTGTTGGGTAAAGTTGAGTTTCATCTTTTTAGAATTAATCCTGGAAGACATTAAAGATTGAGAATTAAATATTGGGAGATTTTCATAGAACAGAATAAATTTTAATAGGATAAGAAACAAAATGTGTCTATTGACATTTTTCCTGGTGTATATTACAGAAATTTTGTTTGTCTTATTTTCAGTGATGTTTGCAATAATATTAATGTTTGTGTTTTGTTTCACGTCAAGTAATTGTTTGCAATTTTGGATGCATTGTGGCCTCTTCTGTTTGTCTTTCAGTTAAATTTTGTTAATGGTTTTGAAATATGTACAGTTGAATATTTGTCCTAAAAATGTATATATTATGATTTAAGTATATCTATGCTATTTTAGGCATCCTTACATACATACTTTCAGATATTATGTAAAGTTACCAAACTCACTATTAAATTCCACAGTATTCTTGAATTTTGTTGTTATTGAACAGGATTGGGTGAAGATTTTCTGTTTTTGTTAAGATTTCCAATGATTAACAGTGGTGATGGGGTGGGGAGTAGAGAAGTTAGCTTAAAATAGATGGAGCATGGTAGCAAATTCTTTCATTTTTTAAATATTTCTAATTCTCCAATCTTTTCAAAATACAAAACAGTATCTTACTAATAAGTTCATATTTGTAACATGAATTCACATGGAACAGTTGCTTTGTATAATTATTCTCCACCTTTTTCCCTTGGCTCAGCCAGCTTGCATTTGCTCATTTATCTTCTCTCTGCAAGGAAAAAAGCTAAATGAAAAACAAGGGTTGGTTTTCAGTATTTTTAAAGATGTTATTTGTTGATTACCCAAAATATAAATATTATAAATAAATAAAATTCAGCCATTAAATGTCAGTGAAATAATAAATAGAATAATTGAAATTATTAGAAAATCCTTATTTTAAAAATAATAATCTTTCAGTAGCTCAGAAAATTATAAGCAATCTAAGACTACAAAAGAGTAAAATTATGCACCCTATATAGTTTTAAGAAAGAGATTCAGTATGACAGTATGATATAGTAAGATTAAGGCAGCAGTAGAGTTTGAGGGGTGCCTGGGTAGCTCAGTTTGTGGGATCAAGCCCCACGTCGGGCTCTGCTGACAGTGCAGAGCCTGCTTGGGATTCTCTCCCTCTCTCCCTCTACGCCTCCCCCGCTCTTGCTCTTTCTCTCTCTCTCTAAATAAATAAATAAACTTTTTTTTTTAAGGTAGCAGTAGAGGGATGCCTAGATGGCTCAGTCGGTTAAGTGTCCAACTCTTGGTTTTGGCTCAGGTCATGATCTCATAGTTTCATGAGTTCTAGTCCCGTGTCGGGCTGCCAGTGCAGAGCCTGCTTGGGATTCTCTCTTCCTTTCTTTCTGCCCCTGCCCTACTCACACTATCTGTTTCCTCAAAATAAATAAACTAAAAAAAAGGGGGGGGGCAGCAGTAGAGTTTGATATATTCTGCTATCTTTTTAATAATCAGTTCTTTTTTAAAAATTTTTTTTGATGTCTTTATTTTATTTTGAGAGAGAGAGGCAGAGAGCGAGCAGGGGAGGGGCAGAGAGAGAGGGAGACACAGAATCTGAAGCTGGCTCCAGGCTCTGAGCTGTCAGCACAGAGCCTGACGCGGGGCTTGAACCCACAGAGTGTGAGATCATGACCTGAGCCGAAGTCGGACGCCCAACCGACTGAGCCACCCAGGTGCCCCTATAATCAGTTCTTTTTAATTGAAAACACAAAATACATTAATTAACTCTCTTGTCTACATTTATTTCATAAAGGTCTGCTCTATACAGGAACCCCAGGAGACGAGAATGAACTGAATGCCAGATGAGGACTCTTAAAATAATAGGAAACATATTGTATATTACAAATTGATAGGCTAGATTTTTATGCTGATTTGGAGCAAATGTAAGGAAAATTTAAGTGAACAGATATTATGTCTTTTGACTAGTAATTTTTATCCCCTTAATCTGCATATGTTAAACCAGATATGATAGGTAGATTTAACTTTTATGGCACCTTGAAACTGTTGAAAAAGAAGTGAAGCTCATTTGAAGAGACTGTGTTGCTTGATTAGTTCTGTTTGCCATGGGGATTAAAAGAGCAAATTGCAGTGCAGATTTCCCTGTTGTAAACTATGTCTGAAAATTTTGACCATTACATAGAGGAGACAGATTCAGTAGTCCATGTTCATGCTTACTTTCAGAGAAGCTCATGAAATACTGAAGTGATACATGAGCCATCTGAGCTGCTATAAAGTTTTTCTCTTTTACCACATTGAGGTTTCATCTTCTTTTATTTTTTTTCTCCTCATCTGGGAGAAGTCCAAAAAGCAATAAATTCTATAGGGGCAGTGGGTGCATAAGTAAGTACCAAATGAATGGCTAAAAAGAAAAATGACCATTGGGCCATATTTTCCAAGTTGATGTTTCACAGAGCACTTTTCTAGATGTAACAGGTGTACCATAAAAGTATGTTCTACTTAAATAATCTTAGGAAATGCATAAACAGGGTTAAACAGGTTTCTTCCTCGGTTCTTCTCAGACCCTTTAACATGCTGTGATTTTCCTGGAGAAGGTTAGAATGTATAGCATTTTCCAAATATTTATATCCAACTTCCAGAATAAACAAGCTTCTCACTCTATTCCAGAATTAATTTTCTTAAACGAAAACTGTAATAACAAGTTTATTGTTACTCTTTTTCACTTTTTAAATTCCTTGTCCTGGAAAAATCACTGGAGTTGTTACAAATGTAGGAAATAACTGTTAGATCTAAATAAAAAGCTTAAAACTCACAAGAGTTGATATAGAGACAGAATGAAAATTTAAAAACAGTGGGAGAAAGAGAAGTATCAAGCTTAGTGTAGCTTGAGCATTATGGACCATATCCATAATGGGGCAAATACCCTACCAGTTGTATCCATTTCTCTGGATCTGTGCATTGGTACAGATGAAGCCATATGTTGGAGAATCTCTAAAAGAAAGTCAAACTAAAGAAAGGCTGATAACTAAAATGTTTTATGTGCCTGGGGCACCTGGGTGGCTCAGTCAGTTAAGCATCTGCTCAGGTCATAATCTTATGGTTTGTGGAATCAAGGCCTGCACTGAGCTCTGCACTAACAGCATGGAGCCTGCTTGGGATTCTGTCTCCTTTTCTCTCTGCTTCTCCCCTGCTTGCTCTATGTCTCTCGGAAAATAAAAATAAACTTAAATAAATAAATAAATAGTTTTATGTAGTGAATTTTTTCCTTGCCCTACACTTTTAGGAGGACAAATTAAAAGTAACAGACCAAATACTTAGAAATTTTATTTTTTTTTAATTAAAATTTTAGGGGCACCTGGCTGGCTCAATGGGTTAAATGTCCAGCTTCTGCTAAGGTCATGGTTTGTGAGTTCAAGCCCTGCATTGGGCTCTGTGCTGATTGTGCAGAGCCTGCTTGGGATTCTCTCCCTCTCCCTCTTTCTCTTTCTTCCCTTTCCCCACTCATCCTCTCTCTCTCTCAAAATAAATAAACTTAAAAATCGTTTGCCTGATTTATGAGATATATGTAGTGCTACTATAATAACAAAAAGACATCTTTCAGGATATTCTAATGCTTGTTTATTTTTGAGGAAGAGAAGGAGCGAGTGGAGAAGAAACAGAGAGAGGAAGACACAGAGTCTGAAGCAAACTCTGGGCTCCAAACTGTCAGCACAGAGCCCAGTGTGGGTCTCAAACTCATGAACTATGAGATCATCACCTGAGCCTAAGTCGGATGCTTAACCGACTGAGCCACCTAGGCACCCCCAGGATATTCTAGAAACCTAGAGGTGAAAAACATGGATAAAGAGGAAAAAATTAATTATGTCATTATGAAATCGTGCCATAGGTTATTCAACCAAATAGAGAAAACAAGTGATATTTTCTAAAACCAGATGATAAAAAAACAACTTAAGTCAAAATAGTGAAAGGATTTTCATCTTTCTCTAAATTTATTGGATGTCTCAGTCAAGTAGAAACACCTTGAGAAGTTCTTGACTTACCTTGCTTAAAGTTTATCTGTAATTAGAGTAGAAGCAACACAGAGAACCAGTCCTCTAGAACTAACTTTAGCCAATAAGTAAGCATTAATTGATGGAATTAAAGCAACTAGGGTTTTGGATGACACGTAATCTTAGGGTTAATTATTCAAGGAAGTGAATCCTAGGAATAGTAAATCATGTATTCTAGTTTTAGATTTCTGAAAACTCAAGAGTGTGAAGGAAAAAAAGAGAAATCAAAAGGAATGGGGCTCTCTCAAAGAATTCTGAGGAAACTAAATGATTATAAGGAGTTCGAGTGTGTTATACTCTCTGAACCTAGAGTTTTAAATTTAAAGGACACATAGAAAAAATAAAAGATAAGACATAAAACCAAGAATAAATTCTAAAGTTTGCTGTGGATATATGAATAGTTTCTGGAAGTTTAAAGAACAGATTGAATTACAAGTTGGAAAGCATACTAAATCTTAAAAAAAAAAAAAAAAGCCCTTTTAAAAAGTTGAGCTTTTTAAAGGTGAGGGGCAGGTGATATAATCTAGATAAATTTAATAAACAGCATGGACAATAGAAACCTTCTACTTCTGAGTATTGTCTGAGAAATGTGAATTAGATGGTAGTATAACTAAATAAAGTGTTAACAATTGAACTTCCCAAGTAATGTTGACCATTGGAGGGAAGTTATTTTGTTTGTGTTGCAGGGCTCTGTCTTTTCTTTGCTTATTCAACCCTTTAATTAATTATTAATCTCTTGACACAGACATATGCTTTTGAAATTGTACATATCCTTAGGATTGGACTTAGGCTTAGATAGATAAGATAAAGTATAGTGAAGAAATGTCAAGTTCTCTTTGTATCAGAAAATCAAGAACCAAGAGTAGGATGCTGATTTTAAAGCAGTTTATGTATAAAAATACTTGAATTTTTAGGTAACTCAAAGTGTGAACAAGAATATGATGTCCACCAAAAACATCACTAATAAATGTACAGTGAAAGGAATGCAGGGAGTGTTGCTTGCCCACTAGTCATCCCGTATGTTAAATGTTGCCTTCAGTCCTAACCATTCTAACCATGAAAAGACCTTGACAGTCTGTAGAGTTTAGCCTTCATGTGTCATCTAGCATGGTACTGCTGCAGGAATCAGAAAAGGGGCTAAAAGGACTCATCACATGGCTTTTAAAAAGAAAAAAAAACTGTGGTTAGGAAAAACTTGAAAAATATAAGTTAATATTATTTTCAATCTAAAAATTTATCACATTGCATTGTTGAATTTTCATGATGAATGTAACCATTTTTTAAGACTTTTTCTTAAAACCCATTAAAATGCTTACCTTGTATTCATTCATACATTCATATGTAATTCACAGATATTGTATATCCAACTAACAATTTTTATTTATTACTGTAGATCATACCTCACTCCTGTTAGAGATGAAGAGTCTGAATCCCAAAGAAAAGCGAGATCTAGACAAGCAAGACAGTCTAGAAGATCAACACAGGTATATTTAATGTGTATAATATATAATACTTCAAATTACCTTTCTCTTTTTCACTTCTCTGAAAATATTGTCATTGGAGCACCTGGCTGGCTTAGTTGGAGCATGTGACTGTTCTGGGAGTCGAAAAGAAAGAAAGAAAAGAAGACATTGATGTTAGTATATAATGTGAGGAAATCTTAAAGATTGCTTTAGTAATTCTTTTCTAGCCTTTCGTATATTATATTTAATCTAATGTTAATATTATATTTAATCTAATTAGCATATACCTTTGTATCTCTTTGAATATTTATTTTTTGTTACTAAGATGGTTTCTGGCACAGAGTACTCAATAAGTGTTAATGAATTAATTAGTATGTCTAATAATTATTAAACAATTCTATGAATATTACAAGTTGTGGGGAATAGGTCTATTAGATATTTCAAACAGCTAATGCTCAAGTACAAGGAAAATGTCACTCAGTCACTCCTTAACCTTAACCTCCTTAACCTCCTTAACCTCCTTGCCATTACTAATTACATCTAATATATCACTTTGTGTCTGTCCTTTCCGGTAGTTAAGGCACTCCACAGTCCAGATTCAGTTCCTTGATCCTTACTCTTATTCATATTTCATTTCAAGCTGAACTGTTTGTTAAGATCTTAACATATTCTTCCTGTCTTTGTACCTTTACTTTCTGAAATCTAACCTGTTCTTCAAGTCTTATCCTTTAAAAGTTATTTCTTTACTGAAAAATTTTTTTGCATATATATATAAAAACATAAGTACATACAAATTTAGTGTATAAACAACATATATATCAGCTTTTCCTTCTTTGTACTTCTTAGGAATATTTATATTCATATTCATGTGATAGTTCTGTCATCTCCTCTCCTTTTTTTGTTAATTTCTTGAATATAGAGACTATTTCTTACATATATTTTATATCTTTTCCAGTACCTATTATTGTGTTTGCTCATGATTATTCTTCATAGAATGAATGTGACTTGCCGACTAGAAATTTTGTTTGAATTTGCAAACCAGTTCCAAGCGTGTATTTGACTTTTAATACATTTGTATTAAATTTGTCTACTTACAAAATATTTCTTTGAAACAAGCTATACTGCCTCTCGTTCTTAAATTTATCTTTTTTATGTACAGGGAGTAACACTGACTGATCTTCAGGAAGCTGAAAAAACAATAGGAAGAAGTCGTTCTACCCGAACCAGAGAACAAGAAAATGAAGAAAAAGAAAAAGAGGAAAAAGAAAAACAGGATAAAGAGAAGCAAGAAGAAAAGAAGGAGTCAGAAACAGCTAGGGAAGATGAATATAAGCAAAAGTACTCTAGAACATATGATGAGGTAATAGTGTACCACTAGCACAGCTAGGTCAAATGGTATGAATGGTTCTTGTGACTATCAATATACAAGAGCTTTATATACCAACAAACCAAATAGAAAATACCCAGGAGGATTTTAACCAGAAATCTGAATTTTTTTGAGATGATTAGAACATTTTTTTAAACGAACTTAAGTGTTTATATGTTTTTAACTGTTTAATATTTTAAGTGTGAATTAATTTTAATATTTCTCAGACTTACCAGCGTTACAGACCAGTATCCACTTCAAGTTCAACCACTCCATCCTCTTCACTTTCTACCATGAGCAGTTCACTCTATGCTTCAAGTCAACTAAACAGGCCAAATAGTCTTGTAGGTATAACTTCCGCTTACTCCAGAGGATTAACAAAAGAAAATGAAAGAGGTAAGAAGACCAAATTGTAATAACACTTTGTTTCCTTCAAATAATCCTTTGAATTTTTTTTCTAATTTATAGTTCAACAGAAAAGAAATAACTTTCTAAACTGGGAGTCATTATTCCATTTTTTCTTTCAGAAAGAATATGATGGTCAAAAATGAGAAGAGTAGAAAATAAAAATGGAATTATATAGGCTCACATTGTTACATATATCTTTATAATTCAAGACTTCACAAAAATCTTTAGATTTTTTTTTAGATTTTTTTAGATTTTTCCTATCTAAATCTTTAGATAGAAAAGTCAGCATAGAAGAACTGGTGGGAGACTATTTCTAGGAGCATTTTGTTAGTGTTTAAAGTTATTTCTTGCCTATTGCGTGGATCGTATCTTTTAAATTATTTGTATGTGAAATTGTTTTAAACTAAAATCACTTAACACATATAATATCCTTGCTAAAACAAAATGGCTTTTATGCTTATGTCTTGAGAAATAGATTTCTTTTTCAGCAGTATGTTGGCATATTGATGATCACTGTTAACATTTCCTATTATTTCATATAAACTTCCTATTTAAATTTTAATAATTCCTACTTCTAGACATTGGTACTAAATAAAATTATTTCTAATTGTAGGTATTTTATATTTCAAAAGAAAATCCCGTAGTATTAGTCATGATAATATAAGTAATCATTAAAGATAAACTTCAGAAAAACTATGTTTTTCCCAGTTTTCAACTGACTTTTCTTTTTTTGGTCATTGAGATATTTCAATTCTTCAAAACACTAAGTGTGAGGCCCATACAATGTTTGTAAAAGGTTTGAGCCAACTTTGAAAATTAGGGATATTTGCATAAAAGTTTAGATTTTCATCTTCTATTGAAAAGTGGGAAGATTTAGCAACAGTGTGTCTAAATTCTCACATATCAACAACTGGCTAGAGCCAAGGAGTAAGTTACAGCCCCTCACCCGTTGGAATAGTATCCTCCTGGCCCATTTTATCCATTTATATTATGTGGATGGCCACTATATGCCTTGGAGTTTGAGATTTGTGCTCTAAACCAATTCCAAAAACAACTCTAGAGAAACCTTCCTGGTACTATAATTTTGAAATTTCTTTTGCTGTGACTCTTTGCTAATGGCACAGGAAGGAGACTTTTAGAAATAATTTTTAACATTACTTTGTTCCATATAGATGTCTACTTTTTAAAACCTATTTAAAGGCCCTAATATCTTTATAGTATGTAAATCTAAAGCTATTTTAACTATCCTAGGAAGGAAACAAATTTTGAGATTAAATTAAAAAAATTTCTTTCTTGTAATGTTTTTTTATTTTTGAGAGAGAGAGAGGGAGACACAGAATCCAAAGCAGACTTCAGGCTCTGCACTGTCAGCACAGAGCCTGACGCAGGGGCTCGAACCCACAAACTGCGAGATCATGACCTCAGCCAAAGCTGAGCACTTAACCAACCGAGCCACCCAGGCACCCCAAGACTAAATTTTTTTATGTTGATTTGTTTTAAAAGATAAATATTTTTTCCAGAAGAAAAGGGTTTGTTCTTAGATAACTGTCTAATAGAAATGAAATGAATACTGTATTCTACTGAATGAGGACTGGAACTAGTAGAAACAGAAACTGATAAACTCGTTCTACGCCTGCTAGCTGTTCCATCATTAAGAACTGTTTTCCTTGAAGTGTTAACTCTGGGTATAGTAACTATCTCCCTATCAAACGTTAATAATTCAAGCCCTATTTTCTTCATAGGATTTAATTATTGTCTGTTCGGCAAATATTATTAAGTATGTCTTTTGGCAAAAGTTTTGTTTTAGGCACTAGGAAATGAAATAATTAAAATTAGTTCTTGTCTTGATCAAGAACCTGTCTAATCGGAGATACAAATACATGTCTAAACCAAGTGTTGTTTTATAGGAGCACTGAGGGGGGCAAAGAATAATTCTAATTGGAAAATTTTAGAAGGCTTTATGAAGGAGGTTGATTTTGAATTATTACTACAGTTTTCTTATAAAATACTGTCAAGATACATCGCTACCATGTGGTTCATTGTAATCATTAACAGAGGGAGAAAAGAGAGAGGAGGAAAAAGAAGGAGAAGATAAATCACAACCTAAATCAATCCGAGAACGACGGCGACCAAGAGAGAAAAGGAGATCTACAGGAGTTTCATTTTGGACACAAGATGTGAGAACCTATTAAAATATAGTATATTTTATGCTTTTAGCTCATCACTGAGTTTTAGTCAGGTTATTAAATCAGAAAAGGTCTTCTTTATTAGGATAGCTAATGAATACTTAGATTTTTGATATTACTAAAAAGCAGGAGTTCTGTCCCAATTTTGGAATGAAAGCAATAATGGCTATCATTAAAAATAATAAACATATTAGTGTATAGTGGCTAAAGTGCTTCTTTATCTTGGAGATTCTTGAAAGAAAGAGGCTTTACATATTTTTATTATTATATATTACTTTCAAGTATACAACATAGTGATTCACAATTATACAAAATGCCTACAGTAAGTATAGTTACCATCTTATTATACAAAGTTATTACAATATTATTGACTATAGTCACTCACTACGCAGTACTTTTCATCACCTTGACTTATGACCGCAAGTTTGAACATCTTAATTCCCTTAACCCATTTCACCTGTCTCCTCACCCCTATCCCCTCTTGGAACAATCAGTCTCTTCTCTGTATTTATGAGACTGTTTCAGTTTTTTTGTTTGTTAATTTTTGGGGGTTTTAGATTCCACATAAAAGTAAAAACATGTGGTATTTGTTTTCCTCTGACTTATTTCTTTTAGCATAATACCTTCTAGGTCTTTCCATTTTGTGAATGGCAAGATTTCTTTTTTCTATTTATGGCTGCATAATATTCCATTTTATCTATTTTTCACATCCTTTTTATTTATCTGTAGATGGATGCTTAGGTTGCTTCCTTCTCTTGGCTGTTATAAATAATGCTACAGTGAACATGGGGATAAATAGTCTTTAAGGATTAGTGATTTAGTTTTCTTCAGGTAAATTACCCAGTAGGGATATTACTGGATCATATGGTATTTCTATTTTTTATTTTTTGAGGAAGCATCATTGTGTTTTCCATAGTGACTGCACCAATTTGCATTCCCACCAGCAGTGCACAGAGGTTCTCTTTTCTCCATGTCCTTGCCAACACTTGTTATTTCTTCTTTTTGATGCTAACCATTCTGATTGGTGCAGATGACACCTCATTGTTGTTTTTATTTGCATTTCCCTGATGATTAGTGATGCTGAACATCTTTTCATGTGTCTGCTGGCTCTTTATGTGTCTTCTTTGAATCTATTTATTTATTTTGAGAGAGCAAGAGAGCTAGCAGGGGAGGGGTAGAGAGAGAGGGAGAGAGAGAATCCCAGGCAGGCTCTGCACTGTCAGCACAGAGCCTGATGTGAGGCTCAAACTCACAAAGCTGAACCAAAACCAAGAGTGAGATGTTTAACTGACTGAGCCACCCAGGTGCCCCTCCATATGTTCTTTGAAAAATTGGACTTTTTTTTTTTTTTTGGTGTTGAGTTATATGAGGTTTTTATATTTTTTGAATATTAACTCCTTACTAGATAATATCGTTTGCAGGTATCTTCTTGCCTTTCCATTTGGTTTATGGTTTCCTTCCGTGTACAAAAAGCTTTTTAGTTTGATAAGCTCCAGTTGTTTATTTTTGCCTTGGTTTCCCTGGCCCAAGGGGACGTATCCAAAAAAATATTGCTAAGGCTGATAACCAAGAATTTACTGCCTATGTTCTTTTTAGGAGTTTCATGGGTTCTGGTCTTACATTTAGGTCTTTAATCCATTTTGAGTTTATTTTTGTGAAGGGTATAAGAAAGTAATTCGGTTTCATTCTTTTGCATGTAGCTGTCCAGTTTTCCAGCACTATTTATTGATGAGATTGTCTTTTCCTTATTATATATTCTTTTGCTTTGTGGAAGATTAATTATCTACACATGGGTTTATTTCTGGCCTCTCTGTTCTGTTGATATGTATGTGTATATTTGTGAAAGTACCATGTTTTGATTACTGTCACTTAGTAGTATAGTTTGAAACCTGGGATTGTGGTTCCTCCAGTTTTAAGATTCTTTCTCAAGATTGCTTTGGCTCTTTCAGCGTCTTGTGGTTTCATGTAAATTTTAGGATTATTTGTTCCAATTCTGTGAAAAAATAATACTTCTTTTTGATAGGGATTGAGTGAATTTGTAGATTGCCTTGGATAGTATGGACATTTTGGCAGTATTTTTCTAGTCCATGAGCATGGTATATCTTCTCTTTGTGTTATCTTTCATCAACATCTTATAGTTTCTTTACTTCTCTTTTGGCTAGTTCATTATTAATGTATAGAAGAGCAACTTTTTTGTATATTGATTTTGTATCCTGCAATGTACTGAATTCATTTATTCTGTTAGTTTCTTGGTGGCATCTTCAGAGTTTTCTGTATATGGTATGTCATCTGCAAATAGTGTTGGTTTTACTTGTTGCTAATTTGGATGCCTTTTATTTCTTTTTCTTGTCTGATTGCTGTGGGTGAGACTTCCAGTAATACTGTGTTGAATAAAAGTAGCAAGAGTAGACATCCTTGTCCTGAATCTGATCTTAGAGGAAAAGCTTTCAGCTTTTCATTGTCAAATATGATGTTTATCTATGGCCTTCATTATGTTGTTATGTTTCCTCTAAGCCCACTTTGTTGAGACTTTTCATCATGAAAGCATATTGAATTTTGTTAAATACTTTTTCTGTATCAAGACAATCATGATTTTTATCCTTCGTTTTGTTAATATGTTATATCATACTGACTGATTTATGGATATTGTACCTTAGCATCCCTGAGATAAGTCCCATACAATCATGGTGAATGATCCTTTTGATGTATTTGGTTTGCTAATGTTTTGGTGAGGGATTTTGCATGTGTGTGTGTTCGTCAGTGATATTATTCTGTAATTTTCTTTTTCTGTAGTGTCTTTGTCTGATTTCGGTATCAGGGTGATCCTGGCCTTATAGAATGACTTCGGACACGTTCTTGCCTCTTCTGTTTTTTTGGAACAGTTTGAGGATTGGTATCAGCTCTTTAAATCTTTGGTAGAATTCACCTGTAAAGCCATCTGATCCTGGGCTTCACTCTTTACTGGGCATTTTCTGATTACTGATTCAATTTCATTACTAATAATCAGTCTGTTCAGATTTTCTGTTTCTCCCTGATTTAGTCTTAGAAGATAGTATGTTTCTAGGAATTTATCCATTTCTTCTAGAATATCTAATTTGTTGGCATATCATTGTTTTTAGTAGTCTCTTATTCTTTGTACTCCTGTGGCGTCCATTGTTAACCCCTCTCTCATTTTTTATTTTATTTCAGTTCTCTTGTTTTTTGATGAGGCTGGCCAAGGGTTTGTCGGTTTTATCTTTTCAAAGAACCAGCTCTTAGTTTGACTGAGCTTTTCTGTTGTTTTTTAGTCTGTATTCATTCATTTCTGCTCTGATCTTTATAATTCCCTTTTTTCTACAAACTTTGGGCATCATTTGTTCTTTTCCTAATTACTTTATGTGTAAGGTTTGATTGAGATTTTTCTTGAAGTAGGTCTGTATCGCTATAAACTTCCATTTTAGAACTGCTTTTGTATCCCAAAGATTTTGAACCATTATGTCCCTTTTCATTTATGTCTGGGTAATTTTTTATTTCCTCTTTGATTTCTTCATTGACCCATTGGTTGTTTAGTAGCATGTTGTTTACCACGTGTGTGTGTTTTTTCCAGTTTTCTTGTAATTGATTTTCGTTTCATACTATTTTTTTCAGAAAAGAGCTTGATAAGATTTCAGTCTTAAATTTATTGAGACTTGTTTTGTGGCCTAACATGATCTGTCCTTGAGAATGTTCCATGTGTACTTGAAAAGGATGTATTTTGATTTTAGATAGAGTGTTCTATATGTATCTGTTAAGTCTATCTTGTCTAATGTGTCATTCAAAACCACTGATTCCTTGATTTTTCTGTCTGGATGCTCTGTCCACTGATATAAGTAGGGTGCTAAAAGTTCCTTACTATTATTGTATGATTTTCAGTTTTATCCTTTATGTCTGTTAATATTTGCTTTATATTTCTAGGTGCTCCTATGTTGGGGTTCTTATATTCTCCCTTTGGATTGATCATTATATAATGCCCTCTTTGCCTCTTTCTACATTCTTTATTTTTTTTATGTTTATTTTGTGAAAGCAAGTGCGAGTTGGGGAGGGGCAGCAAGAGAGGGAGAGAGAGAGAGAGAGAGAGAGAGAGAATCCCAAGAATCCCAATCCTCACTGATAGCACGGAGCTCCAAGCGAGCCTTGATCTCGTGAACCATGTGATCATGACCTGAACTAAAATCATGAGTTGGACATTTAAATGACTGAGCTATCCAGGTGCCCCTACAGTCTTTTTTTTTTTTTTTTAACATTTATTTATTTTGGAGAGACAGAGAGACAGAGCATGAGGATGGGAGGAGTGTAAAGAGAGAGAGGGAGACACAGGATCCAAAGCAGGCTCCAGGCTTTGAGCTGTCAGCACAGAGCCCAAGGCAGTGCTCGAACTCATGAATCGTGAGATCATGACCTGAGCCGCAGTCAGACGCTTAACTGAGTCACCCAGGTGCCCCTACCACTTTTTTTTAAAAGTCTCTTTTGTCTGGGGTTCCTGGGTGGCTCAGTCGGTTAAGCACTGACTCCAGCTCAGGTCATGATCTTGTGGTACATGAGTTCAAGCCCCGCATCAGGCTCTGTGCTGACAGCTTAGAACCTGGAGCCTGCTTCGCATCCTATGTCTTCTCTCTCTCTCTCTCTCTCTCTCCTCCTTCCCCCGCTCATGCTCTCTCTCTCTCTCTCTCAAAAATAAATAAACATTAAAAAATTTAAAGTTTCTTTTCTCTGATCTTGGTATTGCTACCCTGGCTTCCCTTCCCCCACCCCACCCCCCATTTGCATGGAATATTTTTTTCCCATCCCTTCATTTTTAGTCTATGTTTGTCTTGAGATCTGAAATGAGTCTTTTGTGGGCAGCATATAGTTGGGTCTTGTTTTTTTTAACCATTTAGTCATCCTTTGTCTTTTGATCAGAGCATTTAGTCCATTATATATAAAGTAGTTATTGGTAGGTATGTACTTACTGCAGTTTTGTTCATTGTTTTCTGGTTGTTTTTATAGTTCTCTGTTTCTTTCTTCTCTTACTCTCTTCCCTTGTGATTTGATGACTTTGCTTTAGTGGTATGCTTGGATTCCTTTCTTTTTAATTTCTGTGTATCTATTTTAGGTTTTGGTTTATGGTTACCATGAGGTTTATGTATAATATTCTATGTATATAGCAGTTTATCTTAAGTTAATGATCATCACTTAAGTTCAAACACATTTTTGAGAGAGCAAGCAAGTACCAACAGGGCGGGGGGCAGAGGGAAGGAAATAGAGGAATCCCAAGTGAACTCTGCACTGACAGATGAAAGCCTGATGTGGGGCTCGAACTCAAAATCTGTGAAATCATGACCTGAACTGAAGTCAGATGCTTAACCAAATGAGCCACCCTGGCGCCCCAAGTTCAAACACATTCTAAAAGTACTACATTTAGTAGTCCTTCCTCCACATTTACATATATGACATATTTCCTCTTTTTTTATTTTGTGTATCCTTTAACTCTAATGTCTGTAGGTATAGTTGATCTTACTACTTTTGTTATTTTAATCATCATATACTAGTCAGTGATATTTTTTTCATTTATAATTTTCTTATTTCTAGTTATGGCTATTGCTTTTTCAGTTACAGAAGTCTCTAACATTTCTTGTAAGGCTGGTTTAGTGGTGATAAAGTATTTTACTTGTTTGTCTGTGAAACTCTTTATCTCTCCTTCAATTGTTAATGATAATTTTTCTAGGTAGAGTAAGCTTTTGGCTGTAGGTTTTTTCCTTTCTGTACTTTGACTATATTATACCACTCCCTTCTGGCCTGCAAAGTTTCTGCTGAAAAATATTCTGATAACCTTACATGGTTCCCCTTGTACAAAACTAGTTGATTTTAAAGATTCTCTTTATTGGGGCACCTGGGTAGGTCAGTCAAACGTCTCCTTGATTTCTCATGATTGTGAGATCGTGGGGCCCTGCTTGGGGTTCCACGCGCTGGGTGTGGAGCCTGCTTAGGATTCTCTCTCTCCCTTTTCCTCTGTACCTCCCCACCCCCATCTGTCTCTCAAAAAACAATGTAAATAAATAAAAGATTCTCTTTACTGTTAATCTTTGATGTTTTATTTATTACATATCTTGTTGTGGACCTCCTTGGATTCCTCTTGTTTGGGGATCTGTGTGCTTCTAGGACCTGGATGTCTGTTCCTTTTCCCAAGTTAAGGAAGATTTCAATCATTACTTCTTAAAATAAGTTTTCTGCCCCTTTCTCTCTCTTCTCCTTCTGGGACCCCTATAATGTGAATGTTAGTTTGCTTGATATTATCCCAGAGGTCCCTTTAACCTATCCTCATTTTTTCATTCTTTCTTTTTCTTGTTTAGCTTGGGTGGTTTTTACTACCCTATCTTCCAAATTGCTGATTCATTCTTTTGCATTCTCTAATCTGCTGTTGATGCTAGTGTCTTTCATTTCAGTTATTGTATTCTTCAGCTCTGATTGGTTCTTTTTTATATTTTTCTTTGTTGAAGTTCACACTGAGTTCGTCCATTATTCTCAAGCCTGGTGAACATCTTTATGACCATTACTTTGAACTCTGTATCAAGTATATTGTTTATTTCCATTTCATTTAGTTCTTTTTCTGAGGTTTTGTCTTATTCTTTCATTTGGAACATACTCCTCTTTCCTCATTTTGTCCTACTCTCTGTTTGTTTCTCTGCATTAGGTAGGTCAGCCATGTCTTCTGGTCTTGAACGTAGTGGCCTTGAAAGAGTAGAAGGGATTTTGTGGTGCCCTGTAATACAACCCTCCTGACCACCCATCAACAAAACCAGACACTCCAGGGGTATTAAGCCTGGTGCACCCTTCTGTTGTAACTAGGCCATGAGTGCTCCAGGGGCATTGGGTAGGCTGGTCCTTATCCCAGCTGGCTACAATGACCAACTGCAACTATTACAGATGCACTGGTGAACACTGCAGCCCCCCAGTGCAGCTGACAGAAGTCTGGCTGTAGCTACAGGGCTGGCTCTCCTCCTCCCCAGGACAGGAGTCACTTTGAACGTGCTCCAGCCCCTACCAGGGCTGCCTGCTAGGTGTGATGGGGCAGTAATCGTTTTCTGGGGACACCAGTCCTGACCAAGACTCTACTAGGTATTGCAGAGCAGGAGTCACTTTGAAGGAGTGCCTGCCAGTGTGGGTGGAATGAACAGGGGCCATCCACAGGGAAAGCTGGGGTGGGGTGAGCAGTGCTAGAAGGTAGATCGAGGGTGTCAGAAATGGCTCCTTTCTCTGGCCAGCTAGGCAGAGGGGGTTAGAAATGGTGCTAACTAGTACCTTCTTTCCCAGAGAAAAAGCACCTACAGATCTCTGCCCCTCAAGCACATGCCCTAAAATTAGTCCATAAATCTTCATGTATAACCCAGGTGCTTTTCAAACTGTTGCTTCTGTACCAAGTCTCAGACCAAATGGCAGAGCACAATGGCCCTTTGAAAGTGGAGCGCCAGTTTCCTATAGCCTTCTGGCTCTTCTGGAGTTAAGCTCTGCTGATTTTCAAAGCAAGATGTTATGGGGGCTCATCTACCCTGTGTAGGGCGCCAGGGTAAGGGGTCCCCGATGTGAGTCTTGACCCCCTTGAAGGAGCTCTATACCTGTATTATCCCTTTCATTTGTGGGTTGTCCCCCCTACCCTTTTTAATGTGGCTTCTCTATGATTTTAGCTAGGGAAGACCTGTTCTAATTTTCAGGTTGTTTTCAGAGTGATTTTCATTATATGTAGCTGTAGCCTCAACTGTGTCCGTGGAAGGAGGTGAGCTCAGGATCCTTCTACTTCATCATCTTCCTAGAACTCCTTAAGATGCTTTACATTTAACCCATTTTCATGAATATGATTATATAGTATATATAACAATTAGTTACATCTCAAGTGATGTTTGATAGTAGCAGTGTTTTGGCTTACAAAATTTTATGTTTTTCCCTTATCCCTGATTGTATATATGCCTGATGTTGCTATTCATATTATACAGGAGAAAGAAGAACTGTGGGGTAGCACAGTTAACATGAAATTTATGCTGTTTGAATAGAACATATAACTACAGAAGAGCAAACATAATCTATTTGGGTTGTTTTGTTTAGACTTGGGGGTTTTTTTTTCCATTTTTTCTTTTAATTTTTTTTAATTTAATTTTTTTTTTTTTAAGTAGACTCCACGCCCAGTGTGGAGTCCAACACAGGGCTTGAACTCACCACCCTGAGACTGAGACCTGACCTAAGATTAAGAGTTAGATGCTTAAATGACTGAGCTACCCAGGCACTTCTCTTTTAATTTTTAATATAGAAAATTCAAGCCTACAAAAGTAACAGCAGTATAATGACCCCACCCCAAGTATCAATTGTTTAAGCTAAATCCCTACCACCTCTCCAATTCCTATATTATTGAAGAAAATCTACAGAAGATCATTTCATGTAAAAATTTTAGTATATCTTTTTAAGAGGAAGGATTCCTTTTTAAAATTTATTAAAGTTGTATTTTTTAAGTAATAAAAATAATCACAATATATGTTGCCATACAACAAATGATCACAAAACCATGCTCACATTTTTCTGTTAAATAAATTAACAATAAGCCCTTAATATTGAATATCCAGTCAGTTTTAATCAGTTTCTCCATCCCATTTTTTTCTTAAAATTTTTGTTGTTGTTTATTTATTTATTTTGAGAGAGAGACCAAACACAAGTGGGGCAGGGACAGAGAAAGGGAGAGAGAATTCCAAGCAGACTCCAAGCTGTCAGCACAGAGCCCGACACTGGGGCTGAGACCCACCAACCACAAGATCATGACCTGAGCCTATATTAAGAGTCGGACACTTAACCAACTGAGCCACCCAGGCACTCCACCTTACAGTAATTTTTGAATGAACTGGGTTGTCATATTCCTGAAGTGTAGTTTAACACATTAATGTGTTTTTTTTTATATTTCCTTTAAATTAATAACTACCGTTTTACTGTTTGGCACCTACCAGGTAGAGAACTGATCTGATTGTTTCAAAATTCTTCTGGCAAAGTATCTTTGTTCATCAGAAAGTATCTGATGTCTGGTTGATTTTAATTGATTGCCCACTAACATTTTAGTAACAGTAAAATAAAATCTCACAGTCTTAGCACCCTAACATAGTAGTCCTTGTTACTTAAAATTATCTTCTTAGTAAGTCATATATATTAGGAGATTCATAGGCATAGCTGTGTTTATTATATAGTATTTATTTTTCCCCAGTTTTATTCAGACCAGCTCTCCCTTCAGAACTTCACTTTCTGGAATCCTACCCTTAACTAGCATTATAAGGCTCCTTCCTGGGATTCATATTGGCAGTACTCATCTTTTTAACATAAGCCTACATTGAATTGTATTCTAATCAGTCATCAGAGCACAGGTCTTCTTTCCCCTTCGTAGCCACATTTGAACCTGAATCAGACCACAGACAAAAAGAACCAAGGACTCTGTCAAAGAAGAGGTGGTGTATAGTTAAGCACTTTTTAATCTCTTGTATTATTAGGCTCCCTCCCCCTTTTTTTATTACTACATTTTTGGACTTCTGAACTTTCCCACTTTTTAAATTTCCAGTTTCTATTTTTTCCCAAGGAACCTCATTGCTTAAAAACAATCAGTTCATGATGCAGAATTCATATTTTTATGTGAATATCTTTATATTAATAAATAATACTAGCAGCAGCACCATTGATTTTGCCTGGTTACTTAGTAACTTCACGTATTATTTTTGCTAGATAATGGTAGCCTGTACAAAGATTTCCTCTAATCCTTAGAATAATTCTCTAAAGTTTTTTTCTTTAATGTAAATTTATTTTTGAAAGAAAGAGAGAGCATGAGCACATGTGCAAGCAGGGGAGGGGCAGAGAAGGGGAGACAGGGGATCCAAAGCAGGCTCTGTGCTGACAGCCAAGCACCCAGTGCCAGGCTTGAACTGACCTGAGCTAAAGTCAGAATCTTAACCAACTGAGCCACCCAGGTGTTCCATAATTCTATAAAGTTTTCATCCCCACTTTATGGATAAGGTAAGTATGGCTCAAAATTTTAATAAATTTGCCCTCAGTCACGCTGAAAATAGCTATACTAACATGAAACTAGGATGATCTTGTTTTAAAGCCTGTGGCTTTTTTTTTAAGCTTGTGGCATTTTTATAGTGAGCCTGAGCTAGATATGTGTGAACAGAAATTTCCCTTTCCTTTTTTTTCAGCCCTCTAAGGTTTGTTGAGATCTTCAAGGCCTTTTACTAGAGTATTCCCGTAGTCTGGGATTCTAGGCTTTTAGCCAATTGAGTCCTTGATTTTCTATTTGGCGTGCTGTAAACTTCCAAGATATTTCCAGATGGATGAACTACCTAAACATGATAGGATTTCTGCATAAATCTTGCAAGTAACTTGCAAGTAACTCTTCTTAGTTACTTACTTAACGAACGGACTTCCTGTTTTTGCTGCCTCATTATAATTGAGTGTCTAAAGAGTACATTTAACTTTTAAAGCACGTGTAGTGTCATTACAATATAAAATATAATACCTTCTTTCCTCTGCTAAGCCTCCAGTTTCTTCATCCCCACTGTGAATGTTTCCTAAATTTTGTTTTTAGGTAGGTGGTCTTTTTTCACCATGTATGCTAACCTACTTAGATTGTGTCATACAGACACAATAGGCTTCGTCTAAATAGGGTAGAAAAATTCCCACTAAAAAAATCAGTTTTCCTTTTGATCTGTTGCCTGCTAGATTTTTCTCAAGGCTCATTTTAAATTAGAAAAGCCATAAAATGTTTAAATATCAACTGAAAAATATTTTTACTTTTCTAAAAGTAAATTGACAATCTATTTCAGAGTGATGAAAATGAACAAGAACAGCAATCAGATACAGAAGAAGGATCCAACAAAAAAGAAACTCAGGTAAAAAGCATTGTTTTTTGTCTTTAGAAGTATACATATTTTTCAAGGATTACTATTTGCTTGTGTTTATATTTATTCATGCAAGACTGTTATTGCCTACTGTACCTGCATGCTGGGGATAGACTTGGTGTTTCTCTGGGATCGGGTGGACAGACAGGAAAGGACACAAAGAATATTTTAGTGGCAATAGAAATATTCTGGATCCTGATTGTATTGGTCTTCTGGATTTATACAACTGTCAAAACTTATCAAACCATGTACTCTAAGTGGATAGCTTATTATATGTAAATTAATATTCAAAGTTGAGGGGGAGGGGAAGTATCTAAAAGATATCCAGAAGGTGGATCTTGAACTGTGATATCATAACCTGAGCTGAAGTCAGAATCTTAACCAACTGAGCCACCCAGGTGTTCCCTAATTCTATAAAGTTTTTATTCCCACTTTATGGATAAGGTAAGTGTGGCTCAAATTTTTAATAAATTTTCCCTCAGTCACACTGAAAATAGCTATACTAATATGAAACTAGGATGATCAAACCATGTACTCCAAGTGGATAGCTTATTATATGTAAATTAATATTCAAAGTTGTGGGGGGAGGGAAGGTATCTAAAAGATATCCGGAAGGTGGATACCTGACCAGACCCAGATTTTACTTTTGTAAATCGCAAGTTATATTCTAGAGAAGACAATAGGTCTTTTTAGCTTTCTTAGCATTTGTTTAGAAATTTACTCTAGAGGACTTTTATAGTATCACAACTGATCATCCCAACAATCTTCTCAAAAAGGCATTTTCTTTTCCTCAGTGATGAAGAAACTAAGGCAAGTTTGAATGACTAAAAAGTTACATAACTAGCAGATGTTGAAAGTTTCTTCCCAGTAGCTATTTTCCCCCCTCTATTCCCTATTGTTTGGCTGTGTAGAAAGCTGACATGCTTTAAAGAGCTCTATTCACATAGAGGAAGAGCTGTATAATATGAGTTGGCTCTAATCTTTTGAGCTTAGCACTGTCTAACCTGAAATGGCATTCTGGTCATAGCATCTTTATTTTTGACTTGGAGTTCCTAAATAGAGCTATTAAAATTCTTTGCAGTCAGCAAGGATCTAAAGTAATATGAAGTGATCAGAAGTTGGTTACCTGTGCTACGTGACTGTGGGTGTTACTTTCAGGCCCAAGTTTCCTATTTTGTCCTGAAAGGTACTTTTATTTTATAATTAGGTAGCCAGACAGATATTGAGGAATTAATTACTTCCAAGGGTAAATTATTTACAGGGTGAAACTTTATCACTTTTAAAGTTTTTGCCTATCAGTTGTCAGCACTCCCCCAATTACCCTATGTCTTGTTTTTATTATATTCTGTAAACTTGACCATTGTCTTCCTTTCCCAGTGCTACCCTATGAATTCCCATCTTTCAAGAAAAAAACAATAGGTAAAAAAGAGGGAATGGGTTAGTAAACCATCCCCAGCTGGCATTTCTCATTGCCTTATCACATAGACCTCACATCCCATCAGGCTGGGATAGAAGGGAAAAGGTTTTCTGACTCCCAGAGTTGTGACTTTGAACCGTAGTGAGATTTGTTGTGTTTTAAGTTTTACTGTTAATTAACATTGAGTAGAAAATTGTTTCTAAGAAGAAACATTTTCTTAGTTCCAAACAATTTAAATAGATTTTTTTATTATTTTAAATAGAGGATTATTTAGCTCTTATTTTTGTACTAATATTCAGATACAAGTAACAAAAAAATCCAACTCGAATGAAACAAAGAGAATTTATTGTGCTCCAGTTATATTACACAACCCTCTATGTCAGCTTCAGCCTCAAGCTGGTTTACCTCACAGGGCTGGGATTATAATTGGCTTAAGCCAGACAAGGTCCACTGCTAAGATAGTGCAGCCATGTTGCTACTAATGTGGGCCATATACCAACTTACCTAAACCAAATGACTAGTACACCATGAGGAAAAGGAAGAATGGAGGTTAACACACTAACAGTGTCTTCTACAATAGACTAGAAAAGTGTTTCCACCAGTATGCTGCTTTCTTTTTAAAACTTGTAGCATCAGCCCTTACTTTTCTGTGGAAAAGTATTAGCAGCAAAATTCCTCTGTGCACTTTCTGAAATAGTGTCATCATCACCTCAAAAGTGTGTTTGATGACAGAACTTCCATTTGGGTTATAGAATCCAAGTTAACCATTACAAACTGGTGTGTAACATGTACTTTTTTTGGTTCAAAGATCAATAAATTGTATAAGGCCAAAAAGTTCTCGGAAATTCTCAACTGCATATGAAGCTCAAGTTGTCTACGTTCAGGATATAAATTAAAAGAAATTAAGATTAAATTTTATCATAGAAACCTGCATTACTTTATCATAATATCCATTGTTATTAGAATTATGTATTATAACGTTCGTTATTTCTAAAAATGGGCTTCTCTTTGGTTATTGTGATTTGCTATCATTAAGTTATTAGATAATGTAATATCATGTAAATTTTTACCATGCAAAGGACATTAGTAATAAATCAAGAATTTAAGAGCACCTGGGTGGCTCAATCTGTCAGGCCTCCATCTTTGGCTCAGGTCATGATCTTGTGGTTCACAGGTTCAAGCCCCGTGTCAAGCTCTGTGCTGAAGGCTCAGAGCCTGGAGCCTGCTTCAGATTCTGTGTCTCCCTCTCTTTCTGCCCCTCCCCTGCTTGTGCTTGCTAGCGCTCTTCCGCGTGCGCTCTCTCACTGTCTCTCTCTCTCAAACATTTTTAAAAAAATTTAATGATAAAAAAAGAATTTAAGTATAACACTAAGGCAAGAAAAAAAAGATTAACAGATTTGATTAAACATGGAAAACTAGAAAATGACAGAAAGGATATTCTCATTAAGGTTGAGACACATTTACTCAGTTAAAAGTGAATAATCTTAGGGGGGATTGAGTTTACCAGATATGAAACATATATTATAAAGCCTCCATCATTAAGATAGACTAACAAATGGGCCAGAAGTAGGCCTAAATATTTATGAGATTTGATGTATGATGAAGGTCTAATTGCAGATCATTTAGGAAAAGATGGATTATTTAATAATGTGGGTGAGACAACTGAATGATCTTGGGAGAAAATAAGAGTTGGATCTATACCTTAAACTCTACACTAGGATAAATTCCAAGTGGATCAAAGATTTTTAAATGAGACCATCAAAATACTAGAAGAAAATAGGAAGAGTTCTTTATAACTTGAGTATACAAGCACTTAAATTTGACTTAAAACCCCCAAATCATGAAAGCTTGATAAATTTAGCCACATGCTTTTGTATAACAACAACAACAAAAATCTATAACTAAGAAAAAAGGAGGAAAGTATATTTTCAATTTTTAGTGCAGACAGAGGGGATAATCTCCCTAGGATGTATGAACTGCAGAAACTGGACAGCAAAAAGCTAACAATGAGTAGAAAAATTGGCAAAAGTTATAAGAATACAGTTCACAGAAAAGGAGATACAAAATGTTTCTTAAAGCATAAAAAAAAGTTCAGCCTCACTCAGATTTAAGATCTTACAATACTGTTTTCATCAACAAGACTGTCAAACATCCGAAAGTTATGTAATATATGTCGATGAGAATTTGGGGTAAATTAGGGCAGTTGATGATTGAGGGCAGTTTGGCAATTTATATAAAAATGTCAAGTGTATATAAACGCTGATTTTTGTGAACTTGTCATACAGATAAATTTGTGCACGTGACAAAAAGTGAATAATCTTAACCCTCTTTCTAACATTTAAAAGATTAGTATGTGTACTATTAAAACACATAAAAGGAAAGTAGAGACAGAAATACATGAAATTAGTAAGTTTTATAAAAGAAGAAATATAAATGACTAGTAAATTTGAAAATGCATTTAACCTTGGGGCACCTGGGTGGCACAGTCGGTTAAGCACCCAACTTTGGCTCAGGTCATGATCTTGCGGTTCATGGGTTCAAGCCCCACATTGGGCTGTGTGCTGACAGCTCAGAGCCTGGAACCTGCTTTAGATGCTCTGTCTCCCTTTCTCTCTGCCCCTCCCCCACTCATGCTGTGTCTGTCTGCCTCTCAAAAATGAATAAACATTAAAAAAAATTCATTTAACCTTAATAACCAAATTTATGACAGTTAAAATAAAAATGAACTTAGGAAAGATTAATAATGCTCAGATCTGGTATGATTACTGTTAAAATAGACATTTTTATATAAGATTTTGGAACTGTAATAAATTCATCCTTTACAGAGATTAAGTTTAACAGTACAAATCAGAAGTTCACACGTACGTGTATCCAAAAAACGTTAACAGCAGTTTTATAAGAGGGTTAGAGGCACAGGGAGTTGAAGTGAAACTTTTTTATGCTGTGGTACTTTTATATGACCTTCTGGCACTGTAATAAGGGTATTTTTACTTTGGAAAAATAATTTTATAACAGGGAAAAAGGACATTGCTATATGAAATAAGGCCATATGCTAAATGAACTAAACTAGTCACAAAATATACATACTATAGGATTCCACTTCCATGGGGTATCTAAACTATTCAAACTCTGACAAAGTAGAGTTCAGATTTCCAGGAGTTGGGGAGGAGTTGTTCAATGGATGTAATGTTTGTTTTGTGAGATAAAAAAGTTCGAGAGATGTATTGCACATCAAGGTGAATATAGTTAACACTATTAGCTATCCTCCTAAAAGTAGTTTGGATGGTGAATTTTAGGTCATGGGATTTTTATCCGAATTTCAAAAACGTAACAATGACCAGTGATCACACAATGATTTTTAAAGACAAAGAAATGAAATTTGAGTGATCCTGTGACCACTTGGAGTTTTTATTTTTTCTTAAATTTAAATCAGTGAACCTGATTGCAAATTGGTGAGGTGAAAGGTGATGTTTTCATTTGATATGTACACATTTTATTTCACACATAGATGTTTTTCTGAATTTGAATAATATCTCTTGGGGTTTTTTTGGTTCTGTTCTTTTTTTTGAGATATAATTGATGTATTTATTTCAAGTCTTCAACATAGTGATTCATTATTTGTATATATTACAAAATGATCACCACAATGTCTAGTTAACATCCATTCCTATATATAGTTACACATTCTTTTCCTTGTGATGAGAACTTTCAAAGTCTATTCTCTTAGCAATGTATGAATTTGAATCTCTGGAAAATTTAAATTTTACTTCAGAATTGTTAATTGTATAAAACTAATGAACAAATCAATGAAATAAAGCATTGTGTTAAAACAGTAGGAAGCAAGTGAAAAATTAAAATTGGGTGGTGGTTTTTTTTGTTATTTAATTATTTTAATGTTTGTTTATTTTTGAGAGAGAGAGAGAGTGTGTGAGCAGGGGAGGGGGAGAGAGAACCGGAGACACAGACTCCAAAGCAGGCTCCAGGCTCCATGCTGTCAGTACAGAGCCTGATGTGGGGCTCGAACTCTTGGACTGCAAGATCATGACCTGAGCTGAAGTCAGGTGTTTAACCAACTGAGCCACCCAGGTGCCCTGAAGTTGGTTTTCAATTTCAGTAGACTAGTAAGGCATTTTTAGCCCAAGTAAGACTTTAAATAATCCCAAAGGAACCCAATAATTTTACAGTGTATTTAGAGATAAACATAATGGAAAAATATAATTATCTCAATTCGGGAATTTCACAAACCATTCTTTTTTTTTTCTTTAGCAAACCATTTCTTAGTTATCTTACAGAAAATTATAGATTCAGCTGGTGCTTCAGTAGAAAGGGAAAGAGCTAAGGATGACCATCAGAAAAACTTTGTCCCCTACTAAGACCTTATTAATCATTTCACTATTTAGATAAGAGTTATGAAACATTGACATAGCATGCCACTTGAGAAAATTAAATCCTAATTTCCTATCCCCTAATTACTAAACCTGAAGGAATTTATAGCTAGATTTCTAGAAAGTAAATTTTAAACAAAATATGTGTATACTATTATACATAAAATACCTTAGGTATCATTTGATTGCTTCTTATGTTATTGCTTCAAAAACAGAAAAAATGAGAAAAATAGTTGCTTTGAGATATCACATAGTAAACTTGAGATTTCTTAATATAAACATACTACTTTCTCCTGCAGAGTGTAGGCATAAGTAATAGATATGTGTCTTAGTCTCTTTTTTTCCTTTTAATTAAAATTTTGTATGATGGCATTTTCAGAAATTCATAAAAGATGACCATAAATTGCCAAGTGTAATTAATTGTATTGGTTATTGTGCATGAAAAAATATATAGTGACTCTGTTCTAGAACTTACAAGAATAATCACATTAAAGTTAAAACATAGATATAGTATATAGATAAGTTAGTTTAGTAGTATGAAAACAGCATAAATGTTATGTTAAATTTACTTGATCAAATTACTTTAATGAAAGTATATAAATTTAGTATGCCTGTGTTTTTCTCTTTTTTTTCTAGACGGATTCCATTTCTAGGTATGTTTTATGCTTTTACTGGCTTTTTTCTTATTTTTATTCTTCAATCTTCATTCTGTGTTGCTTTTAGATACTTAGGGATTTTGTGAGTTGTTAGGATTATTTGAATAATAAAAATCTGTAGATGTTTAGACAACCTAATAACTGTTACCGGCTTTCTTTGTCAAAGCCTTTACTTCTAATTCAATAGTTACAGTAACTCACTAAGAAAGAAAATTTTTTCTTAAATCCTTAAAACAGTGATAACTTTTTAAGTTTTCCTAAGCTTCCTAAGTTACTTCAATGTTAACTATTTCATTATTAACAGCAGGGGTTTATGAAACCCACCAGAAATTTATTTGATGAGGTATTATGAATCTTCTCTCCAATCCCTATGTTAGACAAAAGAAAAACAGTGAAGACACTAAAAACTTTTATCTAGCTCAGAATTATTCACCGTTTAGAGAACTTCCACAGTGTCCTTGAGTCTAACCTCCATTCCATTTCTCTCACCCATAATTGTTAACCAAAGCCTTGTAAAACCAAGAACAACTTTTGTATAGTAATGAATCCATTGAATTGAAACGTGGAGGCATTAGCTTTTATCAAGAAAAGGTAACCTGAATTCAGAACGAGATAAGAGAAATTCTTATGTACAAATGAGGTATGTTCTTTCTATTTAGGGCAGACCTATTATCTGTTAGTTTGGATAGACTAGTTTATCAAATCTAAGATTTTTAAACAATTATGTGCTACTTAAAGGAAAAGTGCTACCAAAAAAATTAATACACCATCATGTTATAAGCCATGTTCTATGTTCTGATTTCAGAGATTTTAAAATGTAGAAAAAAATGTACAGTTTAAAAATTGTTGAAATAATTTATTGTGATGTGAAACCAGTTCTGACTTTTGGATATAGATATACTGAATCTCTTGCTCAAATATGGAAATTAATAGTATTATAAATAACTTTCCACTTATTAAATATATCACAAAAGTTGACTAGATAATAGATGAAGGAGAATGTTATCTGCTGTTTTGGAATATCAAGTTAAAATGTAGTAGGATGCATAATGTGAACTGTAAAAGCCTATAATAAAGATTTTGACTTTGATTCATCTTTTAAAGATATGAAACCAGTTCCACATCAGCTAGTGATCGGTGTGATTCCTTGATGGGTCGCTCTGGATCATACAGTTACTTAGAAGAAAGAAAACCTTATAGTAGCAGGCTAGAAAAGGACGACTCAACTGATTTTAAAAAGGTACTTGGGTTACTTAGCTACATTTAATAAAAAATAATTGTGTTGATATATTTGTGTTTGGATATTATTCCTGGAACTCATTATGAAATCAATGTCGTGAATAACTTAATTTTTAGTTTGGGGCACTAAATGGTAGGTAGCCTATAAATAAATAGCTGTTTTGTTGTTGTTGTTGTTGTTGTTTGTTTTTAAGAAAGAGACTTAATTTCACACTTAAATGTCTCAGGCCAGTATGGTGATACTGTGATTGAGCTGAAAAGAGGCGTGGGGGTTGGGAGTGTTTGTGTGTGCACACATTTTTCTTTACCTATTTGTTAATAAGAGGTGGCCAAAAAAAGAATAGGACTTTCCTAAGAGAATAGAGTTTTTCCTAGGTAACTAAAAAACTTGTGGTAGTTTAAGTGCTATTACAGATTAAGGATGGAAGTATTTAGGAAATAAGTCTTGGAAACTCAACAATCTAGGATTCTATCATAATAGTTAATATTTTGAATTTAGAAAAAACCTGATGAAATTTGTTGGGGGAAAAAGAAGCCTTGTGATATTTGTACATGTTCCCCAGGTAATGGGCAGCTATTGGTATCAACTTTCTTACAAACCTAGTCAGCAAGAGTAGGAAGGTGGGAGGTCGGTTTACATTATGAATAAGATTGTCGTTCATTCGGTAAAGAATTGAACAGTGAACTGTGCTAAGTGGTGAGTTTATACTCAAGGGCAGTAGAGTTGGAGATATTGTCCTTGCTGCTGTGGACATCTTCCATGTAGTGGAAGAGAGAGACATTATCATACAGTCATACTAATAAATGTATAATTTAAAAATAGAAACACGTATCATGAAGTAAAGGATCTGTTTTAACAGACGGTGAAGTAATGGATCTGTGTATAACAAAGGAAAGTTATAGGGCCTAGAAACAGATGTTCTGAAGAAGTGAAGCTTCAGAAGTAAATCCCATAAGGATGATTAGTTAAACTGGCAAAATGGGAGAAAAAAGTTTTCTAGGTGGCGTGAACTGCAAAGACATAGACCTGGTGGTAGAACAGTACAGGACGCATTGAATAATTAAATTTTCAGTATGTCTAGTAGAGCATGGAGAGCATAGCTAGGGATGGGGATGTGAGATTACAGTTAGGTGTGCAGGTCAGGACCAGACCACACCTGCTCTACAGGCTGTCTTAAGGATATCTTTATACTGAGAACACTAGGAAGCTGTTCAAGGGTTTCTAATGTCTGAGGGTTGATGGAATGGTTAACATATGAAATTGAGATTGTAATTTGGAAAAGTTAACTCTTGCTGCTGTGTATAGAACAAATTAGAAAGTGGTCAGGAAAACAGTTTTAATGTTAAAATAGTATAGAGAAGAGACGATTTTAGCCATCTATAGTGGTAGTAGTAGAGATGAAAAGGAAAGAAATCATAGATTCAAGTGTTATGAAAATATTCAAGAAATATTTCACTTTCCTTTAAATTTTAGTAAAAGCAATACAGTTATAATGATAAATACAACTGATGCTGCATCTCAGTGTCAGGAATTCAAGAGAGAATCATAGGCAGAAAAGCTCACAGACTCCAAATGAAGATCACCGGGAAGCTATTTAACCCTTAGCTCTAACTGTAGTTGCTCTGTATCTGTATGGTCCCTCTTTATCATATACCTGAATTTTTTTTAATGGAAATAGAACAGTTAGATTTGTCAGTGAAGTCTTAACTTCTTACCACCAGAACTGATTTGTTCAAGAGTTCACATGGGACAAACACCTGCATAACCAAAAATCTCTGTCTTGCAACCACAAAGCATTAAAATCGTATCCTTTAATGGCTCCTATGTTACATTAATCTCTCTGTTTTAATATTGCAAAGTAGTATTAGGAGAGCAGAAAAGTAATTTGTTGTTCTACCCTAATTTTTACAGCTTTATGAACAAATTCTAGCTGAAAATGAAAAGCTGAAAGCACAGCTACATGATACAAATATGGAACTGACAGATCTTAAATTACAATTGGAAAAGGCCACCCAGGTTTGTACCTTTTTCTCTTCGTTACCCTGAAGGTAATGGTTGTTATTTATTCTGTCTAAAAAACTGGATTGAAATATGCTCAGATGTTTCTTTGAAACATAAGTTTGGTTACTGATAATAGTTTATTATCAATAAGAAGGAATCAAGGTATCACAGTTTACTAATGACCTCATTTACTTCTATCTAGAATGAATTAAAAATATAGAAGTATAGGGGTGCCTGGGTGGCTCAGTTGGTTAAACATCCGACTCTTAGTCTCCAGTCATTAGATAGAGCCCCACGTCGGGCACATACAGAAGTATAGCCTTGTAGTGGAAAGTTGAAGTATTTTTAAAAAGCCTTTTAATGCTTATGTTGTGATACGTACAGGGCTTAAATGGTTATTTCCAGGATAATACAAATGTAGCAAGGCTTTTAAAAGCATTTATACAGAACCTTCTTAAAGCCATAAAATAATTTTGTAATCACTTTTTCTAATTTAATGTTTTATTTATTTTTGAGAGAAACAGAGTGAGAGCGGGGGAAGGGCCAAAAGAGAGGGAGACACAGAATCTGAAACAGGCTCCAGGCTCTGAGCTATCAGCACAGAGCCCAGTATGGGGCTCGAACTCAAACTGCGAGATCATGACCTGAGCCGAAGTCTGGCGCTTAACCCAGCTGAGCCACCCAGGCGCCCCTATAATCACTTTTATTCATTATAAATATTTTCTGCTTATTCTTAAAAAAGTAATTTGGTATAATAATGCTGGAATAAGACAGTTTGTCATGAACTCTTTTTACCTACGTTCTGTGGACCATCCTACAGGAGACCATTTTAGACAAGAAAATTGGGATAGCTGAACAAAATTCATAACCGTATATATGATCTAGGATATATTTGATCGAGGAATTGTTTCCTAAGCTTTTTTCATGGAATACTATAATTGGGGGAGATAGTAATAGGCACATTTCTACCTCATTCTCTCCTTGTCCCCCTTCAAAGAGAAGAGTTTTGTAACCCAAGAATCTTGGGAAATACTATACTACATCTTGGAAATCTTATAAGATACTATTCATGTGTTAAAAAGCTCTAAGGAGTCCCGTAATTTTTAAGAAAGCAAACTTGTTTAATTTTAACATGAGATTTTCTAATATAAACATATTTCTGCAGTACAACTTTTGGAATCCAGTTTGAAGTCACTGATCTAAAAATGGCATCTCCAGTTATATAAATGAGACTGTATGCTTTAATTGATTATTCTTAAATTTATACTTACCTTTTTTATAACTTTTTAAGTTAATTCTCTGTGTTGAACTTAAACCTGTTACCAGGTCCCTTTTTGTTGTTGTTAACCACTATTACATTGTGAAGCAATTGCTATGCACAGTGGAGGCTTTGCTAAAATTCCAGGAATTAAGATAACTTTATGAGGTTATTCAGCTCTGCAGATTCCATCACTTGATGAGGATTTACTATAAAGATATACAGAGGAGTAAGTCAGAACAAGAACACGTTTCATAGTGAGGTATCATTAAAACTTGGAATGTCATACAAGTTACATCTTGCTGGTTTACTCTTAGGCTTCATGGTAAACTGGAAAGTCATCATTCTTTGGGTTGCATTAGTAGCTTTGTGAGCCTCCTTATAAATGTCATAACTAGTTTTCTGAAAATAGCTTTAGCTCTAGAGATTTGATCATGTTTTCTAAATAAAAATGTTCACTGCTTTAAAAAAAAAAAAGTTCACTGCTTTCTACTGCAGTGTCCTGTAACTATGGTGAGTCAACTAATCTGTGTTTTTACTGCTTACTACCTTTTCTGTTTTTCTGCTCTTCTGCGTACCCTGTTGTCATTTCATTCTTCCTATATGTCTCTCATTCGAACTCTACAAGAGAGGAGAACTGATAGAATTAGCCAGTTATTATCAGCATGGAGCAGTCCTGTTACAGCTCACGGTCTTGTTAGTGACAAGTCCACTTTCATAGGACACTGGAACCTATAGCAAGTTGCCTTTGGGTCCTGTACCAATTTCTGATCCTGTGGACTGTGGCCAGAAAAGTCACTGGATTAAAAAGTATTACAGCTTCTGCCTTAGCAGACATTCTGAGTACCATGCCCAGTATACTGAATGAATAATGGGAAGGGTAATTCAGAGTTTAAGACATTGGTAAGTATTCAGAGTTATTATCTTAGTTGGAAAAACAATGTAAATGTTATTTTTAAAATTTAAGGATATATGTAAAAGCAGAACTGATAAACATTAAACTTTTTGTTAAACTCTAGAGTATTTATCCTGAGCATATAAGTCTACCACGACTCATTCCATCCAATTTTATTTTCTTTTTTGAGCATTACTTCCGTAACATAGTGGTGGCAGTTTGACAATTGCATGGAGTTTTTTTCCAAAGGAACTATCGTCCTATTAATAGTGTGTTTGATAATTACTTGGCCAAGGGAATCTAGAATCTTTAAGTCCTGTCTTAGTCCAGCCCCCCTCTTCTACATAGTGTCCAACAGGGGTAAGTAGGCTGATTTACCAAAAACTGGTTTGATGATAATTTTGTCAAATGTCATTTCACTAGATTCAATAATTATGATTTTAACAGCTGTAACTCAAAGATTCACCAGAAATATTAACTAATCAATAAAATTGATTTTTTAATGTAAGATAAATTATAAAGTTGCTAAAATGTTCCTATATGAAGAAAAATCCTCAATAAAATGCTAATTTTCCATCTAAACTTTTATTAACTTACATGTAATGGCATTGTTCCAGCTATTTCTGATTGCTTTCCGGTGCTTTTGAATGTCATTTTTAAACTTTTCAGTCTTTTTTTTTTTTTTTTTTTTAAGTAATCTCCACACCCAGTGTGGAACTCAAACCCATGACCCTGACACCAAGAGTCACATGCTCTTCTGAATGAGCCAGCCAGATGCCCCTACATTTTTCAGTCATTTAAGCATTTTTAGGATTCATTTGCAGATCCTCAAGGGGCATATTAGCCTTTGTTTTGTATTTCTAGCAATTAATATATAAATTTAAATTTAAAAACAACAAAAAGAAATCAGAATTGAAAAGTTTTTATATTTGAAATTCTGAATTTGATGTCTAGCAATACGTAATTAAAATGTCGACTTTTCTTCTTCCAGAAAGAGTAAGCACAAAAGCATAAAGCCATTTAAAACAACAGAGAAAAGGAAAGATCTTTAAATTTTATATACCATAACCACAAAAAAGAAACTATGATAAAAGGATTAAAAAGAAACAGTTACAGGTCTTGATGACACTAAAGCATGGATACTGAAACAGCTGACAGAACAGAAAACTATATAAAGAAACATTTAGGGGTACCTGACAGGCTTAGTCAGTAGAGTTTGCAACTCTTGATTTTGGAGTTGTAAATTCGAGCCCTGTGTTGAGTGTAGAGATTATTTAAAAATAAAATCCTTAAAAAGAATATAAGGTGGAACGTTTAATGATGAAATAGATTTTTAAGTAAATTTTGTAGTTAATAGTCATAAAAGAACATTCTTGTTAAAGTTGCCAAAAACTGGGGCACCTGGGTGGCTCAGTCTGTTGAGCGTCCAACTTCAGCTCAGGTCATGATCTCACCTTGTGGGTTTGAATCTCTTGTCATGCTCTATGCTGACAGCTCAGAGTCTGGGACTGCTTCGGATTCTGTGTCTCCTTCTCTTTGCCCCTCCCTCACTTGCACATCTCTCTCTCCCTCTCAAAAATAAACATTAAAAAAATTTTTTTTATTATTATTTTAAAAAAAGTTGTCAGAGAGGCACCTGGGGTGGCTCATTTGGTTAGGCGTCTGACTTTGGCCCAGGTCATAATCTCACCAAGTGTGGGTTCGAGCCCTGCATTGGGCTGTCTGCTGTTAGTAAAGAGCCCGCTTAGATCCTCTATCTCACTTTCTCTCTGCCCCTCCCCAGCTTGCTCTCTTTCTCTCTCTCGAAAATAAAATAAACATTTAAAAAAAAAGTTGTCACAACCATTTTTGGGAGGCACCTGGGTGGCAGTAGATTAAGCAACCGACTTCAGCTCAGGTCATGATCTTGTGGCTCATGGGTTTGAGCCCTGCATCAGGCTCTGCACTGACAGTTCAGAACCTGGAGTCAGCTTCAGATTTTGTGTCTCCCTCTCTCTCTCTGCTCCTCCCCTGCTTGTGCTCTCTGTCTCTCTCTCTCTCTCTCAAAAATAAATGAATAAACATTTAAAAAAAAACATTTTTGGTAAATTGGTAAAATGGATTATTCAGCAAATTCGCTTTTGGGAAGTGAGCCATTTGATGGGTTTTTTTTTTCCAGCAAAGTGACCAGGAATCCCAAGAGACAGATATGTACAGAAGTCAGTGTAAGTAAGAAAGAACTAGGATAGAACTTGTTTTTTAACTGAGTCTTTTACTCAGTATACAGAGCTTTGTGGTGTTAGATGTATCATGTGGCTTAAAACCCCAAGGGTCCTTTCCATCCCCCAAATCTCAGGACTTTGTCAACTTTGAATTGATAGCATAATACAGGAAGCAGGGAAATGAGAGTCCTAAGCTCACCAGGAGAAGAAAACTTACATGGCTAAGATTTCTTATAAGTGACCAGGAGTATGAACCTTACCAATTTTGGAACATGGGTGATTGTTAAAGAAAACTCGAGAGAGAGAGAGGGAGGGCAAGACTAAGCTGAGAAAGAGAACAAAATTTAGGGCAGTTCACTGATTTGGCTATAAGGATACTCACTCAATCTATTCCCAACTAGTCCCAACTACATTTCAGTCAAGGTCTTAGAATTTGACATTCAGATTAGCCACTCCTCCTGGTGGTGTAGGAGAGGAGAGAGCTGAGCATCAGAGAGGAAACTGTAGGTTGCTTCGGTGTTGTTCCACAGGGCTCGTCCATCCTTACCCCTACTGTACTATGTAAAGACCTGAGGAAAGTGGCATGTAGTCTGTGAGAGCTGTGGACACCATTCTAATTCTAAGCATTCCTTTAACTCTTTATTGTTTCAATACAAAACTTATTTTTCTCTGTTTATACCTGTGTATTACTATCCCTGAATAGTGTGATTTATTTGAATACCACTAGAGGAGAGCTACTATTTGAATACTGCTAGAGGTAGTCCTCCTCCACTACCACCTCCCACCTTTATTGCACTTATATCCCTTTTATATTTCTTACTTTGTTACAGAGACAGGAAAGGTTTGCTGATCGGTCACTATTGGAAATGGAAAAAAGGGTAAGTGTTCATTTTATTGAGTAAGTAATCTTTTTCCCCTTTTATTATTTTATATAAGCAATAGAAGGGGTTTTTTTCCTTTTAGTTTTGGCTTTATGGTTGATATTCTTAATTAGTGTAGATTAATATTTAATTATGAATGTTTTCTGGCTTAGCTTCTTTATACAGTTCTGTGGGATCTTTGTAGGTATGAAATAATCTTACCTCTGTAGGTGTTAAGACTTAATTTACCATGTTATTCTTTTAATGGATTAAGAAAATCTTTGCCTTCATTCTGAACTGTACACATTGTAATAATGAATCTGATGTTTTTGAAATGCCATTTATCTCTCTCTGGTTTTCTGTGGTGATATACTTAAAAACATTTTGATCATGTATATATTTAGTCTAATTCTTTGCAAAACTTATTTATAAAGATTCTAAGGATATCAAATTTTAAAATTCTTTTTAATGATGATTTACTTAATTTTGAATTTAAATATTTAACTTAAATAGGATATTTTAAACAAAAAAAAGTTGATTCCTAGAAAAGCCTTTGCTCTTTTTTGTGTTCCTGTAATTTTTTATCTGGCCATGATACATTCACTTGTATTTCTCCATTTACTCTTGTTATTGCTCGGGGGTCTTACACTGGCCATAGGAATAACTCTACAAGTTTAGTTTGAGCAGCTGAGAATGTATAAATGATCAACAGTTAAAGGAAAAGTGCCCAAATAGTGTCTGTTAGTTCAGATGAGCTGTGGCTATACTTAACAAGGTTTCAGCCAGAGAAGAAATTACATCCTGGGTAGCTGTGATCTCTAAGTCAAAGAATAAATAATCAGGAGCAGTTGATACGACATTTTCTTCCATTCTATTATAAAAATAGTCAATTTATCTTTTTGACCAAAGAGAGAGAGAGAGAGAGAGAGAGAGAAATGATATCTGTTCTTTTTTATCTAAGCTTGTGCCTACATGATACATACATTCATACTCAGACATTCTCACCTGACTCCTTTGCCTGCCTATCAAATGCAGATAAATGACAGAGTAGCTAATCTACTTTCATTTTAATAGACATTAGTAATCATAGTATTAATAATAACTGCTAGCATCTATTCAGTGTACCAGGCAGGCACTGGGCTAAGCAATTTACGTACATTTTCTCATAACCATATTTTTTAATGTTAATAAGTTTGCCAAACAGAAGAAATTGCCTACAACTTTATAATTGCCAATTTGGTGATAAGACAGTTAGATATAGTGTTCTTGTCTTCCTTTACCAGAAAGTAGTTAAAATCTTGAAGGTACTGAATAGAATTAAGGATGATGGAGCAGAAGGAAATAGGCTATTTATGATAATTTCACCAAGTTACGAGGATCAAATATGACACTATACATCCTAGTGTTTTGGGAAGTGCAGTGGTTTTTATGAATTAGTCATGGCTGTATTATTAACAAGAAGAAAGTTCTGTTCATAGAAAATAACATTTTTGTCAATGTAATGGTATTTAAACAAGTTAATAATAGAATAACATGGTACTTAAAAGACTATGAGTAGGATCCCATCTATTTTTTTACATCATATAACCTAAAACATTAACATTTACAGTAAATATACTGCTTTACTAAATATCAACATTAATTATTAATCTGGGAAAGAATGTCTTAGAAATTCATAGTGATTAAACTAAATTTAAATGGTTTGTATCTGAAAGGTGACCGGCAAGAGTCAGTATCTTCTGGGCGGTATGACCTAACCAAAGTTTTACAGCACATTAATTACTGCTGCCTGCTTTTTGCATAACACCCTAGAATGCTTATTATTTAAGGCAGAATAAAACAGCACACTGCAGTAACGTGTTGTATGTTGCCTTTGCCTGTCACTCTTTGAAAGGAGGAACTTGAAAATACATGCTGCAGCTGCTGCTTCATTAGAGTCACGGCATCAGGCTGCACACAGTATCAACCTCAGTACAAAACTGTAAAGCCAACTGGATAAATAATGACTAGTAGACATTGCAGGTGGAGGAGATGAACATCTCTTAGATCCTTTTGAAAGTTTAAAGTACACATTTTAGGCATGTTTGCTTCTTGCATTTCTGCTTCTGTCACTGTAGAATAATTGCATCTATGTGTGGTTTTTTGTTTTTTTTTTTTCCTTTTCTATGTAATCCTCAGTCTTGAGTATTGGTTTATTCTATTCCTAAGTTTAAATGAACTAAAAAAAATAGTTTTAACATGTTATGTAGCATCTTACCAGAAAGTCAAAGCTTTAAAGAAAGAGCTTATAGAAATTAATAAAAATAATATCCTCATATTTATTTCTTTCAAAATTTGGAAAGCTCTTTACACATCACTGGCATCACATCTTTTTCCACACTGCTCCTGATTTGATTTTTGACTCTGAAGTGTCACTATTTCACAGTTTAGAAGAGAATTAAGAATATAATAATTATGTGATTAATATTGGTACCTTAAATTGATCTAGGAACGAAGAGCTCTAGAAAGAAGAATATCTGAAATGGAAGAAGAGCTCAAAGTAAGTAAACCATGCTACTACTTATGAGAGACAGTGCTATTTATGAACTTAAATTTTACAGAACTGTTATTATGTTTACGTAAATTGTTCTCAACACTGATTATGTAATTTGTGAATTACTTATCTGCCATGTTTCTCTTTATTCCTAAATCCAGGTTTTAGGTGAGCTAGGAGAACATTTATAATTCAAATCTTTCAATCAATTGTTATGGCAGTTTTGATGATCAGATATAGAAGAAATTAGACAATAATGACTATAAGATATGGGATTTATTATTTATTCTTCACATTTTACATACTCTGTTTCTTGGAGAGTAAATGGTGGAGGGGGGATGGATACAAAAATGTTTTCCTTTGAAAACAAAGGACTTTACAGTAGTGGGCCAACAGAGCTATATTTTATGGAACTCTGAATTACCTGTAGAAGTAATGATTTGTTTTGAGTGTTAGAGGGAACACTTCTTGCAGGGGGAACAAAAATAGCACAGTTAATTGATTATCTTTTATTATATTGTCTTGCATAAAATATCTTTATCACGTTATGAATTAAGGAATGAACTGATACATACAAAAATGTGCCCATAGAATTAGATTGTCAAGATTTAAGTATTGTATTGCTGAAAATGATTCTTTATAGAATATCATTACTGAATGGCTTTGGAGACAAGTTTTTTGGATTTCGTTTGTTTATGTATTTTGTTTGATATGGAATTTTAGGGCTACACTATTTACCTTTGCGAATCTCATGGAATATCCTTTTAAGACTCTTAATTTTTTCTTCTTATATTCATTTATCTGTGATTCTTTGTATTTTTATTGTCCTCTTTTCCATTTTCTCATTTTTTTATTTTCTATTTCTTTATGTTTTAATTCTGCAGAACCTGCACCAAATAAAGCAAATTCAAACTCTGAGAGAGTTAAATGAGCGACTGCTGACTGAGAATAGGGCCTTGACAAGAGTGGTAGCCAAGCGCTCAGGGTTCTGTAGGCAACTGCAGTCTGTGAACCTATAACTTGTAGTTTCATCATTTCTTCTTGGTAGAGCCAGGCAGGTGTTTTTGTATTAGTAAGCGTGTCTTGAGCTCACTTTTACAAATTAATGCCATTGTGTCTGTAGCTTATCATATAACTGTTAATTATGCATGGCTTCTCAGAATGTTAGAAAGTGTCACTAATTGTATATTCTGACTGATAAACTCCAGTAAATTTAGAGAATGATTTAGGGATTTAAAGATTTGTCTGCACTTTTGCAAAGCTTGTGCACATTTTTGGCTCTTCAGATCTTTTATGGATTAAAAATATGACCATTTAAAATTCTTCACTAGAAAGAAAATGGTACATTAAACAGTATAACATGTATTTTTCATATAATTACTATGTCGAAGGTGAGGATTAAACATGTTTTACCTTCGTTTCAAAATAATGTCATTTTCATTCAGAACCACTTCAGGGCAATATTCACTTAGTCCTTTATTACGGTGGTATCCTGATACATAAATGTCAGATTACTGTATTTTGTAACCATACATTCTGAAAACAAGAATTGATTCATTCCATATAAATTTAAACTCTTCGTAAGAGATTTGCATAAGGTAATTTTGCCAAGTAGAAGTTTTACTTTTATCTAATTTTACAATCTAGTACATTTGAAAGCTGAGGAAAGGTAGTGGAACACTATTTTCAGTGTCTTGGAAAGTATGTGTTATTGTCCAAAATAGAAGCTGTTGTCCTTCCTAGCAAATCTGGCAGAGCACATGGAATTTAAATCATTCTTAGTAGAAAATCCAATTTACTGATAACATTTCCACCCCCTCCTTCAGTTTGTCTATAAAACAGAAAATAGATCTGCTTTGAGGACCTGAGCGTGTGTTTTTCTGTTCGCTCCAAATACTAGTTATTTTTTCAGTCCTTAGATATTTTCATAAATATAGACTATTTTGGCTTATAAATTAGTTTATACTGTTCTAATAATAGGTATAATTGTTATCATTTAATGAGCACCTGTCTTGAATCAGACATTGTAGTACATGCTTAAGCGCTTAGTACTACAAGTGAATCCTTCAAGGAATTCTAATAATTTAGAACAAGTCTAACTCCCTCTAAACTTTCCTAAATAGGCTGGTTTTCTTTTGGAATAATAGTAAGCACTATGGTTTAAGGTCCATTGTAAATAAAGTAAAAGGCTTTGGTTTAGGTGCTGATAAGAAGTCTTAGAGGAACTCCCTTTGAGAGCCTATCCTAACAAAAATAGGCTTCATTTTCTTGGCTGCTCTAATATGGTGTGCTTGTGAGTCATAATATCAAGTGATTTAGTACATTCCAAATGATAACTTTGGGAGAATAAACTTTTCATTCCATCATTTATTAAACTAATTAGCTTCACAAATCCAGTTTTTTCTTTCTTATACATTTTAGCCACTAGAAATTTATATAACTGACAAAGCTTGTTCATGTGTCTTGTGGTGAAAATATAAAAATACTAAAGGTAACATTTTATCTTCTGTTGAAGTAAAACTTTTTCTTTTCTTGTTCCTCTCATAGATGTTACCAGACTTAAAAGCAGACAACCAGAGGCTAAAGGATGAAAATGGGGCCTTGATCAGAGTTATAAGCAAACTTTCCAAATAAAAAAAAAAAAAGAAAAAAAGCAGCAAGTAATGGAATTGCACATATGAGCAACCCAGTGGACCATAATTGACAGTCACTGGAAGCCTGGGAAGAATCCAGGGAGACTGTCATTTTTGGATATCCTGCCAAATGCCCTCTTATCTAGGAATTTTGTTTTGTTTAATTTTCTGGTTTTTTGTTTTTTTGTTTTTTTTTTTTCTTGTATCAAGACCATTGTTTCATGTTAATGCAGCTGCTGAGAAGATTTTTTTTTAATGACTGAGAAAACTTGTTTACAGCTCCAGCATATAAGGAAAGTGTTCAAGGCCAGATATGCCTCAGAGATATTTAACCAGTAAGCCTTAGTTGTACATAAATACTTTTGTGTCAACAAAAACTTTCAGCTCTCACAGAAGACAGTTACTCAACATTTTTTGATGTGCCACAGTTTCCAGTTTTTCGATATTTTTTTTGCTTTACATCTAAGTTTGGGTTTGTATTTTTTCCTTCTAACTCTTCATGTGGCAGGCTCATCTATGTTTTCACAGCTTTCTCATTTACAGAAAAGAACACCTGTCCTTCTGATACCATTGTCCTGTATTAGGCTAATGCTGTGTTGTCTTCCACCTGGAACTGAATTGCTTGGTGGAACATTTGCTTTCACTGTTCGTGCAATATGCATTTATTTCTTATATGAATGCTTTAAAGTCAATTGAGATTAGATTCTTTTAAGTCCTATTTTCTGCCTTCGTTGGTCACTTTTTTGTTTTTGTTTGTTTTTTATTATTGTAGTATAAGATGTTAGATTCTGTAATCTTCACATTCATTTTAGCAGGTACTGAGTGATGCTGTATATATAAATAAGTGTATTGTTTTGATTTTTAGACCACCACATGGCATGCTTGACTATTTTCTTACTTCAAATGTCTGTTAATGCAAAGTAGGCTACTCCATAATAGTGTTAAAAACAAAATTTGCTAACAATGTGATATAAAGACTTTAAAAGTGACACGTTATGTGGGGCCCTATCTTTACAAAAGTTTTCTACTGTAAAGTGCTTTTACTTTTATTTTCAGTTTTCATTTGATAGTATTCAACCACAATTAAAGTTGCATAAGGTAATTGCTTCACATTTCACATATCTGTATTTACCTGAGTGCTGTCTAAAGCTGTTGTGCTAGCCAAAGTAATGCTATGAAGTCGTTTGCAGACTTAACCGTGAGTTAATATTAAATGCACTGTTATTGCCGTGTGAAGAGGCATTGACTTTGATACCACCATCATGTTCAGACCATTTTATACATTTCAGTGGCCTTTTTAAAAAAAGAAAAAGAAAAAAAGCAAAACCAAGTACATAGTGAAGATGGCTTTTATTTGGACAAATAGCTTTTATATTTTCATCAAACCATGCGAAAAAATACCACATCTTTCTGGCACATAACTGTCTCCTTAACCACTGAACAGTTCAGCCATTTGAATAAATTGTACATTGTAAAGCTTATAGTAGCTAACTGTATTATTGATTGTATTGTATACTATATTAAATGTGAATTTGTACCCCTTCATTTTAAAAGGTCATTGTGTTCTACTGCCTATTTTAGATTACTTTGGGGCTGGGAAAGGGTGTTTTGGTAAGCAGGATTTTAAGTCCTCTCTCTCTTGATTGGTTTTATGAAGATATAAGGTTATGCTCTTACTACCAAGCTCAGGATTCTTGATTTTTAAAGGTACAAGGATAGTTATGGGAATTTTATTTTTGGTTATATTTGAACTGTATGAATGGTGGGTCTGAATATAGAGAATTTCCATGGTCTTATGTGGACGTAAAATATACAGATAATTGATCAGTTTGAGTGACTGCAACATGTTCTGGTTGCACAACAGTTAGGCATGCTAAGGGTTATATTTGTGAAGTTTGGGTGCCTGTGAAGAATGATTAAATACATGTTTCTAATATTTTAGTGTTTTGTATTTAGGTTATTTATTCTTTGTATCTAAAACTGAACAGCTACTGTGCGATATTGATTTTATTGGTAGTATTGAGCAGACCTTGTTTCTGCATGAAACTAGTTGCAAAACCCACTATTTTGGAAATAAAATGTATTTTGACATATACAAATAAAATGAATAAACCTATTTTAAATGTGTGACCTTTTACTGAAGACACTTAAATTTTGTCCTGAGATATTTAAATTCCGCATGGGTATTTTTTCACTAATTGCTTTATTTGGATTCCAATTTGAAAAAATTTCGGAATTGTAATATTGTGATAATTTGCACAACATTGTACATGCACATCTGTAAATGCAATCTTAATTGCCATATTTATGCAATCTGTGTACCAATTTGGACAAATGTTTATATATTTTACATAAAGCTGTCTGTATGCAGAATCTGAGAACTAGTTTTTTTATGATAATAACTGGGTAAATAATAACAGTGAGTCTGAAGATAGTAGCTTTGTAGCACGAGATTTCATTTACATAAACATTTTACGGTTTCTAAATTAATCCTGTGCTTTTTCTTAGCTGCAAACATAAGGTTGGGAATACATATAAAGATAATATTCCATTCAAATGTAAAATAATAGATCATTCTTCAACCTAGGTTTGTCCCAAGTTCAGCCCCTCATCTACTTACACATCTATCACTACATAAAAAACACACTTTTAGTTTGGGCAACTTTAGTAGAGGACTTGGCAAGGCTTTGTTTACATTAATACAACAATAATTGAATTCTATTTTTTCTGTTTCCAGTACGTTTTTTTCCCTATGCATGCTCACAGAACTAAGAACATTACTGTTGTTTGTCCCACATAAAAGAATTTCACATGCATTTATACTTCAAAGCCAAATGAAAAGCAGCTATAGAACTGTGTCAGAGAGGATTCATACAAAAAGTATTTCCCAATCCATTTGACTACTTTACTCTTTTGCCTAGAAGTTTATTATCATTTAGTCTTTTCTGGCCAATCTGAAAGAGTCTTGACTCTCCATGTTCATGAGTTGTCATAGGAAGAAAGTCATCCAGAGCCCAGTTCTCTTCAGACTAGGACCCTGTGTTTCCCTTAGGGCAGAATAGCCTTGTAGTTTGTCCTTCATTTCAGCATTAGAAGCAGAGTACAGAGCAGACTCTACTGACCACTCTTAACTACCCATTGATGAAGACCTTTGGCTGTAAACATGAAGTCTGAGCAGTCTTTTCTGTGATGTCCGTGTGTTACACTGTATGCATGTGATCTCTGCATGAGTGTGCCTATACATATGAACTGCTGTCCAAAAAGGATAGAGTATAGAATGAAATTGTTTTTCCTAAATACATTTCTTGACTCATTTTGGAAAGGTTCTCCGGGGTTAAGTGCTTTTTCTCTGAGGTAAGTGACACAGAGTATCATATTTCTGTTCCTTGCCTACAAAACGACCAGATTACAAAGTAATAAATTCAGGGCTGCTGGGTGGCTCAGTCAGTTAAGCATCTGACTTCGGCTCAGGTCATGATCTCACAATTGGTGAGCTCGAGTCCCGCATTGGGTGAGCCCAAGCCCCGCTTATCTCTTTCTGTTCCTTGTTTACTTGCACCCTCTCTTTGTCTCTTTCAAAAAAATAAACATAAAAATGGAAACATTGAGGAATAAGTTTAAGATGCTATAATGTAATAATTCTCTTATTACTGTAACTTGACATCTTATTACAAGGTTTTTTTGTTTTTGTTTTTTATAAATTTTTTTTAATGTTTATTTATTTTTGAGAGAGAGAGAGAGAGGGAGACACAGAATCGGAAGCAGGTTCCAGGCTCTGAGCTGTCAGCACAGAGCTGGATGCGGAGCTCGAACTCACAAACCGTGAGATCATGACCTGAGCCAAAGTTGGACGCTCAACTGACTGAGCCACCCAGGCACCCCTTGTTTTTGTTTTTTAAAAGAGACTGAGGAGGGACAGAGAGAGGGGGAGAGAATCCCAAGCAGGCTCCGCATTGTAGCACAGAGCCCAACATGGGACTAGAACTCATGGACCTTGAGATGACCTGAGCCAAAACCAAGAGTCAGACAGACACTTAACCAACTGAGCCACCAAGGCACCCTTATTACAAGTTGTTTAAAGTTTATTATAAGTGAGCTTTTCTGAGCAAGGCTGTCACAAATGGCCACTGCTTAAATTCCAATAAATATATATAGGTCACAAAAATTAACTAGGCTTTCATTTTAAAAGGTAAATGAAAGGGATGCCTGGGTGGCTCAGTCAGTCAAACATCCAACTCATCGTTTCAGCTCAGGTCTTGATCTCCCAGTTCATGAGTTCTAGGCTTTGGTCAGGCTCTGTGCTGACAGTACAGACCTTACTTGGGATTCTCTTGCCTCTCCTCCACTCACGTTCGTGTTTCTCTCTCTCTCTCTCTCTCTCTCTCTCTCTCTTTCTCACTCACTCAATATATAAATAAATTTTAAAAAATAATAAAAGACTAATGAAAAGGAGAGTTTAAGAAATTATCTCTATTAGTAGATTTTGTCCTGAATAATACATAGCTAGTAGGTCTTGTCCTTTGTGCTTTTATATCTGGGAGACTGCTGGTAGAAAAGAGAAGAAATTTACCTTCTTTCCCCTTCCTCACACTCCGTATTTCTTACAGGTCTGATTCAATACAAATCTATATCAATAGGATACCTCATTTAATCCATACAACAGGCTGGATAAATATAGTCCATGTCCATCTTACTGGTGAGAAACCTGAGATGTCCAGACGATTAACTGATTTAGCATTCCAAACCTAATACAAAGCTGAGCTCTTAACCAAACTTTGTTGTGGTTGTCATTGTTTTTCCCAACTCTTAATCCAGGACTTTATCTACTGTATCAGTCGGTTGGATAGTTTATTTGCATGAAATTGCATAAGTTACCTGTGAGTCTATATGTCTAGGCTTAAAATACTTCAGGGATACTATCTCTTGATTTTTTTTCGCATTCTTACTCTAATTCCACATCCTAACCCCCACATTCACTAAATTTCTCTGTCTTTCCTTAGAACTTATTACATTTTGTCCTATAATGGGATTTTTTTTTTTTTTAGATAAATGCTTTCATGCTTAAGCAGCTAGTTGATTTCCTGATGCAAACTCTGTGTCAAATAGCCCATCATAAAGTTTTTAAAATATTTTCACATGCCCACATGCAAAAGAACTTCTGCATTTAAAAAATAGACATTTTTAGGGGCACTTGGGTGGCCCAGTCAGTTAAGGATCTGATTTTGGCTCAGGTCATGATCTTGCGGTTTGTGGGTTCAAACCCTGCATTGAGCTCTGTGCTGACAGCTCAGAGCCTGGAGCCTGCCTCAGATTCTGTGTCTCCCCCTCTTTTTGCCCCTCCTCTGCTCATGCTATGTCTGTCTCTGTCTTTCAAAAATACATAAATTTAAAAAAAATTTTAATAGACATTTTTAATTGATCAGAACTTAATTTCCAAGAACCTTTTTATTTCCAAGTAAGATAAGTGACATTATAGTGTTAATGGTTTTAGCTGCAAATTTTTCTCTCCCAATGGAAATGTGGACTGTCGATATATAATAGGTAAAGATTGTATTTACGTTAACTCAATAGATATGACCTCACCCCAAAAGAAGTTACTGAAAACTTAATATAAGCCTAAGACAGTAGCATGACAGCAGCATGATTCTCTCACTTGTTACTTATTCTATATTTTTAAACACTTAACGAGGAAAGAGCTTTGGATTCAGTCAGATCTAGATGTAAATCTCAGCTTCATTTTATGATTGTGTGATGTTAGTCCAACTACTCTACCATTTGGGCTCAATATTTTCAGGTAAGTGACATATTTGTATAAAGTGCCTTGAATGCATAGAGTTCAGTGGATGCTCAAAATTGCAATTATATTATCACTTTGAAGAAATTACAATAATTTGTGATTTTTTAAAGTACTAATTTACTTTGGAATGTAATTTATGTTTGCTAAGATCGTTTGATAATATTCCCAAAGAAGCTTATAGTGTTTATTTAAAAAGTTTGTTTCTTTTTAAAATACATTAAAAGAAACTTTTGGAATAATTTACCCAGTTACCATAAACACCTCATTTTTTACTCTAGGATCAGGAAGGGAGAAAGATAAATAAGAGGTGGATTTTGGAGGACTTCCCTTCAACCATTGCAGAGAAGGAAAAGGTACACCTGTGTAACCATGCCAAGAGATTCCAGGGACACTGACTGGTGGTGTGACTCTATCCATTTATGAGCCCCAGTTGCTGTTACCAGAGGAGAGATGGGGAAAGTGACAGAGAATTTATAAATGTGACATAAAACGTACTTGCCATATAGAAGAGGCAGGTGGTAAGTATGGGCTAGTAAATGTTTTAATACTTACTGGTGGTAATTGCTACTTGGTATTTCTTATTTTCGCTAAAATTTATAGCTGTTGGAATGTCAGGATTATGACAGTTTTGGATGCTTTTAAAGGTTACATGATGCTTCTCCTAAAATATCCTCAGGTCATCTGGGTTATTTACCAGCCTTCAGATCAGACTAACCTTGTTACATAATGGTATTCTGCATAAGAGTTTTATTATTTTCCCTGTTCTTTTGTCTGAAATGTACAGTCCTGCCTCTCCTCCTTGCTCCATGTGTAGACTGCACCTCTGTATCACATACCTGCTTTACTGCAGCCAGCAGTAGAAAACTCAGAGGGAAGGCAGCTAAATTTCACTATTTTCTGTGTACCACATCCTGTACATACCTTGGTTTTCTGGTTAAAGAAATTTTTTAAGCTGTTTCTTTTATTTTACTCTACTGAGCTCCTTGAAAAACGGTCTTTTTCATTTTTGTTTTCAGCACTTAGCATAGTACCTTGCACATAGTAGGTGTTTGCTGAATATTTTAAAAAGGAAAGAATAAATGCAAATAATTAAATTGTGATATATTCATTTTGTGGAAGAAGAAATTTCAGCTGGCTTCTAGTTTTAAGTTTCTTAAGCTATTAAATATAAACATCCTGATTCCTGCAGACCTGGTCACTCAACACCTTCTTGTTAGCACTTCCATACTAGACACTGTCCTGCATGGTAGATATACACTGAGAAGCAAAGCAGGCAGCAATGAAACCCCTGCCTGGGGGAGCCTGGGTGGCTCAGTTAGTTAAACGTCCGACTTCGTTCAGGTCATGATCTCAGTTCGTGGATTCTTGTCCAGCTTTGCTCAGGTCGTGATCTCATGGTTTGTGGGTTCAAGCCCCACACCGGGCTCTGTGCTGACAGCTCAGAGCCTGGAGCCTGCTTCAGATCCTGTGTCTCCCTCTCTGCCTATACCCCGCTTGCACCCTCTTTCTCAAAAATAAACATTAAAACAAAATTTAAAAATAAAAGCTGCATATTAAAAAAAAAAACCTGCCGTGTGGAGGTTACATTCAAATAGTGAGAATATTGAAAATAGAAGAGAAGTTCACTGGAAAAAAAAAAATAGAGCAGGGCAAGAGATGTCAGGGATGAGGGGGAGTTAGAGAAGGCCTCACTGAGAAGATAACATTTGAGGCATCTAGCTGACTCAGTAGAATATGTGACTTTTGATCTCTGCGTTGTAAGTTCGAGCCCCATATTGGGTATAGAGACTATTTAAAAAATAAAATCTTTTAAAAGTAGCATTTGAGCCAAAACTGGAAGAAGGAGAAGGGAAAAATACTTCAGGTATCTGGGAGAAGAGCATTTTCAGAGGGAGTGAGGAAAGTAAAGGACTTGAGATGCAGGCATTTTCGAGTGTCTGACAAACCAGGTTAATGTTACAGCCATATGATGTGAAGAAGAAGATTAGGAGAAATCAGAGAAGCAACAGAACTAAAGACTCCATTTAGACATGTAGTGACCACGTACCGTGCACTAACCTTGCTCCTGAGTGATAGATTTTCTTCTTCAACAACCTTACTATTTTTTTAAGTATGTATGTATGTGTTTGTTTGTTTAGAGAGAGAGAGAGAGAGAGAGAGAGAGAGAGAGAATCCCAACCAGGCTCCACACGGTCAGTGAGGAGCCCCGTGTGGGGCTCAATCTCAAACGGTGAGATCATGACCTGAGCTGAAATCAAGAGTCTGATGCTCAACCGACTAAGCCACCCAGGGGCCCCAGCAACCTTGCTATTTTTATCTATGCCCTTTTCCCAATAATGATCTGTAGTTCTTTATAATAAAAGCTGCAAATACTATTTATTTCAAAATAAGAATTAGATTATAAATTTTGAATTGGAAAGAATAGAAAACTTCAGTCTCAGGAAAATTAATTAGATGTAAAACATTTGCTAAGACTCCTTACAGCCAAGTTAGGAATGGAAAAATGGATTATTCTACACATCAGTACTACATAAAAGAAGCACATTGGTTCTTTGGGCAAAATTAATATTTAGATCAGTTTTCAAAAGAATTTTTCTCATTGGTTTTACAGTTGGTCTGTACACCTAATGCATTGTCCTCATTTATCTCTCTTTTCTGTAGCATTTCTGTTCAGATAGTCATTTCTTATTTCTGTTTTCAAAAGTAAAATCTAGAGTGTAAGATGTGCTTCTATATATAATTTCTAAAATGTAATTCCAAGAAGGATCAGATTACTTTAATCCCATTGTCTGGTATCTGCCATCTTCTTGTCCTAGGAATCTCCCAGGAATAGTTAGCTTAATCATTCCTCTACAGCAGTGGTTCTCAAATATGAGTTACCTGGAGGTCTTGTTCAGAGACAGTTTGAGCCCCACTCCTATTTCTAATTCAGTATTTAGGGTCTGGAGTGGGACCAGTGAATTTGCATTTCTATCAAGTTAACAGGTGATGCTGATAATGATACTGCTGGTTGAGAGATATATGTATTTTGAGACACATAGCATTACGATATCAGTTGTCCATCTCTTGAATGCAAATAGAGCATTTGAAAGTAAAATCTCTTCTGAGAACCCTAAATGTGAGTATTCTGTATTAATAGTAAAAAGGATATCATTGAGAGGTGCCTGGGTGGCTCAGTCGGTTGGGTGTCTGCTCTTGATTTCAACTTAGGTCATGTCATGGTTCATGAGTTTGAGCCCTGCATTGGGCTCTCTGCTCCCAGCACAGAGCCTACTTCAGATTCTCTATCTCCCTCTCTCTCTCTGCCCCTCCACCCCTCTCTTGCCCCTCAAAAATAAACAAATATTAAAAAAAAAAAAACATGGGACATGTAAAGTAAACATAGCAGCAGCAAAAGACAAACCTCAATTCCAGCAATACTGACTCAACCCTCTACAGGCCTAGCAAAAGAGGGGGTGTCATTTCCAGTAATAAATACTATTTGCTATTTGTCTCAGTATCTACTGTTCAATACATTATGTGCAGCAAGCAACATGACACAAAACAAAACTAGCAAAAGCTTTTTGAAGCCCATCATCAAGAGACAAAGCAATTAGCAGAGCCAGACTTAGATATAGCATGGATATTGGAACTATCAGGAAATCTAAATTAATTACAATTAATATGTTAGCCTACAGTGGACAAGGTAGGGAATTTGAATAAATAGACAAGGAAATTCAGCAGAGATACAGAAGCTATAGGAAGAGTCATATGGGAGAGGGCCGTCCAAGATAATGACGTAGGAAGTTCTCGAATTCACTTCCTCCCACAGACAGCAAATCTATAGCAACATACGGAACAATACCCTCCGAAAAAGGCCTGAAAAGTAGCTGAACAGCTTCTCCGCAACAAAAGATAAAAGGGCCATACTGAGACTGGTAGGAGAGGCAAAGACTTGGTTTCTCCAAAAAGCCCACACCCAGTGCAGTGACCCAAAATCTGGTTATCAAAAGGCCTGAGCTTCTCCCTGAGGAGGGTTCATGCCCCACAGCAGGCACCTCAACCTTTGGGACTTTTCACTAGACAAATGAGACCCCCAGACAGGGGGCTAATTGGGGTCTTTTGTGGTTCCATTAGCTAAAGCAATGTTGAGAAAGAAAAACGAAGCTGGAGGCATCACACTCTCTGATTTCAAACTATATTACAAAGCTTTAGTAATCAAAACAGTATGGTACTGGCATAAAACCAAACACCTGGCATAAAACCAAACACCTAGATCAACAGAACAGAATAGCAGTCCCAGAAATAGGGGCACCTCGGTGGCTCAGTCAATTAAGTGTTTGACTCTTGGTTTTGGCTCAGGTCATGAGATCTGACCCCATGCCGGGCTCTGCACTGGCAGCACAGCACCTGCTTGGGATATTCTCTCTCTCTCTCTCTCTCTCTCTCTCTCTCTCTCTCTCTCCCTCTCCCTCTCCCTCTCCCTCTCCCTCTCTCCCTCCCTCTCCCTCTCTCTCCCTCTCTCTCCCTCTCCCCCTCCCCCCTCTCTTTTTATGCCCCTCGCCCACTCACACTGTCTCTCTGTCAAATAAACTTAAAAAAAAAAAAAAAGGAACCCCAGAAATAAGCCACACACATATGGTCAATTAACTTATGAAAAAGGCAAGAATATCCAATACAGAAAAGAACTGTCTCTTCAATAAATTATGTGGGAAAACTGTGCAGCCACATGCAAAAGAATGAAGTTGGGACACTATCTCACACCAACTACAAATAATAACTCAAAATGTATTAAAGAGTTTTAAAAAAGTGTGCCTGGATGGTTCAGTCAGTTAACTGTCCAACTTCAGCTCAGGTCATGATCTCACAGTTTGTGGGTTCGAGCCCTGTATCAGGCTCTGTGCCAACAGCTCAGAGCCTGGAGCCTGCTTCGGATTCTGTGTCTCCCTCTCTCTCTGCCCCTCCCCCACTCGCACTCTGTCCCTCTCTCCTCTAAAAAATAAACATTAAAAAAAAATTTTTTTTAAAGTTTTAAAAAATGTGCTACAGAGTTGAATGCAAGACCTGAAACTGTAAAACTCCCAGAACATAGGCAGAGTGCCTGGGTGTCTCAGTTGGTTAGGCGGCAAGTGGCGACTCAGTTTTGGCACAGGTCATGATCTCACAGTTTGTGAGCTCTTGGCCTTCATCAGGCTGTGTGCTGACAGTGCAGAGCCTACTTGGGATTCTCTCTTTCTGCCCCTTCCCATCTCATTCTCCCTCCCTCCCTCCCTCCTTCCCTCTCTGTCTCTCTCTCTCTCTAAATAACCTTTTTAAAATTTTTTAAAAAGAAGAAAAAAACATGGGCAATAAGCTCCTTCACATCAGTCTCAACAATGATTTTTTTGGATCTGACCTCCAAAAGCAAAAGCAACAAAAGAAAAACTAAAATAATGGAATTATATCAAAATAAAAAGCTTCTGCACAGCAAAGGAAACCAGCTAAATTAAAAGGCAATGTACTGAATGGGAGAAAGTATTTTCAAATGATTTATCCAAAATATATAACACTTATCTATAACTCAACACCAAAAATATCCCCAAACTCCAATTATAAAATGAGCAGAGGATCTGAATAAACATTTTTCTTTCTTTTTTTTAAAGCAAGCTCTACACCTAATGTGGGGCTTGGACTCACAGCCCTGAGATCAAGAGTTGCATGCTCTACTGACTGAATCAGTCTGGCACCCTGAAATAAACATTTTTCTACAGAAAACATACAGATGGCCAACAGATGCATGAAAAGATGCTCCACACCACTAATCATCAAGGAAATGCAAACCAAAATCACAATGAGATGCCACTTCACACCTGTTAGAATGGCTAGTATAAAAAAAAGAAGTATTAGCAAGGATGTGGAGAAAAGGAGACCTTCATGCACTGTTGGTGGCAATGGAAAACAGTATGAAGTTTTCTCAAAAACTTATACATAACTACCATATATGATCCAGCAATTCCAGATATTTATCCAAAGAAAACAAAAACACTAATTAAAAAAGATATATGCAACCCTGTGTTTATTTCAGTATCACTTATAATAGCTAATATATGAAAATAACCTAAGTTTTCCTTGATGAATAAGTGGCTAAAGAATATGTGGTGTATATATACACATACACACGCGCACGCACACACACACACACACACACACACACACACACACACGTGGAATACTGCTCAGCCATGAAAAAGCAAAATCTTGCCATTTGCAACAACACTGATGGACCTTGGGGGAATTCTGCTCTATGAAATAAGTCAGACAGAAAAATACAAATACCACTGACACGTGGAATGTAAAAAACAAAATAAATTAACAAAACTCAAAGATACAGAGAATAGAACTGTGTTTGCTAGAGGGGATGTTGATTTGGAGATGGGCCAGATGGGTGAAGAGGGTCAAGAGTACAAAATTCCAATTATAAATTAAGTAAGTCAGGAGGTGTAATGCACAGCATGGTGATTATAGTCAATAATATCGTAGTACATACTTGAAAGTTGCCAGGAGAGTAAACCCTAAGAGTTCTCATCATATGAAAAAAGAAATTATGACTCTGTATGATGATGAATGGTAAGTAAACTTACTGTGGTGATCATTTCAACAGAGCATAAAAATGTTGAATCATTATGCTGTATGCTTGGAAATATTGTTATATGTCAACTACTTCAATAAAAAAAAAGAAATTTAAAAAAGAACACTGGGATGCCTGGTTGGCTCAGTCAGCAGCGCATGCAGTTCTCAATGTTGGGGTCATGAGTTCAAGCCTCACATTGGGCACAGAGCTTATTTTAAAAACAAACGTAGGGTGCCTAGGTGGCTCAGTTGGTTAAGCATCTGACTCTTGGTTTCGGCTCAGGTCATGATCTCATGATTCATGAGTTTGAGCCCCACATAGGGCTCCAGGCTGACAGCGCAGAGCCTGCTTGGGATTTTCTCTCTCCCTCTCTCTCTCTCTGCCCCTCCCTTGCACTCTCTCTCTCTCTCTCAAAATAACTAAATAAACTTAAAAAATTTTAAAAAACAAACACATTAATCTGAAGAAATAAAAGTTTAAATGGAAATGATGGAATGAAAAATTATGGTAACAGATAAGAATGTCTTCTAAAAACACATTAGTAAATTTGACATGGGAAAGAAAAAAAAGAAAGAAAGAAAGAAGGAAGGCAGGCAGGCAGGCAGACAGGCAGGCCAATAGTTACTATGAAGCTCAAAAAGAAAAAAAAATGAGAAGAAAAAAACACAGCATAACACACAAGAGCTATGGGACAATATCATATAGTCTACTATTTGTGTAATTTTAATCCCAGGAGGAAAAGAGAAATGGGACAGAAGTGTTTGAAGAGATAATGGTCAAGAATTTTTCAAAATTAATGAAACACATCAAACCTCAGTTGCAAAATGGCAAGGATTTTTTTTTTTAATTTTTAAACCTAGATATACAATATTCAACCTGCTAAAAACCAAAGTTAGAAAATCTTGTAAGCAATCAGTGGGGGGAAATAAGATATCTGTATACAAAAGAACAAAGATGAGACTAATGCAAGTTTCTTCTGTTTTACATAAAGTGCTAGAATACTAACTTGTAGCGGACTATGACAAATTAAGGATGCATGTCACAATTCCTGGAGGCAGAGTTTCTCCACTGGGGCTTCACGGAGCCTAGGTTTCTACAAGATGTGGCTTAGAGTTTTGTTGGAGATCCTGGCTTGATGAACTGCCTGAAACAAGGCCAAGGTGTGTGAAATGTTTGTCTCAGCAGTTGTGCAAAGCCCAACAGTGGAGTGACATCTTTAAAGTACCAAAATGAAAAAGAATGATGGTTCTAAATTCTGTGCACAGCAAAGGTAGGTTTGAAAACTAAATAAATAATGCTTTTTCAGAAAAAAAATTGGAGAAATTCAATAGATTCACTACAAAAAAATGTTGAAGTTCTTGAGCAGAAGGAATGGGATATAAGACAGTAATTTGGATCTCCACAAAGAAATGATTTGAGGAAGTACTTAAAATGTACATAAATATAAAGAACATTTTACTTATATTTAATAGCTCTTAAAATAATTGATGGCCTACTCAAAAATAAGAACAACAGGGGCGCCTGGGTGGCTCAGTCAGTTGAGCGTTCGACTTCAGCTCAGGTCATGATCTCACGGTTCGTGGGTTCGAGCCCTGCATCGGGCTCTGTGCTTATACCTAGCTCAGAGCCTGGAGCCTGTCTTCAGATTCTGTCTCTTCGTCTCTCTCTGTCCCTCCCTTGCTTGCACTGTCTGTCTGTCTCTCTCTCTCTCTCAAAAAATAAATAAAACATAAAAAAATAAGAACAATATACTGAGGGTTTATAACATATGTAAAAATAAAATGTAAATAATAATATAAAGATAGAAGATTCTTAGACAACGTGTGTTAGTTACTATGTGCTTTAAGATGTTTTCAATTCTGGGTTGAACTTAAGTGCAGATTTCATTTTCACCTAAAATAATAAGGCTGTTCACATGTCTAAGGAGTTGAAAACTGTAGTTAAGTTGTCCTTTTTTTTTCCTCTTCTTTTTTACAGAAATCCAAAACTTGTCTAGAGGGCAATCAGTAAATCTCATCTTCAGTCTGCAATCAGCCTGCAGCTTACATATTGTCAAGCTGAGCAGATTTAGAGAAAGGGAACTTCCTTGAGTCCTACCTGGGTTGGAAGGGAGAAAGAATACTGTAGTTTTATTCTGCAGTCTGTCATGTGCTTTCATAAAACTGGCCACTTGCTGATATTCTTCCTCACTCTCAAACCCAAGCAACAGTGGAAACTCTTCAAAATTTCCTTTTGCAATATTTTCCCAAAACTTCATTTCCCTTTAAAATCCAAGAATCTCGTCACTTGACATCAAAAGGTGTTCTACAGGGTCTTATAGAGATTTGTTCAACAGGTTCATCAGATTTTAAAAAATGTCTGCAAAGGAGGCTTATTTCTGTAGCCCTTTTCATTTCAAAGTCCTGAACAAACTCGAGTCCTCTATTTTCTTGAAAGTGCTTTGTAAGTCCCTTTGAACCCAAACACCTTACGAGAACTCTTCCTCTGCTAAGCCCCCAGGTTTCTGTATGTAGCAAGGGGCTTATGCAAGTTGGGGCGCCTGTGGTTGACAGCGTCTGACTTAGGCTCAGGTCATGATCTCACGGTTTGAGAGTTCAAGCCCCGCTTCTGGCTCACTGCTGTCAGCGCAGAGCCTACTTCAGATCCTCTGTCCCCTTCTCTCTGCCCCTTCCCCATTCCCCACTTGCACTCTTTCTGTCTCTCAAAAATAAGTAAACATTAAAAAAGCATTCTCTCTTTTATTTAATGTTTATTTATTTATTTTTGAGAGAGAGAGCATGAGCAGGAGAGGGGAAGAGAGAGAGGGAGACACAGAATCCAAAGCGGGTTCCAGGCTCTGAACTGTCAACGCAGAATCTGAAGCAGGTCCCAGGCTCTGAGCTGTCACCACAGAACCTGACGCAGGGCTTGAACTCACGAATTGTGAGATCATGACCTGAGCCGAAGTCGAAGGCTTAACTGACTGAGTCATCCAGGCCTCCCCCCAAAAAACATTCTCAAGTGAATTAGTCTTGATTTAATAAAGGTAACCATTTTTTTGTAGCATCTTTCCAAATTTCAGCTCTAGGAGGTTTTGACACTAGCATCTCTCTGTAAAGAAAACAGTAGGTTGTGTCATTAACACCTGGATTTTTTTTCTTTAAAAGGAGGCTGCAGCCAACAGTTGATAGGCCATCATCAGTTCAGATGCCAACACAAGTTCCTTTCATACAGACCTTTTGTTTCCAGATATAAAGACAAACATTTAATACATCTTGGCCTTTGCTTGTTTCAGGCAGTTCATCAAACCATGATCTCCAATAAAACTCTAAGCCACATCTTGCAGAGACCTAGGTTCCGTGGAGCCCCAGTGGAGAAACTCTGCTCCAGGAATTGTAACATGCATCCTTAATTTGTCACAGTCCACTACAAGTTAGTATTCTAGCACTTTATGTAAAACGGAAGAAACTTGCAACAGTTTATCTCACTTACCACCCTCTATTCCTTGTGCTATTGCTATCATACATTTTATATCTACTTATTTATAAATACCACAGGACTATGCTATAATTTTTACAATAATCATCAGTTGACCTTTAAATATATTAAGAAGAGAAAGAGTTGATGTGGTCAGTAGAATGATGGTCTCTAAAATATGTCCATGTCCCAATCCCCAGAATCTGTGACTATGTTAGGTTACGTGTCAAAGGGGAATTATGGTAGTAGATGGAATTAATGATGCTAATCAATTGACTTGAAGAAAGGGATATTATCTTAGATTATCCAAATAGACTCAGAGTAATAACAAGGATCCCTAAAATGGAGAAAGAGAGGCAGAAAAAAAAAATGGCAGCATGAGAAGGACTCAGCTTGACATTGCTGGCTTTGAAAATGAAGAAGTGGGGTCACAAGCCAAGGAATGCAGGTGGCCTCTAGAAGGCAGAAAAGCAAGGAAATGGAATCTACTCTAAAGCCTCCAGAAGAACTGTTAACACCTTAATTTTAGCTCGGTGAAGCCCATTTCAGGCCTCTAACCTCCCAAATTAAGACAATCAATTTGTCTTGTTTTAACCCACTTTGTGCTAATTTGTTATAGTAACAATAGGAAACCAATATAGATCGTATTTTGATTTACTTTTTCAGGTGCTCTTTATTTCTTCCTGTAGATTGAAATTGTCATATCATGTCATTTACTTTTAAAGAACATCTTTTTGTATTCCCTGTAGTGGAGGCTGGCTAGTAATGAATTCTCTCAACTTTCTTTTATCTTTATCTATTTACCTTTCATTTATGGATATTATTTTCTCTAGATATAGAATTTTTGTTCAACTTATATTTTCTTCAGTTCAGCTCTTTAAAGTTGTCATACAATTGTCTTTGGGTCCCTATTGTTTTTCATGAGAGAAATACTTGTTTCATTCCCCCATACGTAATTCTTTTTCCTCTGGTTGTTTTAAGATTTTTTCTTTCTTTTCTTTTTTTTTTTTTTTGTTTTGTTTTGTTTTGTTTTCAGCAGTTTGGTAGGACACAGGTCTGATTTTCTTTGTGCTTTTGCTACAAGGAGTTCACTGAAAGTTTTGGAACCGTAAGTTGATGTTTTCACCAGATTTGGGAAATTTTCAGCTATTATTGTTTTAAATAGTTCTCCTTCCCCATTACATAATTTCTCTGTTTTCCTTTTGGTTTACAATTGCATGCATGTTAGGCTGCTTGATGTTGTCTAACAACTTACTAAGGCTTTGTTTTATTCATCTTTTTTCTCTTTTTCTACAGATTGGATATTTTTGTTGATCTTTCTTCAAATTCACTGATACTTTTTTGCCGTCTCCAATCTGATGTTAGACCCATCCAAAGAATTTTTTATTTCAAATATTATGTTTTTAGTGCAAGAATTTTATTTTAGTTTTTTTTTAATAGTTTTCATTTTTCTCCTGAAATTCCTCCATCTGCTCACTCACTATAGCCATCTTTCCTTGTAAGTCTTTGGAAATATTTATAGTAACTGCTTTAAAGTCCTTTAAAGTCATATGGGTCATCTCAGGGTCTGTTTCTATTGACAACTTTTTCTCTAATCTTGGGTCATGTTGTCCTGTGTCTTTACAAGTATTTTTTTAAAATTTTTTAAATGTTTGTTTATTTTTGAGAGACAGAGTGCGAACAGGAAAACGGCAGAGAGAGGGGGAGACACAGAATCCAAAGAAGGCTCCAGGCTCTGAGCTGTCTGCACAGAGCCCGAGGCAGGGCTCAAACCCATAGTGTGTGAGATCATGACCTAAGCCGAAGCTGGACTCTTAACCAGCTGCGCCACTCAGGTACCCCTAATTTAAAAATTTTTTTTTTTAATTTTTTAATTTTTTAGTAAGCTACATACCCAAAATGGGGATTGAACTCATGACCCTGAGATCAAGAGTCACATGCTCTACCAACTGAGCCAGCCAGGTGCCCCACATGTTTAAATCTTTTTTTTTCTCTTTAGAAATGTATTCATTTATTTATTTATTATTTTTTGAGAGACAAAGAGCGTATGCAAGCACAAGTGGGGGAGGGACAGAGATAGAATCCCAAGCGGGGCTGAATCTCATGAACCCATGAGATCATGACCTGAGTCGAAATCAAGAGTTGGACAATTAAGCAACTGAGCCACCAGGCACCCCTAATTAATTTTTTTAAAGATTTTACTCTTAAGTAATCTCTATACCCAACATGGGGCTTGAACTCACAATCTGGAGATCCAGAGTCACATGCCCACAAACTGAGCCAGCCAGGCACTCCACATGTTTAATATTTTTTATCCTAGACATTGTAGATAATACATGAATTCATCTTCCTCTTAAGGGTTCTAATTTCTATTCTAGCAGGGAGCTAAGTTACTGATGACTTTAGCAGCTGATAATTTTGAACTTGTGTAAGCTTAGTTTTTATATTTTTAGAATGGCTCTATTTCAATTTTACTCTTAGCCTTAGAGCAAATCTTTAGTCCCAGGAAATAGTCTTTACTCCAAAGGTGTAGCCCCTTTTGAATTTTGCTTAGAAGCTTGAAATATTTACCAAGCCCCACTGACTTGGTAGGGCTATGGTCTGAATGTCTGTTTCCCCCTAAATTCACATGTTGTAATCCCAAGACCAAGTGTAATGGTGTTAGGAGGTGAGCCCTTTCGGAGGTGATTAGGTCATGAAGAGAGACCTTATGAATGGGATTAGTGCTTTTATAAAAGAGGTCCCACAGAGCTCCTTAGCCCCTTTTCATCAGATGTGGATACAAGAAGCCTGGAAGAGGGCCCTCACTCCACCATGCTGGCATCTTGGACTTCTAGCCTTCTAGCTTCAGAACTGAGTAATAGAGGTGCCTGGGTGGCTCGGTCAGTTAAGCATCCGACTCTTGATTTCGTCTCAGGTCATGATCTCAAGGTTCATGAAATTGAGGCCAGTGTCAGCCTCCATACAGCCTCCTTGGGATTCTGTCTCTCCCTCACTCTCTGCTTCCCCCTGCCCCGTTCTCTCTCTCTCTCTCTCTCTCTCTCTCTCTCTCTCTCAACATAAATAACATTAAAAAAAAACTGTGAGAAATAAATTTCTTTTGTGTATAAGCCCCTCAACCTGTGATATTTTTGTTATTTGAGATTTGTGATATTTTGGACTAACACAGTGTGATTCAAAATCCAAACTCTGCCTCTTCTATGTTGACAACAATTGAAATCTCTTCTCCATTTTTTCTAGCTGTTCCTTTTCTCATTTTTTTTTTTTTGAGATCAGATATATGCAATTCATCCAAATACTTGAAGGAAATTTGAATATAGATTTTGGGACTCCCATCTCTATGATTCTCATTTTCAGAATGTTCCCCCCTTAATTTCCAGCTGTTCCAGTAGCCCCAAACTCTGGTCTCTGTTGCCTTAATCCAGTAAGACTTCAGTTTAAGTTCTAGCTACCCTCTGTTGCACTCACTGGGCAATGCCCTCAGAGGGGTGAAACTGTGTAAACATGGCTCTCACCGAGTGTGGTTGCCTTTTCCAGGGTTAAGTCCTCTTTAGTTGAGGCCTGCTTTTGGCTGGTCTCCGGTTATTTTTTACATTTGTAGAGCCCAGAATTTGTTATCCACGGGAGGCTTAGTCCAATATAAGCCACTGTTCCTTTACTGGAAGCAAAACCTCCATATTGCTTTTTTAATTTAAACACTAGCTTTTAAAAAGGCTAGACCCAGAGCACCTGGCTGGCTCAGTCAGTAGAGCATGTAACTCTTGATATCAGGGTTGTCAGTCCGATCCCCATGTTGGGTGCAGAGATTACTAAAAAATAAATGGACTTTAAAAATAAATAAATAAGTAAAATAAAATCTTAAGAAAAATAGATTTTGCCTCAATCTCTTAGAACCAAACACGTGCACCCACTGGCCCCAGGTAGGTGCATAGTCTCGTGCCCACACTCACACACGCGGGAGCACACTCACAGGTAGTCACATACCAAGGGCAGTGGCAGGGGCAGCGGGTACCTGCTCGGATGCCATTGCAACCCTCCAACCTTTCAATTCATTTGCAGTCCAACCCCCAAAACTACACCTCCCAGACCGCCCCCCTCAGAAAACAGTGCCTTTCCCCAAACCACATACACAAAGTAAAAGTTAACTAATTAATGGCTAGTATGGAAAATGATAAAAAATTAAGATGACACTGATATTCTTCTAAATAAATAGTACATTAGTTTTAGGCTCAAAGGGAATGAGACCTGATCTGGATTATATAACATTTGTGTTTGCCTTGTTGTCAGACCTTGTTCATAACTTTGGAACAGTTGTTGGCTTTTCTTTATACCTATTAACTTGGAAATCAAGTCAGACAGTAACATACGGGAAATATCTCTGATATTAAGTACTCTTTGCCCAATTAGAAGTCAGAAATATGTGTTATAGTGTCAAGTGTTAGAGTGTCTGTAATATCGCTCTGGACTTAGGAAGTCATAGGAAGAAAGAGTGCAGAAATGTCATCAATCACTATTGAATTTTGCCAACTCACTTGTATTCACAACAGGAACTGTGAAGGTGTGGGACCCAAGACAAAACGATGATCCTGTTGCTAATATGGAACCTATACAAGGAGAAAACAAGAGTGGACCGTGGCATTTGGTAAATTATTGAAGAACTCTCGCATTTGATGTATCAGATGGTAAAAAGCACAGTGCTTCAAGGAGTCCCTAATAGTCTGTAGATTATTCTGATACTTTCTTGAGGCAAATAGAGATGGTAGTTAATGTCAGCCTCTGGCTCGTAGGTTTGAATACTCACTTTGGTACTTCTTGGCTGAGTGAGGTGGGCAATTTACCAAGCTTCTCTGTTCCTTAGTTTCTTCATTTATAAAGTACAAGTAATAATAAAATTTACCTAATTTACCTAATTTATGAGGATTCAATGAATTCGTATATGTAAAGTATTAAATTATTAAGTGCTCAAAAATATTTGCTACTATTATATACTTGGGTTTAATGAGAATGCGGACCTAGTTAGAGTCAAGTGCCATTAATGGAGCTAAGCAGGGTCTGAAACGCAAATGGCGGCCTAATACACAGAGGATGTTTATTTTCTAGAACATCATTATGCCATTACAGAATTATTTGTTGTACTTTGATAACTGTATTCCTCTGTTACTATACTTAAAATGAATATTGATTTTGTAGGGCTAATCGATGTGTGCCCTAGTATCTCTTACTGAGAGCCAAAACTAATTTTTGCTACTAAAAAAATTAATTAATTAAAAAATAAAAAGACTAGAACAAGTGGACCAAACTATAGCATTTTGTACTAGAGATCAGTTTTATAGGTAATATTTATCTTCGATTTTCTAAATTTTCTGTACTGTGATTTTTTTAATTAAAAAATTGTTTACTTGATACAACTTGCATGGAGAGGGAGAGGCATTCCAAAGAGTGGGAAGTACATAAAGTAAAAGGTGTGTTTATGTGAAGAACATTAGTCATCTTTGGGTCAGCTGTTGAGTGGGAGCAGGATGGTTATGCAAGGGTGGAGAAGTGTAAAGAAACAAGGAAACTCTGCCATATCAAAGGCAATTTACCTTAACTCATTGCCAAATAGCTTGAGTTATAAACCTGTTGGATTACCTTTTGTATGTAGTAAAAGAATAACCAAATCTTCCATAGACAGCCTTAAATATTTTATTGAAAATTTCCAGAGGCGCCTGGGTGGCTCAGTTGATTAAGCATCCAACTCTTGATTTCGGCTCAGGTCATTATCTCATGGTCATGAGATCGAGCCCTGAGTTGGGCTCTGTGCTGAGCATGGAGCCTGCTTAAGATTCTCTCTCTCC
>CM053571.1:36882153-36938892 GCA_028646485.1 Cryptoprocta ferox
GGAGAGAGAGAATCTTAAGCAGGCTCCATGCTCAGCACAGAGCCCAACTCAGGGCTCGATCTCATGACCATGAGATAATGACCTGAGCCGAAATCAAGAGTTGGATGCTTAATCAACTGAGCCACCCAGGCGCCTCTGGAAATTTTCAATAAAATATTTAAGGCTGTCTATGGAAGATTTGGTTATTCTTTTACTACATTCTACATTACTCTAGCCATTTTTACCCTATTAATATGGCTAATTACATTGATTTTCAAATATTAAACCAATCATGCATCCAGTATGTTCTGTAATTCTTTATGTATATCAATATGTATGTATGGATACTATTTAATGGATATTAACTCCATTTTACAAATGAGGAAACTGAGACTGAATAATGTGTTTCCAAAAATCACCTGGACAACATAAGATCAGACAGAATCCAGGACTTGTGTTTTTAGGTTTTTTTCTTAAGTGTGTGTGTGTGTGTGTGTGTGTGTGTGTGTTATTTAAGTAATCTCTATTGCCCCATGTGGGACTCAAACTCATGACACTGAGATCAAGAGTCACGCCATCCTGTGACTGAGCCAGCCAGGCGCCCCTGTTTCTTTTTTTAATTAAACTTTTTTGTTTTGATAAAAGTAAGGATTCACATGCAGTTATAAAAAATAACACAGAGGAATCCCATGTACTGTTTACCCAGTGTTTCCTAATGGTAACATTTTATAAAATTAAAGTAGCCTATCACAACAGGATATTGACACTAACACAGTCAAGATACAGAACAATTACACCACCGCAGAAATTCCTGTGTTGTGCCTTTATAGCTGCACATATTTCCCTCCGTAGTCCCCTGAGAACCACTAATTTGTTCTCCATTTCTTTAATCTTGTCATTTCAAGAATGTTATAGGGGTACCTACATGGCTCAGTTAGTTAAGCATCTGACTCTTGACTTCAGCTCAGGTCATGATCTGACAGTTGTGAGATACAGTCCTGTGTTGGGCTCTGTGCTGAACATGGAGCCTGCTTACGATTCTCCCCCTTGCTCTTTCTCTGCCCCTCCCCCACCTCAAAATACATAAACATTAAAAAAAGAAGAAGAATGTTATATAAATGAAATTGTATAGTATGTAACCTTTTAGAATTTAGTTTTTCACTCAATAATTACTGTAGATTTATCCATATTGCTGCATGTATCAAGTTTTCATTCCTTTTTATTGCTGAAGAATATTCCACGACACAGATGTTCCACAGATTTTTAACCATTCACTCATTGAAGAATATCTGGGTTGTTTTTAGCTTTTGGATCTTAGGCGTAAGAGCCAAAGCCCTATAGCAAAACTGCTATAAGCATTTGTGTACAGATTTTTGTATGAACATAAGTTTTAAAATTTTTTTTTAATGTTTATTTTTGAGAGAAAGAGAGACAGACAGACAAAGAGACAGAGAGTGAACAGGGGAGGAGCAGGGCAGAGAGAGAGGGAGACCCAGAATCCGAAGCAGGCTCCAGGCTCTGAGCTGTCAGCACAGAGCCCGATGCGGGACTTGAACTCACAAGCCGCGAGATCATGACCTGAGCCGAAGTCGGACGCTTAACTGACTGAGCCACCCAGGTGCCCCTGAACATAAGTTTTTATTTCTACAGGATAAATTACCCCGGAGTCCAATTGTTGAGTCACTGTGTAGTTGCATGTTTAATTTTTTTTAAGAAACTGCTAAACTGTTTTCCAGAACAGATATACCATTGTCCATTCCCATCAGCAATGTAGGAGGGATCAAGTTTGCCCCCATCTTCACCAGAATTTAGTGTTTTTATTACTTTTTTTAAAAAAAAAACTTAGCCCTTCTGATAGGTGTGTAGTGATATGTCATTGTGGTTTTAATTTTCATTTTCCTAATGGCTAATAATGTTAAACATCTTTCCATGTGCTTATTTGCCATCTGTGTATTCTTTTTGGTGAAATGTCTCTTCATGCCTTTTGTTCATTTTCCAATAGAATTGTTTTTATGTGTTGAGTTTTAGGACATCTTTATATATTCCAAAAATTAGTCTTTGTCTATTCATCCTCTTAACAGAATCATTCACAGAGCAAAAGTTTTTAATTTTAATGAAATCCAGTTTATCCATTTTTGCTTTTATGGATCATGTTTTTGGTGTAAGTCTAGGAGCTCTTTTTTTACTAGATTTCAAAGATTTCTCACCTATTTTTTTCTAAAAGTTTTATAATTTTTTATTTTACATTTATGTCCATGATACATTTTGAGTTAACTTTTGGATAAGGTCTGAGGGTTAGGTTGCTTAAGCACTGTCTTTTTATTTTTTATTTTTTTAAAAAGTTTATTATTTTTGAGAAACAGGAGAGAGTGCGAGCAGGGGAGGGGCAGAGAGCTAGGAGACAGAGGATCCGAAGTGGGCTCTGTGCTGGTAGCAGAGAGCCTGATATGGGGTGGATCTCACGAACCATGAGATCATGACCTGAGCCAAAGTTGGACACTTAACCCATTGAGCCACCCAAGTGCCCCAGCACTGTTTAAATGAATAAAAAAAAAAAGCATCTTTCTTCCACTGATTTGCATTGGTAGCTTTGTCAAAAATCAGTTGGGTGAATTTATGTGGGTCTATTTCTGGGCTCTCTATTCTATCCCATTGATTTATGTGTCTATTCACCCATATCACACTGTCTTGATTAATAAAGTATACAAAAAAATATTGAAATGGAGAAGATTGATTCCTACTACTTTGTTCTTTCTCAAGAATTTTTTAAATTATTCTTTTTTTTTTTTTTTTTGCCTTTCCATATACATTTTAGAATGGTCTTGTTTATATCTACAAAAATCTTGCTTGGATTTTGATAGGAATTGCATTAAACTTTCACATAAAAATGGGAGAAATTGCCATCTTTACTGTGTTGAGTCTTCTAATCCATGAACACAATTTGTGCATTTATTTAGATAATATACTTCTTTCACCAGTGTTTTGTAGTTTTCAGCATATAAGTCCTGTACCTGTTTTTATGATATTTACACCTAAATATTTCATTTTTTGAGTGATTATAAATGTATTTTTTAAATTTATTTTGAGAGAGAGAGAGGGAGATAGACAGCACATGCATGAGTGGAGAGAGAGAGAGAGAGAGAAAGAGAATCCCAATCAAGCTTCCCCAACAGGGGTTCAACCTCATGACCGTGAGATCATGACCTGAGCTGAAGTCAAGAGTCAGACACTTAACCCAGGCATCCCAGTGGTATTTTATTTTATTTTATTTTATTTTATTTTATTTTACTATTATTATTTTTTAATGTTTATTTATTTTTGAGAGAAAGCACAAGTGAGGGAAGGGCAGAAAGAGAGGGAGACAGAGAATACAAAGCAGGCTCTATGCTGACAGCTGACAGCCCAATGTGGGACTTGAACTCAGAAACCTCAAGATCATGCCCTGAACTGAAGTTGGATGCTTCACTGACTGAGCCCCAGGTGCCCCATTATTTTTAATGTTGGAATCCACATATTAATTGCTAGTCGATAGAAACATAATTGATTTTAATATGCTGATTTTGTATCCTGTGACCTAAAGGAACTCACTTATTAGTTGTAGGAGGATTTTTGTACATTCCTTTGGGTTTTCTATGTAGACAATTATGTCATCTGCAAATAGGGGCAGTTTTATTTTTTCTTTCTTGATCTGTATGCTTTTTATTTTCTTTTCTTGCTTTATTGCCCTGGCTAGAAAATCTAGCACTATGTTGCATGAGAATGGTGAGAATAGATGTTTTTGCCTTGTTCCTGATCTTAGGTGAAAAGCATTATCAGTCACCATTAAGTATGTTATCTAAGGGACCTGGGTCACTCAGTCAGTTAAGCATCCAACTCTTGTTTCGGCTCAGGTCATGATCTCACAGTTTGTGAGATCAAGGCCAGCATCACGCTCTGTGCTAACAGAGCTTGGGATTCTCTCTCCCTCTCTTTCTGCCAGTCCCCTGCTCACAAGTGCACATGCACACATACTCTCTCTTTCTCAGAATAAGTAAACATTAAAAAAAAACTTTAAAAAAGCATAATGTTATCTGTAGGTTTCTTGTAGATGCTCTTGATAAAATGAAGAAAGTTTCATTCTATTCCTTCTTTTCTGAGCATTTTTAATCATAAATGTGTACTAAATCTTGTCAAATGATTTTTCTGCATCAACTGATATTATCATGTATTTTTTTCATTTTTACCCTATTAATATGGCTAATTACATTGATTTTCAAATATTAAACCAATCATGCATCCAGTATGTTCTGTAATTCTTTATGTATATCGATATGTATGTATGTATGTGTGCAGATGTATGTATACATGTGTATATATGTGGATGTCTGAATTCCGTTAATATTTTGTTCAGAATCTTTACATCTATATTCGTAAAGGATATTGTTCTGTAGTTTTCTTTTTATGTACTGTCTTTGTCTGGTTTGGTATCAGGGTGATAGCTTCATAAAATGACTTAAGAAAGCATTCCTTCTTTTATTTTCTGGAAGAAACAAGAATTTACATGTAATTAGCATTAATTCTTCTGGTAGTTGGCATCTATTTTTTCAGTTTGAGATCTTCCTGATTCTTGGTATGTTGACTGAATTTTTGTTGAAATGGACATTTGAGATATTATCAGACTGTGAGGGGCACCTGGGTGGCTCAGTTGGTTGAGCGTCCAACTCTTCGTTTCAGCTCAGGTCATGATCTTCCAGTTCAAGTTCTTCGAGTTCAAGCCCTGTGTTGGGCTCCAAGCTGACAGTGCAGAGCCTCCTTGGGATTCTCTCTCTCCCTCTGTCTCTCTATCCAAATAAATAAATAAACTGTAAAAATTAAAAAAAAAAGACTCTGAATCTTATTTAAACCTTCTGTTTTAGCTGGCTTCTTCTGATAGCACTCCAGCAGGGAAGAGGTGCAGATGGGAATGCTCCCTCGTTATTTTCAGGTGGGTTAGAAGTTCTCTATTTATAGCTCATGTGGGACTCCTTGTTATTGCTGGGGGGGGGGGGTCGTGTTCTGGCTTCCTGCTAGACCTCCACTGATATCTCCATCGCTGGGGTGAGAAGGAGCCCTATTACTGCTCTCCATGTAACTTCTGTTGACACCAACGTGGGGTAGAGAAAAGTGGCCTTGTAGCCATTATCCCTGTGCAATGGCGAAGGTCCTGTATTTCCACTAGGCTTCCCATGACACCACCACGGAAATGGGAAAAACATTACATTATTGCCTGGTGGGGGGTGGAAGTCCAGGCTCCCCACATGATTTATACTGTCATTGTGGAGCACATCATTTCCTAATGTGGGTAAAGTTCCAGGTCCCTCCTTAACTTTCTTTTTGCAGAAAAGTTTTGGAGCTAGTGGGGTGTTTTATTTCCACCTGAAGAGGATGGAAATCTAGACTCCCCATTTTGCTTTTCCTTGTGTATGTAGGGGTGAAGAGAGATTTTTCTGTGGTGTTTGGCTGGGTTAGATTGGTTGTCTCAAAGTTTTCTTTTTTTTTTAATTTTTTAATTTTTTGAGAGGTGGGGTAGGGGCAGAGGAAGACAGAGAGAGAGAGAGAGAGTGAGAGAGAATCCCAAGCAGGCTCCACCCTCAGCACAGAGCCTGACGTGGGGCTTGATCTCACGACCGGACCTGAGCTGAAATCAAGAGTTGAATGCTCAACTGACTGAGCCACCTAGGTGCCCCTCAAAGTTTTCTGTGTTACTGTGTTCCTATTTTCTTGGTTCTTTGGTTAGAGTAGGGTTTTGTTTTTGGTCTGTGCCTATTAATGTGTCTAGTTTTGTGAGCTTCTCTAGCACCCAGTCCAGGATAAATAAGACAAAAAGCAAACCCAGGGGATTCACCACCATGTCATTCCTTGGGCTCCAGGGTTCCTAGCTTATCTGTCTGTCTTCTCTCCACTCTTCAGAGTTATTTATGTTTGTGCAGTTGTAAGTTGTATTTAATGGCAGAAGTAGGGAAAAGTATACTTTTCCAGTCTTACTCCCTATTTCTAGTCTTTTTATCTCATGCATTGAGGCAATAATCTCTACCTTACTATAGAAAATAATAAGGTATCTCAAAGTGTGCAATTAGTGTCAAATGCAGAAGAGATTGTTACAGCTTAAGGACACTTCATGAAGCAAAAACGACTTGAGTTCCCATCCTAATAAGTAAATGCCATCGCATAAGTCCTGTAATTCTCCGAACATTATCTAATAAAGAGCTCAAAAATAATTATCATGCCTTTGGCTTTTACCATGTGTCAGGCACTATGTTGATTGTCTTATATGCAATTAATGTTCTCAACAAGAAAATGCTGTAAGCATTATTACAACGATGAGTTTTACCATTGAGGAAAAGTAAGGTTTAGAGACTTTAGTAAATAAGCCAGGTCTTGCATCTGAGCTGATGGTATCTGAAACCAAATACTGATCTTTAACAGCTCTGCCGTATAGACTCATTCCTCAAAAATAAAATAAATGCATGCAGAAGGGACCTCTGGACACCATCTGCCTGGTTCAAGCCAAAATGAAAGTATCGTAGACTACTGAAATATTGAAAAAATATGGGCACAAACAGTGATTGGAATCAGACACTCCAAAGTGAGGTGTGGAGACACCAAACAAGAAATAAACAAAAATATTTAATATAAAGGTGAGCATTGTATGCCTGACAATTTCACTTGCCTTAGTGATCCTCAGTTTCTCTATGGGAGGATGATGTTCTTTAATTGAATGTGATGTAAGATGTGCCAGCATTATGAATCACAGAACAAATGAAATATTTTATGTGGCTTTAAAGCTCTGGAGCCTCAGGGGAAAATACATTCCTGGTCAATGAAGTGTGATGAGATTGTGTATCAGTTCTACCTTTTCAAGTTCTATAAAAGTACTTTGCCTTTAATGATTGATGTTGTCCTTTTCATTAATCAATTGCATTGCGATGATATCATCTTTGAATTCATTCTTTTTCTCTTTGAACATATGGATCCCTAGGAGTGTCTTTCTAAACAAACGCCTCATAATTATTTGAGGACTCAATCTGAGTTGATCTTTTCTTGTTCATATTCTTCTGCTTATCTCCTAAACTGTCTGCATCCATTTCAGTAAATAATCTTGGTCTTTCTTCCTTGCCTTTTAAATGGTATCACTTCTAAGAGCATCTGGTTGGAAGAATATCTCCCTAGAGTTGAAGTCTATGACAACACCACAATGTCAGAGCTGTATAGGGATTTAATAAAGGAAGGTAGAACATGAGCTATCTCTTAAGATATATGGAGCCCCTCTACTAGTCTGTCAACACTTTCCTTGCCCTTCATTCATTGTAATGATCAATTAAATAGACCTTTGTTTACCAAAAACCAAACACCATTTTTCTTTCATTCTATTTCTTTTTATGTTTTTTGTCACATAGAAGTTTACAACTATGACTTTATGCTACATTGAGTAATATTTTTGATGTTTTTATATGGTACTCATTTTGAAATTACAACATTCTACTCCAAACTCCAGGAAAGTGTTACTATTTTTCCCTTTTACAGGTGAAGAAACTGAGGCAGAAGTAATTAAAGGACGTGACCAAGTTCACACAGTAAGTGGTATAAGCAGGATTCAATGAAAGGAAGTCTGATTTTGAAATATCTTGGGGGTACTTAGTCAATTGAGCCTCCAACTTTGGCTCAGGTCATGATCTCTCACAGTATGTGAGTTTGAGCCCCATGTCAGGTTTGCTGCTGTTAGTGCAGAGCCTGCTTCGGATCCTCTGTCTCTCTCTCTCTCTGTCCATCTCCCGCTTGTGCTCTCTCTCTCAAAATGAAATAAACATTTAAAAAAATTCATATCTTAACCAATATGCTATACAGCCCCTGGCTGATTCTGATATTGAAAGGCCATCTTCATTTTTGTTGAGTTCTTCAAAACATTAACATGGCATCAACATATCTTTCACTTAAAAAAAAAAAGCTTCCCCCTCCATTTTCCCTTCCTTTTTTGCTATTAGGTAGAACCATATGATATCAATGATATTCTACCATTCACAAAAATGGCGATGTCATATATATATATAATCACCTGTCATATATATAATATATTTTTTAAGATACTGGTCTTTCTCAATATAGCTCTTATGTTTCATGTTCCTTGACCTCTTGAATATCCATGCACTCCCTCTTAATGTTCAATCCTTTTACAAGTCTGTAGAACATACAACTAGAGTGATACTATATAAGAATAAGAAATTTGGGCCTCACCTTCCTTGTAATACAGGCCTATTGCCTTCTGACTTGCTACTTTGAACATCAGTTTGTACATTTACTGTAATATTTATGTTGAATAACGTAGGACAATAGGGATAAGAGTCATGATTTTAGTGATTTACACTAGTGAGTATGTTTTCCCTGTTATTTATCTGGGTTTGAAAGAAATAAGCCAAGCCAAAATAAAGTTGGAAAATTTTTCAAAGTTAGTTTCTCTTTTCAACATTTTCAATGAATATGTATTAAGTACCTACAAGGTACTGTCACTCTATATGACATTAAGGTGTAGAAAGATATAAAATAAAAAAAATATATATCATATTGGTCCTGCAAAAATTTACTTTTTATTGTTATTTTTTAATGTTTATTTTCTTTTTGAGAGAGACAGAGCAGGAGCAGGGGAGGGGTACAGAGATAGGGAGACACAGAATCTGAAGCAGGCTCCAGGCTCTTCAGCTGTCAGCACAGAGCCCCACATGGGGCTCAAACTCATGAACCACAAGATCATGACCTGAGCTAAAGTTGGAGGCTCTCTCACCTTATTGTTGACTAACTTTGCAATTATGATTTTTTTTTGAAATGGTGGTTGATAGTTCTGCAAAACAATTTCTTTTTTTTTGCAAAATAATTTCTGATGATAAGCTATACGGGTAAAAAGACCATCAATCTAGCTTCCTTTTCTTAAATATGGACATGGCTAACAAAAAGGCACTCCAAGTTCTATGGTCACCTGGGTTGGTTGGCCTCACAAGCATGGGTTCAGGGAACACTATGGACACAAAGGGTCCCGAGATCAAGGTTCCATCATGCTCTTGGGATTCCATGCAACACCAGTGGACTTTATACTGGGGGTTGAGGAGGGCAAGAGAGCCAAGCCTTTTCCTTGGCCTCCTACTTCAAAGCTGGAGTGATGGATATTTCATACCTTTGAGATCTCATGTTATTTAGTAAGGGGGGTTCTTTTTCAGGTTCACATCATTTGCTTCTTCATTTGGAAAACATTTGCTAAGGGCCTGCTTGTATGCCAGGATTAATGCTAAAATATATGAAAATGGATAAAATATGGTGGTTGACCTTGAGGGGCTCATGATCCAGAAGTACAAACAATTATAAAATATGATGATAGCTAAAGTGGGGGCCTGTGAGTCATCTACTACAGAGGAATAAGTAGTTTGCTTCCTTGAGAATGGGCACCAAGGAAATCTAAGGGAGTTTACTGAGGAGGTGACATTTCAGCTGATTTATGAAGAATAAGCAGGTGTTTCAAGGCAGAAAGTGAGCAAAGGAAGCCACTACAGAAGGAGAGAATAAAATTTGTTTATGCTAGCTTGTTTGTATGTACCCGAACTTACTTGAAAAGGAGTCAGAGACAAGATTTCAAAGTATGTTTAGGCTATGCTAAGATTAGACTTTACCTTGAAGCACACTAGAACATGACATTTTCTAACTACATTCATCGTCTTTTAAAAAATTGTTTAATGTTTTGTTTATTTTTGAGAGACAGACAGAGCGTGAGCAGGGGAAGGTCAGAGAGAGGAGACACAGAATCCGAAGCAGGCTCCAGGCCTGAGCTGTCAGCACAGGCCCCAGTGCAGGTCTCAGACCCACGAACAGCGAGATCATGACCTGAGCCGAAGTTGGCTGCTTAACCAACTTAGCCACCCAGGCGCCCCATTCATTGTCTTTTAAAAAGCTGATGCAGGGGCACCTGAGTGGCTCAGTTGGTTGAGCATCTGACTCTCGATTTTGGCTCAGGTCCTGATCTCACTCTGTGCTGACATGGAGGATCCTGCTTGGGATTCTCTCTCTCTCTCTCTCCCTCTCTCTGCCCCTTCCCTGCTCTCTCTCTCAAAATAAACAAACTTAAAAAAAAAAAACTTTTAAAAAGCTGATGCCCAGATCAGACTAACTAAAGCCTCTCCTTTGCTCAACAGACATTACGTTATATCACTAGTATAAAACTACACAGTGCACTAATTACCTAACATTCACTCATGCAACTCATCTTTTTAAACATCTGTTGTATTTAAGGCATTGTGGAGGATGAATGAAAGCCTTTGAACAATCTCAAGGCAATTTTTCTAAACAGGAAAATTTGAGTATTGATAGATTAGATAAGCAATAGCCAATTTTTTTTTACATTTGAGGGGAAAAAAAGAAATAGTCTCTCATTTAAGGCCAAGTTTTGGCTAATTAGAGACTGATGAGTTAGCATCCTATTGGGTTATTTGGATCTCATACTCCCTTCCTATTCTTTTTGTTTGGCAATTTTATTCTCTTCCAGTATATCCATTGAAGAACGAGCAATTTCAAAGCAAGACACTGAAGCTTCTAGCACTCGGGTTTTCTTGTGGGGCATTTTGCCTCTGCACATAGCCTGTGACCCTTGAGGAGATTACTTTCAAACAACCTCATATGTTTAAACATGTTAGCATAGTGTTAGGTTAGCAAAAAAAAGAATGAAGCAAAGAGTAATTAGCAACTGTGCTGACATGCGTTCTTATATCCCTTGTTTTCTCAAATATCCTTATGATAAATCCCCATCACTAGAAAGAACGTATACATAAACCTCTTCACTTCCAAAAAATTTGATCTCTGGTAAGCACCCCAGGTTTTTATGATTAAAAACTTCTAAATGGAGACTTCTGCTTCCAGCTATGACAAAGAAGCTTGTATTAGACTAGCATTCCCATTAATATCAGGAATAAGTTAAGGGTCTTCTTTTTCACCACTGTTATTTAGCCAACATAAGCAGATAACAAAAATAAATAAAAATAAAAGTTGGAAAAAGTGAAGTAAAATCATCATTCTTTGCTGATGGTATGATTGCTTACCAGGAAGAGCAAGAGAATCCAATGAAACACTGTTAGAAACAATAAGGAAATTCAAAACTCATAAGAAACTTTTATATAGCCAGTTAGAAGGAAAAAACAATTGAAAAAAGGTAAAATATACAGAACGTGTGAACAATTTATATGAAGAAAACTAAAACACTATTGAGGGACACACACACACACACACAAATGTACCAAAGACATACTATGCTCTTGTTCAGAAAATTTCAGCATGACAAAGATGTTGATTCTCCCTAAATTAATCCATAAATTCAGTGTAATCCCAATAAAAACACCAAGATAATTTATTTTGGAACTATCAAACTGATTCTAAAGTTCAAACAGAAACTAAGCAAATAAAAAGAGCCTGGGAAAGTCTAAAAAGAATAAGAAAAATAAGATAGTAAAATCTATTTCATAAGCTCTAACATTTTAAAATGTTACTAATGCCTGCATAGAACAGAACCTGGCACGTACATATACCATTGTTGAATAAATGAACAGTGAAATCAATGGGCTTATCTGGAAAACCCAAATCGGACCCAAATTCTTATTGGAATTTATCATGTGCAAAAGTGGGATTTAAAAGTCATGGAGGGGGGCGCCTGGGTGGCTCAGTCATTTGACTCTTGATTTTGGCTCAGGTTGTGATCTCAGGGTCATGAGATAGAGCCCTCCAATGAGTTCTGGGCTGAGTCTCGAGCCTGCTTAAGAGTCTCTCTCTCTTTCTCTCCCCTTCCCTCTGCGCCTCGTCCGCGCTCACTAGCGCACTCTTGCTCTCTCTCCCTCTCTCTCAAGAAATAAAAATAAAAGTCATGAAGGAACGCCTGGCTGACTCAGTCAGTAGAACATGTGACTCTTGATCTCTGGGTTGTAAATTCAAGTCCCATGTTGGGTGTAAAGATTACTTAAGAAAAATAAAATCTTAAAAAAGAAAAGTCATGGAGAAAGGAGGAGTGGGGTGCCTGGGTGGCTCAGTTGGTTATGCATCTGACTTCGGCTCAGGTCATGAGCCCCATGTGGGGCTCTGTGCCGGCAGCCCAGAGCCTGGAGCCTGCTTTGGATTCCGTGTCTCCCACTCTCTCTGCCCCTCCCCTGCTCACACTCTCTTTCTCTCTCTCTTAAAGATAAATAACATTAAAAAATAAAAAAATAAAAAAAGAAAGGAGGAGTTATTCTATAAATGGTTTTGGGACAACTGGGTAACCAGTTGGAAAAAAATTAACTGGAGCTGCTCCTCACGCCTTATGTACTATGAATTCCAAATAAATCAAATATTTAAAACTTAAAAAACAAACTATTAAAGTACTAGAGGAAAAACAGGAAATTAAAAAAATAATTTCTGAAACCATAAAAAGATAGTTGAATTGGGCTATAGAATAGTAAAAATTTTCTGCATTATAAAAGCCATTTACTATGAACACAATCAAAAGAGAACTGACAATTTGGGTAAAACATTTGCTACCCACATCCCCAAAGCCTGTAAATTCTTTACTAAGAAGAGTTCTACAAATCAGAAATAAAGCAAAACAAAGTGACGACTACCCCTACTCCTCACACGCACAACAGAAAATTTGGCAAAGGACACGAACAGTTTACAAGAAATAAAAAAGGTCTTTAGACACAGGGGACATTTAACTTCAATCATAAAAAGTAAAATGCAAATTAGACTTCTAAAAAGATTTCATGGCTTTCTCCTCAGATAAGCAAATACCACAAATCTTGACATCACAGGATTGATGAAGGTATGGCCCTCCCATTAGTCATTGATTAGTCAATATCTGTTCAAATTAAAACTGCACAGACCCTTAAAATGGCAATTCCGATTCTAGGAATTTAGCTTACAAATATACTTTTAGGGTGCCCGGGTGGCTCAGTCGGTGGAGTATTTGACTCTCGGTATCAGCTCAGGCCATCATCTCATGGCTTTGTGGGTTCGAACCCACATCGGGCTCTGCACTGACAGCGCAGTGTGGGGCCTGCTTGTGATCCTCTCTCTTCCTCTCTCTCTCTTTGCATCTATACATTTATTTTTCTGCATAGCACTCATCACCATCTGGCATACTATACATATTTCATTGCTTGTTTGGTGTCTGTCTTTCCTGTTCCCCCTCTACTAGAGTATAATTTCCGTGAAGGCAGATTTTGCCCACTGCTACGTCTTTGCCATCTAAGAGTGCCTGGCACAAGGCAGACACTGAATAAATACTTGTCAGATGAATGAATAAAAAAATGAAAAGATTTGGAAAGATCTCTAAAATCCATTTTGCTCTTAATTTTTAAATTAATTTTTTTTAATGTTAGAAAGAGATAGAGCATGCACATGAGTGGGGGAGAAGGGCAGAGAGAGAGAGAGAGAGAGAGAGAGAGAGAGAGAATCTTAAGCAGGCTCCACACTCAGCACGGAGCCTCACTCAGGGCTCAATCCCACAACCCTGGGATCATGACCTGAGCCGAAATCGAGTTGGATGCTCAACTGACTGAGTCACCCAGGCACCTCTAAAATCCATTTTAAAGTGAAGAAAGCAGGAGGCACCTGGGTGCCTCAGTTGGTTAAGCGTCTGACTTCAGCTCAGGTCATAATGTCATGGTTCATGAGTCTGAGCCCCACGTCAGGCCCTGTGTTGACAGCCTGGAGCCTGGAGCCTGCTTCAGATTCTGTATCTCCCTCTTTCTCTGCCCCTCCCCTGCACACATTCTTGTTCTCTCTCAAAAATAAATGTAAAAAAAAAATAATAATGTGAAGAAAGCAGAATGCAGTCGTATTCTATTCTTGGTGTAAAAAATTATATACTTACACAAATGTATACACAGATACCCATGCATTTGTACACACTCACACAATCTTGCCTATCTAGAGACTTTCTGGAAGGATATGCAGGAAGCTGTTGCCAGTGGTTGTCCCTGGGAGCAGAGAGCAGAGCTGTGTGGATAGCCATTGTAGGTGAAAAAGAAACTAGATTTTTCACACTTTGCCCTTATAGTTCTTGAATATTATTCCACAAACATGTGTTATGTAATAAAAAACTCATTTAAAAAAATTACTGGGGTGCCTAAGTGGCTCAGTGGGGCACCTGGGTGGCTCAATCGGTTAAGCGTCCAACTCTCAGCTTCAGCTCAGGTCATGGTTAGTGAGTTGGAGCCCCATGTAAATATTTATCTGCCAGTGCAGAGCCTGCTTGGGATCCTCTCTCTCCCTCTCTCTCTGCCCTTCCCTGCTCATTTGCTCTCTCTCTCAAAATAAATAAACTTAAAAATTATTTTATTTATTTATGTATTTATTTAAAGTAATCTCTACTCCCAACATGGGACTCAAACTCATGACCCTGAGATCCAGAGTCACATGCTCTACTGACTGAACCATCCAGGTTCCCCAATTTTAAAAAAATTATCGATTGGGGCACCTGTTTGACTCAGTCGGTTAAGCATCCTATTTCAGCAGTCTGTGGGTTCAAGCTCCGCGTCAGGCTCTGTGCTGATAGCTCAGAGCCTGGAGCCTGCTTCGGATTCTGTGTCTCCCTCTTCCTCTCCCCCTCCCTACTTATGCTCTATCTCTCTCTGTCCCTCAAAATAAATAGACATTAAAAATTTTTTTTAAAAATATTGATTTAAAGAATGAGCCTGAGAAAACAAAACTTCTGAAAGTGACAGATAATTAATAACTAGAGGCACAAGAGGCAAACATAGAGAGCCGAATGTTCCAGGGAGGAGGGAAGGAATGTTGGAGAGGGAGGAGATGTTTTCTGTGCCTTTGGCCCTGAAGAGCTCAAGCAGCCTCACCTTTGTGCCTTCGTCCCCTCCATCTCCACGGTCTCCAGTCCCAGCCTTCCATTCCTTGTGGGCACCTGACATGTCTGTGCTTTACCTTACGTGGGTCTAGCTGTTGGGATGCACTTTTCTCCCTTGTCTACTTAAAAAACCTATTCATCCTTGGTGAAGCCATTTCTTCCCTGTTTGTGCTTCCACAACAATTTGTTCTTATTTCTATTTAGAACTAAATACCATTATTTTGCTTACAAGTTTATTCATTTATTTATTCATTTATTTATTCATTTATTTATTTATTTTTAAGTAGGGTCCTTGCCCAACATGGAGCTTGAACTCACAACCCTGAGATCAAGAGTCACATGCTCTCTGGACTGAGCCAGCCAGGTGCCCTGTTTATAAGTCTTTTTACTCTTTTATGGTATCTGTCTTTGTGTCCATATATGTTTACACACCTGCATGCTCCTTGAAGGCAAGAGCTGTCCTTCATCATTGTTCTCCATTGTTTACACAGTAACTTGCATGGAACAAGCCTGACGCACAGTAGGTACACCCCCAAAATGTTCATGGATGACCACAATCCTTTCCTTCATGTAGCTTGCATATTCACTTTAAAATTAGGAGCAATTTCTATTGGAAGATCAAAGGACGACAGACTTATTGACTGGCCTTAGAGACTGTTAGTCATTAGCACACTCAAGGTATAGTAGAATGCCCACCAATAACATTCCCCAGGGAGAATTAAACTTTTAAAAAGTTCAATAAGTGGATTTTGTGGAAATATGCAAATTCACCTGAAAGAGGTCGCACCAATAAAAGGTGACCGTAACCAGATTAAACATTAGCATATACAAAGAAAGAATGTGTCCATCACCAGCCAAGTTAGCAGCTTCCTTAACAAACAAGAGATGGAATGCAAAGGTCCTGGGGAGAGCCATTCTGTTCTCTTCATTTTGGCAAGACTCTCCTTGTTTGTGGGGATGAATGCTCTGGCTCTCCTACCAGAGGCCAATAAACACTGATTCCTCTAATTAACCCCCATTGTTCATTTTCCATATTTACCAAGTAAACCTCCAGTTATGCTTTCACTCCCATGTAGGTCGGCCTTTTTGGAGAACACATGCTGTTAGTGATGACTTTAACATTCCTGTGTTTCTGACTATCATAGTTTTCATTGCAAATCAATGAGTTATTTGGCGCTTAGACATCAGGCTACATTAGTGTGAATGTGTTGTTGGAAATTAATATGCTCTTTAATTGCTGATAAAATCAGAGTTCTGATTCTGCAAAGCTGAGGATCAAAGGCTGGCCATGGTACGTACCCCAAAGAATACTTCTCCAACCAGAATTGTCCCATCTCCCAAGTAAGCCCTGGGAGACAGTCAGCTTACTTCCAGGGCAACCTTAGGACAGCCAACTGCCTGCATGCAATTTGACAAATATTTATACATAGACCCCCTGTTGTATGCCAGACACTATGATGCAAAGACAGAGAGGAAAGGGGTCACTCAGGTATCCCAAATGCTGTGGTTCCTCTAGTTCAGTTGTTCTTAGCTCTAAGGATCATTGATTATGAAATCCTAAAATTTTAATGAAATTAAAACAAATCTTACACAGAAAATGCACAGAATCTAGACTGTTTGCATTTAGTTTACTTTATAGCATTGAAAACTCATTCCTTTGCCATATAATATAGGATGTGCTCTGGAATCAGACAGGTATGTGCTGAAATATTTGGCTTTATCATATATTAGCTGTGGACACTGGACAAATTACTTATTCTCTCTATGCTTCAGTTTTCTGATCCGTGAAAGGGAATATTAGTGCTCCCCTCATAGGACTGTTTAGAATTGTTAGACATTATATATGAAGTAATAGCACAGTCCCTAGTGTGTACAAACCAATGAATTACTGCTATAAATGTAATTATGCAAAATATTGTCTTCATTATTTGAATGCCAATAAAATAAAAGGCAATCCTAACTTTACACAATAGTAAATTCCAGGGGCGCCTGGGTGGCTCAGTCAGTTAAGCAGCCAACTTCAGCTCAGGTCATGATCTCAGGGTTCGTGGGTTCAAGCCCTGCATCGGGCTCTGTGCTGACAGCTCAGAGCCTGGAGCCTGCTTCAGATTCTGTTTCTCCTCCTCTCTCTGCCCCTCCCCTGCTTATGCTCTGTCTGTCTCTTGAAAATAAATAAACATTTAAAAAATAGTAAATTCCAGTGAAAGGATGCTTTGGATATGAGTAAGAAATTAGGTTATGTCAAAAAAAATAAGTTCGGTTATGTCATACATGTCATCCACTTTATTTCCATTTTTTAAAATGGCAATAAACACTGAAAACATTGGCTCATATAGGTCAAAGAACATACCCCAAGACTAAGTTTAATTCATGGTTCATCATGACCACTGTAAATCAATGGAATGATCTTTTGTTAGGTATATCACTGAAGCTTTCTGTGGGCCAAAAAGGATGATAAATTCATGTTTTAATTTTTTTTAATGTTTATTTATTTGTTTTTGAAAGAGAGAAAGAGTGCTAAGCAGGGTAGGGGCAGACAGAGGGAGAGAGAGAATCTCAAGCAGGCTCTGTGCCCTCAGCGCAAAGCCCCACACAGGCTCAAACTCCCTAACCGTGAGATCATGACCCGGAGCTGAAACCAAGAGTTGGGACACTTAACCGACTGAGCCAACCAAGCGTCCTAGTTCATGTTTTAATTTTAAAGTCATCTGAGCAGAAGCAACATTCAAAAGAATTCTATGATGTTTGGGGGGTCTTGAAAATTTCTGCTTATAGATAAATTAATGAGACTTTCTCAATGGGCTTTAGACCACAGAAAGTCCTTATCCTCACGGAAAAGTTTACATTGTTACTTGCATTCTATCTTCACTTCATGAAATGGCAAGGAGCCATAAGAGTTGGTGGGTTCCTTTTAGCAGTATCCATAACACCCTGTATAGAACCATAAATCAAAATATTTGTTTTAGGGGCATCTGGGTGGCTCAGTTGGTTAAGTTTCTGACTTGATATCAGCTCGGATCATGATCTCCAAGTCATGGGATCAAGCACCACGTCAGGCTCTGTGCTGATCATGGAGTCTGCTTGGGATTCTCTCTCTCCCTCTCTCTCTGCCCTTCTGCCTCTCTTTCTCTCTCAAAAATAAATAAACTTAAAAAATGTTTGCTTTAGTCTCATGGTCAAAAATATCTATGTAACACAACCAGGAATGAACTCCTTTCAATTAAATTGTTCTGAAAAGTCTTGTCTCTCTCTCTCCTTTTCTCTCTCTCTCTCTCTATCTCTCTTTCTTTCTGTGTCTCTCTGTCTCTGTCTTCTCTCTTTAGAGCACACATACAACTTAAGCATGAAGTTCAATCACATACTTTAAGATGTATTCTTTGGAAAGTTAGTCGACTAGGTATAATAGGGAATAGCTTCCTACTCTGATCTCTTTTCTCGTCAAAATTTCTTGAAAAGGCTGAGGTCAGGACCAGGCTCTGATAGAGTTGATGACTCTCACAGCAGTAAACAGGATTCCTTTGAGAATTGCTGGCACAAATCAATTCCTGTTGATGCTGAGGGCACTGAGTCATGACAACGCATGGAGCGCCTTCAGCGAAGCCATCCAACCAGGTATGTTACTGAGTCCAGAGAACCAAACACTCTGTCCACAGAAAGTTTTCCTTGACAAAGATATTTTTTCACCATTTGGAAAATGATGATGGCTTGTCAAGTTTCCAAAAGGGGATCACTTCTTGAGGGGTACCAGTGTGCAAATAAAGGATGAGGACAAAGAGCTGCTTGAAATAAGAGGCATCAGCAGTTTCATGCAGTTGTATGCCTACTGAAGGAAAGTGGTTTAGGAGCCAGTTTAGGGACCTGTGTCCAGATATTAGAAGAAAGATCAGTGATTCTAAAGGGGATCGTGCCTTTTGAAACGGGTGTGCCTTCAGTTTTCTTCCTTTGCCCCAAGCAATAAACCATTTCAAATATTTCCAGGATACACGCTTCATTGAGTTTTCTACAATTCTGTGTCTTTTTTTGCTTAGTATAAAAAACAGGGATGTTTTAAGGTTGCCCCAAGACCTGATGTGCAAGTCCAATTTTGTTAAAGTTTTGGCCTTTTAAAATGAAGCATTTTCCTATGAAACAATTTATCCAAGTCCAGGCATTTTCTTTTAAAAATTACTTTATTTATTTTTAATGTTTATTTTTGAGAGAGAGAGAGAGAAGGTGCAGGGGAGGAGCAGAGAGAGAGAGAGACAGAGGATCTGAAGCAGGCTCTGTGCTGACAGCACGGAGCCCAATGTGGGACTTGAACTCAGAAGCCGTCAGATCATGACATGAGCCAAAGTCAGATGCTTAACCAACTGAGCCACCTAGGCGTCCCCCAAATTACTTTAAATTCTAGCATATTTTAAACATATGAAAGTACAGAAAATGATATAACAAAGAGCTTACCACCCTCACTGAGTTTTAACAAATGTTAATGACTTGGAATTTTATCTTAGATTTTTTATTTTTAAAGAAATAAAACATAAATGAAGCAAATTACAGTTCCTCTACCTATTCCTTCCATCTGTCCTCAGAAAGAACTAATGAACTTAATTTGGTGTGTTTGTGTTTATATTACAAAAGTACAGTGAATCCCTGGATTGCGAGTAACTTGTTCTGTGAGTGTTCCACAAGATGAGCAAACATTTCTAATAGATTTGATGCCTTGCAATACGAGTAGTACGTGACGCCGAATGTCATGTGAGCACAACTGAGCCAATGGTTCTTTTCTCTCTCACTGCAGGATTGTGGGTGATTGTCTCCCATGCTTGGATGCTCAGTCTCAGGCTGTGGTGTTTGGCAGAAATCAGAGGTTTTTCAGAACGTTGGAAGGTGCCCACAACTGGCACTCGTGTATTTTTTGTCACTTCAAAGCACCTATGGACAGTCCTTTGCTTTTCCATACAAGAGTAAGCTTAGGAATGCTTTGCTTCATTCTAGGTCAGGCTGCCTGCAGATATAGACCCTTTCCTCTGCTGTCTTATTACCAGTTACGTTAAATACAGTATATGACGAGAGTTGATTAATATTGTACTGTAGTCAACAGCCGTGCAAGTGTATACAATGGCCTCCATGCAGAAAAAGGTTGAAAAGAATGGCAGTGAGAAGAAGGAGATGATTAAGGTGGACATTAAGAAGGAAATCATTGAGAATTATGAATGAGGTATGTGAGTGGCCGAAATTGCAAGATTTTATAAGAAGTGTACACATCTGCATTTCATCTGCAGAGGAGGAGGAGAAAAAGGCGGAGAAATCCCTCACTTCAAATGAAATTAGGGAGATGTGTAAAATGTGGGAAACAGTGCGAAATTTGGAGAAAAGCACCACCGAATAAGGCTGTAGCAGTGCGAGCGATGAATTTGTTTAACGACAGTGCAGTGTCACATTTCTGCAAAATCCTCAAAAGGAGGCAAAAGCAAGTGTCATTGGATAGGTTCCTTGTTAAAGTTGCATGAAAAGAAAAAGATTCCATTGAGCCAATAGATCGCAGTGATTCTGTTAGTGGTAGTGAAAGTCATCCTACACCATAACCCTCCTCTCTCTTGTCTCCCTCACACCAGCCATGAAGCTTTTTAAAGGTAAGTGCAGCCTAATTTGTTTATTTTTCTTTATATTTTGTATTTTATTATTTTGTATTATATTACAGACTTGTAATCATTTTTATATGAATATTTTTGGGTTGTGGAACAGATCGTCTGAGCTTCAATTATTTCTTTTTCTATGTTTATTTATTATTGAGACAGAGAGAAACAGAGCATGAGTGGGGGAGGGGCAGAGAGAGAGAGAGGGAGACACAGAATCCGAAGCAAGCTCCAGGCTCTGAGCTGTCAGCACAGAGCCCGACGTGGGGCTCGAACCCATGGATTGTGAGATCATGACCTGAGCCGAAGTCAGACACTCAACCGACTGAGCCACCCAGGCGCCCTGCTTCAATTATTTCTTATGGGAAAATGCACTTTGATATACAAGTGCTTTGGATTGCAAGCATGTTTCTGGAACAAATTATGCTCAGAAACCAAGGTTTTACTGTATGTATTTGTCAAATATATACATACATTTATTTCTTATTGGACATTTTAGAAATTTATATGACTAGTATACTTTACATATTCATTTGAAACTTTTTTAAATTATTTTTTTAACTTTAGAGAGAGCGCGAGCAGGGGAGAGAGGCAGAAAGAGAGAGAGAGAGATAGAGAGAGAGAGAGAGAGAGAGAGAGAGAATCTTAAGCAGGCCCCATGCTCAGCATGGATCCCACCACTGTGAAATCATGACCTGGACCAAAATCAAGAGTCGGACACTTAACTGACTAAGCCACCCAGGCACCCCTGAAACTGGTTTTAATTTTTTAATTTATTTTATTTTTGAGAGAGAAAGAGAGAGAGAGAGAGGCAGAGAGAGTGGGTGAAGGGCAGAGAGAAAGGAGAAAGAAAGAATCCCAAGCAGGTTCTGCAATGTCTGCATAGAGCCTGATGTGGGGCTCCAACTCACAAACCACGAGATCATGACCTGAGCCAAAATCAAGAGTTGGATGCTCAACCAAATGAGCCACCCAGGCCCTCCTGAATCTTTTTTAAAGATGTTTCTGAGATGCTATAAATGTTTCATTGCACCAGTAAACTGTATATATCCACTTATATATCCACCCTCCTGCTAACTACAGGTACATTTCCACTTTTTCACTATTACAATAGGTGCTGCAGTGAATAAACATTTATATCCATGTGTCCCTGTGTTCATGTCAGGGTTTCTCTAGGGTAGGTACCTAAGAGTACAATCACTAGATTGTCAGGAAATCACATCTTCTACTTAACCAGATAAAAGGGGAAATAGTGTGTTCCTTTACTCTCAACACTTCTGACACCAAATGTCAGGGGGCGGGCGTTTCTCACACTAACCAGTTCTTCCACTCTTTGAATACCAACTGAGTGTTCTACAATTCAGTTGTAACACTAAGTACCTGGAATTAGCACAGACCCCACAGGTTAATGACCCAGACTCACAAGACTGCAACAGTGAGTAAAGATGACCCCTTCAAGAATTTTGACTAAACACTGAAAGAGAAATGAGACTGACCAGATCAGATTCCAGAGTCAAGGAACTCTTTTTGCTTTAAGAGGGTGTGGTAGTCAGAACAATGGCCTCCTGAGGTACCTCGGTGGCTCAGTGGGTTAAAGTATGACTCTTGATTACTGCTCAGGTCATAATCTCACAGTTGGTGAGATCGAGCCCCATGGCAGGCTCTTGTGCTGACAGCCAGGAGCCTGCTTGGGGTTCTCGCTCGCTCTCTGTCTCCGCGCACCCCCCCCCCCCAAACTCTGCTCATGCTCTCTCTCTCCTCTTTCTCTCAAAATCAATAAATAAACTTAGAAAAAAAATAATGATACCCAAAGAGTACCTAGGCCCTAATCCCTGGAACCTGTGAATATATTAAGTTATAGCAAAAGAGTAATTAAGGTTGAAGATAGCTAATCAGCTATCAGCTAATCAGCTGACTTTAAAAGATTATCCTATGAGATGCCTGGGTGGCTTAGTCAGTTAAGTGTCCGACTTCAGCTCAGGTCATGATCTCACAGTCCCTGGGTTCGAGCCCCGCCTCAGGCTCTGTGCTGACAGCTCAGAGCCTGGAGTCTGCTTTGGATTCTGTGTCTACCTCTTTCTCTCTGCCCTTCCCCCAATCACGCTCTGTCTCTCAAAAAATGAATAAATGTTAAAAAAATTTTTTTTAAATAAATAAAATAGATGATCCTGAAATATACAAGTGCTTCCAATGCAATCATAGGATCCTTAAAAGTGGAAAAGGGAGGCAGAAAAGAGAATCATAGGGATTTGTGATTATGAAAGAAAGGCACAGATAAATACAACATTGCTTATTTTCAAGATAGGCGAAGAGGACCTGAAGCCAAGGAATGTGGGAGTTTCTAAAGGTTGGAAAGGGCAAGGAAATAGATTCTTCCAGAAAGCCTCCTGAAAGGAATGTAGCCCTGCCAGTCCCCTCAATTTTGATCAGTGCCAGGTGGGACATCTAGCACGGAACTATACAATGATAAAGTTGTATTGCTTAAGATGCTAAGTCTGTGGCAGTTTGCTAGGGTGGTAGACAAGTAATACAGAAGAGATTATTAGAGTTCATTTATATATAGAAGGGAATGATCTAATAGAGAAGGAAAAACTGATTATGCACGAGGGGAGAGTATAATGGTAGGTACAAAGCCCTTGAAAGGGAAAGACACAAGTGACAGGACTGCTTTTAGATGGAGTAGAGAACTTCATCTAAAAGTAAGAAGGCAGGGGTACCTCGCTGGCTTGCCGGTTGAGCGTCTGACTCTGGATGTTGGCTCAGGCCATGGTCTCATGGTTGTGAGATGGAGCCCCACTTCAGGCTCCGTGCTGAGTGTGGAGCCTGCTTACTCCCTCTCTCCCTCTGCCACTCCTCTGCTTGTGTGCTCTCTTTCTTTCTAAAATAAAAAAGAAAGAAAAATAAAAGTAAGATGGCACAGAGTCAATCAGATATAGGAAAGTGGGTAGAGCTGTCTGAGGAAGATGAGGAGTTCTACTCTAATCAGTTCTACTTTAGTCAGTGAATATGATGGCAAGATCATCAACTGAGAGCAAGTGTGGGATGAAGTATTGGAGGCTTAAGGGACTGATGTGAGCTAGTCATCTTGGAGCACAGGAGAGCACGTTTATTAGGATTGCAGGATTGCCGGATTGCCAGACAGTATGGACTGTCCAGCTGAGACTAGAGTCATGCATTTATGTATGTTTGTATTTATTTTACAGCCAAGTTAGTTAGCATATAGTGCAATAATGATTTCAGGAGTAGAATCCAGTGATTCATCCCCTACATGTAACACCCAGTGCTCATCCCAGTAAGTGCCCTCCTTAATGCCCCTTGCCCATTTAACCCAACCAGCCGACCCAAAACCCCTCCAGCAACCCTCAGTTTTGTTCTCCATATTTAAGAGTCTCTTATGTTTTGTCCCCCTCCCTGTTTTTATTTTACCTTTCCTTCCCTTCCCTTATGTTCATCTGTTTTATATATTAAATTCCATATATGAGTGAAGTCCTATGATATTTGTCTTTCTCTGACTGTATAGTCCTTCACTTAAAGTACTTAGAAAGCATGCCCTACGGGGTTTTTTTTTTTTATTTAAAAATTTTTTTTCAATATTTATTTATGAGAGACAGAGTGAGACAGAGCATGAATGGGGGAAGGGCAGAGAGAGAGGGAGACACAGAATCCCAGAAGTTGGATGCTCAACTGACTGAACCACCAAGGTGCCCCCCCCTCTTTTAATGTTTATTTATTTTTGAAAGAAAGAGCTTGAGCAGGGCAGGGGCAGAGAAAGAGGGGGACAGAGGATCTGAAGCAGGCTCTGTGCTGATAGCAGAGAGCCTGACGTGGAGCTCTAACTCAGGAACCATGAGATCATGACCTGAGCTAAAGTCAGAGGCTCAAGTAACTGAGCCACCCAGGTGCTCCCCCCACCCCCGCCGCTGTTTTTAATTAACCATATTTAGCTGAGCAGGTGCAGGCACAGAGGAGGTTAATAACAATACATTTTAGACATGTAAGCTGAGTAAGGAAGTTAGGACATGAAAAAAGTGACAATGAAAAATTGGTAGGATCGATAGCACAAAAAATGGTTGGAGTGGGAGTAATGGAGTAAGTGTGCTGGAGGAGTAGAAGGTAGTGGTCAGAAAATGTGATGTTTCAACTGAGAATCTGGAGGTGTACTAGCCAGTGATGATGAAGTCAAGAGACTGACATTGGAGATGTCTGACTAAAGAGGGGTAAAGAGGAAATGATGATTGGAAGTGAAGTCAAGCATCTGAGATGCCAGGAGACTGGACAGATTATCTTTGCATGTTATCACTAAGAACTGACATAAATAGGAGAAGACAGTCAGCCAGGAGCTAAGATCCTCAGGGAGTCAGAGTCGCTGGGAAGCCGGCCACTAACTACGACAAGGAGGTTGCTCCTGCTAGGCTCTGGCAGGTCTGGTCAAAACAGAAGGTCTTTCCTATCAGGAATATATTCTGTAAGACAAGCTATAAAGTTATAAATGCCCCGTACATTATTTTCCTTTTGACGGGAAAAATATGAAATAGGATGTATCAGGGTTCCTCTGTGGTACACTAATCTATATGTTTGTGCTGCAAATAGAAGATACATCTGTGCATGAAGTCACCTATTTCAGGCATCAGTAAATAATAATGAAATCAATTAGAAAAATGCAGACAAGGGGCGCCTGGGTGGCTCAGTTGGCTAAGCGTCCAACTCTTGATTTCAGCTTAGGTTCAGGTTCATGATCTCACTGTTCGTGAGATCCAGTCCTGCACTGTCACAGCACGGAGGCTGCTTGGGATTCTCTCTCTCTTTCTGTCGTTCTTTCTCTCTCTCTCTCTCCATCTCTCCCTCTCTCTGCCCCTCCCTGGCTCTTCTCTCTCTCAAAATAAATAAACATTTTTAAAAATGCAGACAAAATAGTATTATACAGTATTATAGAAATATGTCAGAGTAAATTAATGAATAATTTGGGTTGCTTTTCTGGATTTTTGCAATGTTTATGGCATTTTTCAAGTTGTTCAAACTTACAATTTTAAAAAATTTATTGCTTATCCTACTTATTTTCTTACTCATTCTTTTGTTTTTTCTTCAGTTAAAACAGCAGAAGAGTTGATTTATTGAACACATGTTACATTCAGCCACAAATGAAAACAAAATCAGTCCCAAAAGTCACAGGTCCAGGGCAAAGGACCAAAAGGGAAGGTTTTGGTATGAGCAAGGCGGGTCTTATGGGTGGTCTTTCAATCAGATGGTGATGGATATTCTAGATCCATTCAACCAAGTTCTAGAGAGTAGGCATGCAGTCCAACAATTGGTAGCAGCCTCCCTGAAGTCTGGCTTTCCTTATATCTGCTGCTGTGGCTCCATGGGTGCACAAGCTAGGGGTTTACTTGGACCTTTGCCTCAACTTTCTTCTTCTTCTTCTTTTTTCTTAAATGTTATTCTATATTTTTTTAATGTTTATTTTTGAGAGAGAGAGAGAGAGCAAGCAAGTGAGCAGGGGAGGGGCAGAGACACATATACACACACACACACACACACACACACAGAATCCGAAGCAGGCTCCGGGCTCTGAGCTGTCAGCACAGAACCTGATGTGGGGCTTGAATGCATCAGCCGTGAGATCAAGACCGGAGCAGAAGCTGAACGCTTAACCGACTGAGCCACCCAGGCGCCTCTCCTCTTTCTTCCTTTACACTTAGGCCTGCACATTTGTTTCTTCCTCCACTTGGCTCTCATGGCACGGGGGTTTCCAAGAAGATGGGGCTAAGGCCAAGCACCAATTCTTTTTCTTAAAGAAGGTTCCCTAAGTTATATAAGCTTCAGGTACCACAAAACCTAGATCTTTCCTGGAGAGGCCACAAGTCTGGCCTGAGATTATTAGCAGTCAATTTAAAAAGGGAAAACTCACTAGCTATATGACACATAGTTTTACTATGGTTTAAAAACCCCCACAAAACCAGTAACAAAAGGAATATGTAACTATTCTTTTTTTTTCTTCCACAGAATGGAATTAGAATATATATTTGATTATGTAAACTAGTTCTTTCATTTTAACTGGATAAACCCTACTCCATATCTTTTATTTATTTAGTTAGTTAGTTATTTTCCTACTCTATCTTTAAATACCTTTTTATAAAGTTGGTTTTCATGCTTTTTTGACTCAGCCAACCACACAGAAAGAACTTCACACCCTGACAGTGCCCTCTTGCACACACAACCGAGACCAACAGGTCACAAACAACACACTTATTTACAAGGAGGGCTTTTCTCTAAGATTTTTCTTTTTCTTTCCTTTTTAAAAAACTCCAACAGCCCACTAACTCAGTCATGACCCCCTGTGTGAGAGGCTCTGTCGGATACCATCATTTTATTTTATTTTAAAATTTTTTAAATTATTTTTTTATGTTTATTTATTACTGAGACAGAAACAGCGCGTGAGTGAGGGAGGGGCAGGGAGAGAGGGAGACACAGAATCTGAAGCAGGCTCCAGGCTCCGAGCTGTCAGCACAGAGCCTGACACGGGGCTCGAACCCACGAACCGTGAGATCATGACCTGAGCCGAAGTCGGACGCTTAACAGACTGAGCCACCCAGGCGCCCCTAAAATTTTTAATTATTTATTGAGGTGTATTTGACACATAATGTTACATTAGTTTCAGGTATACAATGTAGTCATTCAACAGCATTATATTTTATGCTGTGCTCACTACAAGGGTACAGTCTGTCACTGTACAATGGTATTATAAAACCATAAAACTATTTTCATATTAACGTCAGACATTTTTCCTAGTTTTTTTAAATAATAGGAACACTAAGTAATATAATGAGCCACATCTTTATAAACAGCCTACAGAAAATACAATACATCTCATAGAGTTCTTTCTAATAGTGTCAATTAATAGGAACTTATGATGTAATTCAATAAGGAGATGTAGAAGTCTCTATCTGGCCTCATTTCAGATTAGATTGCAAAGTATCTGGAAATCTGCAAAATGGATAGATTAGGCTTCCTGTTAAACACAACAGGCTGGACACATGGGTTTACCTCTATTCCCTCAAGTAATTTCACTAAAACAAAAGTAAAGTAATAAATCAGTCACAACGAAGAGGATGGGAGATGAGAACAAAAGGTGGGAAGATGGAATCTGGAAAACAGACATTAGCAGAGCAGAGCAAGATGACTTCTAACCACCCACAAGAGACAAAGCCAATGAGAAGTAATCCTTTTTGTCTGGAAGAAAGCTCAGAAATTGGAGGCAGAAGCATGTACTTCTGAAAGCCAAAGAAGGTAGTGAAAAGGCAAGAATTAGTTGAAAATCCACATAAGGAACCGGTAGACGCTTAAGTCCCTTCTGTAAGGCCCAGTAGCGAGAAGACTGTCTCTGCTGATCCTGGCAGAGGACTGCAAGTTCTCACTTTGTAGTGGTTGAATCACAAAGGTACTGAACTTAAGTACACCAGGAATACTGGGCATAGGTATGGGGTAAAACCTGCATATCGAGTAATGAGACTTCCCAGTCCTCTCTCTCTCTACTTAGCACGGGAAAGGGCTGACAACTGGTAGCACAGGCAGAAATGCAGTTTCTCTCAGGGAAACTGATCTGGCCAGGAGAAGAGCTCCACAGATGCTGACATTTGATACATGTCTCCACAGAATGCCTGGGTCCAAACATCAGCCTCCTAAATGAGGACCATCAGTCAACAAGCTCTGCCTTGTCACAAAAGAGCATCCAGTCAGCTTTTCAGTACTTCTGTCTTAAATATGAATGAACAGCAGATGAGGAAATCCTCTAATACAAGAGATAAAGACTAAATCAATCAAAAAGAAAAAAAAGGAACATATAGATAAGAGACCCAGTTTAGGACGAGCAGAAGAAAAGTTAGAGATTTCCTTAGGGAGTGAAGAGATGGTGAATCTATGACACAAGAACAGGATGATATGGAAAAAGAACATTTAGAGAATAAGAAACATATCTTACAAAAAAAATGGTGGAAGAAACAGAAAATTTGTAGAAAGGTTGGCATATAAGGTGGAGGAAATTTCACGGAAAATACAATAACATGCCAAAGAGATGGAAACTGGGAGAGAAAAGATTAAATATTTATTAGAGAATGTTTAGAAGTCCAACATCTATTTAATAAGGCTCTAGAGAAAACCGAGAAAACTGAAGAGAAGAATACCAAAGGTATAGGACAAAGAAATTTCCCAACTAAAGGGCCTATGGCAGACTGAAAGGGCCCACCAAGTCCCTAATAAAATAATGAAAAAAGACTAAATCAGGGAAAATTTTCAAGATATTCCAGAAGAACTGGGTAAGAAGTTCCAGAAACTTCCAGAGTGAAAATACAAAGGAATCAGAACGTCACTGATTTTTTCAACATCAACTTTGGAAACTGAAATTATGAAGGAAAGTAATCTCTAACCTAGAGTTCCATGTCCCACCAAACTATTGAGTGGAAAGATAAATTATAAATTGTAATAAATTATAAATCCAGATCACAGCAGGGGATGGAGGGCTCCAGGAGAGATGTCACCAAGAAAAAGAGAAATAGAACTGACAGATTGCCTGGTGTGATTAATTGCACCAACAGGAGGAGGAAAGTTTGGGTTTCAATCTGTGACTGGTATATATGATAAAATGATTTTTAAAATGGCAAGTTTTAACTGAGAAGGAAAAAGAAACAATTGTGTAACTAGAAAAAAAGCTGTAAAAACTGCAGTCTTAGTATACTGCATGGCTCAGCTGTGCATTAACATAAATAAACATTAAATGTTCATTTAACAAAATTATGATATAAATATACCAGGAGTTTAGGAGTAAGAAAAGTGTATGTGTAGTTAGTATAAGAGAGTTAAATGTTCTTTTTCTGTATTAGGAAGTGAACAAAGTATGTCTAAAAATGAAGAAATCAAGAAGTAAAATAGCTGATAAAGGCAGTAAAATAAATATGAAGAGGGGGCACCTGGGTTAAGCATTTGACTCTTGATTTCAGCTCAGGTCATGATATCATGGTTTGTGAGATTGAGCCCAGCTTTGGGCTCTGTGCTGACATTGCTGAGCCTTCTTGGGATTCTCTCTCCCTCCCTCTCTGCCCCTCCCCTGCCCCCGCACTCACTCTCTCTCAAAATAAACACATTAAAAAAATAAATATGAAGATTCATATTAGCAGGAACAGATATAAGAATTCAAAATTTTGGGTAGGGTTTTGGGAGTGGGAAGGTTAGGTAAGGGATTGCTGTCTTTTGTTATAATTCTTACAAAACTAAAGTATTTAACTTTTAAGACTATGTACATGTAACATTTTGATTTTAGAGGGTGAATTGCATATGTTCCAGAAATATTTGCATTGAAGGCACAACAGCTCAATATTCTATTAATTATTTCAATACATACAAAAAGGCTATTTCACATCATAGCTAATCCACTCTCTGGAAAACATTAAGTAAGACTTAACATTTAGAGTAAGAGTCATTCTGACATATTAAAATCTTTTTATTTCTTAGTGTCATCATATTTCCCTTTATTACTAAGGGCGAGTGTATCACCAAAATTAGTTATTTTAGGGCTACCTCACAAGTTCTCAACTGGGGAAGATTTTTTCCCTGCAGGCAACATTTGGCAAAGTTACAACTGGGGGTGAGGGGCAACTAACTATTGGTATCTAGTGGGTGCAAGCCAAGAATGCTGCTAAACATCCTACAATGGACAGGACAAACCTTGAAGAATTATCCAGTCCTAAACGGCAGTAGTGTCACGGTTGGGAAACCAAGCTCTGAGTCTCTGAGAATTGTTTCATCAGAATGCTAAACGTAAAGATCGATGATATGCAAACATTTTGCACTTTAGGACTGACTCAGCTAAGTATCTTGTTGCAATGCTGAAAGCAGTCTGGCTGTAAAATACATCTTTGGAAGTGAGAATGGTAAGTTAAAGACAAAAGGTATAATAAATGATAACAACAACAACAATACCCAGTGCTTTGTACCTCAATAATCTCTTTCATCCACGGTTCCTAGGGCACTTTATAGACTAATAATAACTACTCTCACACTCATATACTACCTTTCATCCAAAGATCTCAGGCACCTTCACAACACTCTCACAATGTAGGAAGTATCATTATCCCCATTTTATATGTAAGTAAACAGAGGCACAAAAGTTAAGCAACTTGCCCAAAGCCACAGGAGTCGGGAGTAGCCATTTCCTGACTCAGAGCCTATTAATACTAAGAGAAGTAGGCTGAGAGTGCAGTGATAAATTTATGTGACATAAGTGTTATTCCAGCTCATTCTATGTCTATCATTTTCAAATTAATATTGTGTATTCACACAATATTCAGTACCTTATCTTTTGCCTGCCTTCTCCCTTCACCACTCTCCCCCCCGCCCCCGCCACTTTTTAGAGACCAAAGACTGTTTGATATCCATTTATTAATCAAAGGGACTGTATTTATGGAGTGCTTTCCTTGGACCAAGCACACAGTGTCGTCTTAAAACAGCTTAAAATTATATGCTGTTGTTGCTGATTTTGTAGTAAAGAAAACGGAGTTTCACAGAATTCAAACAACACATCCAAGATCTCTCAGCTGCTTACGTATTTATGTTCAGGCACACTGTATCTGCTTTCCGCTGTATCCAGCAGCCCTTCCAGGTGAAAATCCTTTGGTAAGTTACAAAGCATATTGATGTCAATCTGTTTATTGCCCGATTCTCCTACCCCCTTAAAACCTAGACAACAAAATACTGTAGTGAATCTGTAACTGAGGAATATCAGGTGGCATAGCTAGGTTGGTACCAGCTAGGTTCAGCCTTTGAAATCAATTCCCAACGAAGACCTTTGATGTTCTAAGGATTTTTCCAGAGCTCTCTCCCTGTTATGCACATGTTTCACCCCCAAAGCCAGACCAAAGACCAGAACTGTGTGACTTTGCCTCTGAGAAATAAATAGCATGTGAATCACTTTCTCCCGATCTTATTCTTAGGGCAGGCACACACTGATTGCCCACCCACCATATGTCACCTGGACAAAGTAGGAATACTAAGTAGGAACAAAGATTTCTGTTAGGTAAGAGTGTGACTCAGGGCTCGCCTACTTTTTTTTTTTTTTTTTTTTTACAAAATGGTGACCTGGCATTTGTAGCGCGTGACAATGATGTGCCCTGGCACCACCTGTATGTAGTGAGGTCTGTCCCTTCAGGTGCGGGACAGTGGCAGTCCACACAGCCCTGATCCAGAAATGTTAAAGGACTTGCATCTGAGGATAAGATATACGGTCTGGTATGTTAATAAAAAAAAAAAAAAAATCAGAGTCAATCACCGCCCCAGCCCACACGAAATCAGCATCAACGCAGCTTTCATTATTTGGGTAGGGAGCTTTGCTGCTAAATTCACTCTGTAAAGAAGAGGCGTAGAGACAGGGCTGAAAGGAGAATTCCAAATAGGAATGGGATGCCAATGCAATACACTGTCAAAATTTGCTTTTAGTTTTCTCCTGCAAGCCTAAGATAGTAGAAACCCTTGACAGTTTGCTGATAATTTAAGCCCCTCCTTTCAGCCGACCCTTTCACCCAGAGACCACAGACTTTTCTCAGAAGGAAGGGCTTAGGGTTGTTTCATTTTTTTCCTGCTCTAGTACATCTGAAAAGTGGGCAGCGACCAGGAAAAGTGACGCGCGACTATTTTCCCATCCTGGCTAGTCAGGCCTGAATCATCACAAGTTGATTGCATTTTCCCCCTCGGCCAGCAGCAGCATTCGAGATTTTCCCTCGAAGAATATGTCTTGTACTTAAAAGGAAGAGTGGTGGGAGACCGGGAGGCGGAGAAGAGGAGCGGGGTGAAGGGCGTGGAGGGCCGTCCCGCCCGGAGTCCAAGCCGCCGCAGGGCCCGCCGCCGCGAGGCCGCGAGCCCAGGAATGTGCGGTCGGACAGGCGGGCGCGGGGCGGGCTGCAGCGGCGGGCTGGCCGAGGCGGCGCGCACCTGAGCACCGGGGGCGGGGCGTCGGCGGGCACGAACCCCCCCCACCGCGCGCCGCGCCCCTCGCGCGCCGTCTCGGCCCTTTCCGCCCGCGCTTCGGCGCCGCTCGGCTCCCCTCCCGCCCCTAGCTCCCTCCCTCTTTCCCTCCCTCCTGGCCCGGGAGAGCCGCGAGCTCCGGCCGCGAGTTTGCCGCAGCTACTTCCGCGCCGCCGCGTCGGCTCACCTGGGCGCCGACTCCCAGACCCGTGCCTCGTCCCCCCAAACTTCTCCCAGGTAGGGGGCTGCCCTGGCAGCCCGCGCTCGACCCGCGCACCGCTCCTCCCGAGGCAGCTGGACCGCTGGTGTCTGTGCGCGTCCAGCCTCCTCTGCGAGTCGCCCAGGGGCTTCGCGCCTCGCCCTGGCATGAAGGTGTTGGTGGCTGGGACCCTGGGCCGACGTGGCCGTAGCGAGGGCAGGAGAGGCTACGCGCCGACAGGTGGCGGGGTCTGGCCCCGCTCCCCCTACCGCCGCAGGCGCAGACCCCGGTGGGGATGAGGCGGGCGGGCCGGGGGTGGGGACAGTCCCTTTCTCCTCCCCTCGAGGGGCGGTGATCGCCCGGGCCCGCGGTGTAGGTGCGTCGGAGAAACTTTGTAGGGTGGGGACTCGGCAGCCACTTGCCGGCGGGGACTGGTCACCGCGCTCCGCGGGGGCGGGGGGCTCTGAGGCGGGTCGCGGGGCAGCCCCCTCAGGCCCGGCGAGGACCTTAACGCTTCCCTTCCCCGCCCCCTTTTGTGTTTCCCCCTCAGGCCGGCCGGCCGCTGGGGGAGCCGGGGCCGCCCCCGCGCCCGGGGGTCGTTCCCTCGCATCCTCCGGGCCGCGGGAGGGCAGAGGCGGCGGCGGCCGGAGCCGGGCCGGGCGGCCTGAGGTGAGAGCCCGGCCGGCCCCACTGGGAATATGGCGACCGGTGGCTACCGGACCGGCAGCAGCGGCAGCAGCACCACAGACTTCCTGGAGGAGTGGAAGGCGAAGCGCGAGAAGATGCGCGCCAAGCAGAACCCCCCGGGCCCGGCCGCCCCCGGCGGGGGCAGCAGTGACGCGAGCGGGAAGCCCCCGGCGGGGGCTTTGGGCACCTCAGCGGCCGCCGCGGCCAACGAGCTCAACAACAACCTCCCGGGCGGCGCGGCCGCACCTGCCGCCCCCGGCTCCGGGGGCGTGAACTGCGCCGTGGGCCCCGCGGCGCTGCCCCGCTCCGCCCCCGGCCCCCGGCGGCCCGAGGACGAGCCGTCTCCCGCCGCGGCGGCCGCGGTCTCCGCCTCGGGGGCACCGCCGGCCCGGGGCGACGACGAGGGGCGGGACGGCGCCCCGGAGAAGGGCAAGAGCTCGGGCCCCAGTGCCAGGAAGGGCAAGGGGCAGATCGAGAAGAGAAAGCTGCGCGAGAAGCGTCGCTCCACCGGCGTGGTCAACATTCCCGCGGCAGAGGTGAGCGGGCGGGGGCCGCGGAGGGCGCTCCCCGGGGCCCCGCGGGGACAGAGTTGCCCCACTCCAGCTCGGACTTTTTATCCTTTCGCTGAGTTAGGCAGGCAGAGGGTGATGGAGTTTTACTCTGAACAAATGCTTCCTGGGAAGTTCCCCAAACCCGAAGTAGGACACGTGCTTTTCAGGCTTCCTGGCTGAGGTCGCAGATTCAGGATCCTTCTTTACGGCGGTGGAAAGACTACTCGTGGCTCCAGGACTTGCCCACTTAGGGTTGTTTATCTGCTTCATCAGTTAGAAAAATTGATTCATGGTAATGACGACATACTCTGTTTAGTTTCCCACGTGTCCTTTCGAAGTTATCGGATTGTTTATCTCTTTTCTCCTGACAGTGTTTAATAGTACCTGTAAAGAAACGTGGCCTTAGCACTCTCCGAGACAGCTGTATCTTTCAGTGTATCCAAGATAGGTATATCTGAATGAGTATATGCCCTGCTCCATATCTAAGCCGGCTTTTGGGAAGAGCGCTCCCCAACATGAGCACGCGCACGCGCGCGCACACAGTTTATTCTGAGTGATACTTGGGACAATAGGAACGCTGTAGCAACCCATAGTTCTTTTTGCTAAGACGATCTTTCCACGTATTTAAGTATTTGGCTCTGCGTATTCTGGAAAACATTTGTGGTAGGGTTTTTGTTTTTGTTTTGTATTTTTGAGCAGTCTCCACATTCCTGCAGGGAGCAACATCTTCCTTCCTATTAGCGTGAGTGGTGAAACATTTTTACTTAGTGTGTAACCGCACCTCTCTCTACTCTCAAAAAAAAGAAAAAATCCTAAGCAAATTTGGATTACTTTAATAGAAGTGCACGGGTTTTGGGAAGTGATTCCACAACCTTGTTTCGCCCAAAGAAGTTGCATCGTTTTCTCATTGGCTCTTTAGGTTTTACTCCTTTTTTCTTCTTTCTTCCTTTTTTTTTTTTTTCTCTTGGCCTTCTCATTTATTCAACTTTGATACCTGGTAAATAATAAGAATATACTAACTTTAATTGTGGTTCAAGTAAAAACATTCAGAGTAAGCTAGGGTGTATGTCAGACATACCCAACTTTTTAAGTGTTAACATGATTTCCATACCTGGAAAATCAAAGTTTGTCTTTAAAGGGTGTATTTTTATATGCGTGTTTCAGATTCAGAGAGATTTTTATCAGCCAGCAAGACTGTCCTCTGTGGTTTGCTACTTGCACAAAAGATCTGTTACTCATTAAATTGCTTTAAAAGGAATTCATGAAGTGGTAATCAAATTTCTAGAGTTTTTTTTTTTTGTTGTTGTTAAAAATATGAAGATTAAGGGGAAACTAAAGACAGGGCTCTGGAAAGGCTACATTCCTCAACTTTATTTTTAAAAGTGGTTGATGGTCCAAATAAAAGAATTAGTCATTTTCAGTCTTTTCCTCATTGTTCATCTGACAGGGGTCTTATTTTGGGAAATATCTTGGCAGATGTTAAACCTCAGTTTGTCAGGCTGCTTGTACTAGAATTGTTATTTATCCAGTACATTTTTGGTTTTTGTTCTTAACAAGCGTTGTGTTTACCGGGGGAAATAAGTGTGATGTATCATGAGAGATCCTAAGAAACATCCTTTGTTAATGCTCCTGCTTTGGGTTAGGGAACTTAGTGCTGAGAATGTAGATCACTCCCCATTACAATTGAGTCTAATACTCTGGAATGTTTTTCGTTTGGGTGTTGGCAACTCCTAAATTTAATCTTCCTTAAAAACAAACAACCCAGGGTACCATTTTTTTGTCTGTGGAATTTGAACCTTTTTTATTGAATAGGGAATTGAGGACTGCTTTCTTTTTGTGGTAACTATGGCTCTATCTGTTGCTGTAGGACGCAACAAAACATGGTAATGTTTTACCGCGGTATCTAATTAGCAGGCATACTTCTTGAGTGCCTCCTCCTCATATTTTCATAAATGCAACTTAACTCGTTCAGAGTATTTTAATAGTGGTAAATATATGACACAAAACTTTAAAGGTGGGCCGTCTTTATATTCTTAAGTTGTTTTTTTAGAATTGTGTGCCATTCATTTCTCTTAGTAGTTTCAACGTTGAGAATGTCGGTGTGGAGTTTCTTGTGTAATATAACTTAGCACTGTTGGTTTAAGAAGTCATATCGTATTTTATAAAAATTTCAGGTGTGTAAATATCAGAAAAGCAGAGAACTAGCAATCAGTGAATATTCAGAAGTAGACTTGTATTAAATGTGATGTTGAGAAAGACCCTCTTATTTTCAGACAGTATTCTCAACGAAGATTCTATTAGGAGAGTAGCATATAACTCATATCCAGAAACCTCTTTTTGTGGATGATGAACATTAAGTTCCTTCAAGAAGTATTTATTAAACATCTGTATGACACATTCATTGTGACTTTCATGAACTTATTTTACTTATTTAACTTATTTATTTATTAACTTTTACTAATTACAGAATATTATAAAATTGTTGTAAAGGTATCACAAACAGCCACAAGATATTTATTAGCAAGGACACAACTCTAAAACTAGATGTGGATGGGGATGAGAAGCTGGGTGGGATAGTACTTGTGATGACTATAATAAAGTGCAAATACATAGATGCTCATTAGTGACACAAACTTTAGTTGTTCTTGTTTACTAAGAGATTAAAAAAAATTTTTTTTTAATTTTTACTTCGTCTACTTTTTTGGGGAAGAGCTCAAATTGGATAATTTGGCTATTCCTGCCAGTAATTTTGGTACACATTTATTAGATCAGTCAGATGTTTATTACATGTCTGTGTTCAGGCACTATGGTAAGGGCTGTGGAAAAAAACAAGGAGAGTAAGGCACTGTATATTCTCAAGGAGCAGGACTATAATCCGGGAAGAAGGCTAAGGCATAATTATATGAAAAAACTTAAGTACTGAGTTAACAGTTGAAAAGCCATCTTAACACAGCAAATTGTTTATTAGAAATATTTTGTGTGTAGGGGTGCCTGGCTGGTTTAGTCAGTGGAGCGTGTGACTCTTGATCTCAGGGTTGTGAGTTAGAGGCCCACACTGGGTCTGGAGATTACTTAATAAAAATCTGAGAAAAAAAAAAGTTTTGTGTTTAGAGGGAAGAGGTGATTGGGGCTGAGAAAAGCTACTGGTGATGAGGCTCTTGAGCTGAGACTTAGATTTCTGTACCTATATATTTATACATATATTCATACATACAGTTATATGTACTTACTTGTTCGTATAGTATTTTAAATGTCAGACTGCAGTGGTTCTTAATTGTAGAAGCGCATCAATATCATGTGAGGATCTTAAAAAAATGCTCCTCACGCAGAATACTTGCCTTCTCCCTCCCTGAGCCCCTTTTGATTTAATGGGTCTGGGATGGATCCCAGGCATCAATATTTTGATAAGGTTCTCATGTGATTCTCCTGTGAGTCAGGGTTAAGAACTATTGGGCTGCAGTCTGGGGATACAGAAATGAATAGGACACAGGCTTTGCCCACAGAGCCTCTCAAGTAATATAGGGAACTATGGTAAGTACAGTGTTTAGTACAGCCTATTTCCTGAGCAAGGTACCTAATCTAAGGAGGAAGAGGGGGACAGTTGAGGAAAGATTCCTAGGCAGTACTACCCCTGTTCTCAGAGTGCTTATGAAGTTATTGCCATTGAATAGGTTTGCATAAGTAGGTTAACAGAGATGGTTAATAAAATATTTCAATAGGTAGAGGTCAGATGATACTGAAATTTTGATTTAAATATAAAGTTAACATATATTGAAGCTTACTATTTTCATTGTGGTTGGCTACAGTACTTTATATTGTTTTAATTAATGCTCACAGCAGTCTCATGTGGTAGTTATAGTTTCTCTTTATATCCTCATTTCCAGAGGAGAAAGTGGAGGCTTGACGAGTTTAAATGACTCAGGTTCACATGGAAAGTGAAAAAGTGGTAGAGCAGTATTTTAAATGTTTATGTGTGTGTGTGCACGCATGCGTGCACGCGCACATCTTGGGAAAGCATTTTTAAGACAACCAATTTTGTGTTTTTTAGCCTATTTCCCTATAACTTTTTTCTGTAACTTTAAATATCTGAATGGAGAAAACAGTAAAAAGGAACTGATTAGACATTAAGGTCAAATTTGTAGGCTCAGAGATTGCCTCTGACCCTCTCTAGTTTACTTGGCAGAATTTTGAACACTGGGCCATCAGCACAATCTGTTTTTGGCTAGAAGTCAGAAAATGTGAATCTTTGTTTTTCCTTAAGTGATAGGTTGTTTTTCTGTCAAGATGGGGTCAAAACACCTACTCCATAGTTTGAAGGAGCGTTTAATATATAGAAAGCATTTTTAAGTGAGCATAATGTTAAGTCATAATTATTCAGCATATTTATTGAGCATTATATGGGACAAGTTCTACTAAGTAAACCATGTAAATCCAGGTAGATTAAGAAATGCCTTTTGGTATGCCCATTATATACCAGACTGTCTACCTTTCTATGTGATGAGTCACAAGAGGAACTAATAGTGACTCAGGGTTGGAGAAAATTGGACTTGTGAATAGGGTAGATATAGTATAAACACCAAGGCTACTCAATAAGACATTAAGCCCAAGTTTCCTAAATGTTTGAACTCATTGGTAAAGTAAATTGAAATGGAAATTTTAATATTATCAGGATTTGTAATGAGTTGTCTAAGCTGAGATGCCTTTTTCCATAAAAATAATTATGTAATTAAAGTAGATGACATTTATGGCATGCTTATTAAGTGCTAGACACTGTTCTGAGCACTGTATATGTATTGGTGCATTTAATTCTCACTATAGCCCTATGGGAAAATGGGGCAGAGAGAGTAAGTTACTTACTTGCCTGAGGTTACCTACATGGTAAGAAGCAGAGTAGAGATAGTCTCCCTTTAAAGCCTGGTGCTTATTAACTGTCTTATTATATTTCATTATATTATATACTATATACCTAATTTAAGAAAGACAAAGATAATTTTAGGAGTAAAATGTAAAATTAGAAATTTATATTACTAATATAATTGGAAAATAGCCCTATCATGAAAGGCAGATAAGGTGGGACTTTATTGGAAAAAATTGGGAGCAAATAAACATATAAACAGTGGCATGCCAAAATTTTTATTTAAAATTGTTATCAAGTTGGTGGCTTTATTTATGTTTATTATTTCTATATTGGTTTTTACCACTTGTGATATAGTCCAGGAAATAATTATGCTATTAAATAGCAATACTAATATATGTCTAAGGAGTTTAGAATGATTGGCAGATATTGGAGTTTGAAATTTTCTGAGTGCTTTTTTCTTTTTAAAAAGTGCTATAAAATTCATATACTATAAAATTAATCCTTTAAGGTATTCAGTTCAGTGGTTTTTAGTATATTCACAAAATTGTGCTCTAAGTGCTTTTATATTTTCATCTTAATTTTTCATTATATTTTTAGAGCCAATGGAGCCTAAGTTTTAGCTTCTTACCCTATAAAATGCAGCAGTAGTCAAATAATTCAGTGTCCACTTTTCCTGCATTTCACAGAGAACATGAAATAATTGTAGAATTTTATCAGTTTTTTTTTGTTGTTAAAAGGCTGGATATATTTATTTAAATTTATTTTATTAAAATATTTTTATTGTTTATTTATTTATTTAGAGAGAGAGCATGAGCAGGGGAGAGGCAGAGAGAGAGAGAGAGAGAGAGAGAGAGAGAGAATACCAAGCAGGCTCCTCTTGGTCAGTGCAGAGCCCCACATGGAGTTTGAACTCACAAACTGAGATCATGACCTGATCTGAAACCAGGAGTTGCACACTTAACTGACTGTGCCACCCAGGCACCCCACTGGCTAATTGTTTCTTTCTTTTTTTTTTTTTTTAATGTTTATTTATTTGAGAGAGAGAACGAGAGCGTGAGCAAACATGAGCAAGCGTGAGCAGGGGAGGGGCAGAGAGAGAGGGAGACACAGAATCCCAAACAGGCCTCAGGCTTCTAGGCTGTCAGCACAGAGCCTGACGCGGGGCTCAAACTCACGAACCATGAGATCATGACCTGAGCCAAAGTCAGACGCTTAACCAACTGAGCCACCCAGGTGCCCCACTAGCTAATTGTTTCTTAAAGTATTTGGTTATTGCTGAGGGAACTTTCAGTTTAAATTTTAGGCGTGTGTGTTTACAGCCATATACCTACTGGTATAGAATCAAGCCTTAGCCATCTATCATGTTCTTCTTGAGTTACTTAAAAATATCCTAGGCACCATATCTGAATGAGATTGTAAGAATATTTAATTTCTTAAAGTAGCAAAATTATATATCTCAAAGGTAGAAACTGCTCTGAGTTCAAAACCTCCCATGTGAAAATTGGATTAGAAAGTTTATTCTGTGATATCTTTCTTTAATGTATTTTTTAAAAGTTTATTTATTTATTTTGAGAGATCACAGCAGGGGAAGGGCAGAGAGAGAGGTAGAGAGAGAATCCCAAGCAGGCTGTGCACTGTCAGCTCAGAGCCACACATGTGGCTCTATCTCATGAACCATGAGATGATGACCTGAGTTGGAACCAAGAGTCGGACACTTAACAGACTTAGCCACCCAGGTGCCCCTGTGTTTCATATTCGTGACAAAACTTCTTGACACCCTATATAGTGCAAGCAAAAGTTGATCCACACCGAACATAAATAATCTTTAATTTTTCCTGCCGGTAAAACTAATGTGTTCTTTGTAGTTCCTTCTGGAAAGACAAGAAAAGGTAGAGAAACTGATCACAGATTATCTTATTCATATTAATATTTGTTTCTGATCCTTTTTTTCTGTATCTACATAAAAATTGGAATCCCATCATACAGATTTGTGTGTGTATTTAGTTGTCATGGTCATCCCCACAATATAGGGATTTTTTTTTGTATTGTGGTAAAAAGCTAATAATATAGAATCTTAACCATTTTTAGGTGTACATTCATTGTATTGAATACATTCATATTATTGTGCAACCATCATCACTATCCATTCCATCACTCTTGTGTTGTAAAACTGAAACTCTATACTTATTAAACAATAACTCCCCATTCTACCCTCCCCCTATCCTCTGGCAACCACCATTATACTTTCTGTCTTTAGGGATGGATATGTTTGTGTTAATTGATAATAAAATACTTAAGCATTACTTCGTAGGTAAAGGACTCTACTACTTCTTCTCCCTATTGTGTACTTGTCTGATTGATAGATAAGTAAGTTGTCTTAAGACAAACAGCAATATAATTTTTTCTTTTCGTATATTATGTTTCCTGAAACATTTTTCAAGACAAGCATTTGGGTCTTCCAAAGGGTCTCATAGGTACTAGAACCTTCAGATAATTGTAAGGGATGCCCATTTTTTTTAAACCTCTTCTATAGCCTTTGATTTCAGTGGGAAATTGGTGATTAGATCTACAGTAATTATAAGTGTGTGTAAGAATTATAACTCAACGTAAAAGTTCCTAAAACTCATTATATATGCAAAATCACACTAGACTATGGGACATATGGAAAAATGGAGTTTAGTGGCATAACACTCAAAAATTTTGTCAGTCACATGTAAAACGATATAAACCTAATGAAGACTAGCACAATTTTACCCATGTTAAATGGTTAAGAAATACAAAAATACTATAATGACACTTGACCTCGAAACAGACCTGAGTTTGCTTATAGAAGTGGGTGTTAAAAGGATGGCAATTTGTGAAGTGTTGGAGGAAGAGTTATCTGAAATTGTACTGAAACTGTCATAACCAGATGTGGATGGGTAAGGCTTGTAACACAAGGAGTGAACTGGCATATGTTTGAGATGTGTGCATTCTGTGTACTTCTGTGACACTGGATTGCATTATCTGTGCTTAGTGTTTCTTTCAGTTGGGCATAAGCAGATGCAAAATTTGTATTATGCTAAACTTAACTCCCTAATGTATCAGTTGCATTGGCACAAATCCAGTTTTCTAAACAAATCTTTTGGTGTATATGTATATACCCACATGGATACATCTGTCTATACTTTTATGTGCACATTCATCTATCATGTGAACCAGTGGTTTGAGAAGATCACGTAATGCGATAGAAAAGGACTAGGGAGCAGATGTGACTAGAGACTTCCCTCTTAAGAGTATACTAATAATAATAATAAAAAAAAGTATACTAATACTGATTGTTAGGGCAATGGTAGCAGAAAAGGAAAGGAATGGATGGATTGAGAGGTATTTCATTGATACTAGAAAATTACCTAACAATGCTTTTAGCTGGAAAATTTATCCTCAACCTTTTTACCTTTAGCTGAGTGTAGGACTTACCTACCCTCCTATTCCCCAGAGTTAACTGTACCCTGCTTACTAATCTTGTTTTTTTTTTTTTTTTTTTTTCTTTCTTAAATACTTGGCCTTTCCCTCTTGGTTCATCTTGCTGTGAAGAAATGTTCCCTTAATTCTGCTTCACCTTCCACTTAACTTTTCAATTTTAATTGCTCAATTTAAAGGCATTCTTTTCATCTGCTCACCCCTATTTCTTTGCTCATTTCCTGCTACATAATTGAAATTGGTCTCTTCAAGGTTGCTTGTGACTTCCTAATGGCCAAATGAAATAGCTTTTTTCTTTTTTTTTTTTAATTAAAAAAATGTTTATTTTTGAGAGAGCGCAAGTGGGGGCTGGGCAGAGAGAGGGGGACAGAGTATTTGAAGGAGGCTCTGCGCTGACAGCAACAAGCCCGGTGTGGGGTTCAAACTCACAGACCCTCAAGATCATGACCTGAGCTGAACTCTGATGCTAAACTAACTGAGCCACCTACGTGCCTCTGGCTTTTCTGCTTTCAGCCTGTTTGACTTCTCTGTAGCATTTGCTCCTGTCATTCCTCTCCCTTTGATGCTACAGTAGTTTTGTTAGATTCTCTTTTACTTGATTTACTCAGAAACATTTGAGTGCCTGCTACATGCCCCAGGTTCAGTGCTAGATGATACAAAGGTGAACTACATACTCACCAGTCTTTAAGGAACTTTCAGTCTTCTCTCAGAGAAAAAGATAGTGTCTTAGCTCAGGCTGCTATAACAGAATACCATAGACTGGGTGGCTTATAAACAACAGAAAGGTATTTTTCACGGTTCTGAAGGTTGGGCAGTTCAGAATGTCAGAAGAATTGATGTCTGGTAGAGAGGCTGCTTCCTGGTTCACTCTGTCCTCACATGATAGAAGGGGTGGCAGAAATATCTGGGATCTCTTTTATCAGGGTACTAATTCCATTTGTTAGGGCCCCATCCTCATGACCTAATCTCCCAAAGACCCCACTTTCTAAAGCTATTACATTAAGGATTAGGATCCCAACATAGGAATTTTGGGGAGATAGAAATATTCAGTTCATGGCAGATAAATAGAATTTGGTATAATAAGAACTATGATGGATAAAAGAACTAAGTACTGAACTAGCTTAGAAAAGGGTGGCATCAGTTACATGAGGGAGTCAAGGAGGGCTTTACATAAGATAAAGAAGTATTAAGCCCTATGACTTGATTGATATGAAAGATTTCCCAAGTGGGGAGGGAAAACACAGTAACATTCTAGGTAGAGGGAATAGCATGTATGAAGGCACAAAGCCAGGAAATAGTAGCATTATGTTCTATATACATACCTCCTGTATGCTTAGCACTGAACCGGGAGGTTTCCTTGCATTCTTTCTTTGCTTTTTTTTTAATACTTATTTTTTATTTTGGGGGAGTACAAGTGGGGGAGGGGCAGAGAGAGAGAGGGACAGAGGATCCGAAGCAGGCTCTGACAAGCTGACAGCAGTGAGCCCGATTGGGGCTCAAATTCACGAACCATGAGATCATGACCTGAGCCGAGGTTGGACGCTCAACCAACTGAGCCACCCAGGTGCCCCTTCCTTGTATTATTTCTAATCTTCACGTTAACTTGCAAGGTAGATTTAAAAAATATATTCCTCGTTTTACAGGATGCCTCAGAGAAGTTGTGACTTGCCCAAAGGCCACACTGACAGAACTTGAATTTGACTCCAGATTTGTTTGGGTGCCAATGCACACACACTGGTTATCATTGTTGGAAAGAGGGAGGGATATGTTCTAACAGAGGAAACTTTGATGGGCAGAGAATGCATGGTGGAGAGAGAATGGAGAACAGCTGTAGAAGAATGATACGGACCAATTGGGATGGATTTGAATGTCATGTCAAGGAATTCAGACTTTAATTCTGGTGCTTTCTGTTAGTATTGCTGGCTAGGTATTTCCTTCCTCTGTCCATACCTGTATACAGTAACTCTGACACCTTCTGGAATGAAAAACTTTTGCCTGCGTAATTTGAAGTCATTAAGAGGATTTTCTTGTTTGAAGGTAGGTATCTATTCAAGGATAGTAAACAGTACAAAGTCCTATAAAAATTATATGCATATAATAGAATAAATAAATCCAGATTTCCACATTGGTTGAAAAGAGATGAGATGATAGCCTTTCATCAGTCTGTACCCAAGTAGTTCTCTTTATTATGAAAAGAATTCTGTACTGTAGGTAGATTTGGGAATGCTTTTTTTAGAGGAGCAGGATGGAGTGGAGATGGGGGCTCTGATGATACTGACTTGCCAGGTTCTGTACTGAATGTTACCATGGAGAAGTTTATAGTTTAATATTGTCCTGGGGTTTAGACTTTGCCCTGTACTTGATTTAAAAGCTGGTGTTTATTCCATTCCCACATTCTTCGAGTTAACCTGCAATATAGATGCTTGGAATACAGGTGCTAAAGGGTGAGCATTGCCTTTGAAACTTTCTCACATATTATTTGTTCAACTTCCATAAATGTTCCCCCTCCCCCTCGTCCCTTCTGCCCTCTGCTATCATAGAGGAAACAAGTGCTTCTCCAAACCATGTTTTAGGAACAGTATTTATTTATTTTTGAAGATATAAATGTAATGCTCACTTATTTTATAGAAAATTAGAAACAAAATAGCAAAAGATTGTGCAAAGATTAGCTATGGATTATATCAATTTGACATGTTTTTCCATTTTTATTTTTAAGCAATGGAATTGTAGTCTATGTACATTTTTATAAACTATTAAATATGATCCTATCATGTATGTTATTTCCTTTAAAACTTCTAGAAAGAGATAAAAAATTAAAAAGAACTTTTTGAAAGAGATGTTAATTGCTGCATATTTTTTACTTCATAAACATAATTCCTACTATCCAATGGTAACTATTACTTTATAGTTTTGATATGCAATTCTTGAGTATATTTTTAGGCATACACACAAAAATACATATTTAGAAATTTAATCATTCTACAGATACTATTAAACCCGTTTGTTTTCAGTATCTTGTGAACATCTTAGTATGCCAGTAAATACATAGCTGTGTTATTCTTTTTTAAAAAAGTTTATTTATATTTCTAGTAATCTCTACACCTAGTGTGGGGCTTGAACTTGTGACTCCCAAGATCAAGAATCACATGTCCTCTGACTGAACCAGCCAGGTGCCCCATTGTGTTGTTATTTTTAATGGCTATAGAATATTTCGTAATTTTTTTTTAAGTTTATTTATTTTGAGAGAGAGTGCGCATGTGAGCAGGGAAGGGCAGAGAGAGAGGGAGAGAGAGAATTCTAGGTGGGCTCTGCACTGTGAATAAAGAGTCCAATGTGGAGCTTGATCCCATGAACCATGAGATCATGACCTGACCCAAAATCAAGAGTTGGAAGCTCAACCGACTGAGCCACCCAGGTGCCTCATAATTTAGGTATTCTGATAAAGCTATAATACATTTACTATAGTCTTAGTACATATTTCATGTTAGACACTGAAGTAGGCCTTTGGGGCATTTGAATTGTTATATCTGTTCTGTTTAGAGTACTCTCAGTATTTGGATGAACTCTAGTTCATCGTTTTGTCCTTGAGCAATTTATAATCTAATTTGGAGAAATAAGATTATGTAAGATAACTTTCAAACATTAAAAAGAAATGTATAATAAAGTGTTAAATGGTATGCCCTGCTGTTAGTACAGGGAAGTGAGAGATCCCTAGAAGACAGAATGATTCAGGAAGTTTTGTGGAGGGAGCGCAAGATTTGAGGTGATCTTGAAGGACAATAAGAAATGGACAGATGAAGAGGAGAGTCATATTTCAGACTGAGAGAGCAGGGTGGATAGAGGTACAAAGGTGAGAGTTAGCAACCTGGTTGGAATAAAGGGATATATTAGGAAATAATAGAGAAACTAGGAAGCAGAATTTTGAAGGATCTTAAAAACTGGGCTGAAAATTTTAGGCTTGATGTGTCCGCCTGTAGGAGAACCTCCAGGCGGATATGTTCACATTTGTGACACCAGGATTTTAATAAGATCAGCTACTGGACAGTGATGTGTAGAATAGGTCACAGGGGAGAACATGGGTATGGGAATGAGTTGGGAGGTTGTTGTACACCACCAGCTGGGGAGACATTGTATGTGAAACCATTAGAACACTGTAGTAGAATATAGTTCATTAATAAGCTCAGTTTTATGTCTTGTTTAATTTGCAGTTACTGTCTTCAGTTGGAGTGCTTAGGGGAGCTTATTATGAGCTACATGATAGTTTCAAACACAATAATTAAACCAGAAATCACTTACACTGCAAATTGGCTTTTAGAATATTTTATTATTTTGATTGTAGGTAAAGAAAAGGGAATTTGCCTTTCAGGATAAGCAAGCCATATTAATAAATAGATAACATTTACATGCTCACTGGACCTGGCACTATTCTAAGTCCTTTATGAGTATTAACTCAGTAAATTTTTAGAAAAACTCCAGGGCGGTCAGTGCTATTCCTATTTCAGATGGGGAAAGTGGAAGTACAGAGATGATAAGCCATACTGAATTTCTCATTTGAAGAATTAGTTGCCAACTTTGCCTCTTGATATTTTTTCCCCCGGGCTTCCAAGTTTACAGTAGAGTTGGTGTCACCTTTTAGTACTAGCCTGAGCATACTTGACATCCTTATATTTAACTTACTTTCAGGTTTTTAACTTTTAAGTGTTTTAAGAGATTTTTTTCTCTTTCCTGCTTATTTTGAGGTAAAAGGTACATGTGAGAGTCAGAGGCACAGCAAAAGGTTTGGAAAGATATCCATGCACTGGTTAACAGTGATTATCTCTGGATGTTAGAATTAAGGAGATTTTATTGTTGGAATGTTCTTTGTGTAGTCTTTCTTGTTGAGATTTTCTCCATTATCTAATGCACAGGAAGTTTCAGTAGATGTTCCAGGGATATTTGAAAAGATGATGTATTTTCTGGGTATAGAATTCTAAATATTTTCTATTCAGCCAGGCTCCCAAATTGTGTTTCAGATCATTTAACCTTACTTATTTCTGGTTTGTTTGATCTGTTGTTTTCTTAGAAGATGTACTGATGTTTAGTGCTGTTGGCTTGTCAATTTCTCCCTGAACTTTGACAGAATTACATTATAATTACATTAATTACATTAGTTAGAAGGTTAATAATGGAAAGTATATACTATAAAATCTCAATTTTCAAACACTCTGTAGAGGGATACAGGTATTACAATTGGTGGTTTGTTTGATATTACTTTCAAAGCTCTACTCTAGATCATCTGAACCACTCACATTAGTTGATAGTAACATGTTGGACCAGTTTTACATTTATAGAGAAATTGAGTAGAAAGTAGAGAATTCCCATTTCTCTCTCAGACCCCAGTTTCTCTACTAACATCTTGCATTGGTGTGGTACGTTTATTACAACTGATGAACCAATGTTAACTAAAATTCATAGTTGACATTAGAGTTCACTCTTTGTACAGTTTTTTTTGAGGGGCGTTGTTGAATGCATAATGTCACGTATCCACCATTAGAGTATCATAGGGAATATTTTCACTCTCCTAAAAATCCTCTGTGCTGCACCTGTTCATATTTCCTTCCTCCATTGGCAACTACTAATGTTTTTACTGTCTCTGTAGTATTGCCTTTTCCAAAATGTCATATAGTTGGAATGGTACAATATAAAGCCTTCTTAGACTAGCTACTTTCATTTTAGCAACATGTATTTCAGGTACTAACATTTCATTTTTTTTTTATCTCACTTAACCTAATCACCAAGTTACCCAGATGACTGGGGGTAGTTTTTAAAAAAGTTATCATCTATCTTCAAATGACAAGCATTTGTTACTATTAAGAAGTTATAACACAAATGGGATTGTGAATTAATGTTTATCAAATGAACAGTTTTTCAGAAGGATATGCCAAAGCTCTAATGGAAGTTCCAAAAGAAGTGCACCGAGGGGCGCCTGGGTGGCTCAGTTGGTTAAGCGTCTGGCTTCGGCTCAGGTCATGATCTCGCGGTTTGTGGGTTCGAGCCCCGCATCAGGCTCTGTGCTGACAGCTAGCTCAGAGCCTGGAGCCTGTTTCGGATTCTGTATCTCCCTCTCTCTCTGACCCTCCCCGGCTCCTGCTGTCTCTCTCTGTTTCTCAAAGATAAATAAAAAACATAAAAAAAAAAAATTAAAAAAAAAAAAAGAAGTGCACTGAAAAATCCTTTGGTTACTGATGGTATTTTCTTAAAATGGGTACAACTTCATAAGGTGTATATAAAGCTTTGAGAAGATACTACTGCTTTTTTGATGATGTCCATTAGAATATGTTGGTGTTAAAATACTAATCATATCACTTTTTTGTCCACATTTGTGGTTTTTTATGTGGTTTTCCTCTAAATATCTGATCAAGTGATTTCACAGGGAACCAAATCTATCTTTGACTTTCCAAAGATCCTTAGAGAGGGATGCTCATTTTTTTATTGATTCAATGAGATGTCGTAGGGTAAACATTAAGTGCTTTCTTTCTGCCTGCCTTCATTTCTAGATGGCAGTAGATTTGAATTCAGACAAATCACTTCCACTTTCAGGACACAGAACATAGGTCCTGTGTTTCTAGCATATTGATTGCAGCGTTCTCTGTGTCAATGAAGTCTGTCCACATCATTCTTGCAGAGAAGGGCTTCAATTTTGAGATTGGTGAAATTGACTAGAGAAAAGAGACTTATTTACATTTCTCAACAGTTCATTTTGGTGAATTCAAGTTTAAAAGAGCAAACACAAAACTTTAGGCTATAGCTGGTTCTGAAATGAATATTTGAATGTAATGTTTTCTTTTTCAACTTAGTTTTACTTGAGAGTTTACTTAATTTAGTATCATCAACGCTTAGCTCATTGCTTGCTACATACAATTAAGAATTGTTATTAAGAATGTGGCACATAGGTCTTGATAGATAAGTGATTTCATATGTAACTTGTGTTTTCTCCTAGATTCTGCTCTAACATCACAAAATCTTGAGATAGACTTAAAATTGGAGTTCAATTTATGATAGCCATTTTTTATTGTGAACTTTGGTGTTTAATATTGTTACTCATTCCAAAGAATATTTGAACATAAATGCTAGAAAAGAACTGCCAAAAATTTTGTTTAGGTATAGGAGTCAGTCATAAGTAATTGCAGTTATCTTGATGTTTTGTAAATTACTCCCTTTGCAACATTTGCATCTCAGGAAACTCCAGTTTTTTAAATGTAAAATGGAATTTTTCAGAATGAAATTGAATAAGCTGTTTTTTAAAGCAGAACTTAATTTTGTTTGTTTACTTAGTTCTTTAAGTATACCCTACATCCAATGTGGGCCTTGAACTCATGATCCAGAGATCAAGAGTTTTATGCTCTATGGACTGAACCAGTGAGGTGCCCCTGAATAAGCTATTTTTAGTGTTTTGAAACCCATTGATTTTATTATGAAGAATTTTCACTCTTACTAATTGGAATTTTTTTTTTTGTTCAAGAAAAAAATTTGTAATAGTATCACATTAAGATGGACTTTGTATTGAAGTTCATTTATTTCTTTATTTTGAGAGAGAGAGACAGAGAGTCAGAGAACGGAGAGAGAGAATCCCAAGCAGACTCCACAGTATCATTGTGGAGCCTCCTGTAGGGCTCCAACCCATGAACTGTGAGATTATGACGTGAGCCAAAGTCTAGACTCTGGCACTTAACTGACTGAGCTACCCAGGTGCCCCCTCTCCCCCATAAGATAGGCATTTTAACTTAAAATTAAATACGCATTTAATTTTCTTTTGGTTATAGTTTTACAGCAAAATTGAATAGATGATAAAGAGATACCCAGTATATCTACTTTCCCCACACATGCATAGGCACCCCCATTTTCAGCATCCTCTACCGGATTGGTATATTTGTTATAACTGATGAACCTGCACTGACACATTGATATTACCCCACGTCTATATTTTACCTTTTTGGTTCACTCTTGATGTTGTACTTTCTGTGAGTTTGGACAAATGTATAATGATATGTATCCATTGTTACAGTATCATACAGAGTAGTTTCACTGCCTTAAGAATCATCTGTGCCCCATCTATTCAGACCTTCCCCCCAACACTTGGCAATAATTAATCTTTTTACTATCTCCATAGCTTTGTCTTTACCAAAATGTCATATAATAGGAATCATACAGTATATAGTCTTTTCACACTGGCTTTTTAGGAATATGCATTTAAGCTATCTCCATATCTTTTCATAGGTCTTTTTAGTGTTGAATAATATTTCGTTTCTGGATGTAACACACTTTACCCATTCACTTACTAAAGAATATCTTGGTTGCATTGATATTGTGGCAATTATAAATAAAGCTACTATAAATATTCATATACAGGTTTTTGTGTGGGTGTAATTTTCAGTTTCTTTTTTTAATTTATTTTTTTAATGTTTTTTATTTTTTGAGAGGGAGTGAGAGGGAGAGAGACAGCGTGCGAGCAAGGGAAGGGCAGCATAGAGCCTGACACGGGACTGGAATTCACAAACCGTGAGATCATGACCTGAACCAAAGTCAGACACTTAACCAGCTGAGCCACTCAGGTGCCCCAAAATTTCAGTTTCTTTAGGTAAATACCAAGAAGCATGATTGATGGGTTGAATGGTAAGAGTATGTTTAGATTTCTTTCTTTTTCTTTTTTTTGGTTTAATGATTCATTTATTTTGTATTTTATTCTCTATTTAACTCCACCATATGTCACTGGAATATCTTTTCAAATTGTTCTCTGTATTTAAGAGTCTCTTATGGTTTGTCCCCCTCCCTGTTTTTATATTATTTTTGCTTCCCTTCCCTTACGTTCCATCTATTTTCTGTCTTAAATTTTACATATGCGTGAAGTCATATGATATGTGTCTTTTCTATGACTTATTTTGCTTAGCATAATACACTCTAGTTGCATCCATGTTATTGCACATGGCAAGATTTCATTCTTTGTGATTGTTGGATAATAGTCCATTGTAGATATAAACCACATCATTTTTATCCATTCATCTGTCGATGGATATTTGGGTTCTTCCATGCTTCAACTATTGTTGATAGTGCTGCTATAAACATTGGAGTGCATGTGCCCCTTTGAAACAGCACACCTGTTTCCTTTGGGTAAATAACCTCATAGTGCAATTGCTGGGTCGTAAGGTAGTTCTATTTTTAATTTTTTGAGGAACCTCCATACTGTTTTCCAGAGTGATTGCACCAGTGTATGTTTAGTTTTCTAAGAAACTGTCAAACTGTCTTCCATAGTGGCTGTACTGTTTTGTATTTCAACCAGTAATGAATGAGAGTTCCAATTGCTCCAGATCCTTAACACTGTTTGGGATTGTCAGTGTTTCTGATTTTGGCCATTCCGAGAGGTGTGTACTGGTATCTTTTTAAAAATATTAATTAATTAATTATTTTGAGAGAGGAATTAATTATTTTGAGAGAGGTAGAGAGAGTTGGAGCAGGAGAGGGAGACAGAGAATCCCAAGCAGGCTCCTCAATGTCAGCAGAGTCTGATGCCTGATGCGGGGTCATGAAACCGTGAGGTCATGACCTGAGCCGATAGCAAGAGCCGGACACTTAATGACTGAACCACCCAGGTGCTCCTCTTTTTTTTTTTTTTTTAATTACGTCTTTTTATTTTTTAAGTTTATTTATTGCAAGAGAGAGAGCTGGAGAGCGTGAGCACAATGGCGGGGGAGGAGGGGAGAGACAGACAGACAGACAGACTGAGAGAGACTGAGAGGAGAAAGAGAATCCCAAACCGGCTCCACACTGTCAGCGTAGAGGCCCATGTGGGGGCTCAAACTCAGGAACTGTGAGATATGACCTGAGCAGAAATCAGGAGTCAGATGTTTGACTGAGCCACCTAGGCACCCCTATAGTGGTGTCTTGTTTTAATTGGCATTTTCCTGATGACATATAAGCATTTCTTCATATGCTTATTTGCTATCTGTATGTCTTCTTTGGTGAAGTGTCTGTTAAGGTCTTTTGTTGTTTTGGGTTGTTTGTTTTCTTTCTTATTGCTGCATTTGAAGAGTTTGTATATTTTGGATAAAACAGTCTTTTATATTTTCTTTTAAATATTTTCTCCCAGTCTGGCTTATTTTTTTTTCTTTTTTTAATCTTTAAACATTATTTTTTGAGAGACAGAGCATTGATGGGGGAGGGGCAGAGATAGAGGGAGTCCTAGAACCCGAAGCAGGCTCCACGCTCTGAGGTGTCAGCCCAGAGCCAGACGTGGGGCTCAAACCCATGAACTGTGAGGTCATCTTGAGCCAAAGTCAGATGCTTAACCGACTGAGCCACCTAGGCGTACCTATATTCTCATTTTCTTGACAGTATCTTTTTCAGAGTAGAAATTTTTATTTTAATCTAATTTAATTAAAAATTTTAAAGTTTATTCAGTGAGGGAGAGTGTGTGTGCGTGTGCACAAACACACCCACACACATATGCATGAACAGGGGAAAGGCAAGAGAGAGGAATAGAGGATTGTAAGCAGGCTCCATGCTGTCATTGCAGAGCCCTGTGCAGGGCCCCATCTCAGGAACTGATCATGAGATGATGAGATCATGACCTGAGCAAAAATCAAGAGTTGGCTGCTTAAGCGACTGAGCCACCCAGGCACCCTGAAATTTTTAATTTTAATGAAGTCTAGCTTGTCCCATTTCTTTCATGAATTGTGGCTTTAGTGTTATATCTAAAAAGTCCTTGTAAAACCCAAGGTCATATAGGTTTCTTTCATTATTTTCTAGGAGTTTTACAGTTTTGTATTTAAATCTGTGATCCATTTTGAATTAATTTTTTGTGGAAGTTGTAAGGTCTGTGTCTAGATTCATTTTTTGCATATGGGTGTCCAGTAGTTCCAGCAGTATTTGTTGAAAAGACTGATCATGACCATTGTATTGCTTTTGCTCCTTCATCATGTGACTGTATTTATGTGGATCTATTTCTAGGCTCACTATTTTCATTTCTCCTATCCATCTCTTCTTTAAACAGTAGCACACTGTCTTAATTACTGTAGCTTTATAGTTCAGTCTTAAAGTTGAGTAGTGTCAGTCCTCCAACTTTGTTCTTCACTTTCTGTACTGTGTTGGCTATTGTAGGTCTTTTGCATCTCCATGTAAATTTTAGAATGTTTTTCTATATCTACAAAATACTTGCTGGGATTTTGATTGGACATTCATTGAATTCATAGATCATTTGGAAAGAACTGACATTTTGACAGTGATGAGTCTTCCTAACCATGAATAGGGAATATCTCTCCATTATTTAGTTCTTCTTTGACATCCCTCATCAGAGTCTTGTAGTTTTCCCTCACATAGATATTATATATATATTTTGTTAGATTTGTATTTAGGTATCTTGGATTTTTTTGGTGCTAATGTAAATGTATTGTGTTTTTGATTTCAAATTCCACTTGTTCATTGCAGGTGTATGGGAAAATGGTTGATTAAAAAAATTTTTTTAACATTTATTTATTTTTGAAAGACAGCGTGGGTGGGGGAGGGGCAGAGAGCTGGAGACAAAGAATCCAAAGCAGGCTCCAGTCTCTGAGCTGTCAACACAGAGCCCGTCGTGGAGCTCGAACCCACGAACTGTGAGATCATGACCTGAGCCGAAGTTAGAAGCTTAACTGACTGAGCCACACAGGCACCCCTGATTTTTTATATTAATGTATTTTGCAACCTTGCTATAATTTCTGACATTTTTTGTAATTGTTGATTCTTTTCAGGTTTCTACATAGATGATCATGTCATCTGTGAGCAAAGACAGGTTTTCCCAAGAAAAGAAATGTTGTACATTTTCTTTTCTTATTATCACTTTTTAAGTTTAAATTATGTGATTTCATGGTAATCTTTGATGAGAATACAGTCCTAAAAACAAACGAACAGAAAAACCCTTTTGTAATTTTCCTTGCGTTTTTCTTTTAGATCTTGGTTACATACTATCAATTAGTTTTTTAAAACTTTTTGTTGTTTTGGGGGTGCCTGGGTGGCTCGGTTGGTTCGGCCTCAGACTTCGGCTCAGATCATGATCTCCTGGATTGAGTTTGAGCCCTGCATCAGGCCTCTCTGCTGTCAGCACAAAGCCCGCTTTGCATCATCTGTACCCGTCTCTCTGCCCCTCCCTTGCTCTCTCTCTCTCTCTCTCTCTCTCAAAAATAAATAAACATTAAAAATATTTTTAAAAGAACTTTGTTGTTTTTGTGTAAACTGCTTACGTTGCTAATATGAGGGAAATATAATAAAAATTTGCTTTCTTTCCTATTTTGAACAAACGCCATTCTTTAGCTTTTTGTACATCCGTAGTTTAAAGATACTTTTTTCATGAAAAGTAACCATTAAGAACAAAGATATATGTATATTTATACCTATATAAAATAACTTATTTAACATTTCAGTTATTTTTTTTCCATTTATTATATGCCTTTTTTTTTTTTTAAAGAACACTTGAATGACAGTTATTCAACTCAGACTAGATTATTAAGGATAGAGTTGCTTCTTTTGGAGGTCTTGAAAATGAAACATACGATGATTATTAGATGATTAGATGGAGAGATGCTGTTTAAATATATGTCTTAGTTACTTAAGTTCTATAGATCTAATGACTATATTTCTCAAACCAATAATCAGAATGTAAGACCTAATGACCAGATAGGATATTTGAAATGTGGATGATGTTAGAAAAATGGACATGGCCCTACTCCATGGTTTGCCCTTTCTTTCCATGCAGAGACTTCTGAGGCCTTTTTAATTCATAAATTGGTTATGTAAATTACTTTTAAAAATTAGTAATATTATTGTGTAAGAAACTCTCAATATAAGATTATTGATCTTTGGGGCGCCTCAGTGGCTCAGTCGGTTGGGCATCTGACTTTGGCTCCGGTCATGATCTCACAGTTCGTGAGTTCAAGCCCCATATCAGGCTCTGTGCTGACAGCTTGGAGCATGGATCCTGCTTCAGATTCTGTGTCTCCCTCTCTCTCTCTGTTCCTCCCCCACTCATGCTCTCTCTCTCTCTCTCTCTCTCAAAAATAATAAAAACATTAAAAAAAAGATTATTGATCTTTTTAATCTTTTATAGTCTCCATTGGATGGGGTATCCTACATATAACTAAAGAGAGTAACTTTTAGGGGTTGCTTTTCAACAACTCTAGGATTGAAGCTTTTCAAATCAAAATGTTTCAGTCTTTAATGTGTCTGAAATAGAAAAAAACAGGAATGAAATTATTTTAAAATGCACTCATTCCTTCCTTTCCCTGGCTGTTATTTGAAGTTTTCCTTCATTTGTTGGCTGTAATGGATAATAAGGGCCTGTGTGTAAGCATGCTGGTATTTGTTTCATTGGGAAGAGACTATTTTCTTCTAGTTTCCCCAACTTGTCCTGATCTCTTTCTTTATAATTATTCTCTCTCAGTTGTTTTTTTGTTTTTGTTTTTATTTTAATATTCTTGGACGTAAAGAGTTCAGAAATAAGGTGATGGAATAACCAAAGACAGATTGCTCAGGGCTGCCTTGTGAAGATGAAACGAAACATTACCAGGCAGCATAATGAGAGGAAACACTGGTTATAATATCCTTTGGTTTAAGAGTAAATGATTGAATTTGCCTGTGGAAATAAATTTTCTCCTAACTTGAAACATTAAAAACAACTTTTATTATAGAAAAATTAAAAGAACAAAGGTGTAAACAAAATAGTATAATGATCCCTGTAGACATCCATAGCTATCCATGTTCAATAATTTTCATTTCCCCTGGTCGTCATTATCTTGAGACAGTCCTTGAATACTGTCATTTCATTTGTAAATAGTATAGGTTTATAAAAGATAAAGACTCTTTAATGATAGCCACAATATTACCATTACATGTAAATAATAATTCTTTAATATCAAATATCCATTGTTCACATTTCCAAGATTGTCTCATATGTTTTTTATATTTTGCTTAAATAAGGTTTATACACTGCAGTGGGTTGCTCTGTCTCTCTTTAATCTTTACATTCTCTGTCTTTGGCAATTCATTGAATAAAGCGATTGTCCTATAGTGTTTACTGCACTCTGAATTTTGCTGAACGCATCCTCATGGGGTTTTTTATTGTAAACCTCTGTACCCTGTATTTCCTATAAATTGGTAGATTTTTATTTATTTATTTATTTAAAAAGTTTATTTAGGGGCATCTGGATGGCTCAGTCGGTTAAGCTTTCAACTTCGGCTCAGGTCATGATCTCATGGTTTGTGGGTTCAAGCCCTGCATTGTGTTCTGTGCTGACAGCTCAGCCTGGAGCCTGCTTCAGATTCTGTGTCTCCCTCTCTCTTTGCCCCTCCCCTGCTCATTCTCTCTCTCTCTCTGTCTCTCTTAAAAGTGAATAAACATCAAAAAAATTAAATAAAAAGTTTGTTTATTTTTGAGGGACAGAAGGGGCAGAGAGAGAGCGAGGGAGCCAGTGAGGGAGAGAGAGAATCCCAAGCAGGGC
>CM053571.1:36939392-36964113 GCA_028646485.1 Cryptoprocta ferox
AGCCTGGAGCCTGCTTCAGATTCTGTGTCTCCCTCTCTCTTTGCCCCTCCCCTGCTCATTCTCTCTCTCTCTCTGTCTCTCTTAAAAGTGAATAAACATCAAAAAAATTAAATAAAAAGTTTGTTTATTTTTGAGGGACAGAAGGGGCAGAGAGAGAGCGAGGGAGCCAGTGAGGGAGAGAGAGAATCCCAAGCAGGGCCCATGCTGCCAGCACAGAGCCCGACTCGGGGCTCGAACCTACGAACTGTGAGATCATACTTGAGCAAAAATCAAGAGTTTGACACTTAACCCATTGAACCACCCAGGAGTCTCTAGATTTTGATTTAAACTAGAAGCTGATCTGATTCATGTTCAGGTTTACTTTGGAGTAAAGGAGGGCAAGAATACTTCTTAGGTGGTATTTGGTACTTAAGTCAGGAGGAATAAATTATTTGGTCATCTCTCTTTTTATGATGTTAGCAGTTATTATTGAATTGCTTAGATCAGCTCTCCCAGAACTTTTTAGTCCCAGAACCCCTTTATATTCTTAAAAATTATTAAGGACTCTAAAATTAGAGTTTTTATTGATACATAAATATAGTATCTATTGGTATTTATTAGAAATTAAAACTAAGAAATTTTATTTTATTTTTAAAAAAATGTTTGAGAGAGAGAGCGAGCACATGCACATGTGCAGGGGAGGGGCAGAGAGAGGGAGAGAGAACTCGAAGCAGGCTCTCAGCGAGGAGCCCTACGCATGGCTCTGTCTCATGAACTGTGAGATCATGCTCCTCTGAGCCGAAATCAAGAATTGGACTCATTTAACCAACTGAACCACCCAAGTGCCCCCAAACTAAGACATTTTAGAAGTATCAGTTATTTATTTTAAAATAACAATAATCCATGTTTACACGAAAAACATTTTTGTGAAAATTGTCTTCCAAAACATCAACTTAGTGAGAAGAGCGGCATCGTTTTACACTTTGGTAAATCTCAATCTGACCTAAGGAAGACTGCTGGATTCTCATATCTACTTTATCATTTACTTTTTGTGATATCATGTATCAGGTAGCCTCTGGAAACTTCATGTACACTAAAGAGAGTATAAGTGAGGGGAAAAAAAGCAGGTAACATTTTAATATTTAAAAAAAATTTTAATGTTTATTTTTGAGAGAGGGAGAGAGAGCGCAAGTGGGGGAGGGGCAGAGAGAGAGAGGGGAGACACAGAATCTGAAGCAGGCTCCAGGCTCTGAGCTGTCAGCACAGAGCCCGATGCAGGGCTTGAACCGCGAACTGTTAGATCATGACCTGAGCCGAAGTCGGACGCTTAACCGACTGAGCCACCCAGGCGCCCTGGTAACATTTTAGTATTATTGTAAATAGTTTTGACATTGCAGATTCTCTGAAAGCGTTTTAGGGACCCATAGGGATGCCCAGATCATGCTTTGGGGACTCCTGGTCAAGATCCACTTTATTAGTGGTTACAAAATGGTGATATTCTAATTTTGTCATTTCCTTATAATTTATTAGCTTGAGTATTTTATAAAGATAACTTTTCTTTTATCAACTATTTAGTTACCCTGAAATATGGTTTGTACAAATAAGGTAGATTAAATGATTGATTCTTTCTCTTTGAGGCGATGGACGCTTTATTGCATTTCTTTTACCATGTGGGAATGAGAAAGGGGACCACAAACCCCCTCTGTTATTTAAAACCACTTTTAGTTAGATTCCTACAAGGGAAAGGAAGCCCTTTGCTAATACATTTGAGTTGCCTTCTTAACTTATTAAGATATAGTTTGTATCTTACAGGTTGTTTATTTTAGTAGTATATCAAATAACATCATAATCTTTAAGAAACTGCTTGAGGAGTTTAAAAAGGATTGGAAGCTTCCAAATTATCTGATGCTTTACCTATCTGCTCCCTTATAGAAATGTTGTAAAGATTAACAAGATAATGTCTGTGAATAGTTTAAAGCTCTTGGGTATTGTGAGATATATTACTGTTAACTCCATAGAAGGAAAAACAGAGGTTCTGTTATGGGATGTTAAGTTTTGCTGCAGTTTGATTTTAGAAAACTGAACTGTGTAATCTACTTCCAGAATTGCTTCCAAAATTTGAGCGCTCTTGAAGCAAGACTGGGAGTGTAAGCTGTCATAAATGATAAAACCCAGAGACTAAAACTTGGAATGGAATGAAGTCTGGAGAGAGGAGTTGTGTGTCAGTGCAGTGTAAGCAATAGATTAATTAGGCATAATAAAATTTCAATACATGTTCTTAAACACAAATGAAAGAGGGGAGGTCATCTTAATTCCTTACTTGTATATACTTGACATGAAATATGAAATCAATTTTCCTGTACTTAACAATTTTTATTTTAATTGACTTTTGGAATTTTTACAATACAATAGAAATATGTTGAGACAAGTTTATTGAGCCAGCTATCTATAGATCTTCAAATATTTGGCAGTTTAAATTGCTATTTAATGTGGGTTAGAAGTGAGAAGGATGTGAGTTGGAGGATGTAAGGAAGCTGAACCACACAGAATAATCTATCAGCAAAATAAATCTTTTCCAGTTAGACTTATTCTCTTGTTGTTTTTGGACTGAGGAAAATTATTTTAGAGATTAGAACTTAATAGCATAGCTGTGATTTGAAGGTATCTATTTTAGTTATGTATTTGTAGACTAAGAGCAATTTTAAAATTAAATACTTTTACATTTGTAAAATTTCTTTGAAAAATACTTCTTTTTGGGAATCTTAGGAATAGCCATCACCATTCCATGGAAACATATCTCAGTTTGGAAAATTAAATCTTCTCTTTCATTGTTTTAATCTGTTTATTTTTTTATAATGTTTATTTTTTTTTGAGAGAGAGAGACAGAGCATAAGCAGGGGAGGGGCAGAGAGAGGGAGACACAGAATCTGAAGCAGGCGCCAGGCTTCAGCTGTCAGCACAGAGGCTGATACGGGGCCCGAACTCACAAACTGAGATCATGACCTGATCCAAAGTCAGATGCTTAACTGACCGCCACCCAGGTGCCCTGTTTTAATCTGTTTTTTAAAAAGTATTTACCGGAGATCTATATCAAAGTTGAACCTTCAAATATCAATATTGATTTTCGGAATAGTGTATGCTGAACTGCCTCTTCTTCGTGGAAATTAAAGAGGGGTTTTCTAGTTGTAAATGATGAATGCAGTGGCTGAACATTCATTACAAAGGTAAAAAATTGTCAGTTTACTTAAGTAAGTAGTAGATGCATATTGGCTATATTTACACAAGTTATTAGTATGTTTTCTGTTCCCATTCTTTTTTCTAAAATATAAAATTCAGAGCTTTAAGGAACAAATGTTTATTAGTCTGACCTTCAAATAATTTGGTGTCAAAACATTTTGGTATTACATTTAGAACTTCATCTTTAATGTTACATTTAAAACATCGACTTTATGGAGTGCCTGGCTGACTCAGTCAGTGGAGCATGTGACTCTTGAATTTGGGGTTTGAGTTTGGGCCCCATGTTGAGTGTAGAGATTACTTAAAAATAAAATCTTAAAAAAAATAAAAACACAGACTTTCTAAAAAAAGCATTAATAGGTCCCAAAACAGAAACAAAATGAACAAAAATATACACTCAGGCCATGTTCAAGTAAATGTAGATTCAGTGTAAAAACTTGGTAATGGTAGTTCTTGGTAATTAATCATGTAAAAACACGACATTATCACACAGTGCCAAAATTTAGAGAGGACTCTTAAGACAGTAGAGAAACTTCCTTTTTGAGTGTTTAGTGTGTGTGTGTGTGTGTGTGTGTGTGTGTGTGTGTGTGTGTATTTTATTTTTTATTTATTGAGGGAGGGTTTTGCTGAGGTGTAGTAAAGAAGGGGGTCATTCTCATCCTTTTTCTATCTCCAAATCATTTTGAGTAATGAAAACTCACTTAAAAAACTGCTAATTGCTGTTCAACCCTGGAAGTGGTAGGCTCTGGTGACTATTTTCAGGAGATTTGTTTTGTACAACTCTTAGGAAAATTATCACTTATGAAAAGTAGGTAAATAGTAAATTTCTCACAATGTCTATTTTTGATGGGCATTTTTTTGGTTAGAAGGTAAAATGGACAACTTTATTGTAAGCTGCTGCAGACTAAATTTTTCCCTCAAATTCATTTGTGATGGTATTTGCAGGTGGTGTCTTTGGGAGATGATAGGTCATGAAGGCTCTGCCTTCTTGAATGGGATTAGTGCCCTTATAAAAGAAGTTCCAGTAAGCTCCCTTACCTTTTTGACCTTGTGAGGAGAGCAGAGATTCCTGTGTGTGATGCAAGAAGTGGGCTCTCATCAGACAACCAATCTGCCAGCACCTTGATCTTGGATTTCCCAGAGAACGAACTGTGAGAAATAAATTTCTGTTGCCTATAAACCACTTAGTCTGTGAATTTTATCATAGCAGCCCAGAGGAACTAAGGTGTGAGCTATTACTCCCTTTGACAGTGTCATATTTGTCAACACAGTACTTTTCCCAGAATGTGTATTTTGTATACAATGTGGAGTTGGGTTTATTTTTGTCCATTTATTACATTATGAACACATAGCGTAATCATATTATTCTTAAATTAATTGGAATGGTAGTAAACCACTACATGTAGTAAGTATAACTTAATTTATTTCTCTTTTAATTTGCTGTATCAGTTCATATGAGGCTGTTTAAAATAAATGTTATTAAACTTTAGTTGCCATAGAATTGCTAAGGGAGATGGTACATATAGGATAGGACCTATGAAATCTGTATTTTAAAGATCTTCACCAGGTTATTCTGATGAAAGTGGGCCATCAACAATACCTGTGAAAAACATTGACAATACCTGTGAGAAACATTCATTTACATAAGTTATTAATAACTTCATGTTAACTAAAACAGATCACTCAATTCAAGTCTGGTTTCTTTTTCTTTTTTTTTCCTTTAAAAAGTTCTACTTTTTCCTATTTTTTTTGTAGTTAATAAACTCTTGGTATTTGACATATGAAGGTGAAGTAAGGAAGCATTTAGAAAATGATACTTAAAAAATGCTAATAATCACTGATAAGGAAATAAAAAGTGATACTATGTTGTCATTTTAAGTACAAACAGATACTAAACTAGGAGCTGTTACATGGCAGATACTTTGGATAAGCACTTTTCTTTCTTTCTTTCTTTAAATTTTTTTAAAAATTTAAATCCAAGTTAGTTAACATATAGTGTAATAATGATTTCAGGAATAGAATTTAGTGATTCATCACTTACATGTAACACCCAGTGTTCATCACAAGTGTCCTCCTTAATATTCATCACCCATTTGGCCCATCCTTCACCCACCTTCCCTCCAGCAACTGTCAGTTTGCTTTCTATAGTTAATAGTCTCTTATGTTTTGCCTTCCTGTCTTACTTTTCTTCCTTCCCCTATGTCCATCTGTTTTGTTTCTTAAATTCCACATATGAGTGAAATCATATGGTATTTGTCTTTCTCTGACTAATTTATTTTCCTTAGCATAATACACTCAAGCCCCATCCATGTTGTTGCAAATGGCAAGATTTCATCCTTTTTGATGGCTAAGTAATATTCTTTATTCTCACATCTTTATCCATTCATCAGTCGGTGGACATTTGGGCTCTCTCCATAGTTTGGCTGTTGATAATGCTGCTATAAATATTGAGGTGCATGTGTCCCTTCAAATCAGTATCTTTGTATCCTTTGAGTAAATACCTAGTAGTGTGATTGCTGGGTTATAGAGTAGTTCTATTTTTTTTTAAGTTCATTTCTTTTGAGAGAGAGAGCAAGCATGAGTTAGGGGAGGGGCAGAGAGAGAGGGAGAGAGAATCCCAAGCAGGTTCTGATGCTGTCAGTGTAAGAGCCTGATGCAGGGCTCGAACCCATGAACCGTGAAATCATGACCTGAGCCTAAACCAAGAGTTGGACACTTAATCAATTGAGACACCCAGGCGCCAAGTGTCCTCCTTATTGCCCATCGCCATTTAGCTCTTCCTCCACCCAACACCCCTCCAGCAACCCTCATTTTGTTCTCTGTATTTAGGAGTCTCTTATGGTTTGTTTCCCTCTGTTTTTATCTCATTTTTGCTTCCCTTCTGTTCATCTATTATGTATCACGAATTCCACGTGTGAGTGAAATCATATGATATTTGTCTTTCTCTGACTTACTTTGCTTAGCATAATACATTCTAGTTCCATTCATGTTGTTGCAAATGACAAGATTTCATTCTTTTTGATTGCTGAGTAATATTCCATTGTATGTATATACCACATCTTTATCCATTTATCAGTCGATGGACATTTGGGTTCTTTCCATGTTTTGGCTGTTGTTGATAGTGCTGCTATAAATATCGGGGTGCATGTGCTCTTTGAATCAGCATTCCTTTATCCTTTGGATAAATACCTAATAGTGTAGTTGCTGGGTTGTAGGGTAGTTCTATTTTTAATTTTTTTGAAATTTTTTGAGGAACCTCCATACTTTTTTCCAGAGTAGCTGGACCAGTTTGCATTCCCATCGGCAGTGCAAAAGGGTTCCTTTTTCTCTGCATCCTCACCAACATCTGTTGTTGCCTGAGTTGTTAGTTTTAGCCATTCTGACAGGTGTGAGGTGGTATATCATTGTGGTTTTGATGTGTATTTCCCTGGTGATGACTGATGTTGAGCATTTTTTCATGTGTTTGTTAGCCATCTGGATGTCTTCTTTGGAAAAGTGTCTATTCATGTCTTTTGCCCATTTCTTCATTGGGTTATTTGGGTTTTTGTATGGTTTTTGTGTGTGTGTGTGTGTGTGTGTTTTTTTTTTTTTTGCGTTGAGTTTGCGAAGTTCTTTATAGCTTTTGGATACTAACCCTTTATCTGATAATGTCATTTGCAAATATATTCTCCTGTGCCATTTGGTTGCCTTTTAGTTTTGCTTATTGTTTCCTTCATGGTGCAGAAGCTTTTTACCTTAATGAGGTGTCCCGTCCCGATAGTTCATTTTTGCTTTTGTTTCCCTTGCCTCTCGAAACATGTCTAATACGAAGTTGCTGTGGCCAAGGTCAAAGAGGTTGTTGCCTTTTTCTCCTCTAGGATTTTGATGATTTCCTGTCTCACGTTCAGGTCTTTCATCCGTTTTGAATTTATTTTTGTGTATGGTTTAAGAAAGTGGTCCAGGTTCATTCTTCTGCATGCCACTGTCCAGTTTTCCCAACACTATTTGCTGAAGAGACTTTTTTTCATTAGATATTCTTTCCTGCTTTGGCCATATGTTTGTGGGTCCATTTCTGGATTTTTTATTGTGTTCCATTGATCTATGTTTCTGGTTTTGTGCCAGTACCATACTGTCTTGATGATTACAGCTTTGTAATACAGCTTGTAGTCTGGAATTGTGATGCCTCCGGCTTTGGTTTTCTTTTTCAGGATTGCTTTGGCTATTCCCGGTCTTTTCTGGTTTCATACAAGTTTTGGGATTGTTTGTTCTAGCTCTGTGAAAAATGCTGGTGTTATTTTGATAGGGATTGCTGGATAAGCAGTTTTAATTTATTTAATCCTGACACAAAGACGGGTGAGTGAATCTCCATTTTTCTAAAGGGCTACCTGTGCCCATGCCCAGTTTTACACAGCTAGTAACTGGTGGTGTCAGGATTTAAATTCAGGTTTATCTCACTCCCACATCCATCCTTCTTAACAATATTCAGTAATTATTAAGAATTAATATGAAGGATAAATACTAAAAACAAATCTTAATAATTAATGTTAAATTAATGATGAGGGATAATTGTTTGATAATGTGAGAATCAGTGTTGTCACTTACTCTGTATTTCACATGGTATATGGAGAGCTGCTGAGATTCTTGTTGGTGTCCTGTCCATTTTTCCTCTCTCTCTTACGGTTTTAAATGTTGAATCACGTTTTAGAGCTATTTCTATATTTATTACAGTCTGTTCTCTAGGAATAGGCCTGATTGGAATGGATGCCATTTTATTACCATTTGCAGATGCTTAAAAGGACTTTATGTGATTTGGTTTAAGTCTGTTTATTTCTTGCTCTGGATTCATAAGAGCTGGGCTCCTACTCTGGCCTTTATGTGTAAATGATGCTTTTTACTTTGTAGAGGGAAGCAAGCTGAACTGAATTGTAGTTCAACTTGGCAGTGGAGTGCGTTGGTGAATGGGCCAGAAAGAGGATATGAAGGAAGCAAGAGATCAGTAATCCCAGACTATCTAGATTTCCCATATGGAGATACAGTGGAAAGTCACAGGCTAAGGACTAAAATATTCTTCACTTTTCTGTGGCTGTATGACTCTGATGTGTTCATTAGAGTACATCAACCTAGTTATTCTGATATCATAGCTTATTTACTAGGGTTTTTGTGACAGTCAAATGAGAGGTTATCCGTAAAAATTATTTTGTTAAATGTGAAGTATTCCTACAAATGATTTTTATCACTGTTTCCTATCCTGAATGTCTGCATCTTATGAGCTCTACTTTACTTACTAACATTTTTCTGTAATTCAGGTGACATTTCCTTCATTCCAATGGGACTTTTTTGAGAAGATGGTTTTTTAGCTTGAGAATTCTTTTTTTTTTTTTTACAAACACATGTATACATAATTTACGTATACAGATTACTTATTTTAAAAATTTAATTACTTTTATAAATTATAGTTGACATACAGTATTATATTGGTTTCAGGTATACAACTTAGTGATTTCAATTTGAGAATGTTTTCTAGCATTTTTTTTTGAGTGGTGACATTTGTTTGAAGTACTTTTCTTTGTTACTTTTTCTTACTTTCCCGTTTTACTTTTTGAGTGTGATTAACCAGGCCATAACCCTCTGATAATATAATTCTCTGAACCCTACAGTCTCTGAGACCCTGATTATCTTTTACTGATAACAGATGGGCTTTTCATAGATTCTTACTGACATTTTTATGGGGATAAGGGGAAGATGGTGAGGAGCGGGCCTTTGGTTTAATGCACATAATGGTGCAAAGCCAAAATCAAACTTTGTAGTTAACAGTTTCTCAGTTTAATATGTCGTTATTGTTTAATTTTAGAGAGAGAGTGAGTGAGGAAGGGGACAAGGAGAGGGAGGGAATTTGAAGCAGATTCTACACTCAGTGCAGAGCTCGACCTGGGGCTCTATCCCGTGATCCTGGGTTCTTAACCTGAGCTAAAGTCAAGAGTTGGATGCTCAACCGACTGAACCACCTAGGTGCCCCTACTAGGCCTTTAAATTAAAGTGTTACTAATATAAACTTGAAAAAAATGTGTATTTTTGAGACAGAGGGAGAGAGCACAAGTGGGGGAGGGCCAGAGAGAAAGGGGGGAACAGAGGATCTGAAGCAGGCTCCGCTCTGATGCGGAGAGCCTGATGTGGGGCTCAAACTCACAGAACTGTGAAATCATGATCTGAGCTGAAGTTGACCCTTAGCCAACTGGGCCACCCAGGCAACCCATTGTAAAAATTTTTTAATGAAGAAAAAAAGCTATCTTCTTAATAATTAAATTTTTATTTAATAAATTTTATTTAATTAAAATTTTATTGTTACTAACTTTTTAATAAATATTTATAAAAGAATTTTATTTGATATTTATAAATACTTGAATTCATCATAAATATTTTATAAAATATATAAGATTTCTATAATATAAAAATTTATATGATAAATATAAAATTTATCATAAATTTAATTTATAAATAAAAAATTTTAATAAAGAAAATATAAGAAAACTATTTTCTTATAATTAAAAGTGATATATTACTTTTAATATGTATTAATATTTATTTTTTTAAATTAATGTTTATTTTTGAGAGAGAGAGGGAGAGGGGCAGAGAGATAGGGAGACAGAATTTGAAGCAGACTCCAGGCTCTGAGCTGTCAGCATAGAGCCTGACGTGGGGCTGGAACTCACAAACCATGAGATCATGACGTGGCCCGAAGTCGGATGCTTAACCAACTGAGCCAGGACCCCGGCCCCCCCAAAATGTATTGATTTTTAATGTTCATGACAAAATAATATTACATGCCCATGACAAAAGTTTAAATGGTATATACAGATAACCACTGTTATTTTCTGTGTGCCTTCCAGAGATATTCTTTTACCAACAAATATGTATGGATATCTCCAGAGATTCTTTCCTTCAAGGCTGATAATGAATGCTGTAGTGAATTTGAAATCTTTTGTTAGTAAGTGTTCTAGTTAGAAATATTATGGTTGAGAGTCAAAACAGAAATTCTTAAGGGCAGATTTTTTCTTAATTGTAGGTATATATTTACTGTTTATGTTAATTCTCTAGTTTATTTGATTCCATCTTTTAAAAAAATGCAGTAAGATGGTTTTTTGGCTGTCCTACTAGATACCCCGAGTCTGTATTTCAGGGAAGTGGTCTGGCCTAGAAATAAACAATTTGGAGCTAGTAAGTCTGGATGGCAGTAGTTCTCAAAGTTTAGCACATGTTAGCGTCTCTTAGAGGGCTTGTTCTAATAACACATTGCTGGAGTCCACCCAAAAGGTTTCTGATTCTATAGGTCTGAATTGGTGCCCAAGAATTTGGATTTCTGACTTGTCCCCATGCTGATTTTATTCTGGGGACCTTTACACTTTGAGAACTAATGATCTGTGTTGTTTAAACCATATAAGACTAGATAGATCATCTAGGGAGGTAGCTTAGACATAAAAGAGCAAAATTCTGAGGGCTGAGCATCTTTAGTTAATGGAGTCAAGGGGTGGGGTGAGGTGGGGTGTGGGGTCTTGTCCAGGAGGAAGAGAAAAGTTGTGGTAATTAAATAAATTTGGAATTTTTTTTGTGTTGCATTGCTCTCTTAGAGGTTTCAGAATACACACAAACATGGTAAAGAATTTAAGAAATCCCTGAGGAAAGAATTAATTTTTTTTAATGTTTTATTTATTTTTGAGACAGAGAGAGACAGATCATGAGCAGGGAAAGGGCAGAGAGAGGGAGACACAGTATCGGAAGCAGGCTCCAGGCTCTGAGCTATCAGCACAGAGCCCGACGCGGGGCTTGAACCCACGAACGTGAGATCATGACTTGAGCTGAAGTCGGAAGAATTAATGTGTTTTAAAGAAAAGTTCTGTATACCTGCCTTGAGGGCAGAAGGAAGGGGCTGCAGTAGAGACTGTGTGTTGCAAGTTCAGGCTGCTGGGGGAAGTGGGTGTGGCATAAAAGTGGGGGGATTGGCAGTTACTGAAAGGAAAGTCATTGGGTTTATGACAGAAAGAACGTGGTACCAGCAAAAAACCTAGTGGAGTTTCCTAATTCTGAAGTCAGTTTGCCTGTGTTTGAATTCTAGCCATGTTTGAGAATCACTAACTGATACTCATATTTATATTTTTATACATTAATATTAGACACAGTAGGTACTCAGTGAATTTTCACTTTCACCAGTCAATTTTCACTTTCACCACATGGTCTTTTTTGGTTTCTGGATTGTTGCTATACCACTGAATCTTTTTAATTTTGCTAGTGCAGAGGTTTATACTTTTTGTATTTATTTTGTTGAATTATATCTTTTTGCAGTCAATTTCACAGTTACTCTGATGATACAGTAAAAGGATAGAGAGTTAAAGGTCTTCTTTTTTAATTCCTTTAGCAGAGTAGGTAGGCATGAATGTCAGGAATTGTAGCCTTCAGGTCACTGAAACTTTTTTGTGTCAGCCTATAGGGTTTCTCCATCTAGTGTGATAGCCACTGTCACAGGTGGCTACTGTAGCACCTGAAATGTGACTAGTCTGAGTTGAGATGTGCTGGAAGTATAAAATATATACTGGGTTTTGAAGACTGTTTGAAAAAATACAATATAAAATTATGAAAACATTAACATTAAAATATTAAATATTTTATGTGAATTACATATTAAAATTATACTTTTATCTAGTGGGTTAAATAAAATGTATTATCAAAATTAATTCTACCTGTTTGTTTTGACTTGTTTTTAAAGTGGCTACTAGAATGTTTAAAATTACATGCGTGACTTAGTTTATTTCCATTGGACAGCATGGATCTGGGGATTGGTAAAATCACAATAGAAACATTCAGCTTTTAATATTTTAGTATATGTCAGTGGTTGAAAAAACTGTACAGAAGTAAAGAGGTGTAAACCTAGATAATGAATCCTATAATTTTATGAAAAGATGAACACAAATCTTTTCTCTTTAAATTGCTTGGCAATCACAATGCATAGGTATTCTAAAAATACAGTGGTAGAAAATCTTTGTAAATGTTAGTTATAAAAATGACTTTGGAGAGGAAAAAACTATTTATTACACGAGGCCTTTCCTCAAGGAGGTGTCATAGTTGTTTAAAAGTGAAGAGGACATTAATACTAATTCATGTGGATATATCTTGACGTTTTGAAGAAAATGTACATTCATTATTAGATTTGATCATACTGACCTTTTTTGGTAATTGTAGAAAAAGATTTAATATTGTACTACTAATAGTTCTATTATATAAATCAGTGTTTCTCAAACTGCCATCAAATGACTGCTGGGCAGGAGAGGATACAGGCCTTGTGTATCTCAGGCAGCCCAAGTTACACTGGTATGATTGTCCTCTGTGCATCCTCTGCCCCGCATCTTTGAATGTATTTGGTGCGATAGGAATAGATCATACATGCATTGTGCCTCTGCATACCAGGGTGTCTTGGTGTGTTTCTAGGAAGGGTATATGTACCCTAAAATGAGAAATACGGCATCTAAGAAAGTAGAAATTGATCAAGTATATCTCAAGGGCCTATTTTGAGTTCTGGACATTACAAGAGAAGATGTTGTTTTCTGCTGCCTTTTCTCTTGTGTACTCCCTTTCTATTCTTATTTAGAGGTTAATTTTGTTACACAGCGTCGTCTCCCGCCAATCTCACACAAAATTTTTTCCTCAAGATTTATCAAGGAAAAGCTGTATCAAGTAGATACAGCTAATTACACACCCCAGGTCCTACTCTGTTTTGGCCTCAATTTTCTTACATAGACAAAATCTTTTCCTATAAACGAGAAGACTCAGTTCTCTAAGATTTGTAAACTGTAACTTAAAAAATAATTTAATAGCACTTTAAATATAGATAAAATAATTCAACAAATTCTTAAATAGATACAGTTAATTACAGATACCAGATTCTACTCTCTTTTTGGCTTCGGTTTTTAAACACTTATAAGACTAATTTTCATCTCTGTAGATATGTGAATTAATAGTAATAATGGCAATGATTATAATAACAGATCCTGTACACTCTTATTGCTGTACACTCTTCTAAGCTCTAGTGGTTGGTGGTATTGTTATCATACTCATTTTAGAAATGAAAAAATAGGTTTTGTCTGGAATTTAAACCCAGGCAGTATTCAGTTCATTGAGTTTACACCTTGATACTCTTGACCACCATGTTATTTAGCACACAGGGTACCATAGTTAAAAATAAAACAAGGGGCGCCTGCGTGGCTCAGTTGGTTAAGCGTCCAGCTTCGGCTCAGGTCATGATCTCACGGTTTGTGGGTTCGAGCCCTGTGTCGGGCTCTGTGCTGACAGCTAGCTCAGCGCCTGGAGCCTGCTTCAGATTCTGTATCTCCCTCTCTCTCTGACCCTCCCCTGCTCGCGCTGTCTCTCGCTGTCTCTCAAAAAATAAATAAAAAACATAAAAAAAAAAAACCATCAGTAACAAAAAACTGACTTAATGGAAAGAATAACAGTTAAACAAGAGGTTAAAAGGCTAAAATATTTGCCCAGGGCCATTCTGGGCATTCAAGCCTAGGTCTATCTGACTCTAAAGGCAAATGATTTCATCACTTACGGTTTATTTTTCTTATCTGTAAAATGTAGAGAACAGCTATTCAGAGTGGTTGATTAAATATAACTGACTGCTTAATGTAGTGTCTAACTCATGGGTATTTAATGAATTTTAGCAGTGATGATGATTGGGATCACAGATATAGCAATATGTCCATAACAATTCTCTTCTCCACTTGAATTTAATTTACCACTCTTTCGATTTTAAAATATCATCTTTTTTTTTGTTTATTTTTGAGAGAGACAGAGAGAGTATGGGGGAGGGGCAGAAAGAGGCGGGGGTGGGGCATGAAACAGAGGATCTGAAGTGGGCTCTGTGCTGACAACAGAAAGCCCCACACTGAGTTCGAACTCATGAACCGTGAGATCATGACCTGAGCCGAAGTCAGATGCTCACCCGACTGAGCCACCAAGGCACCATAAAATATGATCTTTTCAGTGACATCAAATACTCTTTTTTTCTTCTAACTTTTTTGCTTTTTCTGCCTCATTGTCACACATATTTCTCTGACTTATGACCTCCCTATGAAGTTAGATTAGTGTCCAGTTTCCTTGCTGCCATTCTCATTAATAGACTTGGGCAGTTCTTGTTGTAAATACTTGTAAATTTATATTGTGATTTTGTTTTTTACATCTTTGTACTTTCATTTCTCTTTTTAATTCATTCCCCCCCCCCCCCATTTACTTCTGTTCTATGTGCATTCCAGGTTTTTCACAGTGGTCTTTATTGTTGAATAATATTTGGAGACTATGATATATCACCCATTGTGCTGGGTAATAGGTTAACAGAGATGGATTTAACAGTCTCTCCCCTTCCCAGATGACAGATATTAAATAAGTGGTCATGAGTAGGATGAGCATTATATACAAAGGTAAGTAAGGAACAGTGCTTCTTAAAGTGTGATTCTGTGTCTGGCAGCCTCATCACTTAGGTTCTTCTTAGAAATTCAGATTCTTGCACTTCACCTTGGACCTAGGTTTTAGCAAGCCCCCTGGATACTAATACTGATGAGTGCTAGAGCCTGCAAACCTCTGGTGTGGGTTATGATGAAAGTATAGGACAGACGGAAGTATCCTTATCTTGAGAGGTGATGGCGCTGGTGATTATGGTGTATGTGTATGAAGGTTATCCTCAGGAAATATTTTCTAAGCTTTGCTTCTTTTTCATTCTCCTCTCCTTCTTTTCTCTTTTTCTCAGTGCCTTCTCTTAGCACTTCTGCTGCTTATTTCTGTCTCTGTCATCTTGAATTGTCTTGTGGTACTTAATAACTATGTACTTTCATTCTCTGCCTCTTAACATGTTAAGCTAATCAGGAAAGGACCAGATTCCTGTCAATGCCACTCTGAAGTTTACCTTAGGAAAAGGCATTTTATCTGTGCTGTTTCCTGTTTCCCTCACCTCATTTCCCCTGATATTCCTGACCAGGGTAAATTCATCAGAGACTTTGGGCTGCTCACTGTAGGTGATTGCAAGCTCCAAGTACTTGTATTTATAACTCGTATGTCTGTGGTAGTGGCCTTTAATGCCTTTTCAAGGCTAGTTACATCTTCTGAACTGTTAACATGGACCTAGCACTAAACATAATGAGGAATATATTGTTTTCAGCATTTTCTTTTTCTTTTTTTTTTTTTTAATGCTTATTCTTTTTGAGAAACAGAGAGAGACAGAGAGCAAGCAGGGGAGGGGCAGAGAGAGGGAGACACAGAATCTGAAGCGGCTCCAGGCTCCAAGCTGTCAGCACAGAGCCCGAAGCGGGGCACAAACTCACGAACCGTGAGATCCTGACCTGAGCCGAAGTCGGCCGCTTAACCGACTGAGCCACCCAGGTGCCCCCAGCATTTTCTTTTTGCTTTATTTCTTACAACTTTGTTTAATAAAATAGTTAGCTAATAAGAGTTTTTTCTTTCCACGTCTCTCCCCTACCTATCTCTTTAACCTCTCTACTTTTAAAGTTTATGTATTGTGTGTATGTGTGTGTGAGAGAAAGAGAGAAAGGCAGCATGAGTTGGGGGAGGGCCAAAAGAGAGGGAGAGAAGAGAATCCTAAGCAGGCTCTGTGCTGACAGAGTTTGAACTCAGGGCTTGAACTCAGGAACCATGAAATCATGACGTGAGCCGAAATCAAAGAGTCGGACGTTCAACCGACTGAGCCACCCGGATGCCCCTAACGTTTCTACTTTTGAACAGTTTGTAACCCTGTGTTTGGGGAGTATGTAGTCTTTTAAACCCAAATATTTTCTTGTGTTAAATATCACAATAGGAAAAAAAAAAAAGGAAACAGGATGGGCCACAGACAAAAACCATTTTAAATATCATAGTAAAAAAATTTTAAAACCTTTTGATGTTCTTTATCATTGATAAGTTTTTAAATTAATGTGTAATCTCAAGCTATTATAGCTTATTTTTCTCTTACAGTTACATAGGAATGCAATAAATGTTCTGAGTGACTACAGATACAAATGTGCATAGTTGTAAAATGGAATTTACTGCGGAAAAATTTTTAACACTTTAATCTTATTTAGGGATCAGTTGGTCTGGACAATATTTGAACTAGTGGGTTTTCTCCAGTCAAGTGTTACTACTGTACACATGGAGATGATGCTACTAAAATGAGGTGGGGAGCAAGGGCAGTGTTTTTAAAGACAAGAACAAATAAATCCTGTTTGTGAATGCCTATGGTATATTTGGCCTTCAGTATTGGCTAATTTTATCCAGTATCTAAACTGCTTTTGCTCCAAAATCTTATAGATATTAGTAGCTTGAGTTTAGATTTAAAAAAAAAAATATATATATATATATATACACATACATATGTATATATGTTCAGAGTCAAGAAACTAAAAAATAAAGATTCAAGACACTAACAGAACCTATTTTATAACATTTTCATTTAGTAAGTTGAATCTGTGTAAACATTTAAAAGGAGCAATAAAACATAATTAGTTTCTGGTATTTACTTTGAAGGATGACTAGTTTATTCTCTTGGAATTTCAGTGATATAGATAAATCTGCATTTGTTTTAAAGATTGTTCACTAACTTTAATTTCCTGAATTAAATTCTTATGTGTACTGATGATGTGCATCTGTATGTAAACATAAATTTTTATTTTAACATGAGGCAAAAAAAAACTCGTTCTGCTTGGTTGGTCGGTTGATAGGAAGAACATAAATAACCCTATTACTCATTAAAAAAGAAAAACTGGAAGAATTTCAAGTATTTAGTTTCCTATTAAATTTAGATGGGAAGATAGACCTCCAAGTCGGATTTTTCCTCATACTTAATGAGAATATGCACTAATAATTCCTAGCTTGATTCTAATTTAACTTCCTTTAAAGACTCAATTAAGGACAATTAATTACTGTTGTTTATATTGCATATAGCATATTAGTTACGAGGGTGCTAGTACCACAGGTAACAATCTGTTGGCATCTAGGGTTCATGGTTTTTCTTAACTGTTAAAGTAAAAATTTCACTATATTTCTTAGTCTTTCTCATTAAAATGATAAAGTATTGGATAAAGAATGTTTGTCTTGGTGCTCTTTCTCCTACACCATGTTGCCTACCTCATAATCGTCTTCCCTTTTGCACATTGAACTTCTCTTGGACCTTATCTTACATTTGACATTATAGACTCCTCTTTCCTTAAGAGCCTCCCTGAGAGAGAACTCTCTTTTGCTTTAGTGATGCCATACTCTCCAAATTTCTCCTATATTCTCTGGATACTCCTTCACAATCTCTTTGCTTTATTGCTTCTTTAAATGTTGGTATTCTTTATGGTCCTATCCTAGATCTTCTGAATCTGTATATGGTTACTCAGCAATCTCAGCTACCCCCATAGGTTCAGTTTCTATGTATATGCTGATAATTTAAAAAAATATATTGAGATCTAATAAACACATGGTAAACCACATAAATTTGAAGTGTACAGTATGGACAAATTTTTACATTTTTTAAAAGTTACTTATTTTTGAGAAAGAGAGTGTCCAAGCTCAAGAGAAAGAGTGGGGGAGGGGCAGAGGGAGAGAGAAAGAGAGAAAGAGAGAGTGAGAATTCCAAGCAGGCACTGCACTGTGAGTGAGGAGCCTGATGTGGGGCTTGAACTTGTGTACCATGAGATCATGACCTGAGCCAAAGTTGGATGCTTAATTGACTGAGCCACCCAGGCGCCCGACAGATTTTGACATATGTATATACCGTATATACCCATGAAACCATCACTGCAATTAAGATATTGAACACATCCATCACTCCCAAAAGTTTACCCATTACACTTTTGTAATTTTTCCCCCTTCCAGGACAACCACTGATCTGTTTTCTGTCACAATAGATTACTTGGCATTTTCTAGGATTTCATATACACGTAATCATACAGTATGTACTCTTTTTTAAATCTGGCTTCCTTCAGCGCAGCGGTGTTGCCTGTTTCAGCTTTGTTGAGATTTGTTCCCTCTAATCCTCACAGATGGTTCTCTCCCCAGCCTTGGGGTGCCTCCTCATATGCTTGCAAGATCAGTACTTAACTTAAATCTAGAGAGAAATCTTTGAAGATTTCTGTGCCTCTCTCTCCTCTTAAGAGTTCACCTTGGTCTTCCAGGACTCCCACATCCATTTCTTCAATTCCAGGAGATTGCTGGGCTCTGCCCGGGTTCTTCTTCACTGTGCTGCAGTCTGGAAACGAAGCAGTGTACAGCTCACCTTGTTTGTTTTCTGTCTCTCAGGGGTTATTATTGTGTCTGCCTTATGTTCATTGTCTGAAAACCATTATTTCATATGTTTGATCTGTTTTTTTGGTTGTTGTTTTTTCAGACAGAAAGGTACTGGTTTTTGTTACTCCCATCTTGGCCAGAAGTAGATCTCATCGCTGTTAATTTATGACTCTGTATTTCCAATGTCTATTTTCCTCTTGAGGTTGAGACGTGTGCCAGTCTGCCTACTAAATATTTCTGCTTTTTTCTCTTAAAATTTATAATCTTTTCCTGCCCTGAATTTTATTTTTCTTGTGTTCCCTAACTTGTTGGTAGTATGACCATCTACCTTGGTTTTCCAAGTTATTGATATGAATGCTCCTTATTTTCTCTCTCGACCTCCATAACACATCCATGCATTTACCACATGTTGTCAACTTTAGTCCCTGGATATCACTCAGATTCATCTACTTTTTTCCCATCCTCATTATTACTGCCGTAGTTCAAGCCACCAGTATCATTGATCTTGGATCACTGTGGTAGCTTCTAATTAATTTATCTGCCTCTAGTCTGTTCCCCATCCTATAGTCAGAGCTAGATTTCAAAACAGAAATTGAATATTCGTATGATTTTTCCTGTTGGAAAAGGAGTTAGGCAAAGTCTAGACTCTTAGTTTATATGATGCTTCATGTTTTAGCCTTTGCTCACTTTGCCCTTCAGTCTCATCTCTCAGATTCTCAGTCCTTCACATTCTGGACTTAAGACCTATTGAATACTGGATTCCTCAAGTGTGATGCACTCTTCCTCACCTTGAGCATGCACTGTCCTCTGACCCTGAAGGAATTCCATCCTAAATGTGCTCATTTCTGTCATATGGTACTTAAATCTTTTTCCATCATCCCAGGTCTGGGTTAGGTATCTCCATCAGCACTATTTTAGTTGGTTGTCTCTTTCCTGTATTAGATGAAATATTCCATGAGGGTAGGAATTTTATGTATTGTGTTTTTATAGTGTTTTTTCTAAAACGATGTCTGACACAAGTGTGAATATTTTGAATTGGAGATCATCCATGGTCCCACTTGACTGTTGAGAAAAAGGAGAGCAAAAACTCGAAATCTCTGGTTTTGACAACCTGTCCTTGGGTTGTTAGACAACATTGACAGAAGCTGAGATGTTGCTTCTCAGAATCTTCTTGGAACTGCAGTGTCTCAGGTCTCAATTCAGATTTACTGAATTAGAATCTGCATTTTTACAGATCCACAAATGATAGGTGCATGAAAGTGTGAGAAGCCAGGCTCCAGTTTATTGGTTATCCTTTTTAGCTGTTATGTTAAAGTCACCTAGGGGACTGTTGCTCTGTATTTAATCCTGTAGTGTGGGTCCTGCGCATCAGTATTTTTGTGACACTCCCAAGAGGATCTTAAGGAGAGCCAGGAATAAGAACCTATACTTTCATTGAAGTCCTGTCTCATTTTAGTCTGATACTGGAGAAAGTGTCCATTCGTATTCAGATTTTGAGTTGCTTTCACACTTCCATTCTAAAGCTTAAAAAGGTTAGGAGAGTGGTGATATGTAATTAGGCCTGGGCTAACTGGGGATGTCAGGTTGGCAGGTGTGGCCATTTTAGACCAGTACACATCAGACTTTAATGTGCGGACAGGTTACCTGTGGCTTTTGTAAAATGAAGATTTTGTTGAAAGAATCTGGGATGAGGCCTGTGATCTGCATATTTAGCAAGCTTTTATTTAAGCATTAGAAAACTGAGAATAGAGATGTGAAATGACTTTAATAAAAGCAAACTTCCTTCTACTTCCTTAGTTTTTTTTCTCATAGTACTGTATGTAGTAATACTTGACAAGTTGAAAGGATTCCTTGATTGTTACAGAAAAGAAGAAAGGGCATTTGAGTGCTGGCAGTCCCCATTACCCAAGTGATAATTGCCCTTTCCATGGGGTCATTAAACACCATTAAAATTAGGCTTTTGATCAGTTTTCCTTGTTAAGAGGGGAAGCAAACTCTCCCGGAGCTGAGCCTTCCTTGATCGGTTGATTTATGGGAAGGAGAAGCACATTGTACAGAGGGACAAGAGGGCTATCATTTGAGTCATTGTCTTAGAATTGATGCAAAGCTTTGTCTGTTATGTGGGAGTGTATTCCCTCATTTTAATATATCCATCACAGAGACTACCTTATTATTGTTACCATATGTGATATTATAACCAGTGGATTAACTAGTCCATGTCTTCCTCACCCCCCCCCCCAACACTTTGCTTGTGCTTTAGTGGAATATTATTTGTAATTAAGATAAATTGTAAGTACAGTCATATTTAAGCAAACATTATTTATGGAAATGGTGGGTGCTGCCATTGTGGGTAGACTTTCATCCATTTTTCTAATCGTTGTGCCAATAGAATACTATTTCCCTGAGTCATAGAACTGGGATATTCTTAACAAGGGACTTTTGGTTTTCCCCTTCTGTTCTTTAAACACTGTGAATTCATTTTTGTTAATCTTTTCATCTTGTTCTCTCAGGTTTACAGCAGCTGTTTTAACATGTTGATTACTTATGTTAAGCTGATCTGACGGTTTGGCTCTTATAGGAAGATTTCATACAATTCAGATAACACCTGTAGTAATATTTGATATTCTGTAATTTACCACACTACAAATAAGAATGCTTTAGAGCAATTTCATTTTTTGGGTATAAACTAAATGTTGCAGAATTAAATGAGTTTCTGTTGTTTACATTGAAAGTTATTTGTCAAGTGAACATTAAGAAAAACCCCAAGAATTTGAAATAAAAGAGTGGATTTATTTTTAATAAGTACTGATATCAATTCACGTGAAGCATTTAAGGAGATTGAAATTGTACCATTTAAGAAAATTATGCTGCTTTCTAGTAGAGAACTTTTGTTCAAAAGTAGGTGAGTTAAGAGTTTTTTAAATGATGCAATTGAAATAGGATTTCCTATAATTGGAATTTTTAATTTATTCCTTTTTTTGCTAAAAATAGGAATTCGACTTCAAATATAGAACTATATTTGGACAGATAAAGTATTTTGTAGTAATGCACAGTAATGTGTAGAGAACTACCAAAAGATAATTTTAACTGAAATTCTATGTTATTTTCTTTACTAATGATGGAGAACATAAATATGAAAACTCATGATAGAACATTTTAAGTTCTTCAGAAAAGAAATTCTTTGTCAAATCCTAAATCCCAATTCTTTGCGTTTAAGCCAGGTTTCAGTCTGTCACAAACTAATTTAAATCCTCCCAGGAATGCACAGTATCCCTGCCAAAGGTTTTCACATGGTGATTGATGAAAAGATTTGCTGCAGAATATGCATTCTTTGCAAATATATTTCAGGAAAATGTTAATATAGAGGTTGGAAATGAAGTAAGTGCGTGATGGTCCATATTTTTATCTTATTTTGATTTTGAACTCTTTCCAAAGAGCTTTTGAAATGACATTCTCCATAGGATCACAAATCTGAAGCTTTTTCCATATGAAAGATTTAAATGACTTGTATTGAAAGCCTTAATCAACTCAAATCCTCACATTATTCAGGTTGTAGTCTGTATTAAGAGGTATATATCTAGCCAATGAAGATCCTTGTGTTACTTAGTTAAATATTTAAATTCCACTAATGCTTTTGAAAGTCTTTCAGGGTCTTTGTAGTTGTGAACTTAATTGTTTTTATCCTCCCCCCCTCTTTTTTTTGTTGTGGTAAAATATACATAACATAAAATTTACCATTCTGTCTTAAAGTGTACAGTTCAGTGGCATTAAATACATTTACATTGTTGTGGAGCTACTTTATCATCTTCCCAAACTGAAACTCAGTTGAACAATAATTCCCCATTTCCCCTTCCTCCTTGCCTCCCACTCCTAGTAACCATCATTTTAATTATTATCTATGAATTTGATTGCTTTGGGTACCTCATAGAAGTGGAATCATACTATATTTGTCCTTTTGTTATTAGCTTATTTCACTTAACGTAATTTCTTCAAAGGCTTATCCATATTGTATCGTGTGTCAGAATTGCTGTGTGTATGTGTGTGTGTGTATGTGTGTATATATATATATTTTTTTTTGTTTGTTTTTTTTGTTCATCCATTCATCAGTCGAATGTCTTAGGTTGCTTCCTTCTCTTTTATAGCATAGATTTTAAATACTGATCATATCAGTCCTATGTATTGTTTTACAACTATGAACAGTGGTTCAGAAATCCACAAGAGGTGCGCCTGGGTGGCTCAGTTGGTTAAATGTCCGACTTCAGCTCAGGTCATGATCTTACAGTTCGTGGGTTCGAGCCCTGCGTTGGGCTCTGTGCTGACTGCTAGCCCGGAGCCTGTCCTCGGATTCTGTGTCTGTGTCTCCCTCTCTCTCTGACCTTCCCCTGCTCACGCTGTCTATCTCTCTCTCTCTCTCTCTTTCTCTCTCTCAAAAATAAATAAAGACATTTAAAAAAATTTAAAAATCCACAAGAGAGGGACTAAGGGATTTAAGTCTTGGGACTATTTTTTCCTCCTTGATTTTCTCATTGTTACTTGAGTCTTTGTTTTCTTGGTCCATCCTGGAGGTGAGAATAGCCTGATCCTCTGGCCAGATCCAAGCTGAGATACCAGTTGAGGCATCTATATTTAGAGATTGAGAAAGGTATGGAAGAAGAAGGTCAGGTATTGAGGATTCAGGCTTGTAAGAGAAAGCTTCAAATGCAAATTGTGTGCAGCAGTTTCTTTAACCACTTCTCTTTTGGTTGTAATTTGCTTTTCTTTGTGATAGTACATGTTTACTTAACTGGGTGTTGGTATTTTCTGAATTGCTTGTTCATATTTATGGTATATTGGCTATGTAGTTACTTAGAGTAAAAATACAAGTCAGAAGAAAGAAAAATGCTTTAAATTTCAGAAATGTAATACTTTATTTTTAAAATTTATATTTCATATGGTTATACTTAATGCATCTCCTGGGGACCTAGTTTTTTCTGTTTAAGAGCATTTACTCCAGTATCCAGGTAGATTTACTGATTGCGGATTTATTACTCTAGAATTGTGTAGAATTATTTCTTCCCATCATTCTGGCCTTATTCAGCTTTATAACACAATGAATGATTGCTATGACATTAAGTTTTGTATTGAGGGTCTCAGGTTCTTTCCTTAGAGCAATTGAATTGTAGCTTGCAAATCGAATGTAAATGGAAAGCATGGAGTATAAAAATCAGCTTTTTGTAGTACCCAAACTAGAGAACTGACATCTAGGCCTGTTGACTAGTTGAGTTAAATCTTTTCTTTTTTAAAAAAAAATTTTTAAATGTTTATTTTTGAGAGAGAAAGAGACAGAAAGAGACAGAGTGTGAGCAGGGGAGGGGCAGAGAGAGAGGGAGACAATAGAATCTGAAGCAGGCTCCTGGCTCTGAGCTGTCAGCACAGAGCCCAACTCAGGGCTCGAACCCATCAACCGGGAGATCATGACCTGAGCTGAAGTTGGATGCTCAACTGACTGAGCCACTCAGGGGCCCCTAGTTTAGTTAAATCTTAACTCTGGGTATGAACTTACTTGGAAACACAGTAAAAAGGAACGGATGTTGCTAATGTTTAAAGTATTAGTTGAACCCTTGTGTTTTATGTCAAGGGATAATTGAGCTAATATGATCTCCCGTTGCTCCATCTAACAAAGAGATTTTTAAAGTTAAATTGTGATTGGCTTCCAGTTAGGGAAGAATGTTCATCTAGATCCAGTGGTATTTACCAACTGCGCCTGTGAAAACATTCCTTTTTACCCTCAGATGCTCACTCAGCCTTCTGTTTTCCAAGTGACATTATTATAGCTTTTAGTAGTCAGAAAAATTAAAAGCACATTTTAAAAGCATGAATAGTAGTCTCCTTTCAGTGTCACAAAATTACTACTTTTTATGATAATGCAAATATGGGAGGATATCTGAAAACTTAGAGAATTTAACTGCTAAACATCTTTTAACATTTTAAGGACATAGGTGATAGAAATATAAAGCATATGGCCAAGTTTTGTTGTTGTTTTGTTGGGCTCCTCAATAACTTCTCACTTTGTGTAATTTAAAAGTGAATATATGTCAATTCAAGTTTTGGGCATTCTTTTTTTTTTTTTTTTTTTTTTTTTTTTTTTTTTTTTAACTTTAGAGTTTATTGTCAGGTTGGTTTCCATATAACACCCAGTGCTCTTCCCCACAAGTGACCTCCACCAAGACCATCACCCCCCATT
>CM053571.1:36964213-37028116 GCA_028646485.1 Cryptoprocta ferox
CCTGACTTATTTCGCTGAGCATGACACCCTCGAGGTCCATCCACTTTGCTATGAATGGCCAGATTTCATTCTTTCTCATTGCCATGTAGTATTCCATTGTATAGATGAACCACATCTTCCTAATCCATTCATCAGTTGATGGACATTTAGGCTCTTTCCATGATTTGGCTATTGTTGAAAGTGCCGCGACGAACATTGGGGTACAAGTGCCCCTGTGCATCAGCACTTCTGTATCCCTTGGGTAAATCCCCAGCAGTGCTATTGCTGGGTCATAGGGGAGTTTTACTGACAGTTTTTTGAGGAACCTCCACACTGTTTTCCAGAGCGGCTGTACCAGTTTACATTCCCACCAACAGTGTAGGAGGGTACCCGTTTCTCCACATCCTCGCCAGCATCTATAGTCTCTTGAGTTGTTCATTTGGGCATTCTTTTTGCTATGACTTTTAATTGAGTGAACCAGCAATGTAATTAAATCCTCAGCTAGATTAAGATGAACATGATGATCCATTATATAAAATTGAAGGTTTTTCTGGGGATAATATCTCCTAGGAATGTTGAATGCAGTAAATCTAATTAATTGGCCGTTTTGTTTGCCAGTAGTTTGTAGTCATTTACTTTATGGATTTTTATAAGGATTTTTTTTGGATGTTAGGAATGTTAAAGAACTATATTGGGAATTTAATTTGATACTTAGTTGGTTATCAGATAATTTTTCCCTTATGTCTCAATTTTTCTCCTTCATCTCCTCCTCCTTCCTGCACCATGGACCATGGCTATATTGTTTAATCTCTGAGTCTTAGATTTTTAATCTGTAAAAGGGAGTTTTGTAAAGATTGCCTGTTTTTATTGTGTTACTCAGTACATAGTAGAATCTCAATAAATGGTAGTTTCTATTAATATAATTTCTAATTCTTTTCTACCTCTTCTAAGTGCTTCCTTATTTCTTCATTAAAGTGTTATTCTGTTTTCAAAACTTTAAATTACTGTAGCTCAAAGAATAAATTTGTCTAATGTTATATCCAATCATAGGCAAATGTCTCTGCAAAAACATCCCTTTCTTTGGTCAATATACATTATGTCAGTATAGATCCAGAAAACATTTGCTTCCTAAAATATGTGTATTAAAATTTTTTTTTAAGGATTTTAGTTTTTAAGTAATCTCTACACCCAACGTGGGGCTTGAACTTAAGAGTCGCATGCCCTATAGACTGAGCCAGCTAGGTGCCCCTATTAAAAGTGTTTTTAGAATCAGATTTGAAGGAATCCTTGGAGTTTGATGGAATTTTATCTGGCTTTAACTTTACCACCCAATTTAGTAATTTTCTCTGCAATAGTGTTGTTGCCTCAAAGTTTAGATGTTTACATATTGCTGCCATTTCTGCAAAGTTAAATTTAGCCTTGGCTAAGCAGTGATATCTGTAAAATTACACAGATTCAGTATACTAACAATATTTTTTCTAATGTATGTTAAAATAACTAGCCATTTGTGTATTCTTTAAAATTGTATTGATTACCTTTTTACTGCCTAAAGCATCCCTGGTAGGATGGTTATCTAACCTGTAAAAATAATTACTTTTGTCCGTTTTCTCTCTATATAAACTTGAACATAATAAATATATTATTTTGATATGGCATTTTGGTGAACAAGGAGCATTTTAAATTTTAAATACTGTAGTTAGCAAGTTGATTAAGTCTGAAAATATGGGGAATGTTTGTTATACTTTTTTCATTTTAATATTTTAAGACCCATGTGGTGAAAGGACACTGAAAATGACAATATTTTATTTTTAAATGACACTATAAAGTGACACTTTTATTTTTAAATGACACTATTTTATACATAGGTATGATCACTCCTTATATCAGCGTGATGGGATTCATTCCTCACCTCCACCCTTCACTGTTACTGATGTCTCAGTCAGGCACCACTTTGGTTCAGTATTTGTGGGGAGTAAGCCTTGTCTATAGGGAGAAGATAGTTGCTTGACTGAGGAGGGTAGGGAGTGGGTTGTCCTAACTTCTCTTACATAAAATTTTTACCATTCCTCCTTTTTTTTGGCCAACCCTCCTGCTTGCCTTTAGGGGATTTCTAATACTTCCAGTTCCTAAAGATTTTCTTCAATTCCTTGGTATACTTTTTCCTTTTTTTGATTGATATGTAGATTTCAGCTTTATCTGCTCTACTTAATCAGTTGTCCATCAGCTTTCCTTAGTCCAAGATTTAGCTGTCATCTCTCTTTCTGTTGCCTCATTTTTTTTTTATCATTATGTGCTAATACCTTTTTAACGTTTCTTTATTGTCATTTTTAGTGGAAGGAAACTGAGATTAAATATATTAATTATTTCCCCAGCTAGAATCTATGTTCCATGAGGAGAGGGATTATTTGTTTTGTTTATTTCTCAGTCCCTTTGCTAACACAGTGCCTTGCATATAAATATTTGAAGAAATGATGTATCCATTAGATTGTGTAACAAGTGACATTTTATGAAGTGTATTAATAAATATAATTTCATTTGAACGTCGCTAGATGTGGTTATATAAAAATGGTCCTTTTATGGTTGAGACTGGGACAAAGGAGTTAAAGGGACTAGTTTAAGGTTATGTGGTAGCGATACCTGACTTCAACCCTCTTGTTTCTAATTGGACTTGGTAGTGAAAGGGGCTGTGTCTTTGAAAATGCTGTAAAGCAGATCAACATTGAGCTGGCTCTGTGGGCCTTCAGATTCTACGAAGCAACACTGTAGTTGAGATAATGAGGATTTTGATATTTCAGGATATGGTTCAGAAAGTATTTTGATATGGGGCACCTGGGTGGCTCAGTCAGTTAACCGCCGACTTCAGCTCAGGTAATGATCTCCGGTTCGTGAGTTCAAGCCCTGAGGCTCCGTGCTGACAGCTCAGAGCCTGTACCCTGCTCCTGGTTTCTGTGTCTCCCTCCCTTTCATCCCCTCCCCCGCTCGTGCTCTGTCTCTGTCTCAAAAATAAAATAAACATTAAAAAAAAAGTATTTTGATAAAGGGAATAGGAAACAACTAAGGAGAAATGGAATTTTTATTGCCTAGTGACCTATTTAAATCTTTCACATAAGTGATTTGGACAATAGAAAATGTGTTCTGAACACTGAAAGAAGGTATGTAAATGAATACTTCATGTTTGTAATTGTTAGGCATATAATTTGATCTGAACTGTGTAATAGGAAAAGCATATTATTATCATTCTTTGAAAAGCTTTGAAAAGTATGCTAAACAAGAGCATTTTTCAGTAAATGTCAGAATTAAGACAAAATGAACTTATCATTTTCTGTAGGCATTTTGTTTTCTCTCTCATTATAAAAGTCTTGTTCAGTTCTTCTGACGTATGAGATCAAGAACTTTGGATCCTTTTAAGATAAACTAAAACTCAATGATATGGGATTTTGGCAATTTAAACAAATCTTAAATTTCAATTACAAAGACAAGAAACCACATAACAAGCACATTTATACTGAAGGAATGTTTTCCTTTCTAAACAACTATTGTGTGTTAATGTTCATTGATTCAGATGTGTCAAATCAAAGTAGTGTTATTTCTATTTGCTTTCATATTGTCTAAATTTATGGAGAAGTATGGACACAAATAGTAAACTAAAAATGGTCCACCTTTGTTCATGTATCTGTTACGGTTAAGACACCAACCAAACATTTAGATATTGCTTTATTTTTGGTTTGTACATACATTCTGATACTCCTTGACAGTTGAAAAATAGCAGGTAACCACCACTGGGTGTTATATGTAAGGGATGAATCAGTAAATTCTACTCATGAAACAAATACTACGTTATATTTTAACAAACTTGAATTTAAATTAAAAAAAAAAAAGTATTTCTTTTCCCCTATCTCTAGCCTACCCTGTGCTTCTACTTTTCCCCTTGTAGACTATAGCTATGGGATAAACTGAATGAGCTGATGACTTATTCAGTGGATCGTTTCTGAATATCTAGGGTTTAGAATAGGCATTATATATAAATGCTATGTGTTATGAACACTTTTGGTGGGGGGGACAAAGCAGATAAAATTTTGTACAAGTTTCCTGTTAAAATGGCAGAATCAGCAGGCTTCAAAAACCAGTTCAGAAACTTAACTAGTAGACTTACTGGCAATTAAATAGACCCCATAAGCTTTGAAAAGTCTTTTAAACTGTGTTTTCTGCTTTCAGATAACATTTAAATGCTCATTCATGGGGAGCTGATATTTTGTTCATAAGATTTTCTTGCTTTCTACTTTTATGAGTTTTGACATGAAGCTAAGAACCAGCTGAAGTCTGTGTTAGACCTTATTAAATTTGCTGTGTGTATTTTTATACCTTCTTTGAATATTAAGTATTTTGGTTCAAGTAATCTATGGAGTACCAAACTAAAAGCTGCTACGAGTTAAGAGTACTGTATCCTAAACTGACAACTTATTTCTTTCTTTTCTCCCTCCACTATCCCCCACTCTGACATTATTTATTTATTTACTTATTAGAGAGGGAGAGAGAGAGAAACCCAAGCAGGATCCATTTTGTCAGTGCAGAGTGCAATGCAAAGCTTGAACTCCTGAACCACGAGATCATGAGCCCAAATCAAGACCTGAGCCCAAATCCAGAGTCGGACACCTAACCGACTGAGCCACCCAGGCACCCCTATTTGTTTATTTATAAGAGCATGTGTAGGGAGTGGGGCAGAGGAAGAGGTAGAGTGAGAGAGAGAGAGAGAGAGAGAGAGAGAGAGAGAGAATCTTAAGCAGGCTCCATGTCAGCATGGAGTGCGACATGGGGCTCGATCCCACGAACCGTGAGATATCATGACCTGAGCCAAAATCAAGAGTTAGAAGCTCAACCAACTGAACCATCCAGGTGCCTCTGCTCTCTGATATTTATTAAATGGCTACTATATGCCAGACAGTTTGTGAGGTGCTAGTGAATCAAAGGTAAATACTGATTCTTCTTAAGTAATAGAGTATTCTTAAGTATCTGAAAGCAAGATTTGCCTTTATAATATATAAAATGTGAATTGATTCTTGTATGAGAATATAGCAAGAACCAGAGATTAAGGAAACTTTCTTGAGCCTTAAACAATTTTTAAAAATCCCAGAGTAATTTATTTTAGTCTCAAATGAAGAGCTATTCTGATTTTTTTTCTGTTGATCCTAATGTAGAAATGACATTGTACTGAGTACTATTGCCTCAACAGTAGCTTCCTATAACAGAAATGATATTTTGTATTCTAGGAATGGGTTTCATCAAGATTAGCTCTTGTATATTGTTATAGACTGAATTCTATCCTTTCCCCCTCAAGCCCTAACCCCCAATATGACTGTATTTGGAGATAGGGCCTTTAAAGACATAATTAAGGTTAAATTAGAGCATAAGAGTAGGGCACTAATCCAATATGACTGGCGTCCTTATAAGAAGAGAGAGAGAGACACCAGAGAAAAAGGTGATGTGAAGGTACTGTGAGAAGACAGCTGTCTGCAAGCCAAGGAGAGAGGTGGTAGGAGAAACCAAATCTGTTGGCACCTTGGTCTTGGACTTCCAGCCTCAAAAACTGTGAGTCAATTAAGTTTTTCCTCTGCAAGCTATCCAGTGTGTGGTGTTTTGTTACGGTAGCCCCAGCTAACTAATACATATACCCTAATCTTCGCGTGTGGTTGGTAAACCAGTTCCTCATGTAGTCTTGAAGCTCTCTACAACCACAATTTAAACCTTAGTCTTCAAGTTTTCAAGTCTTTAATTTCTTCTACATATGTAAATTACCAGAATGATATAGCAGATTTCAAGAAAATACTAATTTTCTTTTACATGGTTTCATCTGTTAAGCAACCATATATTGAAGTTTCCTTGATAAGTGACTAGTTCACTGACTTAGTTATACATTTGCTTACTTTTTATTTAAGTTATGTTTTAAAATAACATTGTATTATAGTTTGGCAGATTTTTTTTTGTTAGTGGCATGTTAAATATTGATGTGTTTTCAATCAGTGGCATCTTAGATTTAATAAAATATATTTCCCGTTATATTCCATCCCCCAGCTTCATCTATTAGCATCTCAGATAAATAAGTATTTCTGATTTTCAGAATGCTCAGGTAAGGAGTTACGTTGTTTCCCTTGGTAAATCATTAGACTTCCTTTTTTTCCCCTTTTTATTATTTTTTTAGACGTTTATTCATTTATTTTGAGAGAGAGAGCAAGCAGAGGAGGGACAGAGAGAAGGAGACAGAGAATCCCAAGGAGGCTTCACACTGTCAGTGTGGAGTCCAGCACGGGGCTCAAACTCATGAACTGACTCAGGTGAGATCATGACCTGAGTCGAAATTGAGTCAGGTGCTTAACCTACTGAGCCACCCAGGCATCCCATAGACTTTCTTAATCCTGTTAATAAACATTGTATACAATACTGCTGTATTTGAGACCTATTTTTTTATTTGTATTTTTAAGAATAGAGAATAAGCTAGTCACCACAGAATAGTAAATATGACTTAGTGATTAAGAACATAGGGCTCTGCAGCCAGCCATATTACCTGAATTCAAATCACAGTTCCATCATCTGTTAGCTGTGTGACCTTAGGCAAGTTGCTTAACTGCTTCCAAATTTGTAAAGTGGGGTTAATAATAGTACCAATTTTATAGGATTGTGAAGGTTAAGAGTTATTCTCTGAAAAGCACTTAGTACAGTGTCTGACACATAAATATTATATGATTGTTAACTTTAACTGTTGTTAGTATATTTGAGTTAGCATGATCCTGTGCTAACAAATTTAAAAAATCAGTTTAACAACATTATATAATCAACAAAACCTGAGATTTAAGGGCACAAATAGAGTTTAATGTTATCTAATAAAATTTAAAACACACACCATTTATGGGTTGTTAAATGGTAGTTAGATAAAATTGAGATTAAATTTTTAGTTCTCTGTTTACTTTCTTCACTATCTTAGCCACTGTGAACAGTTTTTAGTTATTCTTCTTGACCTCAGATGCACTGACATATATACTCATAGACTCTCTTCCAAGATCCCTACCCGTCAAACTATTCTAGGATTGCGTTTCTTTAAGCTGCATCCCTGTGCTCCCAAGTAGTCTTTCTCCGAGGTCCTTTCTCTTCTTCATGCCTGAAATATGTATATCCAAAGTATTAAAGAGCTTTAGAAGGCAGAATCTCTCTTAGTTATACAGTTTGGATTGCCTTTTTGGGTCACACTGTGATTGTAGGTCTGGCATAGAAGAATAAGGTACAGCAGATAGGACTGAGCCCTTGAGTCTTGGGGCCGAGTGATGGGTGAGAAAGGTCAGATCTAGGAAAGACCCTTGATGGATGAGAATGTGCAAGGCTAAAGTAGATTCATTAGTTTGCTTGCTAAGTTGTTCATTCATCTACTTAATTTTTAAGTACCTGTAGGTGCCAGCCTCTGTGTCAAGTGATAGCTTACATTCAAGATCAATTTTAGTTTGTTTTATATAGACATAAACCTTTTATTTTTTTTATGAGAGAAACCATTCTTAATGAAAGTATATATTAGTATGAATGATTTATATGTTAGTTTAAATTATTTTCAGATAGGGGCACCTACCTGAGTGGCTCAGTCTGTTAAGCATATGACTTTGGCTCCGGTCCTGATCTCACGGTTGGTGAGTTTGAGTCCCGCATTGGGCTCTGCCCTGACAGCTCAGAACCTGGAGCCTGTTTCAGATTCTATGTCTTCCTCTCTCTCTGCCCTTCTCCTGCTTGTTAGTGTTCTCTCTCTCTCTCTCTCTCTCTCAAAAATAAACAAACTTAAAAAGTTAAAAAAAATTTATTTTCAGATGGACTATGTTGGGAATGGGAGAGGATGTGTATAGGGGACAAGGAAGTTTAAACAAAAGTGTAAAGCTTCCTGAGAGGGGTCAGATGAATGTGCCTAAGGGAAAAAAGAAGACTAAAGATGCACTTCACAGACAATTGAAAAGGTAGGTTCTCTGTAGAATCTCTACAGAAGCTTTGTGGAAACTGTAGCAAAACTATGACTCTCAACCTATTTTTCTCTAGGATCCCTTTTCTTATAACCTTCCCTTATTTAGTAATTTCTTTTTAGTAGTATTGACCAAACGGTAATGTTCTCTATTGAAAATTCTGGCCGAAGGAAAGAGAGAAGCTGTTTGGTGGTTTTGTTTCTCTAAGCATAAAAGAGATTCCAGGATAATTGCTCAGTTCCAAAGGATTCAGTGCTATCATTCCTTTTGTTCAAGTATGTATACAAATTATTCTGTTATTGTGTTTATCCAAATATTTTTAAATTCTCAGAAAAAACACATTGCATTGGAGAAATCTCAGCATGTGGTAGATTGCCTTCTGTTCTATAGTCTTCTCTTCTCCTGTCTCCCCAAATCTCACTAGGTAGTTTATAGGAAATTCTGAATGACTTTGTAAATAAACATTCCCACAAAAACTAGAAAGACATAACTTACTTTAATAAGTTTCAGAACTTCTGCCTTTAATCTTTTTATGGTTAATTTTAGATCCTCTGAATTTGTTAATCACCACTTTTCATTATTTGGAGGGAGGAATTTGAGGTTGAGAATGACCCATATTAATTGTTTAAAACATAGGGAAGTTTGGCTTGTTCAGTGTAGAAGACTGCATTTGTATAGTGTTTCTTAGAGCTTGCTGTATATGAGAGTTCTTGAAAATCCTATTTCTTGTTAAAATCTGTAATGAAATGGACTGGGATAAAATGGAAAGGGATTTACCAGAAGTTATTTCTGTGTACATGAGGATTTTTCAAATTTTTAAGCAGAAGGAATGTCCTTGAATAAGTGCATATTTTTGCTATTAAAATTATTTTAAAAATTTATAGGAAGTTCTTAGTAAATATATGTTTGTATTTATTAAGCTAAAGGATTCAGAAACAATACCGGATGAGGTCCCTTCCTTTGGGTACCATAAAATCTAATTAAGTAGATAACATGAAAGAAAGGAACAGTGCAGTGGTATGTAATTAATAAATAGTATGAGAAATAGTAATAAGTAGTTAATAGTAATAAAGATTAAGAATCTGAGAATTTCTAGTCTGATTTTTATATTTGAAATAACCAAAGTTTCATTCAATAAATATATATGTATTCCTACTGTGTGAAAGACTTGGATACTTGCAGTTGGAAGCATAGAGAAGTAAGGGGGAAAAGGTGATTCCAGTTGAAGCAGCACTGACCAAATAAATCTGTAATAGCCTACTTGTGAGGATTAACAAATAATCCAAGCAAACTACCAAAAAATGCCTAGTACATAGTAACTGTCCAGTAAAAGTAATTATTAATATTAGCATGTTTAAATGTACATCTGAGTGTTCTTTGATGGTGGTTATAAAAAATCATTTATTGAGTGCTGTGTGTGTTATTGTTCTTAGTTTTTTTGCATACGTTATTTCCTTTAATACTTACAGTTCTATGGGGGCATAGCTATTATTATGATGATGATTATTATGAGAAAAACAATAGAGTAGTTGAATATATTGCCCAAATATCTTGGAACTGGAGGAATAACTATCATGGATATCATAGCATCATTGGATATAACTGAAGAAAGCCTATGAATACTGGATTGTTTAAATCTGGTAATAGTTGAAAACTAAATATAGATAATTTGGGTTATTTGTTTTCCTTTGATTATTCATATCATTGCTTCTTTAGGAATATAATCAGTATGAACTATTGAGCTGAAGAGTATGATGTTTACTTTTCTGACCTCAGTACTATACTTAAGAGTCATCATTGATACATTTAAGATAGAATATGTTTTTCATATTTTTGTTTTGATAGTTCCTTCTGAAGATAGTCACCTTCCTTATATTAGTGCCTAGTTTGTTTTCCTAGCATTGTTTGTGTGACTCATGTTGAGGAATTTTTATGTTATAAATACCCAAGCCTATTACTCACAACTGCTAAGCATTAGAACAAGTCTAATTAGATTGAGACCTGGGTTGTAGATAATAGAAAAAAGTGTGTATAATATAAAGCTGTGGAAACAATTTTCACCTAAAACTAGTTATAATCCTGAATTTTTTCTTAGCTAAGTTTAATCACTTAAAAAAATTCTGGAATGGAGTCAGATATTGATGGAAAATGATACTAACATAGTTACTATATTCACATATAATTGCACAGTTAATATCCTACTGGTTAGACTTGCTTCTGAATTACCTGTTTCAACAATTGAGTGATATGGGAAGACCATCCTCCATGTTCATTCCAAAAACTATTAGACAACTTGGTGAAAGTATTGGTAAATATGTTTCCATAATAGAATTGGATTCTCATAGCCCTAAGGAGCTTTAATTTAGTAACTAACACCTGATATTACAGATTGGTGCCATTTTGAAGTCTTAGGGTCTCATTCTGAGCTAGACCCTCAGCACTTGTCTGAAAGTCCTTCACATATTTGTATTTCACTCACTTTTATGTTTCTCTAAAATAGGTATTTTAAACTTTCATTCTACTTCACACCCATTACCTTATCCTAAACTTCTACCCATGATTGTCAGCAGAAAAATACAATTAACTTCTCAGAGGAACTAGAGAACCCTCGGTGAGAAGTTTCTTAAATTTTTTTTGCCAATTTTGTCTAAGTTACCTAAGTTAGATCCATATTGAGAGCCTTCCTTGCAGTTTTAGTAGAAGAGGTTTAGCCTTTGATCTGTACCTTGGTCTTCCTTTCCTCTTATATATCCCACAGATATTTCAGATGCTCAACACCAAACCTCTTCATCATTTCCCTTTAAAATTTTCTGTGTATGTGAATGACACCATGAGCTTAACAACTGGGAGTTATCTTGTTACTGCTACTTGACTGCTTGTGGCTCTCCCAGTCCAGTCAGATTCTACTGCCATTGTCCATATCTACTTTCATTTCCTTGGTTTTAACTTACTGCTATCCTGTATAGCAACAATCCTATAATGTTGGCACTGTTCTTGTCCCCATTTTACAAGGTTACAGAGCTAATAAATGTTGTCAGTAGTTTTCTCCAAATTATTTATACTTAATTCAAATGTATTGAAATGATTATTCTAGTAGGAGAATACAGTGGCTGGGAATGGCCAAGAGAGTTTTAAAAATGAAAAATAATAAAGAGAACTGCTAGATATTATTAGATGCTATTAACTTATAATGATAAAAGTAGTATCATTTGGGTATTAATATACATAGATCAGTGGAATATAATAGAAAGTTAAAAACATGCCCATATATAAAAGTGTAAAACAAAGGTAGCTTTTTGAATCCATGGTGAGGAGATGGATTGTTCAGAGCCTCTGAATATGAAACTTGGAGGGGGGGGTGCTAAATTCCTCCAGGAACCATTACTCATACAACCCATTGCCAGTGTTACAGTTCTGGATTATTCCATGTATATGGCTAGAACAGTTGCTTATTATAAAATAAAAATGTTTCCAGCCTTACTGTGTGACAAATTAAATATGAGATGAGTTAGAAAGTTAATGATGAGACAGTAAAAATTAGAAAGTGTGTGTGTTTATTAGATCTCAAAATGGGAAAACATTTTCTTAACATAAAAGCACAGGGAGAAAATTTCAAAAGGAAAACTTAAACAGAATTAAGAGGTGAGCTAGAAAAAACTTGACTATATGATAGACAAAGGTTACCATCTTATTGTAGTAAGAACTTTTAGAAATACTAGGGAAATGAATGACTAATATAAAAATTGAAAGAGGAGGGATGCCTAGGTGGCTCAGTAGGTTGAGGAGCTGACTTTGGCTCAGGTCGTTATCTCGTGGTTTGTGAGTTAAAGCCCCATGTTAGGCTCTGTGCTGTGACAGCTCAGAAACTAGAACCTGCTTTGGATTCTGCGTTTCTTCTCTCTGCCCCTTCCCCACTCACACTCTGTCTTTCTCAAAAATAAACATTAAAAAATTTTTTTTTAATCTTGAAAGAGGATATCGGTGAGAAAAATAAAGATACATAAGGAAATATATAAGGTCAATAAAGATAACACATGTTCATTCTTCTAACTAGGGTTCAGTCAAACCATTATTTGCCTAATATGCTTGGAAAGAGTTAAAAATATAATAAGGATAAGACAGCCTTTTTGGCAGAAGATTTGGCAGCATGTTTAAAGAGCCATGAAAATTAGAGATGTACACTAGAATTTATATGAAAGACTATTTAGCTTATATGACCCACATCCAGATATGCTTAAACAAATCATGCTATATTCATGTGATGTCATACTTGCAGCTACTAAAATTTTTGTTGCAAATGAAGAGATGGTACAAGGACTTCTCAGCAGGATGTCTATAATTACCTGGATTAAAAAAAAAAAGTTCTAGTAGAGGAATTTGTATCAAAGCAGTAACAGTTGTTTAAGATTAAGGATGAGTTTTTTACATTTCTTTCTTTTTTCTATTTTAAAAGTGTTTTGGTAATGTACATTAAGTAATTTTGTAATTAGGAAAGATGTCATTCTCTGTTTACATAAAAGTGCCCAGCTACAGCTTTAAAGTTATTAATATTAGTTGAAATGGCTGAAAGTGAGAGGGCTACTTCTCTAATCATGAATATTGCTATTTAGAGAATTCAACACTGTTTAACCTTGAAGTCTGATGGGATCCCAGCACAAGATAGCATGATTGGATCTGACCCTGGCTGAGTCATATGTGATAGTACTGGTGTAGATTTTAATGGTGGGGAAGGTGCTTTAAAACTGTAAGAATGAAAATCTGATTTCATTTCCTGTTTCTGCCGTGTTATATTTTCAGATTCTTTACAAATAAGATTTCTTTTTGTTTAAAATGCTAACTTCTATTGTAAACTGAGCTTTGAAACCCATGAAAGTAGAATGCTTCTCTTAGATGTTACCAAGTTGTTGAAAAGCATAACTAACTCAATTGTTGAATTGTTTAATAATTAGTTTTGGAAATTTCATACACTTTAATTTACTCCATTTATTTCTCATACTTTCTGGCTTAGGGCTGTGTAGTAGTAGTAGTAGTAGTAGTAGTAGTAGTTTTTAATCATTGTGTTATAGATATATGTAGCTTTTTCAGTCACCTGATGAGAGAAGAGATCATTTGTTCATTTTGCTCAGTTCTTTTCATGTAGAGATACTTACTAATTTGATCTTATTTCAGTTTTCTTTTTGTTATGTTGGAAAGTTTCTTTGTGTAACCATTTCAAAATAAACCTCTTGGCTTAGGAGCAGGGGGGGAAGGTAAGGAATATCTAGGCAGATGTTGAGTGATGACAAACCGGTATAGGCTAGATAAAGGACTAATGGAGGATGAAAAGGGGTATTACCAGAGAGGAAGGCAGATAAAGAAGCAGCAGTAGTGATAGGATTGACATGGTCTTACTGAAGAAAATCTCAGCTTCCCTAATGGCTTTCATGGATATAGTAAGTTTCATTTTGGAAATCACAGCCACTTATCCATATTCACAGTTTGTAATGGTGTGATGCTAAACAGAAACTTTTTTCATACTCATGTAATTATATACTTTTCTTTTCCCTAAGAGTTATGCCAGGATTGCTTACCTGATTTTCTTTTATACAATTTTTTTAAAGTTTATTTCTTTTTGAGAGAGAGAGAGAGAGAGCGAGCAAGCATGAGCAGGGGAGGGGCAGAGAGAGAGGGAGACAGAATCCCAAGCAGGCGCCGCACTGTCAACACAGAGCCCAGTGTGGAACTTGAACCCATGGAACTGTGAGATCATGACCTGAGCCAATATCAGGAGTGCGATGCTTAACAGACTGAGCCACCTAGGTGCCCCTTACTTGATTTTCTTTTAAATGCAAAGGACCATCAGAATGCTTTTAGAGCCACATTTATATGATTTATTGTAATAGATAAATTTACTTGGTTTAAATTTTGCATTTCATTTTAGTTCTGTTGTATTTTTTTCCTCATTCTAATTCTATGAAGAAAATGTTGCCCTATTCCTTAGTGTTAGAACTTTATAGAGAAGTATTTATACTTAGCAAAAATTCATTGAAAAACCAGAACACCTAAGGAATTTGTATGGATTCTTCATATTAAGATCAGATGAGCATATGTTATATATACTTCAGCATTTGGATAGAAGAGAATAGTAAAATTGGTGGGGGGGATTCTGAAAATTAAAGGAACTAGCATTTCTTAATGGATTTTGTGAACTATTCAATATTGTTTGGAGATGAATTGTTTCATTCTTTCTAAGACTCATCTCTTGAAAGAGAAAAGATGTGAAAAAAGGGAATGTGAAGCAGTATGCAGCTGAACTCTTCTAAGAACTGGATAGTATATCACACAATTTATTCTGTCCAAATATCAAAAGTCTGAACATTTGGCTTAAGCATTAATTTTATCAAAAATTAATTTTTAACAAATTTTAATGTTTTAATCAAAAATTTTTTAAATCGTATTTTGCTTTGGTATGCCTAGTTCTAGATAAATAATATTTGTGAATGACGATTATCGGTTGTGCTTAGGTATACTCTGCATACTGTCCAAGAATTCTTATTAATGTAAGTAAAAAGTTCTTTGGAATGTGCTGTTGTCCATATATTGGAAGCATTTAAAAATACATTAATACAATTGTGTTTAAAGTTGGCAAATGTTATGTTGATTGCTTTTTCTGAACTAAATTTTGTGGAATTCTGCTTTATAAAAATTGATAAGGAAAAGCTACCATAAATGGATCCTTTCTAGTTACTTCATTCTATGAACTTACTGAATTTTTATTTTATTAAAAAATTTTTTAATGTTTATTTTTGAGAGAGAGACACACACAGAGTGCAGTGGGGGAGGGGCAGAGAGAGGGGAAGATACAGAATCTGAAGCAGGCCCCAGCTCCGAGCTATCAGCACAGAGCTCGAACCCATGCATGGCAAGATCAAGACCTGAGCCAAAGTCAGATGCTCAACTAACTGGGCCACCCAGGCGCCCCTTTTTAAATTAAAAAAAAAAATTTTTTTTTACTAAATTTTTGATACATTAAAAACCTTTGGCCTAGACTGTGTGCTGTCATCATCAGGCTCAGTACTCTTCTCTGGTCCTGCATGGTAGCAATAGCTGTAGTTGCCCTTGTCACCCCTTGAGGCCTCCTGTACCCTGCCCAGGGCCCCTGGTCCTGTGTCCCTGCTGCCACTGTCCAGTCAGTTAGCTGCTTCTCCCATGGGTCACAGGAGACAGATAAGGAGTATGATGCTTGCTGGGTGACATACTTCAGCAAGCCAGATATTGATGCCTGGGAATTGTGTAAAGGGATGAACATGCTTGTTGGCTGTGATCTGGTTCCAGAACTGAAAGTCATTGGTGATGCTTTGCTGGCATTCAGATGGTTAAATTATTTTGCTAGTGCAGTTAGCATCCTAGAGGTTGTTAAGGGCAAATCGGGACCTCATAAGGAGATCTACCCCTGTGTTATCCAGGAACTTAGACTAATTTTAAGTGAACTGGGAATCTCCACTCCAGAGGAATTGGGCAAAGTGTAAACCTCATGGATGGGCTTCTCAGCAATTTAGTCATAATGCTACTTGAATGTAAACAATCACCTGGAGATACTGATGATAATATTTTACATTATTTGAACAAGTTTTCCTTTATTGAATACCAAGCCATGTAGTGGTAACTTGGACTTTAATAAAAGAGAAGACTTTGAACTGAAGGAAAAAACAAAACAAAACAAAAAACCTTTGAGCTATGCTAACAGAAATTTTAGTAGTGGGAAACTACTGCCTTAAGATTCCCAGCTCAAGTTTATTTGCATATATGTCACTCTAAGGTTAGTCTTTCAAAATTAGTATGCTTCTCATTTGTTCAGGAAATAAGTGATGATTAGCTGGTCACTTTGTATTTTAGACTTTAAGCCTCAACTTCTTAGTCTCAGTGTCTTTTGTAATTTTGGTTCAGTCTATCCACTGTGCACCCATTTAGTTCGGCAACATTGGATATATTCTGTACATGCCATGTTTTGTTATAAAAGTGTGATATACTGTTGTAATGCTGTGATAGTGTAGTCCGTTGCCTCAAGCAAAGACTTCGAGCTATAAAAACATAGTACAGTGGCTTTCAAACTTTCTTTTGGACTGGTAAAAGTGTGCTTTATTAATGACTGTAATAGCAGGAATAGTTTTGCTGTTAGTGATATTTTTTGAAATGACAAGCAGTTTTTTTCATAAGGTTACTAACAAAATATCATTTACAAGGTATAGTTTTCCTGGAAAAAATTTATGTATATTTAAAAACCTGGCATATTCCCCCCCCCATTGTTTTTTAGAGGTAAAATATGTTTAGCGCCTGATCACTAGATTTTTCACCTTCATGACTGTTCAGTTTTACATTCTGTAGTCAAATGGGTTGTGTGTCAGTTTTTTCTTAGAGGTACTAACTTTTCCAGTTGCAAGGTATTCATTCCATGCTCCTGATACATATAACCAGCAGCATCCCTTAGTCATCAATATGACCAAAAATGCTTTCACAAAATTCCATGCCTTACAGGGAGTGGTATTGACTAAATGAGAATCACTGGGCTAGATAGAGCTTCATGGTCAAAGGAGAGACTTGGTCCAGAACGGTAGCCAGAAAAAGCACTAACCCTACCACCAGTCCTGAAGGCATAAGAGAAATTAAAAAACAAATAGCTTTCAGTTGAGACAATTATAGAGGGAAAGGGTTTTACTGGGAGCCAGCTAGATTTCATTCTGCAGCCAAGGGGAGCAAAATATTAATCTACAGGAATTCAAAGGATACAGTGTAATAATGATTTGGAAGGAAGAAGAGGAATACGTGATTGGGTTAGATTACACAGTGTACAGAGCAAGATGGAAATGAGAGTCTGTACAGTGCTGGATGAGACCTGGGGAAGCTGGGTCTGTTTCAGTGACTGAAGTAGATGTGGAAATGAGACCTGATAAAATTCCTCCAGAAAGTCCCTTTTTAAAATTTAAAATAAAAAAAAAATACACAGAACTACAGGGTAGATAAGCCCTTCTACAGCTCTCATCCAGCTACAGCTATCGTCAACTCATAGCCACTCTTTTTTCCCTGTACCTCTTTCTAATTCTGTCCTATACTAAGTAAGCCATCTGAAACAAAAGTTTCACAAAAAACGTGTTCTCTGATATTTTCTCTTCTGTTCTTTTTCTTCATAAAAATTCTGGGTTGTGATGTGCTAAGTGAATTTCATGACTGATGAATAGGTAATTCTTGGCAGTTGGAAATTGAATTTAGGGTTAGAGTTCCGACTGACCCCTCAACAATTTTGTGTCTTTAAACCTGTTATTTAATTCTGATCCTCAGTTTCCTCTTCTGTAAAATAGTACACAACTTCCTAAGGTTTTTGTGAGAATTTATGAAATACTACATGTTACTGCTTAACAGTGCCCTACACACCTAGAAAATAGTCAGTAGTAGAAGCTATTACTATTTTAAGTGACAGACCTGGGATTTGAATCTAGGTCTTTAAGATTCCAAATTCTGAGTTCTTATTTTGTAATTTTCTTCTTTAATTTTAATTTAATTTGTTTGAGAGAGAGATAGAGAAGGGGCAGAGAGAGAGAGAGAGAGAGAGAGAGAGAATCCCAAGCAGGCTTCATGCTGTCAGTGCAGAGCTCCAACTGTGAGATTAGGACCTGAGCCGAAACCAAGAGTCAGATGCTTAACCGAATAAGCCACCCAGGCGCCCTGGAATCTTTTTTTAAACAAAAGAGCAATATCATTGCACCTAAAAAGAGGTTAAAAATAGATCCTTAATCTTATGAAACTCCTGAGACTTACTTTTACCATATATGCATTGTTCAGACTGTCTCTTAAATGATAATTTTAAAAATAGTTTCCTTTAATAAGGACACAGAATAGGTCAGTATATTGGTATTAGTTCATAAGTCCTTTGAGTTTCAAATTAATTGGTCTCTTCTTTTCTTTCCCACCTCCTTCCTGGCAGTTTATTAGTTGTAGAAACTGGCTGCTTGTCTTTTATAGCAGAGATCAGTAGAGGCTTGTTTCTGTATGATGGAGAGCTAAGAATGATTTTTGTGTTTTTAAAAGATTGTTAAAAAAAATAAAGGTAACAGATCTTATGTAGTTCTTAGAAGACGGAAAATATTGCCTCTTTTTTTCACAGTTTTCTGACTCCTGCTTAGAGTTTCCTATAGTTTGGATTTCATGATTGCATCTCTATAGTGGTTATCTTATCAGATAATTAGTAGTTGGATCTAGAAGCTTAATCAGATAATAGGTTCAGTCTTCTTTTTTTTAAACTAATTTCATTTGTTCAGTATCCCCACTACTGTGTTTTTATATTATTAATTTGTCATTTATATATAATAATATGCTACTGTTTTAAGAAAACAATTTGATGAATTTTGACAAATGCACAAATCTGGGTAAACCATCATGAGAATCAGGATATAGAACATTTTCATCACTCCTTCTGCCCCCTTCTCATCAGACCCCTTCTCTTCACACCCAGCTCCTGGCAACCACTGCTCTGCTTTCTGTCACTATGATTTTGTTTCTCTGGAATTTTATATATAAATGGAATTATATAGTATATAGTCTTCATTTTCTGGTATGTTTCACTTAGCATAGTGCGTTTGAGATTCTTTTCATTTTGTTACTGAGTTAGTTTTCCACTACATGGCTATACTGCTATTTATCTGTTTACTAGTTGGTAGACTTTTGAACTATTTACAATTTTTGGCTATTATGAAGAAAGTTGATTTCTTTTGATGCAGGTTTTGAGTTAACATGTTTTTATTCCTCTTGGTAAATAACTAGGAGTAGAATTGCTAGGTCATATGCTAAGTGTATATTTAAGTTTATAAGAAACTGTCAAACTGTTTTCTATTTTTAGTTTTTACCAGAGATATAGTAGATATTCAGTTATTTGAAATCCTCATTAACACTTGATATTATCAGTCTTTAATTTTAATCATTCTGATTAAAGCTCAGAGCCTGCTTGGGAATCTCTGTCTCCCTCTCTTTCTGCCCCTCACCCACATGCACACTTGCACTCTCTCTCTCTCTAAAATATAAACATTAAAAAAAAAAACCCCAATTTCCTTTTTACTTGGTTACTTTTGTCGGATATGTAGCAATAATCTGAATAATTTTTTAGAACATAATATAAATTTTGTGTTATTAGGAAGGAAAATCATATTTTTGTTTTGTTCAGGGATTTTACTTGCCAAAATGTTAGTGCTGTAAAATGCAGCTTTTGGAAAAGCAAAGAACTTGATGACAATCAGTGATGTTTATTATTTGTGTTTCAAACTTGTCATTTCATAAAATTCGACTTTTTGGTTTTAGTTTAAAATAATTGTTAACCTAGTTCTAATGCATTTCTCTTCTGTAATCTGTGTAAAAGGAGAGGATAATTTTTACATGATTACATTCATCTGGAAATGAGAGCTGGGGAGAGAGGTAAGGGATTCAGTTCTACGTTATTGGTGTAAATATAATATAAAATCAGTATCTTTTTCTTCTGATCTTTTTCTCTCCCAGGTAAAAAGCTTACACTTAGTAGAAAGAAACTTTAAAAAATGTTTAGAGTTCTTTTTGGTTCTGTTTTGCTAGGATTTACTTAAAAATAACTTTTGAGGGGAGGGGTGCCTGGGTGGCTCATTCGGTTAAACGTCTGACTTGATTTTGGCTCAGGTCTTGATTTCACAATTTGTGAGTTCGAGCCCCGCATTGGGTTCTGCGCTGACAGTGTGGAGCTTCCTTGAAGGTCTCTCTTTCTCCCTTTCTCTGCCCCTCCCCTGCTTGTTCTTTCTCTCTTTCTCTCAAAAATAAATAAACTTTAAAAATTTTTTAAAATAACTGTTGGGCTGTTGTGTTTTCATGTTCATTATCTTCCATGTACTTTTTAATTTCCTCTTTAATTTCTTGGTTAACCTATTCTTTTAGGATGTTCTTTAATCTCCAAGTATTCATGGTCTTTCCAAATTTTTTCCTGTGGTTAATTTCAAGTTTCATAGCGCTGGGGTCTGAAAATATGCAAGGTATGATCTTGATCTTTTTGTACTTGTTGAGGGCTGATTTGTATCCCAGTCTGTGATTTTTCTGGATAATGTTACCTCTGTACTCAAGAAGAATGTGTATTCTGCTGCTTTAGGATGAAATGTTTTGAATATATCTGTTAAGTACATCCGGTCCAGCATGTCATTCAAAGCCATTGTTTCCTTGTTGATTATCTCTGTAGATGATCTCTCCATTGCTGTAAGTGGGGTGTTGAAGGCCCCTACTATTATGATATTATTATCAATGAGTTTCTTTTATGTTTGTGATTAATCGATTTATATATTTGGGTGCTTTCACTTTGGGGGCATACATATTTACAATTGTTAGATCTTTTTGGTGGACAGACCCCTTAACTTTTTTTTTAACTTTATAGTTTATTGTCAGGTATGTTTCCATATAACACCCAGTGCTCTTCCCCACAAGTGACCTCTACCATGACCATCACCCCCCTTCCTCTTTCCCCCTCCCCCTTCCGCCCTCAGTTTGTTTTCAGTATTCAAGAGTCTCTTGTGCTTTGTCTCCCTCCCTCTCTCTCTTTTTCCTCCTTCCCCTCCCCATGGTCCTCTGTTAGGTTTCTCCTGTTAGACCTATGAGTGAAAACATATGGTTGAATGGATTAGGAAGATGTGGATTATCTATAAAATGGAAGACCCCTTAATTTTGATGCAATGCCCCTCTTCATCTCTTGTTACAGTTTTTATTTTAAAATTTAGTTTGATAGGAGTATGGCTACTCCAGCTTTCTTTTGGCAATCATTAACATGGTAGATGGTTCTACATTCCATTACTTTCAATCTGCAGGTGTCTTTAGGTCTGAAATGGGTCTCTTGGGGCGCCTGGGTGGCTCAGTTGGTTAAGCGTCCAACTTCAGCTCAGGTCATGATCTCACTGCTCGTGGGTTTGAGCCCCGTGTCGAGCTCTGTGCTGACGGCTCAGAGCCTAGAGCCTGCTTCGGATTCTGTGTCTTCCTGTCTCTCTGCCCGTCCCCTACTTGTACTCTCTCTCAAAAACGAATTAATTAAAAAAAATTTAAATAAATAAAATGGGTCTCTTTAAAGCATACAGATGGGTCCAGTTTTCTTATCCATTCTGATACCCTACTTCTTTTGATTGGATCATTTAGTTCATTGACATTTAGAGTGAGTACTGAAAGACAGGAACTTAGTGCCATTGTGTTGCTTGTAAAGTTGATGTTTCTGGTGATGTTCTCTGATCCTTTCTAGCCTTTGTTGCTTTTGGTCTTTTTTGTTTTGTTTTGTCTTTTCTCCACTCAAAGAGTCCCCCTTAGAACTTCTTGTGGGGCTGGTTTAGTGGTCACGAACTCCTTTAGTTTTTGTTTGTCTGGGAAAATCTTTCTCTCTCCTTCTATTTTGAATGACAGCCTTGCTGGAAAAAGAATTCTTGGCTGCATATTTTTCCAGTTGAACACATTGAGTATATCCTGCCACTCCTTTTTGGCCTGCCAGGTTTCTGTGGATAGGTCTGCTGCAAACCTGATCTGTCTTCCCTTCTAGGTTAGGGACTTTTTTCCCTTGCTGCTTTCATAATTCTTTTCTTGTCTGTGTATTTTATGAATTTGATTATGATATGCCTTGGTGATGGTCAGTTTTTGTTGAATCTATTGGGAATTCTCTGTGCTTCTTGGATTTTGATGTCTGTGTCCTTCCCCAAACTAGGAAAGTTTTCCACTATAATTTGCTCACATAAACCTTCTGCCTTTTTTCTCTCTCTTCATCTTCTGGGATTCCTATGATTTGGATTTTACTCCTTTTGAAGAAGTCACTGAGTTCTCTAAGTCTTGTATTGTGATATTTTGCTTCTGTTCACCTGTTTTTTTCTGCTTCATTATTTTCCAAAATTTTGTCTTCTGTATCGCAGATTCGCTGCTCTGCTTTGTCCATGCTTGCTGTCGTGGCATCTATTTGAGACTGCATCTTGGTCCCAAAACCTCTGGGATACAGCAAAGGCAGTCATAAGAGGGAAGAAAACAGCAATCCAAGACTTTCTAAAGAAGGAAGAAAGGTCTCAAATACACAACCTAACCTTACATCTAAAAGAGCTGGAAAAAGAACAGATTAGAGCAGAAATCAGTGATATTGAAATCAAAAAAAACAGTAGAACAGATCAATGACCAGGAGCTGGTTCTTTGAAAGAATTTACAAAACTGATAAACCCCTAGCCAGATTGATCAAAAAGAAAAAGGAAAAGGGCCCAAATACATAAAACCACAAATCAGAGAGGAGAGATCACAAACAACACTGCAGAAATGCTAACAATAATCAAAGAATATTATGAGCAATTATATGCCAACAAATTGGGCAATCTGAATGAAATGGACAAATATCTAGAAACATATAAACTACCCAAAACTGAAACGGGAAGAAATAGAAAATTTGAAAAGACCCATAACCAGTAAAGAAATTGAATCAGTAATCAAAAATCTCCCAACAAACAGGAGTCCAGGGCCGGATGGCTTTCCAGGGGAATTCTACCAAACATTTAAAGAAGAGTTAACACCTATTCTTTTGAAGCTGTTCCAAAAAAATAGAAATGGAGGGAAAACTTCAAAAATCATTCTATGAGGCCAATATTACCTTGATTCCAAAACCAGACAAAGACCCCACAGTAAAAGGGAGAACTACAGAGCAATTTCTCTGATGAACATGAATGCAAAATTTTCAACAAGATACTAGCCACCCAGATCCAACAATACATTAAAAGAATTATTCACCATGATCAAGTGGGATTTATTCCTGGGATGCAGGACTGGTTCAGTATCCACAAATCAGTCAATGTGATACATCACATTAATAAAAGAAAGGCTAAGATACCACATGATCCTCTCAATAGATGCTGAAAAAGCATTTGACAAAATACAGCATCCTTTCTTCATAAAAACCGTCAAGAAAGTAGATATAGAAAGATCATACCTCACGATCATGAAAGACCCACCACTAATATCATCCTCAATGGGGAAAAAGTGAGAGCTTTCCCCCTAAGGTCAGGAGCATGACAAGGACGTCCACTCTTACCACTGTTACTCAACATAGTGTTTAAATTCCTAGCCTCAGCAATCAGACAACACAAAGAAATAAAAGGCATCCAAATTGGCAAGGAGGAAGTCAGACTTTCACTCTTCACAAATTCATGATGCTCTATTTGGAAAACCCAAAAGACTCCACCTGAAAACTGCTAGAACTGATACATGAATTCAGCAGTGTTGCAGGATATAAAATAAATGCCCAGAAATTCGTTGCATTTCTATACACCAGTAATGAAGCAGCAGAAAGAGAAATCAAAGACTTGGTCCCATTTACAATTGCACACAAACCATAAAATACCTAGGAATAAACCTAACCAAAGAGGTGAAAAATCTATACACTGAAAACTGTAGATACAAAACAGATGAACATAAGGAAGGAAGCAAAAAAAATATAAAAACAAAGGAGACAAATCAAAAGAGACTCTTAAATACAGAGAACAAACCGAGGGTTGCTGGAGGGGTGTTGGATGGGGGGAAAAGCTAAATGGTTGAGGGGCATTTAGGAGGACACTTGTTAGGATGAGCCCTGGGTGTCATATGTAAGCAATGAATCACTAAATTCTGTTCCTGAAATCATTATTACACTATATGTTAACTAACTTGGATAAAAATTTAAAAAAGAAAACAAAAGAAAAAGCAAAACATTTCAGATAAAAAAAAAAACCTGTTGGGATGCCTGGCTAGCTCAGTTGGTGGAGCATGTGATTCTTGATCTTGGGGTTGTGAGTGTGAGCCCCATATTGGATGTAGAGATTACTTAAAAATAAAAAATCTTAAAACATAACTTTGTCTCTCCTAAGGATATCAGTCATCTGTGCACTTAGAGAAATACTAATGTTTGCAAGAAATAGAAATGGAAAATGTCTTACTCCCCCTTGGTGCATTAACTCAGTTCTTTTTTGCTTTCATTCTTACTTCTCATTATTTCTAGCAAATTGTTCCTCCAGGTGTATTTATCCCAGTTATGTAAAATAGCTTAAAGAATTTTTAGGATGCTTGTTGCCAAAAGAACTGTACTGGTTGATAGAAGAACCTTGGAGGGAAGTTGTGATTAATGAAGTAATCCCTATTCTAAAAGCTGCCTGGAATGTATGATGCACACACTGTCCACAGAGGTAGTATGTGTGATGAATAGGTTCCCAGGTCAATAGATAATAGCACTGCCATGGGAAAGAATATTTAGTTTTAAGTTGGGGTCCCATAGTCCATCCCCCTGATCTCTCTCATCTTGGTAACTCATTTATTCATTTATCTAACATTTACTGAATTTTTTTCTTCTTTTTCATGTGCAAGTAAGGGAGTCTGCATTTATTGATGTAGTAGAAGGAGGGAAGACGGTTAGTGTTGAGGGGGTGGATCTCAGCAAATGAAAATAAAGATAAATAAAATATTATCCCTGTGCCCAGGGAGTTCATGGCTACTTGCTTCAACTTTTACTTTCTATCTATGCTACTCTAGGATTTAAGAGTTTTAGCTTTATGTGACTGATATTTGATCTTATGGTAAGGCATTTTTGCAGTCCAGGTACTAGAGAATGAGTGATATTTGCTTTCCTAGAGTAGAAGGCTAGAGATGAGACCATTCTTTATATTTTTTCCGGATCTTACCCTCTTGCTTGTCAGCCCCCACTCTGCATTAAATGATTGATCTCTTGTCTCAGTATTTAAGAATTCCTTTATTGTATTCTTTTTTTCTAGGACCTCAATTGTACAGTTTTTATTGTGAATTTATACATTTTAATGTTAACTGGAGGAAATGTTAAAAATGTGTTTAACTTTTTTCAGAAAAATAATTTTTCTGGATGTCTTATGTATTTATTTATCCAGATGACCCACTTCTACTTTCCAAATAAATTCCCTTAAGGTATTGATTGGAATTTTTATTCAACTTACAAATTGATTTACAGATTATTGATATCTTCACGATATTTTTTCTCCATTTTAAGAATAGGTTTTAATTTATATTTCTGAGCAAAGTTTTACAGTTCTTTTTCATAAAGGATTTTGGTTTTTTTATACTTATTATTAAAATTATACAATCTAACTATTGATGTTACTTTCGGAAGCTATTTTTTCACACTTACATAACCATTGTAACAAGCTCTAAAATTCTAAAATATTTTATTATCTCAATGAAATTATATCATCTGAGGAAAAGGAATTTTGCCTTCTTTCTAATGCTGAAATCTTTTATTCTTACCTAGTTTTTTCAGATGGCACTCCCAGAGTGATGTTAACAACTATCTTGATAGTGTAATGAATATGAATGTTTTAAGTCTGATTTTGCTTTTAAGTTTTGTGGATATTTTGCCAGTAAACATGATAATATCTATTGGTCTGAAAAAGGTTTTTAGAGAGTTCTAAGAGATTCTTTTTTCTAATCAGGACTAATTTCTTAAACTTTGCTACCTTTATGAGATTTTTTTAATTATCATTTTATTATTATTTATTATTTTATTATTTCTGTTTTCCACCTAGGATGTATTGTTTTTCATAGGATCAAATTGCCTACGTTGTTGTCTACTCCACATTTGGTCCCTGTTAATTTCCACTTTGAACTGCTGTATACAGGTTCTGTTCTGAAAATAAGTTTCTTAGATTCATTGATCTGTTCTAATTTTTTTATTCCATACTGTTTATTTCTGCTCTAATCTTTATTATTTCTCTTCGGCTGGCTTTGGGGTTTCTTTGCTGTTTTAGGGTTATTTTAGGTGTGAGGTTAGGTTTTGTGTTTGGGATATTTCTTTTTTCTTTAGATAGGCCTCGTTTGCAATGTATTTTCCTCTTATGACTGCCTTTTCTGCATCCCAAAGGGTTTGAACTGTCGTGTTTTCACTTTCATTTGATTCCATATATTTTTATTTTATTCTTTAATTGCCTGGTTGACCCATTCATTCTTTCATGGGATATTTCTTAACCTGCATGCATTTGGAGGCTTTCCAGTTTTTTTCTTCTTGTTGATTTCAAGTTTCATAGCATTGTGATCTGAAAATATATGTGGTATGATCTCAGTTCTTTTATATTAATTAAGGGCTGTTTTGTGACCCAGTGTGTGATATATCTTGGAAAATGTTCCATGTGCACTTGAGAAGAATGTGTATTGTGCTTTTGAATGAAAAATTCTGAATATATCTGTCAAGTCCATCTGGTCCAGTGTATCATTCAAGGCCACTGTTTCTTTATTGATTTTCCGTTTAGATGATCTGTCAATTGCTGTAAGTGGGGTATTAAAGTCCCCTGCAATTACTGTATTCTTATGAATAAGATTGCTTATGTTCATGATTAACTGATTTATATATTTAAACGCTTAATGTTGAGCATAAACGTTATCGTTTCTTGATGGGTACACCCCATAATTATGGTATAATGCCCTTCTTCATCTCATGTTGCAGCCTTTAGTTTAAAATCTAGTTTGTCTGATATAAGTAGGGCTACTCCAGCTTTCTTTGACTTCCAGTGGCATGATAGATGGTTCTCCATCTCCTCACTTTGAATCTGAAGGTGTCCTCAGGTCTACAGGTCTTGTAGACAGTATATAGATGGATCTTTTTTTTTTTTTTTTAATCTATTCTGATACCCTAGGTCTTTTGATTGGGGCATTTAGCCCATTTACATTCAGAGTTATTATTGAAAGATACGGATTTTGTGTCATTGTGTTATCTGTAGGTTTCATGCTTGTGGGTGCTGTCTTTGGTCCTTTCTAGTCTTTGCAGCATTCCACTCATAGAGTCCCCCTTAGGATCTCTTGCAGGGTTGGTTTAGTGGTCATGAACTCCTTAAGCTTTTGTTTGTCTGGGAAAGTCTTTCTCTTTCCTTCTATTCTGAATGACAGCCTTGCTGGGTAAAGGATTCTTGGCTGCCTATTTTTCTTGTCCAGCACATTGAATACTTCTTGCTACTCCCTTCTCGCCTGCCAAGTTTCAGTGGACAGGTCTGCTACTACTCTTATGTGTCTGCCCTTGTATGCTAAGGCCCATTTGTCCCTAGCTGCTTTTAGAATTCTCTATCTTTGTATTTTTGCCAGTTTCACTATGATAGCCATGGTGAAGACCTATTCTTATTGAATCGGAAGGGAGTTCTCTGTGCTCCCTGGATTTGGATGTCTGCTTCCTTCCGCAGATTAGGGACGTTCTCAGCTATAATTTGTTAAAGTAAACCTTCTGCCCCTTTCTCTCTTCTTCTTTTTATAGAACTCCTATGATATGGATATTAATTGTGTTTCATTGAATCACTTAGTTCTCTATTTCTCCCCTTGTGGTCTAGTATTTTCTTGTCTCTCTTTTTCTTGGCTTCATCATTTTCCATAATTTTATCTTCTATTTCACTTATTCTCCCCTCTGCTTCCTCCATTCTTGCTGTCACTGCATCTAGTTTATTTTGTATTTCATTTACAGCATTTCTTAATTCATTGTGACTATCTTTTAGTTCCTTGATCTCTGCAACAGTAGAGCCTCTGCTTTTTTCAAGCCCAGCTATTAATCTTACGACTGTTATTCTAAATTCTTGATCACTATATTGTTAATATCTGTTTTGAGCAATTCTCTAGTTGTCATTTCTTCCTGGAATTTCTTTTGAGCCAAATTTTTCCGTTCCATCATTTTGAGTAGTTTTCTGTCCCGTATGTGTTTTAATAGCTTATGTGTCCTGCACCTCGAGCACTATTACATTAAAAAAGGGTCATAAACTACCCAGGGCCTGGCCCTTCAGGAGGAGTTTTTGGAGTGTGTTGTGTGCTCTCTGTTGTTGTGACTCTGGTTGTTTTATCTCCCTACTCATTGTGGTGGTTTGGACCTTCCCCCAGGTGTGCTTTGATTTGTTCATTGAAGTAACCTGGAAAAATTTTAAAAAGGGTGGTGGTGGTGGAAGAAGCCTTATCCCATATAAAGAGAGAAATGACAGGGGTGGGGAAAAAAGAAAAGAAAAAAATTGACCAGGCAGCGAATTAGAGAAAACTATATGACTTAATCCAGAGAGAGAGAGAGAGAGAGGAAAATAAGGAGATACAGAAGAGGTTTAAAAAGAATAGATAAAAAATGTCTGCTTAAACGAACCAACAACCAGAATAATCAGAATAGAGAAGGGAAGAAATAAGAGGAAGAAAAGGAAGAAAAAAAACTATATACATATATAAAATAAGAATTGACCAGGAATCAAGTCAGAAAATGCAAAACTGCTGGGCTGATATCTGATGGTGCCTTGGAAACAGTGACTGTGCTGCTCTGGAGGAGGGGCCCTCTGGTTCAGTCAGTGTCAATCTTGCTTCGGTAGATATGTAGTTATAAGGCAGGGAGGGGCATGGTTTGGTGTAGGTGGTCTCACCTCCACTGGGGCCGCTGTCCTGTTTCCTGAAGCCCCACTTTGTTGATGATGGGGAGAAAAATGGTGACACCCCAGTCTTTTTCCCCCCTGACCAAGTGTTCCAGACCACTCTATTCAGGCCATTTTCACAGTGTCGTTCGGGTGCAGGCAGGTCATTCTGTCCCATTTCAGTCTCCTGTGCTTCCCAGGTGCTCCGCTGGGATTCAAATCCCAAAGTTTTAAAGGATCCTGCTTTGCAGGCCCTCATTATGGGGTAGTGCCACTCCCCCCAGCCAGCTTATGAAGGGCCTCTGGCTGGCTGGCGCCTGCAGCGTCTTTCGTCCTTGGAGCGGCCATATACCTTCTTTCCACAGCACTGAAGGGAGGGGACTGCTCTCTCTGACTGCGCCTCTGAGTTAGCTACTGAGCCCGGTGCTGGCTCCCCTTCCCCCTGCCAGGCGCATGTACAGGGCGGCTGGCCCCAGTCCGGAGGAAGCCTTTCAACCCTGGATCGAGTTAGAAATTGGTTATTTCTCCATTTTTTCTATTCCCTGGTTCGTGGTTTTCTCTTGTCCAAATACACTTCCACAGCCTCTCTTTCTCTTCCTTTTGTCTCTCCACAGAAGGGGATCCCCTACACTGACTGTTTTATCTCTCCCAATTTGCAGCAACGCACTTATGGCCCACCAGGTTGTCCCCGTGGGCCTCTGGAGATGTTTCTGTCATTCTGTAGTCCAGATTTCTGGAATTCCAAGTCTTCTGGCCTCAATACTGCTGTATTTGAGGGATGAGGGAACTTTGGGTCCCCATACTTCTCTGCCATGTTGACTCCTCTAGAGAGAGAGAATCTTAAGCAGGCTCCATACTCAGCGTAGAGCCCTGTGCAGGCCTCGATGCTATGACCCTGGGATCATAACCTGAACTGAAATCAAGAGTCGGACACTCAACCGACTTAGCCACCCATATGCTACCTCCCAAATCAGTTTTGATCATGTTTTACTTATATTCCAGGGAACTGTAGCAGTATAACATCTATCTGTATTATGTAGTGAAAAGTCTATACTTCTCTGGCTATTTATGTTCCCTGTTGATCAGAGCATATGCCTTTCCAATTCTTCCCTCTCTCAAGAACTATGAAGGAATTTAATTCACCCCTTCCATTCTTTCCTCTCACTTCCTTTCCATATCATCCTAAAAATAAGACTCCATCTCAGAGAGATGCTTTTTTCTATATTCTCCATTGTGGAACTTGTGTCTTTCAATGTGCTGCTTATCCACTGTGTTCCTCCTATTCCAGAGATTCCAGTCTCCTTCTTGGTTTGCACAGTGGCCTTTTTTCCCCCCTTCTTATAATTTGTAAGTCCTGTTTTCTTTGGTCAGTGCCTTAGTCTTTACAGAGTGCCTACAGAGACATTATTTTTTTTTGTCTCTCACGGAGCCTTTAGGGCAATACTGATCAGGAATGTGTTCAATTGCAAGGAACAGATAACCCATTCCACAATGGGTGTGATGGATAGAAATTTGTTTCTGTTTATGATTTTTTTCATGTCAAGAGTCTGGATAGATAATGCAGGTATTGATTCAGCTTTTTAGCAACAATCTTTCCATATGCTCTTTCCATCATCTGAAATTGTCTTTTTTCTATATCTGAGGTTCCAAATATTATCCACCCTTTAAATGATAAGCTCTTTAAGCTCATCTACAGAGTTTTTGTTGGAGACTTGTTCTCCAGGTGAAAATACTCTTCCTGTATATGTTCCTAGGTACTAGTACGTAAGCTGGAAAATGGCCTTTATCATTATCTGCATATATATATATGCATATACATATATACACACACACAACCTTCCCATTGGACTATAAAGTCCATGTATTGGTTGTATCTTTTGTTACTCTCTGAAAAGAGGTAGACACCATTTGTTTTCTTGTTGAATGAATGTAAGAAAAGAAGAAATGAATCTTACCTTTAAGCAAACCCTGTCACTGCTATTTAGAGTCTAGAGAAAAGGTAAGTTGTCAGGGGTATGAACGTGGAAGTTGGGATTTTAAGCAGATAATTTAGTTTACAGGAATTAAATGACATATTGCTGTATAAATTAGTTTCTGAATTCACAGATATTTCTTTAATGCTGTCACATGTGTCTTCACATACTATCAAAACATTCTGTTAATACTATGTGGAAATAAAATGAAAACTATTCTTTCTTTCAGTGCTTAGATGAATATGAAGATGATGAAGCAGGGCAGAAAGAGCGGAAACGAGAAGATGCAATTACACAGCAGAACACGATGCAGAATGAAGCTGCCAGCTTATTAGATCCAGGCAGTTCCTATCTGCTACAAGTGAGTGTTTATTTAAATTTAATTTTAAAAAATTATCTTAAAAATTTATTTTTTAAATAAATTACTCTTTTTTAATTTATTTGATTTTTTAAAGTAAGCTCTGTGCCCAACATGGGGCCTGAATTCACAACCCCGAGATCAAGACACTCTACTGACTCAGCCAAGTGTCCCTAAAAATTTGTTTATTTTTTTAATTCTACAAATGAGTATTTAAAAATACCAGGATGTCAGTTGCTATTTTAACATTAATTTTAAGTAGATTTTAATAATTTTTCCCTTCTCCTTTTGGTTGTGTCAGCTCCATTTAAGTACTTTCAGTGGATTTAGCCACTGATTTTCCTTACATTCAAATACGTTTTGACTTATAAGCACTGTAGGGTTCTTTGTTCCTGATCAGTGAATATTTGCTGTCTGATTAAGCAGGTTTAAGCAGTACCTATTGTAAAAGTAACAGGAAAAATAATTACCTTTTTGCCCTTAATAAAGTAGAATTAGTTAAGTTTCAGTAGATGGTTCTGCCAGAGGTTGATAGCTGCATTAGAATTACATAGCAAATAAAGAGTTGTATCTAGTTTATGCAAAGTCAGATATTTAAACATAGTAACAAACTACCATATATAGTATTGTGAATTGCCAGAAACATCTATACTTCTATGTAATTATACAAATATAATTAAACTCGGTTTCATATTAGCTGATATTTTAGGTCTTTGTGGCAAAGACAATTGGGAGTTGATGGTGCTGGAATGCCTCCGTCAGTATAAAGCAGATTCCTCTGTAGAATTGTTTAAATTGTAATTTGGGACTGATCTTGATCTAATCTATTATTACATTAATTTGCTGACATTTTGAGATCTTAGGCCACTTCGTCATCTTTTCAGAGTTTAATTTGGACTTTTTAGTTAAAAATATTTTTTTAAGTTGATTTCAGTAGTCTCTGCACCTAATGTGGGGTTTCAACTTCTGACCCTGAGAACAAGAGTTTCATGAAAGCTCTTCTGACTGAGCCAGTTGGGTGCCTCCAGTTTTGGCTTTTTAAATGTATTTTATCATGATAATCATTTTAAAAGGAGTTTCGGAGCAATACAAACATCTCCTTATTTTACTGATAAAAAAATGAAATATAAACTTCTTTATTAATTGGCAAGGTTATGAATAAAAGGCTTTGTGTGTGTGTGTGTGTGTGTGTGTGTGTGTGTGTGTGTGTGTGTCAGAGAGGCAAAATATTTTCAAGTAGTTTGGAAACACAGTTGCAAACTTGTTATCTGCCCTTTGAGGCAGAGATACTGACAGGAAGAATGATGATGCCGGTTTATCTCGGCCTTCCTATCCAGGTAGTACTAGAAGTACCTACCCTGTTACACCATGGTGTGAGCTGATAAGCAGTGTTTCTCTCAGTATCTCTGTAAACGAATTTATGTTTATATGTATATCTATATGTTTATATACATATCCCTATATACATACCACTGTCTTGCTCTTTTCATTTAATACTGTGGAGAGACTTCCACGATAGTACATAAAGAACTTCCCTATTACTTTTTGTAAAAGCAGAATGTTCTATTTTATAGATGTACCATAATTTTTCTAATTTCTATTGATGGTTATTTATAATCTTTTACTATTACAAGCAATGTGGTGGTGAAAAACTTACAATACATATTGCTTTGCATATGTATATGTAAATCAGTAGGATAAAATCCTAGCACTGGAATTTCTGGGTCAAAAGGAGTGTGCATTTGTAATTGTGATGCTGTTTCCAAAGTGTTCTTTGCAGCATGGCCATTTTTTCATGTTATTCAGAACTCTTTGTATATTATTTTCAGTGGCATAAAGTTTTCTTTCCTTTTTTCTTTCCTTTTTTTTTTTTGAGAGAGAGAGAAGGGGTACAAGTGAGTGAAGGGCAGAGAGAGAGAGAAAGAGAGAAGCAGGAATCACCCAAAGCAGGGCTTGTGTTTTACCCAAAGCGGGGTTTTTGTTCACCCAGAAGCGGGGATTAAGCTCACTGAGAAGCCAGACTCATGCTCACCCGAGACGGGGCTCATCTGAAGTGGGGCTTCAACTCACCTGATGTGGGACTCGAACTCCTCACAAACGGTGAGATCATGACCTGAGCTGAAGTCAGATGCTTAATGACCGAGACACCCAGGTGCCCCTAAAGTTTTCTATTTTAATGTATATAGTAGTTAACACAAATTTCTCATTAATGGAAATCCTCATTGGATTTTTTTTTTTAGTGTTGTAAATAATACTGAAGTTAAATCTGTATAGATTAAACTTTTGTGTTTTGAATTATTTGGCCAGCTTTCCAGAGATAAACTTACTGGGCCAAAAAACATGAAAGATTTTAGGCTTTTGAAAAATTTCTGGTACATATTGACTGAATTATTTATGAAAAAAGGTTCATCAGTTTATATAATCAATGGTATTTTGTGGGAGGCCATTTATGAGTTTTATGTTTTTTCTGTATTTATTGATTGATTTTCCTTTTAAAACAGTCTCAAGCTTAATTAAAAGTTATAAGGGAGTGGCTGGGTGGCTCAACTGGTTGAGTGTCCGACTCTTGATTTCAGTTCAGGTCATGATCCCAGGGTCATGGGATGGAGCCTGCTTCGGATTCTCTCTCTCTCTCTCTCTCTCTCTCTCTCTCTCTCTCTGTCCCTTCCCCCTTCTGCCCTTCTCTCCTGCTTGAGTGCTCTCTCAAAAAAAAAAAAAAAAAAAAGAAAGAAAAAAAACTTTTTGCCCCTAAATTCTTTGAGAATAAGTTGCTAATTTCATGCCCTATTACCCTCGATACTTTACTGTATCTTTTTTCTCTTTTCTCTTTTTTCTTTTCTTTTCTTTTTTCTTTTCTTCTCTCCCCTCCCCTCCCCTCCCCTCTCTTTCCTTACCCTGATCAAAGCCAACTTTAATTCTTTATCCTCACACTTAAAAGGTTGTCTGATAGTTATTACTTTCCCAATCCTAGCATTGGTTACTAGCTTACAAATCTTAAGGTAAATTCTTCTCATTTACCTAATGTTCAGTTTCCATCAGTTTTAATATACACCAGTATAAATACCATTACTGAGTGCTTTGTATGAAATTCAGTATTCTATAGAAGCCATAGAGTTGTGGGATACAACAGGAGCCTCTACCTTTTATGTGACCTTGAACAGTACTGTGGAGACTAAGGCAATTTTGCTTAGGTAAAGCAGGATTTATTTTCATTTGTAAGAAAACCCTCTTGCAACATTTTTATTCATTTCTCCTAAAAATGGTGTCATTCTTTTAAACTATTCTTTCAGAAACAGCCACTATGTAAATGGAACATTGGATTAAACCTAAAATTGTGGGTCCTGGTTAACTTTGTTATTCTGCATATGACCATGATAAAAAGATTAGGCTATTCTTCATATTTCCAAGCAAAATCTAATTTTAAAAAGCTTGTTCTTACCAAACCCCTAAAAAGCCATTTGAGAGGAAATCACCAAATATCACCTCAGTGAAGCTGTTGGTGTCATTGCGTGCATCAACAAACCTCCATGGCGAGCTTCTGCATTCCACTTTACAGAACTTATTTTACACCTGTTATACCAATAGCAGTTAAACACTGACATATAAATTTCCTAATAAGATAAAGCAAAAGACAGAAGTGTTTATCTTATTAGATATAAGATACACCACCACTTGTAGTCTTCAAACATTATTGTGCTTTAACTTTCATAATTTGACAGTGCATTCATGGAACATTTCTGCAGACAATAAATTTTAACAGACAAATTAAAGAACACTTTTAAGCAGATGTGACTGTCCTAAATTGTGTATTAGGTACAAATTTTACAAACATTACTTATATTAGCAGTAATGGTAGAGCTTGAGAGTATTTGTCTTCTGCCTTCTGTGTAGCAAGAACCACCAGTAGCACGGTGGAACTTGTTACCCCTTCCAAGGCCACATTCTCACGCCCTGAAGCTGTCAGCCCTTGGATCTCCCTGTTCTTGTAGACTGGTTTGGTGATTCATTGGGTGTCAGGATTTCTTCTGCTAGCTTTATGGAATTGATCAGTGAGGATAACTAGACAGAATTTTTATGTGGAATATTTGCCAACCTAGTAAGATTTCAGGACTCTTGGACCCCCACAATGGTATCCAGCTCACTCCTCTGCAAGAGACTGGAAGGCTTTGGGAAAGCTTTAGCTGGTTAGTGTCATGATAAACAGGCTTGCTGTAGGATGCACTGTTAGGCAGTCAGTGTTTGTGGCCACCACACTGCACACAAATCCAGTATATGATATAGCCTTGCTTGGCCTTGGATCCTTGTCTGTGTACTTTTTTGAGCCTTGTTGGGCAGGGGCCAGAGAGCTGGTGGTACTACCAGAAGTGCACCCTGAGAAGAAAGCGCATTATATTGGACTGCTGCTTCCTCCATAGCTCCTGGAGGTACTTGTAAGCACCCATCTTGGCTTACCTTTGAGCTGATGGCTCCCACCAGACAGAAAGGAAAGAGCCTTTCTCCCCTTTACGGTGTACTTTTTACAGAGACTCCTACATAACCACAACACAGCATAAAAATAAAAATAGGAAATTAAAAATGACACATTCTTACCATCTAATATTTAGAACTTATTTGGGTTTGACCAGTTGTCCCAGTGATGTTCTAAAGTATAGCAGAAGGATCTAATTCAGAATCATGTGTTGAATTTAGTTGCTGTTGTCTCTTTAGTTTCCTTCACTCTGAAACAGTTCCATAGTGACTTTCTTAATCTTAACACTTTAAAAAAATTATAGGTCAGTTATTTTATGATATACCCTTCAGTTTGGGTTACCTAATGTTTACTCATAATTAGATTCACGTTATAGATCTTTGTCAGGAATATCACAGAATTGATGCTATATTCTTATTGTGTTACCCTATCAGATGGCACATAATTATAATTTGTTCCATTGCTACTGCTGATCACTCTGGCCATGCGATTTCAGGCTTCACTTTTCCCTTTCTTAATAAGTTCTTTTTTTTTTTTTTTTGACTACTTTGAACCATGTGGATACCTTAATTCCCATTAAACTTTCTGTCTGTGTTTATCACCTTTCTGTATTTATATCTGTATATCTGTATTGACTCACTGTTAACCTGTTTTATCTGATGGGTTATACCCTGTTACTGTCTGTATTAGTTTTCTAGTGCTGTTGTAACAAATTACCACAAACTTGTCTTAAAAATAGCACAAACTTATCATCTCACAGTTTTGTAAATTACAAGCCGTCATTGGTTAAAATCAAGGACTAAAATCAAAGACAAAGGCTAAAACCAGGGCTGCATTTCTTTTTGGAGGTTCTAAGGAATCCACTTCCTTGTCTTTTCCAATGTCCCTCCTTCTCCCATCAAAGCCAACAGCAGTGTGTTGAATACTTCCTACATCTTGTCATTCTGACCTTTTTCTTGTTTTTAAAAAATAATATCGTATTTTTATTTAAAAAATGTAAATATATATTGTGTATATATTTACATATATGTGTATGCTAAAAAAATCTGCAAGGTGTTAGTGTTTTTCTGGGTTGCAAAATTAGAAGTGTAGTTTATTTTATTTTTGTTTATCTTTTTTTTAATTTACATCCAACTTAGCAAATATTACAGTAATTTCAGGAGTAGAATCCAGTGATTCATCCCCTATATATAACACCCAGTGCTCATCCCAGTGCCCTCCTTAATGCCCCTTGCCCATTCCCCCACCCACAACCCCTCCAGCAACCCTGTTTGTTCTCTATATTTAAGAGTCTCTAATGGTTTGTCCCCCTCCCTGTTTTTATATTATTTTTGCTTCCCTTTCCTTATGTTCATCTGTTTTGTATCTTAAATTACACATACGAGTGAAGTCATAACGATATTTGTCTTTCTCTGACTGACTTATTTTGCTTAGCATAATACACTCTAGTTCTATCCATGTAGTTGCACATGGCAAGATTTCATTCTTTTTGATTGCTGAGTAATACTCCATCGTGTGTGTGTGTGTGTGTGTGTGTGTGTGTGTGTGTGTGTGTGTGTACCACACCACATCTTCTTTATCCATTCATCCATCGATGGACATTTGGGCTCTTTGCATACTTTGGCTATTGTCAATAGTGCTGCTATAAACATTGAGGTGCATGTGCCCCTTTGAAACAACACACCTATATCCTTTGGATAAATAACCTAGTAGTGCAATTGCTGGGTCATTGGGTAGTTCTATTTTTAATTTTTTGAGGAACCTCCATACTGTTTTCCAGAGTGGCTGCATCAGTTTGCATTCCCAACAGCAGTGCAAAAGAGATCCTCTTTCTCCGCATCCTCGCCAACATCTGTTGTTGCCTGGGTTGTTAATGTTAGCCATTCTGACGGGTGTTAGGTTGTATCTCATTGTGGTTTTGATTTGTATTTCCCTGATTATGAATGATGCTGAGCATTTTTTCATGTGTCTGTTAGCCATTTGGATGTCTTCTTTCTGATCATTCTTCTTAGTCATCTCTTCCTCTGACTTTCTTCTGCCTCTGTCTCCCCCTCCCTTTTCTTTTTGAGTGAGAGAGGGCATAAGTGAGCAAGGGGCAGAGAAAAAGAGAATCCCAGGAGGGTCTTAGGGAGAGAAAGGTAGAGAAGGAGAGAGAGAGACAGAGAAGCAGGGTTCACCTGAAGCAGGGCTCGTGTTCACCCAAAGCAGGGCTCGAGCTCACCCAAAAGGGGGCTGTCTTCCGCTTTTAATGACCCTTGTGATTACATTGAGCCTACCAGGTAATCTAGGATAATCTTCCTATTTGGGGTTGTTGTTAACAACCTTAATTTCCCTTTGCCATATAACTTAATAGGTTCGAAGTTTACAGGGTTTAAGACATAGTTGGACCTATGAGATAATCTAAGATAATCTTCCTATTTAGGGTTGTTGATTAGCAACCTCAATTTCCTTTTGCCATGTAACCTAGTATGTTTAAAGATTACAGGGTTTACGACATAGACATTTTTGAGGTACATTATTCTGCCTACCACACCATCATCATTTATTTTGATGTTCAAATTATCCCATATTTTGCCACTGGAAGCTCATTTGAACTTTTGTATCCTTTGCCACTTCTCCATTCTTGGAATACTTCCTTGACATAATATGATGTTACAGGCTCACCTTTAACTTTCCTGCACCAACCTTAGAAGCAGCCATTTCTTTAAGAAGCCAAGGAGCTCTGATTCCTTTTACTGGAAAATATTTTGAAGTTAAGATCTGCACTGTAGGTATGTTTATGTTACTGAAATGTCACAATTCTTGGTCCCTCTCTGAGTATAGACCTACAAAATACGTGTATATTTATATATACATAGTTATACATATCTATCTGTCTGCTGTCTGCCTACCTACCTACCTACATCTATCTGGGTAGATACTGAAACTAATTTATACTGATAACTTTCAATTCTAATCTCATAGGGTTTTATTCTATTATTTGTAACTCTCTTTTGTGACACTGAGAAACTTGCTTCCCATTATCCTTAAATGTTTTCTTATTTGTTCAGTCCCTTGTATGTAACCTATCTCCCATTGCCACCCCTTCCCTGTATTTATGCCCTCCTCACCGCAAGTGGATTCTGATGTCCCATGTTGGCTTTCCTTGTGCAAGAACACTCTGCTGACACTCTTCAGGCTTGGGCATCTGGGATGCCCTCTTTACCCTGCTTGAATTGTGACTCCCTACACTGTATCACCCCCCCCTTCTCCATTCCCCAGGATTCCTTCCTTACCTTGCCTAGCATCTGTCATCTTGTGATAGGGTGCTCTTCCTAGGGTCTTTCTTTGTTCATGTTCAGACTCTGAGACCTCATGCTAGATTGCTTCTCCTTGGAGACCGCTCTTCTTCATGTTGGGCTCCAGTCTTCTGATTCCCTGGTTTGGGGCACTGTTTCTTCCCTATCTAGCTCTGCTCTATCTAATGGCTTTAGGACTGAATCATTCAGAAAAGGAAGGGGACTGATGAGTTTTTCCTTTTTAAGTCTTTGTTTTCTTAGCTATTTTATAAATTATACATTACAGATATTTTGTTCTGCATTCATTCTCAGCAGTGTATCCTGCTACATTGTATGTACCAGTATAGGTACTTTAAGTTAGTCCTGAGGGCCAGTTAGCATGTTATGCCGTAATATTATTGAGAGCTATGGCTTTGTCATTAATTAGTTTATTTGAATAACATCAGTATTATTTTGCTATATTTATTTGGGCTTGTATTTCTCTGATCTTATTTCACATATGCTTTTGTATTTGTTTATACTTCACAAGTTCTGATCTACCAGTGCACCTGTAAAGACAATTCATGGGATTTCCTTATTGACCATTTAACAAGAATGCCTTATTTAATCTTACACAAACAGTTGGTGCCTTGCCAACATTTTCTAAGCTCTGTATAGGTCTTTCTCCTTCCCTGCAGTAATATAAACCATCCCTTTGCAAGGAAGATTATTTCAGACAAAGTATTATTTTAAATCAGTTGTATAACAGGCTTTGAGGTTATTGGAAGGTCCAATTACATAGTCTTTGAAACTTTTAAGACCAATGTCAGTCTTAGCAGTTGTAGTTTTTTACAGGTGGTTTCAGTTATACTCGTATTTCTCCTCCACACCCCTCCCCCCCATTTAGAATGGAATTGTCAACTATAATAGTTATAATAATTATTGTGTTGTTCTTTGTTGCCATATAAATATAGAGGCTTCTAGTTAACAAATCTGAGGTGAAGTTTATATTTGCATAGTTTTATTTATTTTATTTAAAATTTTTTGGCATTCATTTTTGAGAGAGAGCGAGCGAACGCGAGTAAGTGGGGGAGGGATAGAGAGAGAGGGAGACACAGAATCTGAAGCAGGCTCCAGGTTCTGAGCTGTCAGCACAGAGCCCGACTCAGGACTCGAACCCACGAGCAGTGAGATCATGACCTGAGCCGAAGTTGACACTTAACTGACTGAGCCACCCAGGTGCCCCCTATATTTGCGTAGTTTTTTTTTCTTTTTAATTTTTTTATGTTTGTTTGTTTGTTTATTATTGAGACAGAGAGAAACAGAGCATGAGCAGGGGAGGGTCAGAGAGAGAGGGAGACACAGAATCCTAAGCAGGCTCCAGGCTCTGAGCTGTCAGCACAGAGCCCGATGCAAGGCTCAAATTCACGAACCGCGAGATGGTGACCTGAGCCGAAGTCGGCCGCTCAACCGCCTGAGCCACCCAGGCGCCTCATCGTAGAGTTTTAATATGTAAAAAACATCAAGCATTTTCCTTCTTAAAATTATTATAATTTTAGGGGTGCCTGGGTGACTCAGTTGGTGGAGCATCTGACTTTGGCTAAAGTCATGATCTCACAGTTCATGAGTTTGAGCCCCGCATTGGGTTCTCTGCTGTCACTGCAGAGCCCTCTTTTTTTTTTTTTAATTTTTTTAATGTTTATTTATTATTGAGACAGAGAGAAACAAGTGGGGAAGGGGCAGAGAGAGAGGGAGACACAATCCAAGGCAGGCTCTAGGCTCTGAGCTGTCAGTACAGAGCCCGATGTGAGGCTCGAACCCACAGACTGTGAGATCATGACTTGAGCAGAAGTTGGGCACTTAATCAACTGAGCCACCCAGGTGCCCCTGCAGAGCCCTCTTTGGATCCTCTGTCTCCCTCTCCGCCATTCCCTGTCTTGCACGCCCTCTCTCTCTCAAAAATAAACATTTTTTTAAAATTATTGTAATTTTTCAATTATAAAGGAGGACTTTTACTCTTGATTTTGTTTTTTCTAATATTTCTAATTCAAGATATGCCTAATTTTCTCTTTTTGGCAGGAGCTTTAGAGATTACTTTAAACTGCATCTGTAATCGTCCATCTTGAATACACAGGAGAAGCAGGCTACCACTCCTCCCAATTTCTTCGTCTGTACTAGTTCTCATACTAAGATAGTCTATCCAGTTTGGGAAACATTCCATTGTGAGGGAATGTAATTTGATTACTAGAATTACTGTGAAATAACATTTAGCTACAAAATGTATAATCTAATAAAAGACCCTATTTAAATTTGTGAATAAAGAATAAGCTTGGGGCGCCTGGGTGGCTCAGTTGATTGAGCATCCAACTCTTGACCTTGGCCCAGGGTCGTGGGATTGAGCCCTGTGTTGGGCTCTGTGCTGGGCATGGAGCCTGCCTAAGATTTTCTCTCTCCCTCTGCGTCTCACTCTCATTCTGTCTCTAACAACAACAACAACAACAACAACAACAACAACAACAAAGTAATAATAATAATAATAGGCTTAAGTGTGATCTGTCTGCTTCAGAATCTTAACTATTGAAAAAATAGATATATGGAAATAAGCTTATTCTAATTGTTTACAGATCTTGGACATGAACATGGAACAATTTGATCAGAGTTCTGATTTTACCAATTGCACCGAACTAGCTGCATAGAAAATATTGTGTGAAACTTAACTGAGATAGGTTTTTAAGTGACCAGTTTAAAAAAAAAAAAACAGCTACAAGAAATATAGAAAACTGATATTACACAACTTCTCTTAGTATACTTAACTGGAAACTTGTCTGATCCCAACTTAAATATAAAATTAGTTAATGCCACTATACTGTTGCTGAAAACAGTCTTCATTTCTACATTTGTTAAAATTCTACTCTAAATCTGTTATTAGTCAGAGTTTTACCATATTAAGGAAAATGACTATGTTAAACTTCAGAAATATTATTTATTGCAATCTTGTTCCTGTCATTTCAATCAATATATCAGTAACCCACAAGTGAGTAAACCCAATAATTCTCAATTCTGCTTACTCCATTTCAGTAAAAGGTAGTCTGGACAATCAAGCTGATGTCATGTTTTAAAATATTTCAATTATAAGCAAAATGAGAGAGATGTATTGTTTTGGAACCTATGGCATTACTAGCATTTTTTTTCCCTAATGCATATTTAGACAGACATCATTTAATGTTGTGTGTTAGTTTTAGTTCATGTAGAGTAAGATTAGGGAAATTTATAAATGAAAATCTTTATAAAATGTTAGTTGAGTGAGGTGCCCAAGTGGCATAGTTGGTTAAGTATCTGACTCTTGATTTTAGCTCAGGTCATGATCTTGTGGTTCATGAGTTTGAGCCCTGCATTAGTCTCTGCACTAATGCCGAGCCTGCTTGGAATTTTCTCTCCCTCTCTCTCTTCCCCTCCCCTGCTCTTGCTTTCTCTCTCCCAAAATAAATAAACAAACCTAAAAAAAATAATAAAAAAAATGTTGAATACGGTTTGTGAAAATTTAGGGGTAAAAAGTTTCATATGAAATCATTATCTTATGCATTCCATAAAATGTACTTTAAATGGATACACATAAGCTTACTATTTCTTTCTCCTTTATTTAAATAACCAGTGATTAAATATTTTAATCTAGTGATTTTTGTTTCAAAAGTAATTTAAAAACTAGATTTTATGAAGTATATTCTTTGTTGTTATTTATTAGAGATGTTTTTATTAAGAGATTTGTTTTACATGCTGATGTATAAGGTACAAATACTCATCTGCCCCATCTTTAGAGACTGCCATTTTAATGACAAGCAGATTTTTAAAAGACTCTTCTGAAAAAGTTTACTTGCTAAGCTTTGTTACAGTCCTTCTTGTAAAAACAACTGATGCCCAAAGGAGAGTTAAAATATCTTTAAATCAACTGTCAAAGCATGGCTTCCCCAGAGGTAATCCTGTTAAGGGGTCAAACCCATACACATGGACACTTCTAGTCACTTGGTTATTTTCTCCAACTGGTAAATTCCAAAGTGGTACTTTTCTGTAGTGGCAGATTATTAGGGGAGTTATTTCCTTACATTGTCCATATATATTTATTGCATACTATTTGAGCTGGGGTTTTGGAGGAAAAATACTCAAAGGTGGGAATCCCTGTACCCATACATGAAAAATTGAGATAAACTTATATTTAAATAAGCAGTTTAAGCCTTCCTAATGGGAATATACTGACTTGGAATAATAGAGACAGATTTACTAAAATTCCACATAGGAAAATTGGTAAAGATTTTTTTAATATCCAAGTTTAAAAAAAATCCTAGTTGTGGAATATAAATTGTAAGCCTTTTGTAAAGGAGTTGTGCAAATTTTTTATTCATTTATGTCCTTTAATCCCCACAATAATCCAATAAAATACACATTGTTATTCCTATTTTAGAGATGAGGAAATGGAGATTGATAGAAGTTAAAAAACTTAGCCATAGGGGTGCCTGGGTGGCTCAGTCAGTTAAGCCTCAGACTTCAGCTTTGAGCCCCATGTCGGGCTCTGTGCTGACAGCTCAGAGCCTGGAGCCTGCTTCAGAAATTGTGTCTCCCTCTCTCTCTGCCCCTCTCCTGCTCATGCTCTGTCTGTCTCTCTTAAAAATGAATAAACATTGAAAAAAACCCAATTTAGCCATAGTCTCATAGTTACTGAAGGCTATCTGGTTGGAACTTGGATCTAAATCTTACTTTTAACTATATGGTTTGCTGTATTGTTTCTCTACACTGATATGTCCTTTCATGCACTGTGCAATCAGTACTTAGTGTTTTTGTCTGGAATCTGGTTATCTTTTAAAGGGAGCTTAATCTCTGATTTTAACATCATTTATTCTTTAACTGTAGAGTCTTTCTTGGAGATTTTTAATGATAACTTGAAGAAAAGAATTACCAGTTTTTAAAAAGACTCATTTCATTTTGACTGGTTTTATTAAAATGAAATTGCAAGCCTGAGTTATTAAAAGATTGAACAGAAAAATGCCTGGTTAATTGCAACGTAATAATTTCCCCACCCCAATGGTTAATGTTAACTTTCAGCAATCTTTCTTTTGGATAGCTTACAATCAGCCTTTATGCTGATTATACTTTTTTTTTAAAATTTTTAGCTGTCTTTGAAAATAAGCATTAATCATTATATGTGTATGGTGAATTTTTTTTAATCGAGGGCAAAAAAAAGTGGAAGGGAGATATATATGATCGAGGGCAAAAAAAAGTAGAAGGGAGATATATATGATTCTAATTGTGTTTTTAATGATCATTGGCTTCCAAAAAAATAAAAGTTGATTGGTTGATGAATGATGCTACCTTTTTCCACTTTCTGAGTTTTAAAAATCTTCTAAATTAAAAGTGTACTTTTTAAAAAGTGATTGGTTTGTCTGAAAAATCAGATACAGAGTCTTGTTTAGTTTGACCAGCATTGTAAATTTTTAAAAATATTGATATTTGTTCCAAATTAGTTTCTTTCAATATTAGACACGAATAACTGTTTTATGTAATCTGGAATTGTGTTCTTGCATACACACCCAAACTGATGTCATTATTTTTACTTTACAGGAGTCATCTAGAACAGTTTCAGGCAGATATAAAAGGTAAGAATCCATAAGTTTTGACCTACAACATATAGTTAAACATGGCTTAACTAACTAGAACTGTTTCAAACACCTTTTTGAAAAATAAGAAACCCTAATATTGAGCTGTTAAGAAATTACATTTGTAGGCAGGAGTGTAGTCCTGTCTGTCTGACCATGATTTATTCTGACATACCTTGCTGTCTTGGAAAACTGTACATACCATAAATTTGTATAGAACTGATGAAATTAGCAAAATAAAAACTTAGAATCAGTTTCCTTTATGTATTTGAACATTGAAAATAATTATACTATCTTTATTAGCGTGGGCTGCCGTAACAAAACACCATAGAAAGGATGGCTTAAACAGAAATTACTTTTCTCATAGTTCTGGAGGCTGAAAGTAAGAGATCAGAGAGCCAGCAAGGTCAGGTTCTGGTGAAGGCCTTCTTCTCAGTTGGAGACTAACAACTACTTGATTTGTCCTTACTGTGGTTGAAGGAGCCAAGGAGCTATCTCAGGTCTCTTTTATCGGAGCACTAATTTTATCAGTGACGTCTCCACCTTTGTGACGTAAGCACCTCTGAAACACCCAACCTCCTAATGCCACATAAATGAGGATTTCAACATATGAATTCGGGGTGGGGGGAGGGTGTTGTAAAACATTCAGACCGTACGAAATCCTCTACACAATGAGCAATGCTTTTACCAGAAAATGTGCTTGCGAGTATATGCACCTGTATAGGAAGAAAATCAGAATTAGATATGGAAAGTTGTTTAATGGAGATACTGGGGCTATTATTAGCTTCCTTTTTTCCGTGTTGAAGTTATAAAGATGACAGAAGATGTAGTCATACATGTGCAAACAATCATAGAATCATGGTAGACCTTATCAAGTGTTTATAATGTCCAAGGTGCTTTACATAGAGATCCATCATTCAGTTCTCACAATTATCTTAAAAGACAGGTACAGTAGGCACATATTTAGTTTAATTTTGTAGATGAGAGAGGTGGGGTTCAAGATGTAGAATAATTTCACAGGGTTACAAAGCTAGTTGACAGCAGAGTCTAGATAGATAGGAGCTCAGACAGCCTGACTCCAGAATGGACATGCTTATACCATCTACTTAGATTCATACGTACAAAACCTTTGATTTCCTCTATTTGTATGTTAAAGTTTAAAGTATTTGGTTGAAGGTTTTGGTTATTATATTCCATCTAAAATAAAACATTGATTAAGAGAAGCTTTAATTTTAATACATATAAATAAATAAATTTAATAAATAAAAATTTTTTAAGTTTATTTAAGAGAGAGAGCATGTGAGTGTGAGGCAGGGGGTGAGGGGGTGGCAGAGAGAGAGGGAGAGAGAGAGAGAATCCCAAGCAGGCTTCTATGTCTGTACTATCAGCAAGGAGCCTAACATGGGGCTCAAACTCACAAACTGTGAGATCAGGACCTGATCTGAAATCAAGACTTTGATGCTCAACTGACTGAGTGAGCCACCCAGGCACCCCTAAAATTTAATTTTTTAAGTTTTACTATGGGCCGTAATATCTATTAGTAGTTGAAAGGAGTAAGAAGGCCAAGATAATCAATAATTGAATAGGTAGATCTGAAACTATCTCAGTGAATTATGTTACTGCTTCTCCTTTAATTTTCATTTCCGAGTAATCGTGATTTAGGTATAATGAAACCTGTGATTCCTTTAAGCTTCTAACATTAAAAAAAATCTTTATGTATTTTGAGAGAGAGAGAGAGAGAGAGAGCACATGTGCAAAAGAGCATGAGCAGGGAAGGGGCAGAGAGAGAGAAGGAAAGAAAGAATCCCAAGTAGGCTCTGTACTACGAGTGCAGAGCCTGATACGGGGTTTGAACTCATGAACTGTGAGATCATGACCTGAGCCAAGATCAAGAGTCAGACACTTAGCCAACTGAGCCACCCAGGTGCCTCTAAGCTTCTAACATTTATACATTGTTTAATAATTTTTACTTAACATGAATAGCTTAAACTGGAAATAATCATTTCTTTTGCCAGAAATTATTATCAGTCAAATAGCTTTGATTTGGCTTATTTCCAGGCCACCTCAAACCAAAAAAAAAGTTTATCATTAGTTTTTGGTTTGGGGAGTAAAGATACACTTCAGTAACTTAACAAATGTATAAATATTTGTTTATTAAATAACAAACCTTGAATTATAATCGGCACTTTTCAGATTAGTGTTCTTTAAGTAGAATCAACAAGGGAATAATTTTCTTATAAATACTCATCAAAAGCTTTATTTATATATCATTATGTTAAATCAGGAAGAAAATTGGTTTTCCATCATTTATGTTTTTATTTTTAAGCTTTTTAGACCATTATTTTACTTGAGACCTATTCCTGCACTGGTACTTTTGTTATTTTTGTGGCCTAGAGCATGTTTTGTTACTTTTCAGCTTTCATAGGTTTAGCCCTGTTTAATATTGTTATAATACATACATTCTTAAAAGCTTCTAGTCATTATTCACTGACTGACAGTGACTCGTAGTTTGAATACTGTCTAAAAAGAAAAAAATACTAAAAAAATAAAAACAAACATAAAACCTAGGATCTATATCTGAAATTATCAATTCCTTATTTAGAGGAATTTGTTGATTGTGCATCAGTAGTTCATTACTTTCATTAATCTGTCAGCAAGCAGTAGCAATGACTAGAGAATGGATGTTCCTTGGTGATTAGTGTCTGCCGACTAATGAGGATCTTAAAAAAGGAAGAATGACTAAAGATGAGAAATTTGGCCTCATGTTAGAAGATATTTTCAGTACACCAAATAACTTATGGTCTCCTGTATACAGATGGCAAACTCTTAAAAAATCATTAGAGGGGTGCCTGGGTGGCTCGGTTGTTGGTTAAGCTTCCATCTCTTGATTTTGGCTTAGGTCATGATCTCATGCATTTGTGAGTTCGAGCCCCACGTTGGGCTCTGTGATGACAGTGCAGAGCCTGCTTGGTGCGCGCGCTTGCTCTCTCTCTCTCTCTCTCTCTCTCTCTGAAAATAAATAAATTTAAATCAGTAGATACCAGAAACCACAAGACAAGTTTATATGTGTGCCATTTTAAATTATGAATTATTTAATTTTTTCTTACAACTATCAAAAATGTACTTTCTGAGCATTGAGTCTGTTAATACACTCACTCTAGGTAGCCTGTATTTTATTGAATCAACTTGTTTATGTAGAGCATCTCTTAGTATATATATACTGACTAATTTCCTTTATGAAACATGTTTAGACACTGTTTGAAGGTTGAAATAATGAAATTTCTGAAATTCAAGGTTTAGGAAAGATGGATCAGTGTCATGTATTTGTAGGGTTTTTTTCCCCCAATGTGTGACTTTGTTAATATGCTTAGGTTAAGTTTATAGTGCATTGGTTAAAATAAGGATTTTTTTTAAAAGGCAAGACAGATTATTAGATGTGTGTGCTTGTAGATACTCTGCTCAATATGATATCTAAATAAAACTGTCGTACATTAAAAAAAAAAAAGGCAAGACAGTTCTAAATGGCTTGGAAAGGGTAAGATCAACCAGGGTGTATAATTTACCATTTTCATTTAAGTGTGTAATTCACCCATCAAGAGTGGTTCTGATTAAAAACATGGGAAGCAAGTTAAGATAAATACGAAGTTTTATTCTCACATAGTAATTAATTGGTCCTTTTGTTTTCACAAATATATTTAATGCAATATTAATTACTTTATGAAGTAATTATGCAAAGTCTAAGTGCTTCTAAGTACTCCTCCTTTCTAGTAACCTTAACTTTAGGTTACATTTACGTAGCTTTTAATGGTGTATGCAAAGCACCGTCACATACGTTACCCAACCATAGCCCCATCAGGCAGGGGAGGGCAGGCGTCTTTCCAAAGTGAGGAAAAAGGCTTTAGTTCAATGAACCCTTTGTTACACCACATTCCCTCTGAGCAGAAATTAGTTAAGTTACAAGAGAGGAAGTATTACAAGGTTTTGCTTTTATAGAGAGCAAGGACACATCACAATATGAATGTTAGAAAGAGTAGACACTATCTTAGCTAAAACATAAGTGCAAAATCCTATTTCAAATCTATAATGTTTCATGTTATTATTGTACTACTTTCTAGAACTGTAATTCATGTAGCTTCATCAGGATTTTCTTCCCTTACAATTTTTTACAGTTACTAAAAATGGTCAGGGTAGAATTTTTATGCAACTTAAAAACCTTTCTTCTTTTTAAAAGCAGTCTTCACTATTGAAGATTTAAATTGGAAAAGCCCACTCATAACCTTACCACCCATGTCAATCATTATTACCATTGTTTTTATTTTTTACTTCCATTTTAATTTTTAGGCTTAAAAATAATTTTTTAATGTTTTATTTTTGAGAGAGACAGACCGAGCATAAGTAGGGGTGGGATAGAGAGCAAGCGAGGGAGACACGGAATCCAAAGAAGCCTCCAGGCTCTGAACTGCATCACAGGGTGCAGCTCGGGGCTCAAGACACACGAGATGTGAGATCATGACCTGAACTGAAGTCGTACGCTTAACTGACTGAGACACCCAGCCACCCCTTTAGGCTTTTTATTTGTATAACTGTGAGCATAATAGACATACAATTTTGTATTCTGGCGCTCCTTAGTTAATATTACTTCAACATTTAAGTTTTAAAGAGAATGGCTGGTATCGACAGCATTCTTTGCTTTTCTCCCTTTCAATGAAATATATAGCATAAATATACCAGAACCGCTCACTGTAACTGCTCTGGGGACTCATAATTTCTTTATTTTTTATTTTTATTTATTTAAGTAATCTCCACATCCAACATGGGGCTTCGTACTCACGACCCTAAAATCAAGAGTTCCATGCTCCTCTGACTTAGACAACCAGCTGCCCTTATTCTTTTTGGATTAAATGTGACTATGATTCCTTTCCTTATGAGCCAACATTCTCTTCCAGTCAGTTCTGCTATAATACCTTGTTTTTGAAAACTAAAATTTATCCCAATTGATATATTAGGGATTAATTTGACCATAACACAAATTTTATGTTTGCTTACACAATTTTGTTCATCAAAAATACTAGGCAAACACATAAAACTGTACCCAGCTCAACTGAACCATGTAGGAATACACAAAATATACACCTCAGACATCTACCAACTTACCTCAATATGAGCCACAGCCATTCGCATGTGGTATTACAACTTTGCATCTGATTTCAGGTAACTTTCCTTTTTACACCTCACTTAGTGTGAAAAAAGAGTAAGAGAGGCCTCACTTTTAAAAGATACTATATCTCAGATTATTATTATTAACTCAGATGTTGTTTTTGAACTAATACAGAGAAGTTCAAACCTCTAGTTGTCACTTTATTCTTGAATAATTTATTTAGAAACAATTTTCATGCAAAGATTTAAGATGTCGCAACTTTTTTCTAAATGGAACTTTCTTTATAACCATTGTTTTAAAACCAGTAGATCTTGTTTGATTGCACTTGTGCTTTGAGAACTACTGAGTCACTAGAAATTTCTTCGGTTTGTTGGTCAAGGATCAAACCAAAACAATCAGCAAAATTCTTCATAGGTGAGAACTACAGACTAAAGACTAAATGTATCTTCCAGTAGTTGAAGAGAAACAAATTGTCTTGGCCTTGTTTCTAAAGAAATCTGTTCCTTCTCAAGATATCTTATTTTTGTATTAGTATATTCTGTATTTTACCAAATAGTATAAGGCATACACTATTCTAACTGTGGTTCTTCCTCTGGTTAATGGATATTGCAAATGAACAAGAATGTCAAAACATAGTTTAAAAGTAGTTGAGACACTGGTACATTTTGTGGACTGAATTGTTCCCTTGGGGATTTGTGAACTTTTATCTATGTTGTAAAAATTACTACCTAAATTTACATAATATTTATTATGTACCATACACTCTTAAAAGTACTTTCCTTATACATTCAGTTAATTTTCCCAATAGCCTTATGAGGGAAATGTTTTATTATCCTCATTTTACAAATGAGCAAACTGAGGCACAGGCAAGTTTAATGACTTGTGTGAGAGTAGACAGATATTAATTGGTTGATTTTATCAATATATGTTGCTTTACCTCATGGTAATATTAATTTGCCTAGTATGGGTAGAATGTAAGAAGTTTGATTTAGCTTATTTTAACCAAGTAATTAGTACCAGTAACTGGATATTTTTTGGTTTAACATAGTTCTTTTTGCAAAGTGTTTTCCACTTAGGTGGCTTTAGATTTCACAGAGGCTACTCAGCCGTCTTTACTTTATCTACAGTATAGGAAAATAACTTTTGTTCTTATAATCTTCAGGTCCAACAAGATCTAAAGTTATCTTTATATTTATGAAAGAGAAATCATTTAATATTTTGTGCAGTATCATTTTTAAGTGCATTTTATATATTATATTTCCTTGGAAATTTCCTAATCTGAACTTGCTATTCCATATTATTCTCTGTTTTAGAGAGCTTTGAGATATAGTTCAAATAGTTCATGATATTTCAAAGTGTGCAATTCAGTGGTTGATAGTATATAGCCATGACCATTATCTAGTTCCAGAACTACTCTCCAACCCCCTCCCAAAAAAGGGGGGGAACCCTATTAAACAGCCAGTCCCCATTTTCCCCTCCTCTTAGCTTTAGCAAACCAGTATTCTGCTTTGTATTTTTATAGATTTGCCTATGCTGGATAATGCATATAAATGAAGTCATACTATAGGTAGCCTTTTGGTCTGTCTTCTTTCATTTAGCATAATGTCTGCAAGATTTACCTGTATTGTAGCCTGCCTGGAAGTAATCACATTTTGTTTAACCATTCATCAGTTGATGGACATTTAGGGTGTTTCCACTTTTTGGGCTATGTGAACAAATTAAGATACGTAATATGTAGCATGCTGTGAACATCATGATAGACATTTTTCATATTGCTTAGTTGAAGACTTTTCTGAAGAAAATAAAATGGATGTTTTATTCAAATATGTTGTGAATAGTTGTGAGGTACAAAGTAGTATGCTTGGCTGTTTGGGAGGTGAATTTTTTTTCCCCTTTTTTGAGTGAAAGGCAGAGAGAATCCAGGAGGGGCAGATGGAGGGGGATGGGGGGAGAGAGAGAGAGAGAGAGAGAGAGAGAGAGAGAGAGAGAGAGAGAGAAAGAGAAACAGAAAAGTGGGGTTCACCTGAAGCGGGGCTTGATCTCACAAATGGTGATATCATGACCTGAGCCGAAATCATATGCTTAACGACTGAGCCACCCAGGGACCCATGCATGTTAAGATAATAATGAAACACATATAATTTAAGCTGCTTTTTACCAAGTACAATGACTTACATCTGGAAGAATGTTTTCTGAATTTGTTTTGTGTATCCCTCAGGTAGTGAAATTTGAGCAACTGGGATGAGATAGCTGTCATATTTTATCTCTTTAGGTTAAATCACTATATTTAATATACTAGAAATTAATACATTATAAATAGTTATAATGCAGACATTAAACTGATGATATAGAAAACAATTATATATATAGGATAATTACCTATTTATGTTAAATGGGGAGAAGGAGAACATATTACAAAGTATGATACAAAACAAAGTCTCAACATATATCAAGTGTTTATAACTTGAAATCTGTTGATGAACTAATATTTATGTAAACTAATTTATTGTTTATTTATCTGGGACAAATCTTTTCAATAGATTTTCAAAAGGAGCTGAATGTAAAAGGTTAAGAACTACTATGTTGTAAAATGTATTGGCAGTTATCTCTGGGTTGGTGGGATTACTGGAGATAAATGATTTATGTTTTTTATTTTCTTCAGTTAATATATATCATAGTTTGAATAGAGAGTCTGAATGTTTCTGATTTTGGTCTTTAGTTGTTGTGTGTGTGTATATGTGTGTATGCATGTGTGCTCATGTGTAAAGGAAGAAGAAAGGGAAGACCTACGGAGAGGAAGGGGCTGTTTTGAGGAGTGAGAGTAATGGTGGGGGAGAATAAGATAGCGAAACATGTTAAAAATACGGAGGCCAATCATGCACTTTTTGGTTATTTAGGGATTTCATGGTTTATCCAATACTGCTAAATATTTGATACCATTCTAAAAGTGGGATTTTACTCATAAGTCTTGTATTTCATATAATTGCTAAGCCTTAAAATACCTATTTTAGTGGAAAATTCCTCTAGCTGTAATCTTATAATACTGTGCCAATCTTGTTCTCATGATAGTTTTAGAATAACAGTTATTTTATTCCCCAACATAACACCTCCTAGACTTACCACAGAAGATGTGAAGACTCCCAGTGGGGAAAAACTTTAAGTAAATGAAAGTATTTATCTTTGATGACAATATATTCTTTTCTCTTTTCTGAATATTATAATTAATATCTTTTTTAATAGCTAATATCTTTTTAAATTTTTTAATGTTTTTATTTTTGAGAGAGAGAGAGAGAGACAGTGTGAGCAGGGGAGGGTCAGAGGGAGAGGGAGACACAGAATCCGAAGACAGGCTCCAGGCTCTGAGCTAGATGTCAGCACAGAGCCCGACGCAGGGGTTGAACCCACAAGCCATGAGGTCATGACCTGAACTGAAGTCGGAGGCTTAACCGACTGAGCCACCCAGGCGCCCCTAATAGCTAATACCTTTATAGCTAAGGGCAGAAGAGATTCTTTTTGGAATTATATTAGTTAGACATTTGTGTTAACATTCCTGAGTAGAATATTACAGACTTTTCGGAGTTAATGAAACAGTCTTTTTTCTATCTATTCTGCATCATACATACATGTTCCTCAAAATAGGTTGAAAACATTTGTTTTTAAAATACACAGATCTAAATTTGGCAATAAGATCAAGTAACAGTATTCACAATTTTGGCAGCATTTCTTATAGATCTAGTACATAATGGGGATAAAGCACTGATTTTTGTTTTCTAATAAAAATTATTCCTTGTTTTGAATTTGTATAATAATATCATTTATGTATTGGCAAGCCTAATATGAAGGATTTTAGAAATTTTTAATTGTTTAAATTTTCTGAAATACTGTTTTAAGCTTGTGCATCAAGCAGATACAGAGTTTTTAAGGGGTATCCATATTTCTGGTTTTTATATTTGTGGTTGTCAGGATTGTAATTTGTACATTAATAATGTGGTTGGTGCAGATAACTGAATTTTTTAAGTGGAAAGTTTTTAAAAATGATTCTAATGCTCTTCTATAATATGATAATGACTTATAATATGATAATGATACCTTACTCTCCTGGTTTTCTTTCTACCACTTTGCTGCCATTTCCCAGTCTTATTTGTGTTCTTCCTTTCCTATACTTGTTCTTTATGTGTTGGTGTTATTCAGCTCTCGCATCTTTGACTTTATTCTCTTTTTGTTCTGTGTATTTGTGCCAGAAATTTCCTTTACTTCAATGACTTCCATTACTACCTGTACATATAACCAATGACTCCCAAGTAATTGGCTCTATACTGTATAACTAAACAACTTGGAATATCTGCTTACAGATATCTCAGAAGTATTTCAAATGCAGCATGTTCAAAAGTACACTTGTGAAACCTGGTGGATTTCAGTAGTTGGCATCAAAATCCGCTTTTGCTCAAACTAGAAATCTGGACGTTGTTTATGACCCTTCTTTTTTTTTTTTTTTTTTCCTGCTATATCATCTACATCCAGTGATTTATCAAGACTTGTTCAGTTTGTATCATCTGTATATCTCTAGTGCCAGCACACCAATCTAGGACATCAGCATCTCTTACATAGATTATTACGATAGCCTCCAAACTGGCCTCCCTACCTCCAGTTTGGTTTATCTTCAGTGCATTTTATTAAAAATTAAAATGATTCTTTCATTTTACCTGCCTTAATGGCTTCCTAGGACCTTTAAATGAAGTCTAAACTAGTCTCCAAGATGGGGTGATACACAAGATAATGTTCATACGTAGGAAGAAAATCTTATAACTTTCATATTTACTTTTTAATCTAAAGAATACTAAGACATTTCTACTTCAAAGCTATTACTGTGTACTGTTTATTTATTTTGCCCTTGCTTTATATGTCAACTGGTCATTTGGTACTGGAGATATCCTGAGGGATGATTCATTCACTTTCTGAATGCTGTGCAATACTGTAATTTGGACGTTTAAATGGATTATATGAGTTATTGTCTAGTTTAATATTCACAAAATGAATAAATCTGGGGGCAGAATTTTTAAAATACATATCAAACCAAGTATATAAGTGCAAAGATGATCACATGATTGTTCACCTGGTAAAATCTACAAAATCAGATCTGTTCTTATCTGCTTATTTGGAGTTTTAAGTGAAAGGTTTTAAAAATTTAAATTCGTATTTTAAGTTATCTCTTTCTGTTATGATAGCCATTTAAGATCAAATATGCAAACTGATCTTAGAGCTAGGTCTTTGAATCTCTGTATCACAAAATGTTAAAATAAGATCCTAAGAAATAATGAAGCATATTCATCTGTACTTTCATTAAAAATGTTATAGTGAGTTTTTGGGAAAACAAAAAAATTTTATATCAAATAATTAAAACAAATTTTAAATTCTTTTCATCTCTTTATGTTCAATTTTTTGTTATACAGATAATTGAATAATATGAGTGTATTTTGAATATTATTAGTTTACATATATATGACGTATTGTGTGGTATGTTATATATTTGTATAATTATATGATTTTATATAATATTATTATATTAAAAGTCATTATAAAAATAAATAAACACACATACCAACATGGTTATGTAATGAATTAAGTTTATTAATTCAAATTCTTCCATAAAATAGCTTTCAGGTTTCTTGCCTTCTTTTCTAGCATCATACCTTATCATGCCTATATTTACATTTCATGCCTTAGCTATATTGGACTTTCCTGTTTCTTAAATGGGCCACATGCACTTTGTAGATATTTGCACATTCTTATTCCTCTCTTAAGTCTGAATTTAAACATTCTCTAGCATACATAGTGCTATTCAAAGTGTGGTCCTTGAACTGTTTTTTATCAACCTATGACAAGATAAGATCAGAACTTGAGAGTAAACACTTAGAAGCTTGAATTGCATTTTGATATTATCATCATCACATCCAAGTACATGATCAGTGGACTCCTTTCTGAATAGGATATTGATTGATCAGTTAAAGTGCCATGGTGCCTGTGTGATTTTTTTTTTTAATTCAAATAATTTGGAGCTCTTTAAGATTAACAGCAAAACTAACAGGAAGGTATAGATATTTCCAATATATCCCCTGCCTCCTCTCACTCATAGCTTACTCCATTTTCTATTCCCCAACAGAGAAGCATGGTTGTTAAAGTTGATAAACTTCCATATTACACCATAGTCACCCAAAATGCATAGTTTGCATTATGGTTCACTCTTAGTGTTATACATTCTGTGGGTTTGGACAAATGTTTGACACGTATTCAAAATTATGGTATAATACAGTATTTTCACTGCTCTGAAAAGCCTCTGTACTCCACCTGTTTGTCCTTCCCCCTTTTAAATCTCCTAACCCCCATAAACTACTGATGTTTACTTATGACACAGTTTTACCTTTTCCATAGTGTCCTATAATTAAAATCATACATTATATAGCCGTCTCATATTAGCTTCTTTCACCTACTAATATTCATTTAAGGTTCTTTTTAGCACTGAGTAATATTCCATTGTCTGGATGTACCACAGTTTATCTGTCCATTCACCTATGAAAGGATATTGTGATTCCTTCTAAATTTTGGGAATTATGAGTAAAGCTGCTATAAACTGTGCACATTTTTGTGTAGACCTAAGTTTTTAGTTTCTTCAGGTTAATACCAAGGAGCATGATTGATGGATCATATAGTTACGAATATATTTAATTTTTTATTATAGTTTATTATCAAGTGGGTTTCCATATAACACCCAGTGTTCATCTCAACAAGTGCCGTCCTCCATGTCCATCACCCCCCTTCCCTTCTCCCTCACCCCCATCAGCCCTCAGTTTGATCTCAGTATCAAGAGTCTCTCATGGTTTGCCTCCCTCCCTCTCCCCAACTATGTTTTCCCCTTCCCCTCCCCCATGGTCCTCTGTTAAGTTTCTCCTGTTTCACTTAATGAGTGAAAACATATGGTATCTGTCCTTCTCTACCTGACTTATTTCACTTAGCATCATACCCTCGAGTTCCATCCACGTTGCTACAAATGGCCAGATTTCATTCTTTCTCATGGCCATGTAGTATTCCATTGTATATATAAACCACATCTTCTTGATCCATTCATCACTTGATGGACATTTAGGCTCTTTCCATGATTTGGCTATTGTTGAAAGTGCTGCTATAACATTGGGGTACATGTGCCCCTATGCATCAGCACTTCTGTATCCCTTGGGTAAATTCCTAGCAGTGCTATTGCTGGGTCCTAGGGGAGTTCTACTGTTAATTTTTTGAGGAACCTCCACACTGTTTTCCAGAGTGGCTGCACCAGTTTACATTCCCACCAACAGTGTAGGAGGGTGCCCGTTTCTCCACATCCTCGCCAGCATCTATAGTCTCCTGATTTGTTGATTTTAGCCACTCTGACAGGCGCGAGGTGGTATCTCAGTGTGGTTTTGATTTCTGATGATGAGTGACGCTGAGCATCGTTTCATGTGTCTGTTGGCCATCTGGATGTCCTCTTTGGTGAAGTGTCTGTTCATGTCTTCTGCCCATTTCATCACTGGATTATTTGTTGTTTGGGTGTGGAGTTTGGTGAGTTCCTTGTAGATTTTGGATACTAGCCCTTTATCCGATATGTCATTTGCAATTATCTTTTCCCATTCTGTCAGTTGCCTATTAGTTTTTTCGATTGTTTCCTTTGCCGTGCAGAAGCTTTTTGTCTTGATGAGGTCCCAATAATTCATTTTTGTCTTGATTCCCTTGCCTTTGGGGATGTGTCGAGTAAGAAATTGCTGTGGTTGAGGTCAAGGAGGTTGTTTCCTGCTTTCTCCTCTAGGGTTTTGATGGTTTCCTGTCTCACATTCAGGTCCTTCATCCATTTTGAGTTTATTTTTGTGTATGGTGTAAGAAAGTGATCTAGCTTCATTCTTCTGCATGTTGCTGTCCAGTTCTCCCAGCACCACCTGTTAAAGAGGCTGTCTTTTTTCCATTGGATACTCCTTCCTGCTTTGTCAAAGATTAATTGGCCATACATTTGTGGGTCCAATTCTGAGTTCTCTATTCTAGTCCATTGGTCTCTATGTCTGTTTTTGTGCCAAAGAGTATATTTAGTTTTCTAAGAAGCTGCCAAAAACAGCCTTCCAAAGTGGCTGTACAATTTTATATTTCCACCAGCAGTGAATGAGACTTTCTGTTGCTCTACACCCTCAGTAGCATTTGGGGTTGTCATTGTTTCTGATTTTAGCCATTCTAATGGGTATGCATTGTTGTTTTAATTTGCATTTCCCTGATGACATAATATGGAACACTTATTTACCATCTGTATATCTTTGGTAAGGTGTCTGTTAAGGTCTTTGTCCTATTTCTTAGTAGGGTTGTTTATTGTTGAGTTTTAAGAGTTCTTTGTAAATTTTGGATAATAGTTCTTTATCAGGTATATTTTATGTAAGTATTTTCTCTCAGTGCGGCCTGTCTTCCCATAAACATTGTCTTTCACAAAGTAGAAATTTTTAATTTTAATGAAGTCAGGCTGTCAATTGTTTCTTCCATGGATTATGCCTTTCGTGTTGAATCTAAAAATTCTTTTCCATAACTAAGGTTTTCTAGGTTTTCTCCTATTTTGTTTACCTTCTAGGAATTTTATAGAAGTTTTGCATTTTACGTTTATGTTTGTGATCCATTCGAGTTGATTTTTGTGAAAGGTATAAGATCTTTGTCTTAATTTTTCATTTTATGCATGTGTATATTCAGTTGTTACAGCACCATTTGTTGAAAAGACTGTTCTATCTTTTGCACCATTGTATTGCCTTTACTCCTTTGTCAAAGATCAGTCGTGGGTTATTTCTATGAGTTTATTTTTAGGCTTCCTATCTGTTCCATTGCTCTATTTGTTTATCCTTTCCATAGTACCATACTGCCTTGGTTACTCTTGCTTAATAGTTAAGTACTGAAGTTAGGTATAACCAGTCTTCGAGCTTTGTTTTTCAGTATTGTGTTAGCTTTTTGGGATTTTTTGCCTCCCTGTGTGAACTTTAGAATTAGTTTGTCAGTACAAAATTACTTCCTGGGGTTTTGTTTGAGCTTGCATTGACTATAAATCAAGTTGAGAAGAATTGACACTTGGCCAATATTGAATTTTCCTGTTCATTAGCTAAGAATATTTCTCCATTTATTTAGTTTTTCTTTGATCTCTTTCATTAGAGTTTTAGAGTTTCCCTCCTATAGATATAGTACTTTCTTATTAGATTTATACCTAAGTATTTCATTTTGAGGGAAACTAATGTAAATATATTATGTTTTTAATTTCAAATTCCACTTGTTTATTGCTAGTATATAGGAAAGTGATTGATTGACTTTTGTGTATTAAACTTATATCCTGCAACCCTTCTACAATTGTTTGTTCCATGAATTTTTTTGTTGATTCTTTTGGATTTTCTACATAAACAATGATGTCATCTGTGAACAAATACAGTTTTATTTTTGTGTTCCCAATCTGTATACCTTTTATTTCCTTTTCTTGTTTTGTTGCATTAGCTAGGACTTTCTCCAAGATGTTGAAAAGGGGTGGTGAGGGGCGCCTGGGTAGCTCAGTCAGTTAAGTGTCCAACCTTGGCCCCACATCTGGCTCTCTGCTGTCAGCATGGAGCCTGCTTTGGATCCTCTATCCTCCTCTGTCCCTACCCCTCCACTGCTTTTGTTATCTCTCTCTCAAAGAATAAATAAATAAACTTAAAAAAAAAAAAAGAAGTGGTGAGAGATGTTCTTGCCTTGTTCCTGGTCTTAGCAGGGTAGCTTCAAATATCTCACCATTTAGTATGATAAAGGTTTTTGTAGACGTCCTTTATCAAGTTGAAGAAATTCTTCTGTGCTTTATTTGTCTAGAGTTTTTTTCACGAGTAGGTATTGGGTTTTGTCATATGCTTTTTCTACATCTATTGGTATGATCATTTGATTTTTCTTCGTCAGCCTTAATGGGATGGGTTACATTTATTGGTTTTTGTTTTATTTTATCATTTTATTTTTCGTAAGTGTACTCTTTAATTCCCATCCCCTATTTCTTAAAAAATTTTTTTTAATATTTATTTTTGAAAGAGAGAGAGTGTGTGACCAGGGGAGAGAGAGGCAAAGAGAGGGGGAGACACAGAATTTGAAGCGGACACGTCAGCACAGAACTTGACGCTGGGTTCAAACATACAAACTGTATGATCATGACCTGAGCTGAAGTTGAAGTTGGACACTTAACCAACTGAGCCACCCAGATGCGCCCCACCCCCACCCCCCACCCCGCCTCAATCCCCTATTTCACCCATCTCCTTACCTACCTCCCCTCTGGTAACCATCAGTTCTCTATAGTTAAGAGTCAGTCTCTCTCTCTCTCTCTCTCTCTCTCTCTCTCTCTCTCTCTCCCCCCCTCCCCCTCCCTCCCCCCCTTTGCTTCTTTGTTTTGTTTCTTAAATTCCACATGTGAGTGAGATCATATGTGTTTGTCTTTCTCTGACTTACTTTGCTTAACATTATACCCTCCAGCTCTATCCATGTTGTTGCAAATGGCAAGATTTCATTCTTTTTTGTGGTTGAATAATACTGTATTGTGTGTGTGTGTGTGTGTGTGTATGTGTGTGTGTGTGTGTATACACAATGTCTTTATCCATTCATCTATTGATAGACACCTAATAGGCTTCCATATCTTGGCTTTTGTAAATAATGCTGTAATAAAAATAGGGGTGTATGTATCCCTTTGAATTGTTTTCACATTTTTTGAGTTAATATCCAGTAGTTTGATTCCTGGGTCATAGGGTAGTTCTATTTTTAATTCCTTGAGGAACCTCTATTCCATTGTCTATAGTGGCTGCACCAGTTTGCATTCCCACCAATAGTGCAAGAAAGTTTCTGTTTATCCACATCCTTGTAAACACTTGTAGTTACTTGCATTGTTGATTTTAGTCATTCTGACAGGTTTGAGGTGATAATTTCAATTATTGTAGTTTTCATTTGCATTTCTCTGATGATGAGTGATGTTGAGTATTTTTTATGTGTCTGTTGGCCATCTCTGTGTCTTCTTTGGAGAAGTGTCTGTTCATGTCTTCTTCCCATTTTTAATTGATTATTTGTTTTTGGGATATCAAGTTGTATCAGTTCTTTATATATTTATATAAATATATTTTATGTATTTTGGATACTAACCATTTATCTGATATGTCATTTGCAGATATCTCCTCTCATTCAGTAGGTTGTTTTTTAGTTTCCTTGTTTCCTTCACTGTACAGAGGCTTTTTATTTTGATGTAGTCCCAGTAGTTTATTTTTGCTTTTATTTGCTTTGCCTTAAGAGACATATGTAGAAAAATGTTGCTGTGGCTGATGTCTGAGAGATTACAGCCTGTGCTCTCTTCAGGGGTTTTTATGGTTTCAGGTCTCACATTTAGGTGTTTAATCCATTTTGAGTTTATTTTTGTATATGGTGAAAGAAAGTCGTCTAGTTTCATCCTTTTGCATGTGTCTGTCCAGTTTCCAATACCATTTGTTGAAGAGACTGTCTTTTTCCCATTGTATTTTTGTTCCTCCTTTGTCAAAGATTAATTGACCATATAATTGTGGGTTTATTTCTGGGTTTTCTGTTCTATTCTATTAATCTGTGCTTTTTTTTTTTTTATGCTAGTACCATACTGTCTTAATTACCACCACTTTGTAATATAATCCGAGATCTGGAATTTTGATACCTCCAGTTTAGTTTTTCTTTTTCAAAATTTCTTGGGCTATTTGAGGTCTGTTTTGGTTCCATACAAATTTTAGGGTTGTTTCTTTTCGTTCTGTGAAAGATGCTGTTGGTATTTTGATAAGGATTATATTAAGTGTGTAGATTGCTTTGAGTAGTATAAATATTTTAACAATATTTGTTCTTACAATCCATGAGCATGGAATGTCTTTCTTTTGTGTCACCTTGACATTCTGTAGTTTTCAGAGTACAAATCTTTCACCTCTTTGGTTAAGTTTATTCCTAGATGTTTTATTATTTTTGGTGTAGTTATAAATGGGATTGTCTTAATTTCACTTTCTGCTGCTTCATTACTAGTGTATAGGAATGCAACAGATTTCTGTCCATTTATTTTTGTATCCTGTGACTTTACTGAATTCATTTATCAGTTCTAGTATTTTTTTGGTGAGTTCTTTAGGGTTTTCTCCTTATATAATTATCTGCAAATAAGGAGACTTTTACTTCTTATCAATTTGGATGACTTTTATTTATGATCTCTGACTGTTGGGGCTAAGACCACCAATACTATGTTGAATAAAAGCGGTGAGAGTAGATACCCTGTTTTCCTCCTGACCTTAGGGGAAAGCTGTCAGTTAAATTAATTGATTTTTGAATATTGAACCAGCCTTGAATACCTGGGATAAATTCCACTTAATATAATTTTTGAGTGTTAAATTTTATTTATAGATATTTTGTTGAGGGTTTTTGCATCTGTATGTTCATGAGAGATACTAGTCTATAGTTTTCTTATCTTCATCTGGTTTTGGTATTAGGGTAATGCTGGCCTTACAGAATGAGTTAGGAAGTATTCCTTCTGCTTCTGTCTTCTGGAAGAGATTTGAGAGAATTGGTATAATTCTTTTTTAAATGTTTGGTGTAGGATTCACCAGTGAACCTGTCTGGGGCCTGGTGCTTTCTGTTTTGGAAAGTTATTAATTATTGTTTCAATTTCCTTAAGAGATATAGGCCTATTCACATTGTTTCTTCTTGTGTGAGTTTTGGCAGACTTTATCTTTTAAGGAATTGGCCCATTTCACCTAGGTTATCAAATTTGTGGGTAGAGTTGTTCGCAGTATTCCTTTATTATCCTTTGGGCTTTCTAGTGATGTCCCCTTTTTCATCTCTGATATTAATAACCTGTGTCCTCTCTTCTTAGTTAGCTTCGCTAGAGGCCTATTGAATTTATTGATCTTTTCAAAGAAATTGTTTTTGGTTTCATTGATTTTCTGTATTGGTTTCCTGTTTTCAATTTCATTGATTTCTGTCTTCATTCTTATTTCATTTCTTCTGCCTACTTTGGATTTAATTTGCTCTCCCTTTTCTAGATATGTAAGGTAGAAACTTAGAGTATTGATTTTAGGTTTTCTTTCTTTTCTAATATATGCATTCCGTGCTATAAATTTCCCTGTAAGCACTTTCATTGCATCTCACGAATTTTAAGCTGTGGGTTCATTTTTGTTTAGTTCAAAACATTTAAAAATTTCTCATAAGATTTCTTCTTTGACTCGTGTGTTATTTAAAAGTCTGTTAATTAATCTCTACAGATTTTACAGTTTTCCAGTTATCTCTCTGTTAATAGTTTCAGGTTTAATTCTGTTGTATTCTGAGAGCAGACATTGTATGATTTCTGTTCTTTTAAATTTGTGAAGATGTTTTATGGTTGAGAATATGGTCAGTCTGGGTGGATGTACCATGTGAACTTGAGAAGAATCTGTATTTTGCTGAATGTCAGTTATTTTTATGTTAGTCATTTGTAACCCAAAATATGTAAGAGCTGAAGAAAACAGCAAGGATTTATTCACTTTAGAAATCTTTCATTAAATTTAATCAGACTTCTTCTTTCATAAATAAGATAATTAAAAAGTAAATGTATAATAAAAATAAATAATAAAATTTTTTAATTCTTTTCAATTTCTGCTTTTATTAGTATCTAAATCTCGGTACTAGACTTTTTTTTAATAAGAAGAGATACACCTTTTCTCAATGTGGCACTAGTAGTAAACCAAATAATGATATGGAAGTAATTTCAAAGAGTTGCAGACCAAAAGAGTTTATGCTAGTTTTATTGGGAAGCATTAGTTCTCCTACACAGGCATACCTTGTTTTATTGCATTTTGCTTATTGTACTTTGTAGTTACTGTGTTTCTTTTTTTACAATTTGAAGGTTCAAGACCAGTGGAGGAAGTAACTGCAGATGTGGTAGAAATAACAAGAGAACTAGAATTAGAAATGAAGCCTGAAGATGTGACTGAGTTGTTGAAATCTCATGATAGAACTTTACTGGATGAGGAGTTGCTTCTTATGGATGAGCAGAGAAAAATGGTTTCTTGAGCTGGGTTTTTACATCTTCACTCCTGGTGAAGATGCTGTGAAGATTGTTGAAAGGACAACAAAGGACTTAGATAATACATAAACTTAGTTGCTAAAGCGTTGGCAGGGTTTGAGAGCTTAGACTCCCAATTTTGAAAGAAATTCTGCTGTGGGTAAAATGCTATTAAACAGCATTGCATGCTACAGAGCAATTGTTCGTGAGGGGAAGAGCCCCAACAATGCAGCCGACTTCACTGTTGCCTTATTTTGATAAATTGCCACAACCACCCCAGCCTTTAGCAGCCACCACCCTGATCAGTCAGCAGCCATCAACTCTGAGGTAGGACCCCCAACTAGCAAAAAGGTATGACTCAGTTAAAAGTTCAGATGATGGTTAGCATTTTAAAAATATTTCTAAGTTTAAGTATGAACATTTTTTTTAAACAATGTTATTGTACATTTAATAGGCTGCATTATGCTGTAAATGCAACTTTACATACACTAGGAAACCAAAAGATTCATTTGACTCTCTTTATTGTGATATGTGCTTCATTGCTGTGGTCTGGAGCCGAACCCAAAGTATCTCTGAGGAGTGCCTGTATGGAGTTCAGTTTTTAGCCATAATTGAT
>CM053571.1:37028216-37378769 GCA_028646485.1 Cryptoprocta ferox
ATTACAGTTAAGAAACTGACAGAAGCAGATCTTCAGGATTTCTTTTTTTTTTTTTTTTTTTAATTTTTTTAAAGTGTTTTATTTATTTTAGAGAGAGAGACAGCGTGAGCAGGGGAGGGTCAGAGAGAGAGGAAGACACAGAATCCAAAGCAGGCTTCAGGCTCTGAGCTAGTTGTCAGCACAGAGCCCGACGCGGGGCTCAAACCCACGAACCGTGAGATCATGACCTGAGCCGAAGTCGGACGCTTAACCGACTGAGCCACCCAGGCGCCTCAGATCTTCAGGATTTCTTATGTAATCATTGGGCTGTGTTAGTTTCTTTTAAAGTCTCATTTCATGTTACTAACATTAAAAAAAACTACAGACAAATGACAAGACAAAGGTGTTGGCTTGGAGATGTGTAAATCTGTAGCAAGAAAGATAGTTTATGTAATACTTTCTGACAACACCATAGCTTGATATCTTTAGGAACAGTTTAGTGATAAAGAATACCAACTCTTAGATAAGGATAGCAAAGTAATTTTTGTTACAGTTTTTGTTACAATTTTGTTACAAAGTAAATTTTGTTATAATTTTATTACCCATTGATTTTGTTAATATGACAGTGATAGCAAGGCAGAATTTATTTTTCAGCTTCCTTGCTGACAAACACAACTTACTCTGAATTATGTAAAACTTTGAAGGGTTAACAAATAAACAAATGTGGGTTGGAGTTTTGCTTTGCTTTTGTAGGAAGGAATAGGTTCTGATTATAGAGAGATGGTGACAAGAAAAACATGCTGGAACTTGTGCCACAATGAAAATCAGTGTCCTGCTTCCTTCATTGAGAAAGCCTTGCCATGTCAGCTGAGCTAAACAGTGTACACAGTGTATATCCTATATGAGCTAAATTCATAGTAGTTCACTAAAAGTGTGAATTGTAATTTTTGAGATTTAAAAAAAATTGAATGATAGTTTAGAAGCTGAGATAGTCAACTGTTACTCTATGCTAAGGTATGTAATAATTTTCAAAGGGAAATTTTCAGACAGAAGTACTTGAGCTTTGGGATGAATGCTTTATGTTTTTGCAAGATAAGCAACCATTTTGGTCCCCAGCTTTTTAAATATGTGAATTAGACTTAGTTGCCTAATAGCATTATTTTTTAAAAACGATCTTAGCCTTCCATGCAAGGGAAATTTGTCAGATGTTTTTAATGTTCTATAATATCAAAGGACAAAAATGAAAGTTAGCAATTTTGGGGTAAAGTTTCCACAAATTGTTATGATGGGTTTTACAGTCTAGTAACAATTATCGGTAAAGTAGTTGGTGACTTTTGTAGCGCACATTTTGTAAAATGTTAAAGATAATACTGCTTACAAATTTGGTAAGACACACTTTGAATTTTTTTTTTTATCAAAAGAAGACCCATATATAGGAAATTAATAGATCAGGAATCCATTTTTTTTTTCATCAAAAGCTATTTCAGTTTTAACTATAATTTTTTTAATTTTTTTTAAAGTTTGTTTATTTTTGAGAGAGACAGACCATGAGTGGGGGAGGGGCAGAGAGAGCGTGAGACACAGAATCTGAAGCAGGCTCAAGGCTCTGAGCTGTCAGCACAGAGCCTGATGTGGGGCTCGAACTCATGACCTGTGAGATCATGACCTGAGCTGAAGTCGGATGCTCAACCAACTGAACTACCCAGGCGCCCCAGATTTAACTATAATTTTGATGGATAAATTACTGGTATTGGCAACCAATGAAGGATTAAACACAGTTTAAAAAAGCATCATTTCTTGGATTTTGGGTAAAAGTTAAAAATTAATATCTCGAGCTGAAATTGCTTTAAAACATCTTCTGTTCTTGTCAATATACATCTATGAAACCAGGTTTCCTGTTATGAGTGCTATTAAAACAAAACACAGAAGTAGTTTAGATATATCTTGTCCCTTGTGGGTAGCATTGTCATCAATTTAAGCTAGAATGGGTCAGTTAGCAACGTGGTAGCCAACTTCTGAGAGAGCTCCCAGAATGCCCTACCTCCTGGTATTTACATCTTTGTAATCCCCTTCCACACTGCAATAGAGGGTTGATGTGATAGTATGTCACTTGTAAGATTAGGTCATAGCAGATACTGCAGTGTCTGTCTTGGTTGCTGTGTTCCTTTCTCTCTGGAAGCCAGCTGCCATGTGGTGAGCAACCTAGTGGAGAAGCCTACATACTGAGGAACTGAGGCTTTTGGTCAACAGCCAATAGGAAACTGAGGCCTTTTGCCATCATCCATGTGAGTGTAAGGGCAAATTCTCTAGCCCAGTCAAGTCTTCAGATGACTGTAGATAGCCCTGACCAAAACCTCATAAAAGACCTTGAAACATAACCACCCAGCTAAACTGCTTCCAGATTCCTGGCCAACAGAAATTGTGAGACAGTTAAGTGTGTGTTGTTTTAAGCCATTAGATTTTGGTGTAATTTTTAATGCAGTAGTAGATAACTAATATGAAAAACAGGCAACCTCACATCGCATTAAAAACTTTAAATATTAGCATGTATGCTATTAGTTCAGAGACTGTGAATTGGTATTTAATATGAAGAATTGCTATTTCACTCATACCTTTGGGTTAAACTAGAATTATGCAATGATGAAAGTTATTAGTGTGATAACTGTTTCCTATGATTTCCTATATGCATACTTGCAATGAAAATACACAATTTTTTGTGATTCTTTTTTCTGTTCATTCTAAATGTATTATTGATATGTAGTTTTATGGGTGTGGCTGATAAAACATTGAACTTGTATTTTATATGACCTTTTTTTACTTTTATTTTTCCACTAGTTCATTTTTATTTGATCTTATGAAAATATTGGTCCATATGATTGGAATTTTTTTTTAAAAAGGGAAAAACAAAGTGGTTTTTTTACCGCAGATAGTCTTCATTAAGTCCCCTGTCATTGTTCTAGTCCCCGACACTTACTGTGATGGTCATCTTGCTTTATTATAATTGGTTATATTCCCTGTTAAACTGAAAGCTCTCTGAAAGGCAGAGGCCATGTCTTTGTTTGCTGTTACATCTTTAGTACCCAGAACAGTGTCTGGTACTTAGCAGCTACTCAGTAGTTAGTGGTCAAAAGAATTAACTTTTAAAAAAAATTTTTTTTTTTCATTGTGTTGGAATAACAGTTAACTTCTTTAGTTATAAATGAGTTGGCTCCTTTGACCATGTATTCTTGGGGAATGGTAATTATTTGTGGTGAATAGAAAATATTCTTGGCATTCTTCTTACTGAGTGTTAGGTTCTTTTATAAAATACATCTTTTTATTTCCATAGCACAACTACTGCCTCTGAAGAAGATGTCTCAACTAGATATCCTCGAACAGAGAGAAGTGGATTCAGCAGATATAATAGGGATGCAAGTGCTTCGGGTAATTTGGTCTCAAGTAGCATGTTGGAAAAGAAAATTGAAGATCTTGAAAAGGTATGAATTACATATTATTTAAGATTGATGAAATTAATATGCCATTGAGATTCCTTGTTTTACTTTCATAGCTGAGGAAATAATTTGAAATTTATATGAGACAGAGTGCCAGCAAAGGGAAAAGAATGAGAGGCACTAGTGGAAGATATCATTAGTGTTAATTGGTATTACCATATATAGTTAAGTAGCAGCACTGAATCACTGTCATAAGTATATATTTTCCAGATGCATTAGTGGTTAGGCATTTTCTGATTCCCTTAATACTTTCCTGTTCGTTGCTGTTGGTGTTAAAACTTTTATTATTTTTTTTTATTTAAAAAAAATTTTTTTTTTTAAATATGATTAATCTCAATAGATGGAGAAACAGCATTTGACAACTTCCACCATCTATTCCTTTTTTTTTTTTTTTAATATTTTTTATTTATTTTTGAGAGGCAGAGAGAGACAGCGTGAGCAGGGGAGGGTCAGAGAGAGAGGGAGATACAGAATCTGAAGCAGGCTCCAGGCTCTGAGCTAGCTGTCAGCACAGAGCCTGATGCGGGGCTTGAACCCACGAACCGTGAGATCATGACCTGAGCTGAAGCCGGACGCTTAACCAGCTGAGCCACCCAGGCGCCCCGGTGTTAAAACTTTTAAAACATTACTTAATATTTAATTGATATTCCCATTCTGCCAAGGGTTACCTCTAATATATTAAGGACAGTCTTTGTCTTCAAAATGGTTGTAAGTCTATGCTGGCAATATATACTACTGTGTGTTTATTATATTAATCAGTGCAGTTTATCATTTGTAGACTTTCTTCTGGGTTCTGGTTAAAGCCTAGAGCCATCTTTGGTGTTTGAAACAATTGTCAGAATAAACCTGTTTAGGAGTACCTTTAAAACAAGTCAGATGAATATTGGTATAAATTTATTAACCATACGAGCTCAGGTTTTTTTCTGTAGACATTTAATCCATAAAAATGATAATGGCGCTGAATTACTTTCTGATTGTTGAAAATATGTTTAGTTTTGCTGAATTGAAATTATTCCCTGTGATAAAGATTATTTTAAGTAGAATTTTAATGAAAAAAAATTTTATAGCATTATGATTATTTATAGTTCACATCTCAGCTTTGATACCAGTTTCTGTGGGTTTAAATGAAAAACTTTAAGGGGTGCCTGGGTGGCTCAGTCATTTAAACATCCCACTTTGGCTCAGGTCATGATCTTATGGTTCTTGGGTTCAAGCCCTACATCGGGTTCTATGCTGACAGCTCAGAGCCTGGAGCCTGCTTTGGATTCTGTGTCTCCCTCTCTCTCTTCTCCTCCCCCATTTACACTCTCTCTCTGTGTCAAAAATAAATAAATAAACATTTAAAAATAATAATAAATGAAAACTTTAAGGAACATCTAGTCTAATAGATTTCAAGGGTTTCTTTAGAAAGGCTTTTAAAGTTCCACAGGAGTTTGGATATAGTTGCTAGTTTTTGGCAGCAGCTGATTAATGAGACTGGCTGGCTGCTTTTTTTAAGGGTTAGTAAGAAGGAAGTTAAATTCTTAGAAGTTTTTCGGTTCTGTTTTCCTTTTGCCCCCAAAGTAGTCAACCCAGCCCAAGGACCTGGATTCTAAATAATATTTCTTTGAAAAAGGTGTTACATTGTTTAAAGAAAAAAAATTAAAAACCAGTCATCTATTTCAGATCCTTTATTTTATCCATTAATTGGCAGAGCCACAAGTGAAATTGAGAACAATTATCTTTCTGTTTAGAGTTTTCCATAAAACCATCTGCTTTTCTTAAACTTTGTACTTTGGGGGTGCCTAGATAGCTCGTTTGGTTTAAGTGTCTTGACTTCAGCTTAGGTCATGATCTCATGGTTCGTGAGTTCGAGCCGTGCATCGGGCTCTGTGCTGCCAGGTCAGAGCCTGGAGCCTGCTTTGGATTCTGTCTCCCTCTCTTTTTGTCCCTCTCCAGTTCATGCTCGCTCTCTCTCTCTCTCTCTCTCTCTCTCTCTCTCTCAGAAATAAAATAAATAATAAATTTAAAACCCCTGTAGTTTTGAATAAAAAGTTTGAATTTCCTCAAACAGGATATTATCCATTAAGAAAAATTAGGATATTTCGTTACTAAGGGTGGTGATAAATTAACGAGGGTAAGTCATTGTGTTATTAGTATGTGTTAAAGATTGTGTAAATAGAGATTTAATCAGAAATATACAAGTCCTGTATTCCTCTCCTTCTTCGGATCTTTCCTGGGTGGGTTAGTCCGTCCCTTAGCACATGACTTAAGAAATACATTGGAAATCTTCGTGTATCTAAAGCACTTCACCAAACTTGGCAGATAGATGTCATATAAGGTTAAAAACAGCCAGTTAACCTCCCAATTAATGCTTTGTAATTATATCTACCAGGAGGTAGTAAGAGAAAGGCAAGAAAACTTAAGACTTGTGAGACTAATGCAAGATAAAGAGGAAATGATCGGAAAACTCAAGGAAGAAATTGATTTGTTAAATAGAGTAAGTATTCATTCGTTTCAGTTTTATGGTTTCTTTTTTATTTTTCCTGGCGATTGGGTGAAAATGCATATATATGAAAAGACTATTTAAATTCATTATTTTGTTAATGAAATGGTAATTTGTGGTAATAAGAACCATCATTTCATTCTGTAAACTGATTTCCTCTGGCCAATTATCAGTTATATTCAGTTAATACTATTTTGGGGATGGACTCATGGACGGATTTGTTCAGTGTTCGATTAGAGTCTGGAGGTGAGAGGCAGCTTTGTCACCACCACACATCAAAGGGTGTGGACACAGAGTTGCCTCAGTGAAGAATTAAACTTGCTACTTCCTTGCCATAAGAACTCCAGGTGTCTTTGTGTGTATTTTCACCACCTTTTCCCTCCAGTTATATTTAGGCATTTCTGACTTTAGGTTTAGTGCTACCTCAAGGTCTCGATTAGTACTATTTGTTGCTTTTTCTTGTTTTCAGCCCTAGAATTTACTTTTTGCTTTAAGAAGCAGGTATTAGTGCTAGGCCATACTTAGGTAATGGTGATGAGAAGAGATTCCATAGTTTTGCATTTTAGAAGGCTTTAGGTAAGATGGAGGAAGAAATAAGTTTGCTTCAGGGAAAAAAGGAATAGATTGCTAATCAATCTTAACTCTAACAATGAAAGAAGAGAAAATAAAGAGGCTTCATTATGCGCAAGACCCATTCTAATAAAGCTCTAAGGCATTAACTACAGGTGATAGATGAGAACACTGAGAAACTCATAGTTTAACTTGCTCTAGGTCATATGTAGTAATCACATAGTAATCAGCTGAGACAGTATTTGACAGCATGTATCTCATAGTCCTAATTCTAAGTAAGCTCTTCCATTCTTGTAGACAGCCTTTCATCTTGGTTTAGAACACAGGCTTTCCTCTTGATTTTGTAGTAGGATTTAATAAAATCTGAAAAGATTTTTGATGTCTGTGCTGTATCAGCATTGTCTTAGGCACTGTGTCTATTAAAAAGAATAATTAAAACACCTGCTCTTACAGAGTTTATAATCTAGTAATAATATAGGAATGTATTTTATTATTTAATTCTAAATCTTAAGCAGGTCTCAGTTGTAGCGATTTTATGAATCCTGTATATTTATTGTTGTTTTCAACGGATACGTTTTCCAGTATCATTCATTTAGTTTGTGAGTAAATACAGATTCTGTTTTTGCACATTTTAAAATCATTTATCTAATTGTCGCAAAGCAGTATACTGGATTTATCAGAATGCTGCTGTCCAGTAGCACACTTAAAATTTAAATTGATGGCTCCAAGTTTTAGATTTTTGAATTACAAGGATAAATCTAAAAATATGTGCCTTTACGACCTTCAGTAATCATTATGCCTTGAAAAAGTTACTTCTAATTAAAACTTAGAGTGGATTATCTTCATATTTACCAAATTGTTGTATACCTGGCATTAGGATTAATATAGGGAACATAGAACTGGAATCATATAACTTTAAAACATGAGGGTGATTAGTTTAGTGGCTTTTTTTTTAAGCTCTAAAACCTTTTCCTCAAACAAAATATAGAGAAGCCTAACATGATTTGAATCAGATCAACTGTATATGCTCCAGAGCTCCTTTTCTGTATGCCTCCGTTCTCTCGCTTCCCGATATTCCCACCCCACAAGAAGCATCCTTGTGAAAGATCGTACGAGGTGGTAGGAATACATTCAGAACTTGTACCTCAATCTTTTTGCTGCCTCATTTGACACAGGCTGCAGTTTGAGGCCCTGAACCTCATATTGCCCACACATGTATTTTGTTAAGCCCTCAATTTGGGGAAGAGGAGACATGTTTTTAACTAAAAAATTAAGCTATTTATAATGATTAGAACTTGGAAGATTCACAGTGAAAGAATTCTGGGTTTTGGTTTCTCTTGAAAAACTGAAAAATCTGGCAAGAGGTGATCCATGTTATCATGATAATAACGAAAAGGAGTTGAATAGTGGATCCTCCTGTCAGGTAGGGCATATTCTATCTAAAGTTGTTTTCAGAACTTACCCTTGTTAATTAAATGCTTGTGTGAATTTTCTTAAGTGTTTCTTTTTTACCACCTTTAGAATATTTTAAGTATTTTAAAAATTCATATATTATTTTCTTGTTTCCTTAAGGACCTAGATGACATAGAAGATGAAAATGAACAACTAAAGCAAGAAAATAAAACTCTTTTAAAAGTTGTTGGTCAGCTAACAAGGTAGAAGATTCAAGTCCCAGTGTGGAAAAAAATATTTTAAAACTACTGATTGAATGTTATGGTTAATGCTAGGATAATATTCCTATGATGCAATACATTAAGTATGTATATTTATTTCTAGAAAACAATGGATGTTTATTTTCCAAATACTTCTTTTTCATTATTTCATAAAAGTATCAACCCTCAATTTCACAATTAAGTAACATCTTTCAGTTATTAAAATGGTAGGTTATGCCTCTTTTGGTTTTGTGTGGTATTCAAATAATATATGGTTTAAAGTCACAACCATTTGAATATATTTTATCTATGGTAGTGTGTTTTCTCCCCAAAGGAATATACATAGTCTTTGTTTACATGAATTCAAATACTTTTGGGGAGTTACCTGCAAATGCCTTATTACTGATGTGTGCAAACTTTTATGTGTTGTTGATTTACTCATAAACACTTTGTCTATTTTCATTTGTTCTTTCAACTTATTTCCTTAGAGTAATAGTGTCATACCATTTTGTATAACAGTCATCTTTAAAAAGGAAACCTATTATGAAAAGTCACTTCATATCATGACCAGTTGGCTAAAGAGAAAATGTGAGAGAATACTTGAATTGTGCTACAGTAAATTAAAATATACAGTTTTGTATCTGAATATTGAAAAAAATTTAAATCACTTCTGAAAAACATACAATTGTAATTTCATTGTAAAATTTCTTGGGTAGGTCCTACCTTTTTTATTACTCCAAGGTTTATAAGTGAACATAGGATATTTAAAAAGTTGTTTATTCATCAGTCCTGGAGAGTGTGTACAATTTCAATGTATGAAAAATAATCCATATTTTTAATTATCATTTGCATTAAATAATAAACCAGTATTTATCCACAAAAACATTTACACTTAACATTTACAAAACAGTACATAAACAAAAATAGTACCAAAATACTTTCCTTATTTCTAACTTGGAGAATAACACTGTGATACAGTGTTCTCATGTGAAAGAATTATTCCCCTACCTCAAATTTAAGGGATTTTTAAATTTTTCCCAACATTGGATTTTTAAAAATTTTGGAGAATCATACAAATTTTCTATTAAATAGTATTAATATTTAGAGTTGTTTTATATTTTCATGTTGAGTAAGGAAACCCCCTCTTTTAAAATATATTAACATTAAGAAATGTCTGTCTGATAGTTGAATTGTGAACAGTATACAGATACCCTTTTGTCCAGTTAAACATAGTAAAATTCATTTTGGGTACCCTGCTGACTCATTTTCTTCACTTGCCAAGTTCCTTCATTATTGACTATTAGAAAAATAGGGAAGTGAAACAGTGGGACAAAATGTAGAGTAAATTTTGAATTTTAAAACTCCTTGTGGTTACCTAGATTGGCTTCTCACTTCAGAAGTTTTCAGTCTTGGCTAATCATCAGGATCACTTGCGTTGCTTACAAAGAATTCCCTGGCTGTAATTTCTAGCTAGATTTAGGTTGAGAGCCTGGACAGAATTTTTAAAGCTCACCATCTGGTCATAACCTAGGTTTGGAAATAGCTGCTGTCCATATCCTATATCTTCCACTGAGACCCTAGAATTAACATATGTTAGCTACTAGCATTTTGTTCCCTTTTAGTTTATTTAATAATTTATCTGGCCCCTGGGGAAGTTTTCATAGGTCTATATATATTTACCAAGAAGGTCAATGCCTAACTTGATATAGTTGCAGAATTACTGCATAAGGACATCATTTTTGGAGAACATTATCCAGCCTGGGAACAGTGACCTGCTGCCCACATGTACGCCAGGCTCAGTCCCTGCCTTGGCTGTGAGGCACTCCTCTCCCTTCAGTTACCCTTAGGTATGTGGCAGAAATATTGGTATTACTTAGTTTCGTATCCAAGTTTTGGATATTCTGAAAATGCTGTATCGCCTTAAAATATATTAGTGTGCTGGTTTTTCACTAAAGTATTTGAAACTTCTACTTAGTCCATATATAAGTAAAGGAATATTTCATTTCCCTTTTTAAACTTATACCAGTTTTTGATGTTTTTAAAGACTGAGCTATTTAAAATAATTTCCTTTTCTTCATTTTATTGGGAAAATTTCCAACAATGATATATTACATAATGGTACCAAGTACAAATACAGGAGCTCGACAGCTTAGGCAAAACAATTCACATTCAGTCCTTCCTCCTGTCCTTAAAATGTATATTTATATCACACATAGATTTTTACACTGAATAATGAAAAATTAAATAGGATCTGCTACAATACCTTTTAAAATTTATGAAAAGCATTGAGATAAAAAACATTGAGATTTTAAAAAGGTAACTTTAAATACATGTGCACTACTTTAGAAAACTTGGCTGTTGTCATTAAAGTGCTAGTATTTGTGAAATTATTAGTTCCATTCAGTAATTATATTCTATTCCTGGGAATATATGGTGTAATAAAGCATATTCAAAGTTTTAATGTGTTTATGATATTATTTTCAAAACAATAAGTTAATTAACTAAAATAAACATGACTCATCTCCCTGATTTCTGACATGCATTAAGACTTATAAAGTATTCTCCATTTTATTTTTCTAGAATTGTCATTAATTTTATTGCAGTACAGTTGCCTTTAGAGGGGAAAAGGGTGGCATTTTGTGTGTTTCTAAGGAAATTTACTAAATCTAGAGATTAGCATTGTCACACTGGCTCAAGTAGTTTAAAACATAGAGAATTAAGTATCAGGGGCAGATACATGAAGCAGTGTGTTCTTTTTATTTTAAAGTAACTTTTAAATTGTGGTTAAAGCAATGTATTCTTAAGGTGAAAAACCTACCTCAATTACAAATCAGTTTATGTTTTCATGATTAATCTGGATTTTTATAATTAGAAATTAAGATGTAACATTTTGAGTCCACTAATACTTTGCTGAAAACAGTACAAGTCAGTATAATAGACACATCCATGTGTTTAATACTGTAATACAAAACAGAAAAGACTTTGGGTTTGATCATTGATCTGGTGTTCCAGACAATACTCTTATGTACAGTGATAGTCCTCTTTCATCTTTTTATAGCTTTATAATATTGAATCAGTGCCTAGTAAATTCCATGCAGTATTGGCACTTATTTAATAACTGTTCATGGTTTTGTTAATAGCCTGTTACAGGATTCAGGCATATATTTTCATTTTGTAATATAAGAAACCAAAAATACCAGCTTTTCATTGGGAGCAGTATTAAGTGAGAAAGAACTGAATTCAGGAATTCAGAACTTTAAAATAACATGTTAAAGTCAGTGCTAAACATTCTTCTGTTGTATCTGAACCATTCCTAATATGTAACAGTAAACTTGACTTCCTTTGGTTTGGAACTGTGCTCACTCTCATAAGGAAACAGGATCCCATCAACCAGGATTGTAATTTGTGTTACTTGTCTGAGAACTAGTGCCACTTTTGTTGTCCTATCAAACTGAAAGCATAAGACCAATAGACAACAAACACCTTGCTCATCAGGTGCCTTCCCTCCTTTTGTTAAATTTCTCATTAATGTATAGAAGTCGGTTGGTTGATTCTCAGTATTAAGACTTGAAAAACTATCCAAGAAAATCTGAGCCCATATTGCTTTTTTTTTATTTTACTTAGCTACACTCTCACTACATGTTAAAATCATATCCCCATTCTAGAAAGAATTACATGTGAGTGTGTGAGAGGAATATGGATCAGGAATATAAATACATTAAAGTTTCATATCTGTTCTTTTAGTAAGTATTTATTAGTTTACTCAGTATATCATTACAGTTATTATAGAGGTTTTTAAAAAAAGGGACATGGACTAGCCCTTCCATTTAGCAGTGTACAATCTATGTAGTATGTGTCAATAGCACAAAATGCAATCTTAATTAGTATTAGTTGGTCTAATATAAATAGTTCATTCAAAAGTATATTTTTTCATATTAATTATCTAGCCATTGTCTTTTAGGTCTAGTTAATAGATACCATTTAATTTGCTGCTGCATGTACTGAATGGTGGAGTGGAAGACCTGATGCATATTGGGAAGTATCTTACCATATTTCATTTAGGTAATTATGCTTTATGTAAAGAACATTGTTAAGGAATTTATAGCAGTAATGAAGTAGAAAGACTTCAGTATGTTTCAGATACACCAACCTGTTAATGGTATTCTCTCCGTACATTATTGATTTTTGGTTGTTTTAACGTATTTACATCTAATAAGCCGTTCACACATAGGTACATATTGCTTTGGTAATAATAGAATGTTAATGATGATCACTTGATGGACACTTACTATGTGCCTATTTTGTTTTGAATCCCTCTCCGAATACCTAATAGATGTATATTACTTTTTTTTGGTGAACTTGTTTCATGAAAGATCTGGCTATTTTATTCAGGGTTTTTATTAAGTTTAAGTATCAGATGGCTGCTGTTATCAGCAAAAACCATATGAAAACTGAACTTTGTTTTGGTGAAACATCAGTTAATTCAGGTAATTAAACATTTGAGGAAAACACCTGGATAATTTATTGACCACATTAGTATTGTGTAGGGAGCTTTCATAATGCCCATTGCACAGGTTTTGTTATGGAGTAGTCAACAATATAGATTCAATCTTAATATGCTTTGCATGTAAAATAACAAATACTGAATAGAAAAATAAATTTTCATTTATTTTTCAACACTGATTAATTGTTTTTCTTCCTGAACTATCAGTAAAACTCTGATCATCAGTTTTACTTTTGAAGTTAAGGGATAATGCAAATATTCTAATTAACTTGTGTGGCTCTTACTGAAAGAGTATACAATACTTTTAAATCTTTAGTATATATTATTATAAAAGGAATCATATTTTAAAAAACAAAAATGCAGTGTTGATAAGATCTGTTTACATTAATGGTGGGACTTCTTGAATAAGTGAGGAAGTGTACAAATGGTCAGTCGGATTGAACATTTTTAATTGTCTTTGTGGTTTAAAACTACATGAGTAGTTTCTTAATTCAAAATTGGAGCTTATCCCAACTAAATCTGATGGTGTTCAAAGAATTTCAGGCCCTTCATAGTTTGAAAAAGATAAGTAGGGGTCTGGGAATGTAAAAAATTGGGTCTTTGTTTTTTGAGTAAATGGTTTACATAACCTTTTGCTAATGTGTCATTCTTCATACACCTGCACAAGCTAATCAGTCTTCTTTACTTCTAGAACTCCAAATTAATCTTTTCAGTAATGTCATACATGTCTAACAAGTGAACAAGGATCCTTCAGTCAGACTGTTTAGATAATGTCTGAAGTCCTTATATAAGAACCTACTCCATTAGCAAACCTATTGAAAAAATGTGCAAGATCTTTTAGTCTTAATTGGATCTGGAAGCCCTTATTTTAGACATCATCAAATCCCGATTTTTTTTCTTCTAGATTCACTCTGTGCATACACACAATTCTATCAGTAGCTGTATACTACCCATATACTAATCTCATGCGTCTGGTTTCTCTTTTCGCCTCTACAAGAGATTACCTTTTCTTCCTAGCCAACTTCTTAGAAAGAATTTATATCATGTTGGACATTCATGTTAAAGAGATAGGACTGGTTACAATATCCTTCACAATCCATTCATTTTATTTTGATGTCTAACCACATAAGGTTAGGAAGGAAACTAGCAGTCACTCTTTTAATACTGGACCAAATGCAAAATTCACAGTTTTACTCTTTCAAAAAACTTGTGTAGTTGAATAAAGACACATTTAATAAAGGAATAAGCTCTCTACTTGGTATCAGTAGGATGAGCAATATGAAAAAAAATTAATATGAATCAGTTAATAAAGGTAGATTGGACTTTGACTTTACACATGTGAAAGAAAAGCAAAATAAGAATTTTGTGTTATTCACGTTAAAATGCAGAATTATCCAGTATAAGTTATAGTCTTAATCCATATGTAATCAGTTGATTTTCCTGTTCAATATATCGTGGGACATCAAATTCACAGTCTTTAAGTTACAGGTTTATATCTAGAGAAATATTTGTATTCCTTTAAAATGTGAACTATTTACTGTGGTTAGACAAAGGTACATGATGTCATCTGTGGACATTTTAGCTTTATGGAAACAAATTATTAAGAAAAATTAATAGAAAGGCATCTGATGTATTTTATTATTCTTGTAGTGCAAGAGTATAACCAAAGCTATCAGTCAGAGCCATAGGAAATTCCATTTTTTTGAAGAACCTGAAAATCACTTTTGGTAAGAATGCATTTATTTGATATGTAGTGTTAAGGAAAGTTGGAAAATTATTAGTTTTCCATAGTAAATTGAAAGTTTCATGTGTGGATAATTTGGGATGATGAGCAGCATCAGTAATTTAAAGTAAAATTATTCCAATAACTGTCACATTAACTGCACTCTTTAAAGTGAATCGGTGAAAATTGTAATGAGATGAATGAATGGACATTTTGGAATGCTAATTGATAGTCATAGGGGGCCTAAAAGTGCCTTTTGTTTCTTGGAACTCCTTTAAGATCAGTGTACTGCTTAAGGCTTAAGAGGTTTGGCTAAGCATAGTGACTCACTTAGTTAACAATTTGAGCACAACTGTATGCCCTAATGTAGTATAGCATAAGAACATTAAATAGTAGTTCAGGAGTTCTGTTTGCCAGGCATTGTGTTAAGTAATATAATACTTTTTTATTCGATTCTTTAAAATTTGTGCAAGGTACAGATTGGGAAGAATAATTTGCTCCAAGTCACAAAGCAGTGCTTTGTGCTTATGCTGTAACATATTCACTTTTATGATGTAATCATTGTCCTATTAAATATTATGCCAGTGGTTCTCAAAGTGTGGTCCCCATACTAGTAGTATTGGCTTCTCTTAGAAACCTATTAGAAAGAGAAATTGCCAACACTTGAATGAAGTGAGGCCCAGCAATCTATGTTTTAACAGGCCCTTCAAGTAATTCTGATGCAGGTCAAATTTGCAAAAGCTTGCAAATTTGCATTGTGCATTGCTATTTTTAAGTAAAGATCTTGGGGTTTCTTTTTGGACATTACATATACAATATAACGTGAACTTGTAAAAAAAAAAAAAAAAAAGGAATTGTTTCATTGTTGCTTATACCACAAAAGACTGTATCAGGAAAAGCCCCAGCATGGATATTGGCAGCTGGACATAACTGCATTAGTTTAGTGTTATTTCTGGAACTCAAATGGATCCTTAAGTCCAAGAGGCTGTGGAATGAAATCTTTGTTTTACTGTGTTAAGCTCTATCTCTGTTATTGCCTAAAGGTTTTTGGTAACAATAATGCGTTTTTTTCAAATGTTAAAACTTTATTGGAACAAATAAATGTATGTTTCATCACTTATAGTTTTGTTTTTGTTGGTTTTGTCCTTTATTTTTCCATGTGTGGATCCTGTGGAGTGGCTTATGGGAAGGTTGAATCTTCAAAGTTTACTCTCTGTGACCTCAGAAAATCAGTAGCTGATCAGTGAGGAGAAATCAAGTGTTGCATCCCAATGAGTAAAGAAAAAATTTAAAGTCTATATTTATTGATTTAGAATCATTTGTTCTTACATGATGAGATAGTTTATTATTTTTTAATTATTTGTCTCTGCTTTTTAAATACTTGAGCCATTTTAGATTACAGAATTACTATGAAGGTAATATGGAGAGTACTTGAATATCCCACACCCGATTTTCCTTTTTACTAATGTTTTACATTAGTATAGTGCGTTTGTCACAATTAATGAACCAAAATGGACACATTATTATTAAAATCCATACTTGAGTCAGAGTTCCTTAGTTTCCTCTCATATCTTTTCATTGTTCCAGGATCCAATCTACGATACCCCATTACATTTAGTAGTTATGTCTCTTATACTCCTCTTAGTTGTGACAGTTTCTTAGATTTTTCTTATTTTTGATGACCATAACAGTTTTGAGGATCACTAGTCAGGTATTTTTCATTTCTTACTATGGACATTGTCAGATTCTCAAAGAGTTGAGAAGATAATTATCCATATCTTACTAATCTTATTTTATTCCCCCCCCCCTTTTTTTTTTTGCTATGGTATTTTAAAGTTAAATTTCAGGGGCGCCTTGGGTGGCTCAATCAGTTGAGTGTCCAACATTTGATTTTGGCTCAGGTCATGATCACAGAAGCTCTTCACTTAGCATGGAGCCTGCTTGGGATTCTCTCTCTCCCTCTGCTGCTCTTCCCCTCTGCCTCAAAAATAAGTAAAATGAAAAAAAGTTAAATTTCAATCATCCTATCATTTCACTTATAAATACTTCACGTATAAATACCTATCATTACTAGATAAGGACTTGAAAAACAACCACAATATTATCACACCTAACAATTTTAATACTGATTTTTTGATATCATTTGTTTAGTTCAGGTTCTTGAGGGGCAGGCCTGCAGGAGATTTATAAGGGTAAAACACACGTAAGGAAAAATGACAGGAGTCATTGGGAGGTTGGGAAGATGTCGGTACAGGTCTGACTACTATGAAGGAGAGCGAGAAGAAGGATGGCTGAGCAGAGGAGGTCTTAATCCATAGTGCAGTTCAAAAAAAGTTTTAGCAAGGTGTAAAAGTCCTCAAACCAAACACCTCAAACCTCAGGTGCCTGTTCATAAGAGTAGACCCACATATTACAGGAGGGTGAGATGACTATGTATTCCTGCTATGCCCTGTTTTTAGTGGGGAGCAGGTGAAGGAAACAGGGCCTCATTTAATCACAGTGGATTCAGACCATAGCAGCTGGACTGTCAGTAAATTACCCACCCCACAAAAGGCGACTAGCAAGGCCCCTTTGCCTGGCTGCCTCTCACGTGTAATACTTCGTGTTTATATTTTCCTAGATACCTCAGAAATGCCCTTTTAGTTCATTCAAATAAAGATCCAATTGAGAGTCATCCATTGTATTTGGTTAGTATATCTTTTAAGTCTTTCTTAGCTTATAAATTAGACACTCCTCCAATTTTTATGCTGTTTTTTAAGTTGAAGAAATTAGATTATTTGCTCTGTAGGATTTCCCACATTCTGGATTTGACTAATTGCATCTTTATGATGCTGTTTAACTTGTTCCTCTATCCCCTCTTTTTCCTATAAATTGTTAATCAGATGTAGAGGCTTTATTAATTTAATCTATATTTAATTCGTAGGTGGTGTGTACTTTCTATTGAATCGCATGAGATATGATGTGTCTTTTCTCACTTTCAATGATATTAAGATTAACAGATTTAGATACTACTATTACTTTAAAAATTTTTAATGTTTATTTTTGAGAGATACAGAGAGACAGAGTATGAGATGGGGAGGGGCAGAGAGAGAGAGAGAGGAAGATAAAGAATCCAAAGCAGGCTCCAGGCTCTCAGCTGTGTGCACAGAGCCCAATGCAGGGCTCAAACTCATGAACTGCAAGGTCATGAGCTGAGCTGAAGTCAGATGCTTAACTGGCTGAGCCACCGAGGCACCCCTATCATATAGTTTTCTAATCCTATCATTCTATTTACATTAGTAGGAATTCTTTAAAGAGAAATTTTCATTTATCAATTACTTGAATTCCCTAAAATATGAGTAATTTCATATTGATTTTTCCCTTCATTTAGCATTTTAATAATAATGGGCCACAGCCCAAACAATCTCCAAAGGTAAGTCATATGTTTGTTTATATATTTACTGTGTTTTAGTCCACTGCAGTCATTATTTTTATATCCAAATTATATCATGTGTAGCTAGTAGGAGTTTTCCAGGTTGGCTCTTGTGTTTTTTTGGTCCTTCCTTGTTTTCCAGCATAAAGCGTTGAGTCCCATCTTGTACATTTCCTTTCAGAATCTGGAATCAAGAGCTACCTTTCTCTGTAGAAAATTAAAGTCTTGATAGTCATTGAGATTATCAGATGAGGTTGCGCTTGGGTGGCTCAGTCTTTTGGACATCTGACTTCGGCTTGGGTCATGATCTCATGGTTCTTGAATTTGACCCCAATGCCAGGCTCTGGGCTGACAGAAAATTTTAAGGAGGTGACAGAAATCTACTTGTTCCTTTGCCGTTTTCATTTATTTTTCTCATTTTCTATGCAAATAGGCAGATCTTAAATGTATCTTGATATTTTTTTTTGAAATTTAAATTTATGGTTGTTGACAATCTCAGGAGATTGATTATAGAAGTCAAGATTTTCATTTGAGTAGTTAAAGTACTTAAAATAGTGTTCTTATTAGAATGCAGCCACCAACTTTGTAAAACTGTATAGATACTCATTAAGTTGGGCTTGAAAAGAGCTTATATAATAAATAAGCTAAAATTCATAATAAAAAAGGTGCCTAAATTGTGGTTTCTGCACCACACAACATTAAAATTTGACTCAAACTCATAGTATGGATCATAGTAGAGAATATGCATTTCCATTTCTAGTCACTCTGAATGAGGATCTATGCAGAGGTACCAGTCATTGTCCAGTCTTCACAGCAGGTTGTGAGGCAGTCCTGAGGAGGAGGAGGGGTAAGACTGTTGGATGATAGAATGCAAACTGGTACAGCCTCTGGAAAATAGTATGGATGTTCTCAAAAAATTAAACATAGATCTACCCTATGATCCAGTAATTCCACTTGAGTATTTACCCATAGAATATGAAAATGCTAATTTGAAAAGATCCATGCACCTCTATGTTTATTGCAGCATTATTTACAATAGCCAAAATATGGAAGCAGCCCAAGTGTCCACTGATAGATGAATGAATGAAGGAGGGGTGTTTGTGTGTGTGTAATATACAATGGAATATTACTCAGTCATAAAAAAGAATGAAATCTTGCCATTTGCAGTGGCACAGATGGAGATAGGATAATAAGTGAAATAAGTCAGAGAAAGAAAGACCATATGATTTCACTCATGGAAATTTCAGAAATGAAATGAGGGGCGCCTGGGTGGCTCAGTCTTTTGGACATCCGACTTTGGCTTGGGTCATGAGCTCATGGTTCTTGAATTCGACCCCCATGTCAGGCTCTGTGCTGACAGCTCAGAGCCTGGAGCCTGCTTCGGATTCTGTGTCTCCCTCTCTCTCTGCCCCTCCCTTGCTGGCACGGTCTGTCTCTCTCAAACTAAATAAACATTAAAAATTTAAAAAAAAAATGAACAAAGGGAAAAAAAGAGACAAACCAAGGAACAGACTCTTAACTATGGAGAACAAACTGATGGTTACCAGAGGGGGATGGGTGATATAGGCGAAAGGGATTAAGAGTACACTTAATGTTGGGCACTGAGTGACATATAGAATTGTGGAATCACTATCTTGTGTGTTTGAAACTAATATAACACTGTATGTTAACTCTACTAGATTTTTAAACAATCTTTTTAAAATTTTTTTATTATTTATTTTTGAGAGAGAGAGAGACTGCATGAGCAGGAGAGGGTCAGAGAGAGAGGGAGACACAGAATCTGAGACAGGCTGTAGTCTCTGAGCTAGCTGTCAGCACAGAGCCCGACGTGGGGCTTGAACCCGTGAACCATGAAATCATGATCTGAGCCGAAGTCAGATGCTCAACCAACTGAGCCACCCAGGCGCCCCGCTCTACTAGATTTTTAAAAAGGCATCAAGGTGAGTGTTAGGGTACATGTTGCTTCATATAAGCTCCTTTACTTTTTTAAATGAAAAAAAAAAAAAAGTGTTGGAGGATGGCTAGAGGCAGTTATGAAATTGCCCCGTGACTGACTGAGCCAAAGGAGTCCTTACTAGTGCTTAGAATTAAGCCCAGCTGCTGTCAGCCATCATCTAGGGGGTCATGTAACAATATTGGCAAATCCTTTTCTCCATTCCTGCCCCATACCTTCATCCAGAAAGAAGGATCCACTCTTTTATTCCAGAATATGGAAACCAACTATAGCCTAAGTTCTTGCATTTTGCATTTTGCATTGGTTCACAAATATTTACTATATAATACTATATGCTAGTCTTTGTACTAGGGACAAGGGACATTGCAGCGAAAAAAATCCTAGTCTAAATCATTTTATTTCTTTATTACCCAATAAAAAAGTTGACACAGGGTTGAGGACTGACTGCTTCTTAGAATGTCCTTTGGACATTTACAAAAGATGAGAATTGAAATTCACTTATCTTTTGAGCCTCAATACATGTCATGTCGTATGTGTCATAACACATATCTAGTTTGTGTTATCAAAATCATGCTTATAAATCTAATGTTTGGAAAATATTCCCTTAACCTTGAAAAAATTGAGAGTGTGGATTTAGAGCATAAATTCATATTTTCATTAATTTGTTAGATGAATTTCAGTTTTGCCCCTAAATCATGTCTTCAGTGGCCGATGCTAGTAAGTCTTCAGTGGGAGTCAGGGCCCCATATTTTCTAGTATCTTCTGACCATCTGAAGCATTTGTAATTATTCATAGTTTATATGTTAAATCTTAGGATTTCAAACATCTATTCCTATAGCTCATAAAATTCCCAGAGTCACCCATGGTTAGATAAAACTTTATTGCTGGGTTTTTCTTTTTTTCCTAGCGTTGTGATTGAGTAACTAACTATGGTGTACTTTACAGGCTTTTGTTGTCTAGTTACTTGAGAAACACGCCCCCTATGGTGAAATCATCCATTTCCATTTCCCTTTTTTTTTTTTTTTGTGATTGAGTGGTCTGGACACTTTATCCATTTCCTGTAATTTGTGCCTAAAGATTTATTTCATTGGGGAAGGATATACATAGGGGAATTAGATCCAATTTTGAGGATTTACCTCTGGTTGACTTACAGAGTAGGCTTAGTCTTTTATAACTTAGATTTTTAAAAACTCTTAAAAATAACAAATTGGTAAGAGCTATTTGTCTTTCCCAGGCTACTTGAGGTTCTCTTATTTGGTCTCACATGGGCTTATATCATCTTCCTGACTTTATGTTTTTTATTTTTTATTTAAAAAATTTTTTTAATGTTTTATTTATTTTTGAGAGAGAGAGCGTGAGCAGGGGAGAGTCAGAGAGAGAGGGAGACACAGAATCTGAAGAGAGGCTCCAGGCTCTGAGCTGTCAGCACAGAGCCTGATGCAGGGCTCGAACCCACAAACCATGAGATCATGACCTGAGCCGAAGTCGGATGCTCAACTGACTGAGCCAACCAGGCACCCCTGTTTTTTAAAGATTTTATTTTGTTAAGTAATCTGTGTACCCAACGTGGGGCTCAAATTTACAACCCCAAGATCAAGAGTCACATGTTTCACCAATTGAGCCAGCCAGGCGCCCCTTGCCTAACTTTTAAAAAGCTGATCTCTCTGTGCAGATGAGGAAGTAAGACCAAGAGGAGCATGTTCTTTACCCTGATGTCATGTCACATGGTAGTAGAAGTGGAATCATACCTTGCTAGTACCTGAAAACTGAGGTGTCTGACTACTGCTAAGATTAGTCTGTTTAGAGGGAAGGTTAGAGATTACAAAATACTAATTTCTAAATAAGAATTAGGAAGTTAAAAAACTTATTTTTTGATAGCAGAAATTAACTTTTTCACTTTATCCTTGCCTCTTTAGGACATGATTTCAAGTCAGTGTTCTTTGTTCAGTGAGGCATTGTTTCTTTAAGTGTAATAGTTCCTCTACTCCTACATTAGAGTCACCTGGAGTCCACAGGAATACTCAGATGAATCAGACTGTCTCTGTTCCCAAAAAGCTTACATATGGTTAAAGAATAGAATCTACACAAGCAAAAGAGAAGTGAGGGATTAAATTATTAAAGGAATGGGATAGACTTGTTTAGGACCTAGTATTTGAAGCAAATTTTGAAGGAGCTGGGGAGGGAGTGTTGGTATCCGTCGTAGTGAGGAATATTTAGAAATTGTTACTTATCATTTGCTGAATCATGGTACTACAGCTAAGGGCTGCATCTAATGTTCTTTGTATACACACTAATTTGGAAGTCACAGCTTCCAAATTAGACCCACTTGAACACTAGTTTCCAAGTTCAGACCTACTTGAATTCATATCCTGGCTGCACCACTATTAGCTGTGTGACCTTGAACGAGTTGCTTTATAATTTCACCATCTGCAACAAGGACAAAATAGTGCCTAACTTTGTTGGGTCATTGTGAAGAATAAAGGAGATAATACACGTAAAATGTGTGACACAACACTGTTCATAGCTATGATGGGAAAATAATTAAAATGAAGTAACTCTTATAGTGTGATTTATACCAGTGAAGAAGTTGAGAACATGGTAACAGTTATCATTCCTGAAATTGAAAAAGAAAAAAAAAAGGTTATCAGGAAGTTCTGGATAAGCAATAAAAGTACCATCTGGTTTTAGATTTCTGCTTTTCTAGGGTGGCTGTATGTCCTGAGAAGTCCAGTTGAAGGAAGTCAGAACTCTGTCCTAAACAAGAATACAGTATGTGCTGATTCACATATAATGTAATCTCTATATCCCCTGTAAATGTAGCTATTGAAGGAACATTGAACAAAGTCTTAGGTAAAGAATATACCTTTTAGAAATAAAGAGCTTGAATTAGTTTACTTCAGAAGCTCTAAGTATTTCCCAATTAGGCCTCTCTTCTCTCTGAATTCCCAGCCTCAAGTTGGGCCTGTTTTCCTACTAAGAATTGTCTCTGCCTGGACTCCTGAACAAATATATTCCAGGGCAGTGTCATTAACCAAGCTGATATGGGAACTAAACAAACAGGGTGAATCAGCTTGAATTCACGAAGGTTGGCAACAAGTCAATTTCTTTCTCTACCTCTCCACTTGTTTTTTCAGTGTACCTGATTACCAGTGACCAGTGTGTCCTGATAACAGAGAACAGGAAGCATATCAAAGCAAAAGGTTGTTTATCCTACTGACCTGCTCCTGGATAACAAGAAACATTTTTTGTTGATTTGGATTTGTGTACTATAAGGCAGCAAAACAGAGCGTGGCAAATCTAGGTGTTAGTACTAGTGATGATTTTTTAATCACTGTGGCAAAATGCCACAGGGGTATTTAAAACATTTTTTCTTCTGAATTGCACAAGTTTGAGAGTAATGTTTGTCTTCTGGCCTAAAAAAAGAGTTTTAACTGGAATGTGGATATTTTATTGTCCAGTTATATATATTAATTTGAAATTATACACACAGTCTAATTCCTTTTGTTGTGTTTTCTCCTTAGATATTGGATTGTATACTAGATAATTCTTAGATTTTACCTATCTGATTAATATCTCTCTAGTAGGACAATACCTTGCTCAGCTTAAACATAGGTGTTTTACTTGTTATATGAAATTTTTAGAATATAAGAAAGTTTATTTTAACTAAGTTCAGAAATAGGAACTTTTCTCCCCCATGAGTGAGATTAATGAGAAAAATTAAGGCGGGCAATTAGGCTCTTTTCAACTAAAAATATTTGGGACTTCAGTTTAAATTGGCGGGGGTTACCAAAGATAATACAGATTTAAGGAGATAGTTGGATTTTCTTAACATCTTAAAAGTGGCCAACTTTTAAGCCACTACACAGAAAAAGATTGAAAGGATTTTAAAAAATATATTCCCCATTGAAAAAAAGTAAAAAACTATCCCTAAAATAGTGAAGTGCTGCTATATTTAGAAATAAAACTAGGACATCCCTTTTCTCTTCTAGATTTGCACCCTTTCCGAGGGCTACTCTGGACTACATTGGTAGGGGAAGCTTTTCCAGGACTGTCTGCTAACGGTACAGAAATAATTGACATTGGTGTCTGTGTGCATTTTCCTTTCGAAAGCCCCTAGGAGGTTTTCAAATACTGGTTGAATAAGTAAATGCAAGAATGAGTGGGTGAATGGGAGAGCGTGGTTGCTACTTTAGCCTAACCCTGAGTCTTATTTGTTACAAGTTTTGTGACTGTTAGGAAGTACGTTACCCATGGCTTTCCTTGTCTGTAAAGTGGAGTTAATAACACCTACCACATGAAGTACTTAATAAATGTTTATTGAGTATCTAAATTAATCACTAGGTCCAGTTCAGATATACTGACTGAGTTTTCTGGGGTCTGGCGATTTGCCCTTTTAACAAATCTGTTGGTGATTTTTATGCACCCAAAGTTTGAAAACCACTCATTTAAACTGTACTGGGCAGGGTACTATGATAGATGCCCAAGGCAGTATTAAAATGAATCAGTCTCTGTCTTCAATAAATTTACATATGGTTAAAGGATAGACATAATGTAAATAAAGCACAGAGGAAGGAGAGATTAATTCTCTTAAAGGATTAGTAAAACTTCTTAAGGATATAGCATTTGTAAGGATTAAGTAAGATTTAAAAAAATTTGTTTAATGTTTATTTTTGAGAGAGACAGTGTGTGAGCAGGGGAGGGACAGAGAGAGAGAGAGAGAGGGAGGCACAGAATGCAAAGCAGGCTCCAGGCTCTGAGCTGTCAGCACAGAGCCCGATGCGGGGCTCAAACCCACCCACACACTGTGAGATCATGACTTGAGCTGAAGTCATACGCCTAGCCTACTGGGCCACCCACGCACCCCAGGATTAAGTAAGATTTTTAAAAAATTCCTGGATCAATGTATGTCACATGGTAAATGCAGAAATGTATGTATTATTATTTCCACATATGCTTTGTCTATATACTCCATTCCTTTCTTCCTAGTCTGTAAGGACTGTGTCTATATTTTCAATAGATCTTCCTCACCCAATTTATAAATTACTTTGGACGACTATATGGCCTTTTCTGAATGATTTTCATGATTTTTTACTGTTTTGTCCTGGTGATAGTTTTAATAGGTGTTTTTCTTTCTCTTTAGTAAAACCACCTTATGCACTTTCTCATTTCCATTTTATGATTCTATGAAAAAATTTTCATGAAAATGAAATTTAATTGCACTCACATCGTACCATGCTGTGTATCCGGAGACTCATCATATGATTTAAGAAAATTCACTTTCTAAACTGTAGAAAAATCCATTTAGTTAATTCTCATTTAGTCAGGTTTTTCTGGCTTGTGGATTATTCACATTCTTTACCTCTGTACTTATAGGTTTCCTTTTATCTGTTTCTTTGCTTGTTAGGCATGAATAGAGAAAGAGAAAGAAGCAGATCTGGTAAAAAGATTTAGTATGTGAACTGAAAGGAGCCAATGGCCAAAATAAGGCTCAGCTTAGAGAATTCTGTTGATATTAGACAGGGTGTCACAGTTCTGTTAGCAGAAGTGTAGCCTAATGGTCCTGGCATGCTTAGGATATTGATCTGAGATTTTGACCTTTGATCCCGCTACTAACTTACTTGTGCAAACCAAACAGTCTTTTCGTGTGATAGGGAAAATGCCTGCATTATTTTGGATTCACGGTCCAAATGGATGTCCGTAAAAGGAATTTAAAGTATTCACTGAATGTGAACACAGTATTCTAGATATTAAACAAGAAACCTCAAAAAAATGTACCTTGTCTTTTAAGATATTATAAGAAATGAAACTGGAAATGGACTTTTTTTCTGTACCTTTTCATAATTCATATACCAGTAGCACCAGGTACTGTGTAAACATTTTAGAATAATTTTGTGCTGCTTATAAAACTTAAAGGACAATTTTTACAATTTTTAGACCCATTTAATAGTGTGCAAAATTGTGGCATAGAACTTGAGGGACATGCCCAAAGTTAATTAGCTAAATAATGCTGAAATGGGAACTAAAATAGTTTTTCTGATTTCCTGTTCACCAAAATATTAGGCTCTAACCAAGAAGTGAACATTTTTGTTCTATTTATGAAAGTCTGATCTATCTATATAGTCTGCGTTATCATGTATTTAATTTTTGTTTTTAAGCCAAATGGGGCAGGTGATATGTTGTTAAAGCAAAACAAAGATTTAAAACTAGAGGAAATCTTCTAAATCATAAAGAAGAATTCTTAGTTAAAAATACTGTACAGGTTGGTTACATGAGCTCTAACAGTATTAGTGATTTATCACTAGTATAAAACTACATAAAGCTACTATGTTATTAGCTCTTATATTATTGTCAAATGAAATTGGCTTTATCCTTTAGAGTTCAATCTTGACTTCAAAAGGTTTAAAAAAAAAGTCTAAAATCCTTTGGATTAAAAGAATCCAAAAGCTATTGGCTGCCATAATCAAAAGGGAGGTTTTAAATTCAGCTTCTAAATTACCAAAAGATAAAAGATTAAAAGTAAAGCTTATGGAGTGCCTGGATGGCTCAGTCAGTTAAGCATCCGACTCTTGATGTCAGTTCAGGTCATGATGTCACAGTTCACAAGATTGAGCCCCATGCCCTGCTCTGTGCTGACAGCTCCAAGCCTACTTGGGATTCTCTCTCTCCCTATCATTCTGCCCCTCGCCTGCTTGTGTGCTCTCTCTTTCTCTCTCTCAAAATAAATAAATAAACATTAAAAATGTAAAAAAAGGTAAAGCTCATGTTCACAGATTTCACAACATACAGTTCAGTGCAGAAATGGTCACCAGGGGCACCTGGGTGGCTCAGTCAGTTAAGTGTTCCACTTCGGCTGATCTTGTGGTCTGTGAGTTAAGGCCCGTGATGGGCTCTGTGCCGACAGCTCAGAGCCTGGAGCCTGCTTCGGATTCTGTGTCTCCCTCTCTCTCCCTCTGCCCCTCCCCATCTCATACTCTGTCTCTCTCTGTCTCTCAAAAATGAATAAAAATGTAAAAAAAAAAAAAGAATTTAAAAAATAAATTAATGTAAAAAAAGAAAATGTATCTTTCTGTCTCTCAAAAATAAATAAATGTTAAAGAAAACAACAACTGAGCACTAGAAAAGCAGATGTTTTCTTGAAGTCTTCTCTACTATTGTAAGGTCGATGAGTAAGCGTGGGCTGATTGTATAATAGGTACTCAATAAATATTTGCTGAATGAATGAATGATGTATAAATGCAAATTGATTTATGTTAGCTGCTTTTCCTGTTGGAAGACTTGATCTTTTATCATTTGAATTCCACAAAAAAAACATCTTAACCAAGTCATGTCTTTGGGCCAATCTGTTTCCAGGCATGTTTGTGTTTTTCACATTCTTTTTTTGGCCTGCAATAATATTCTGTGACCTCTTTCATGAATTCCAGTAGGTCATTCATTTGGGACCCAAGGAAGTCAGTAAATTAAACTTGATTTGGAATGGAATACATAGGGTGTGTGGCTTGGATTGGAATCAAATTAGTTCTGGCTAATCTTATTTTGGTTTAATCTATGTGGGAAAGAATAGAAATAGAGGAAAAACAAATAAACAAAAAATAGGGGAAGCTATTCTTGTATCGTGGTAAGCAGTTTCTGTAAGGAATGGTTCCAAAGGCAAAAGCCTAAATTATTTTTATTAGAAGTATGGGTATAAGACTGAGCAAAGGGAAGATTAAGTTCTCCAGTCATCATAGTTGGTGTTTACTTTTTTAACTTTCTCAAACCAGAATCTCTAGGCTTTTAAAATGTGGATACTCCATAGACAAGCGTGTTACTTAATAGAGTTCTCTTGCTTTTTAATCTTCTCCAGGGCTCTGGAAATGGATAACCGTAATCGTTGGGAAACCTCAGCAATCAGGGAGGCAGCAAAAGTTTTTGACGCTGAGTTTATAGTCAGATAATCTAGACTCTTGAGTCTCTTAAGAGGCCTATGGAGAAGAAATATTGAGAAAGTGCAGTAAGTTCCTGCACTAATAATTAATTTCTTTAAGCTGACATTTTTCCCTTTCAACTGTTTACAACTTGCAATGTATTGGACCCTGAAGACTTAACCTTGGTGCTCAGAGGTAAATTAAACCCTTCTGTGAATGGACTGAGAGCATTTGAATGACATGAGAAACTTCTTCAAAGCTACCTGGGAAGGAGGAGGCTGGAAAGGAGCAAGTGAAGTCATCGAGTGAGAGCCCTTTAGTTTGGACTTCTGACTGGTGCTGGGCGAGTCATGAATGGGATTGTTCTTTACAGAGAATTTCACGTGATTGCCTCATAAGTTCTTACAAAGGAGAGAATCAGGATTTATCATTGAGTTTCTTGAATGTAATAACATTTGTTCCTGACAATTGAATTTCCCATCCCATTATTTTGCTCATTTAACAGAGAAAATTATGTTTTCATTTAAAAAGAGGGAAGAGTTGGAGCACCTGGGTGGCTCAGTCAGTTAAGTGTCTGATTCTTGGTTTCAGCTGAGGTCATAATCTCACGGTTTGTGAGATCGAGCCCTGCATTGGGCTCTGTGCTGACAGTGCAGAGCCTGCTTGGAACTCTCTGTCTTCCTCTTTCTCTGCCCCTCCCCTGCTTGCTCTCTATCACTCTCTCAAAATCAATAAAAAAAATAAACTTAAAAAAATTCTTTTAAAAAGGGGGGGAAGAGTCACCACATGATTTCTAATTTCTCAATTTGACCTGTGTATTAAAGGGATGAATTAAGGTACTGAAACATATGGAATTTCCCCAGTTGCTACAGAGTTCTAAGTACCTCACCTCCTATTTAGTTGTCTGATGTTGGTGAAGGCTTCATTTGACTGAATAGGGGGTAGTAATAGTGGGTGACTAGACCAAAGGATTATATATAGTTCTTTTCAGCATTCAGATTAATGATTCTAAAGCAGCAATAAATTTTGGCTTTGGTTAATTTTCCAGGAGCAAATCTAATTAGTGTCAATCTTCTAAAAGTATAAATGACTTGGGGCACCTGGGTGGCTAAGTGGGTTAAGCGTCCCAGCTTCAGCTTAGGTCATGATCTTGCAGTTTGTGAGTTCAAGCCCTGCGTTGTGCTCTGTGCCGACAGCACAGAGCCTGGAGTCTGCTTCGGATTCTGTGTCTCCCTCTCTCTCTGCCCCTCCCCTGCTCGTGCTTGCTCTCTCTCTCTCTCTTTCTCTCTCTCTTTCTCTCTCTCTCAAAAATGAAAAACATTAAAAGTATAAATGACTTCTGGCTGCTTCAGCAATAACTTAAGTATTTAAGAAAATACTTGGTTTACATAATATTTTATAAATATAAAATACATAAATATACAATTATACACACATATACTATAGATAGAGGTTTGAAAAATAAGATCTAATTACATACAGGCCAGTGCAGGAGATAATATATTCTGTACTTGCTTACTGGAGTTACGGAGGTCTTAAAATAAATGCTGTTTGGACAGAGAGGTTACCATCATTTCATTCTCTGTTTTAGAAAAAAAGAAGTGGTTACCATTATATTTGTTCAGTTCTGATCCTCTCAGAAAACTGGCTTTCTTGTTTGTTTTTGAAAGTAGCATCTTAAAAATATAAATTTATTGGCTGAGACATTATTGATAATATTTCACTTAAAGTAATTGTTACTAACAGGAAAATGGCTAGATTAGATAAGCCACAATCTAATAAGTTATCTTTTTTATCTTTTTTTATTTTTAATTTATTTTTGAGAGAGAGAACACATCAGTGGGAGAGGGACAGAGAGAGAGGGGGAGACAGGATCCGAAGTGGGCTCCTGCACTGACAGCAGAGAGCCTGATGTGGGGCTCAAATTCATGAGCATGAGATCATGATCTGAGCTGAAGTTGGACACTTATCCAACTGAGTCACATAGGTACCCCTCTACTAAGTTATCTTTTTAAAGGTTTATAAAAATAATGGACACGTGGAGATGCCTTAACCCTTTTTGGAAATAGGGAGATGTATGAATAAATATGGTTTGAAAGTGCTTACCTTGGTAAAGTTTAAAAAGGAAGACATAAAATTGTATATTTAATATAACCACAACTATGGAGACAATAGGAAGAAGACTTAAACATTTGTCCATACCTCTGAGTGATAGAATTCCCTTTCTTCTTTTTACAGTCATATTTCGCAAACTTTATTGAGCATATTTGTTCCTATAATGGAAAACTCTCTTTCATTTTTCTAAAAGATACCTTGATGGTTGCTGCAGTTTCCATGACGCCCAAGCTTATTCCAGTTGCATTTCTAGTGTGTTTCTGCCACCTTGTGCTTTCTGAAACTCATTACAGTAGTCAACGGAGAAAGACATACTTCGGGAAATTGTTTCTTTGGAGGTAAATTTTCATAGTTCAGGAAGAGGATGAGAGGGAAACATTTCAAATACATAGAAGATGGTGTATGTGTGGTGGGGGGGAGAGGGAGAGGGAAGAGGGAGGGAGGGAGGGAGAGAGAGAGAGAGAGAGAGAGAGAGAGAGAGAGAGAGAGAGAGAGAGAGAGACTTTCCAAAAGTTAAGGGGATTGTTTACTAGGTTACATCAGTGTTAAAATTACATTTTATCCCTGGAGCCTGCAGATTGGTAAAGGAGGAGAGTAAAGACCTTGGTTTTAGTGCTGATAACAATGAGCCCCTTAAGTAAGGTTTTAGGTTTTAAGACATTTTGTGATACTTTCTACTCTTGCCTGTTCTTTAAATGTGTTCCTTTCTGCATAAAAACCTAACCAAACACTTGTGCCTAGAAAGCTCTAGGTGGCTTGTTAAATGTGTTTCTTTAAATTAAATCACCTGCTGTGTTTACATGAACTGTTATTCTCTTTCCACATTATCATTCCAGACAGCATTCCATTTGTCCAGTGCCTCAAACTATTTATATGGTCTGCTGCCCTGGAGTTATGCTGAGTGCCAGAAAGGAGAGCCTTTACCTGGAACTTTGGCCTTTCTGTTTGAGAGTAAACAAGCCCCTTTTTGATGACTTGTCTGAGGAGCTTTCAGATCTTTCTTTTTAGGAATTAATTTAAATATATTTGATTTTGAAATGGTATTTAAGGAGCCATGGGTGCAAATGACTTGTTTGTCATCTTGGCAAACGCCTATTTCTAGGCTGATAGTGGACTAGTCTTTCCTAGCCTGATAAAATATTGACAGCACCGGGCCCAAGACATACATTTACCCTTCAGTGTCATGATTGCATTGCAGACGTATAACTGTGACTTGAACTACAGAGTTATCATCTGAGAGGGCTTGAATGGTACTGAACCACATTCACTGAGCATCCTTTTTTACATATGTAGTCACAAAAAGCCCTCAGTAAAAACTGTGAGATATATATGACCTCATTTCACATTTGAAGAAAATTCAGACCAGAAATTAAATAGCTTACCAAAGGTCACATAGCTTGAAAATGGCAGAGTGGGCATTTCTTACTCTCATTTTCATACTCTCTGAGTAGACCAGCTTTTCAATGCAAATGGCAAGGATCTTTATGGTCATGGTGGTCTGAAAAAGGAAACCAAGTCTAAAGGGGGTTGAATATAAAGTTTGGAGCAAAAGCAGGTATAGGGCCTGCTCCGTCTCAGCACTACTGCCTTATAAAACCATCTTCTTGCTTCCTGATGGCAGGAAGGGTTGGCAGGGTATTGCAGAGAGCTTGGAAAAACTTCCAGAGCATCTCCCAGTTTTCCCTGTCTGGTCAGTTCTGATTTGTATTAGTGCAGTAACCTCCTAACTAATCTCCCAGCCACTGGCCTTGCTTCACCTCCAGTCTGTACTTCAATCACCTTTTCTGAAGAGCAGACCAGATCTCACTGGTCCTGAGCTTTAACTCTTCCAAGGGTTTTCTCTTATAACTAGCATAAAGTCCAAATTCTTTAGCAGAGCTTCTTATCCCCTTATGTCCCTGGTCTCTCTCCTCTCCATGCCCACCGCCAGCACTGCTTCAACCCAGCAGAACTGCATGCCCAGCCCTGGGCATGTTCTGCTGTTTTTGCTTGGTATTGATCATTCCTGCTCCTTTGTCTCTCTTACTCCTACTTGTCTTTTTTGGTCTCTGCTTGAGAGCCACTTCTCTCAGAAGGCCTTTCTGAACTTCTCCAGCTCTACTCCAAGTATGTCAAACAGCACTCTGTTCTAATGAGGCACTTGTCACCTGGCATTATAATTACCTCATTTTATTGATATAATTCACATGCCATAAAATTCACCCTTTTATTATTTATTTATTTTGAGAGAGAGCACAAGCGGGGGAAGAACAGAGACAGACAGAGAGAGAATCTTTAAGCAGTCTCCGCGCTGTCAGCACAGAGCCTGATGCAGGGCTCAAACTCACAAACCATTTGATCATGTCCTGAGCCAAAATCAAGAGTTGGAAGCTTAACCAACTGAGCCACCCAGGCACCCCACAATTCACCTTTTTAAAATATACAATTCAGCAGTGTTTATATTCACAGGGTTATACAGTCATCACCACTGTATTCAGAACATTTTCATCAGCCACAAAAGAAACCACATACTCATTGATAGCCACTCCCCAATCCTCTGTCCCCATCTACTGACAACTACTCATTTCTAACCCCTATGCATTTGCCTGTTCTAGGCATATCATATAATTGGAATCATACAGCATTTATCTACTGTGTCTGGCTTCTTTCACTCAGCATAAGGTAGGGTCCATCCATGTTATAGTATGTATCAGTACTTCATTCCTTTTTATGGCTGAATAATATTCCATTGTAGGTATATGCCACCTTTTGTTTATCCATTTGTCAGTTTATGGACGTTTGGATTGTTTCCCCTTTTGGGATATTGTGAATAATGCTTCTATGAACATTTGTGTACAAGTTTTTGTGTTTTTAATTGTCTTGGATATGTACCTAAGAATGGAGGGTCATGTGGTACCTGTTTTCCACAGCAAGTATACCATTTTATATTCCCATAAACAATCTGTAAGGGTTTGAATTTCTCCACCTCCTTGCTAATATTTGTTATCTTCTGGTTTTATTGTGTTTTTCTTTTAAATGATAGCTACCCTATTGGATGTGAAGTTATGTATGATTGCCTTTAACTGGCTTGGAAAGCCTCATGATTCTAGACTCTACTGTGAAAGCAAAGACTGCTAGATCTTGTTCATTATTGTACTCCAGTGCGAACACATTGTGTAAGTGCTCAGTTAATATCTTCAAAATGGGTGCGAATGCCAAAATCTTTCCTATTTGGTTTGCTTCTATAAATCCAGGAAATATAGAGGCTGGGATGGGAAAAGAAATTCCGGCTGCCAATTCACACACTATTTACCAGAGTGCCGTAGGATTTTAATAACCGCACTAAGTAGATGGCTCCATGGCTTTAATAGTCTTACCTGAGAAGTTCCCTGCATGGAGAACGGCGTGAGTTCTCATTTAACCAGCTCAGAATAGGGAAGAACATACTCAACTCTGCTGGCATTTTAATCTGTGATTCCAGGGAGTCTCTCTTCCAAACGCATTTTCTGAGGGCATGCGAACACTGCCTAATGAGGAAGCCATTCATTCTGAGTGAAAGTATAGAAGAAAAAAAGAAGCAAAACAAAGTTCCTTTCTTGGAAAAAGAGGGGCCACATTGATTATACATTCAGAATAATACAGACTAAAGCCAAGTTGTGTTCTAAAGCAATTCTATTTAGGTGGTTACAACTGGAATCTCATCCACTGTTTATCCTTTCCTGCCTATCTGTTTTTATTTGTCCCAGCATGCCAAAATCTTGGATTTGTAAAGGGAAGCAGGAAGCAAAGAGATGCTTGTTCCCTGATTTCCTGGGGTACAGTTTTGTAAAAAGCTACCTATAAAAGAAAAGGCTGTGTGATGCCTTCTTGGTAATGTTCCTGGGGTTGTGAGGAGGTGGTTGAAGGCCACGGGTGCCATCTGTGAAACCCTTGAGTCCGTCTCCACCCTTTGTCAACATTCCACCTGCTCAGGTTTTACTCTGTTCTCTTTCATAGCATTTTCTTCTATCTTTGTTTTTTCTGTACTTTTTTTCTCTTCTCACCTGCTGTGAAACACAATGTTGGCCCAAATCTGGAAGCCTCTGTTGAAACATAATCTTTAAACCCTGGAACTAATTTTTAGCTCCATCTTCCCCTCAGTAAATGTGGATTTGCTGAGTTACAATCCCCACCTGCCTAATTTCTATATGCTTTTCCTCTATTTTATTTTTCCCCTCAAAAATATAGCATGTACTCAGGATCCTTTGAGAAGAGAAGATAGGAAAGAAGAGAAACCTGTGGGAAAGTCTTAGGTAAATAGTACTGACCTTGTGTAAAGAGTGTTAATGTTATTATATAGCAGGGAAAATACAAAAGATAGAAAAAAATAACATAGCAATCTTTGTCCAAATGTGGCCCACTTGAACTCTGGATGGTATTTCAGTACTGTAGGAAAATTCCAGAAATCTCTCTGGCTGCAAATATTTCCCTCACCTTATCTGCCTCTGCTGATAAACTGAGGCGGAGCTTGATGTCATCAGATACCAGTTGTCTGGAAAAGTATAGCTCCAGTGACCAGTGTTGGGGCAGCAATATCAGTACCCATGTTCCATCCTTTACCTGATGATTTATAATTGCACCTAGGTCTTCAGCCAGTAGGTTTGCTTGTATGGCTTCTTAAAATACTGGTTTCAGAAAAGTCAGATACTAGTTTGTCCTCATGCAAGGATGCAAGGTCTATGCCTAGGAGCACTAGTTGAACTCACAGGAAGAGAATAATGCCAAACAAAAGCCCCAAACTTCTAGCAACTTTGCTTTCTTTGGCATACCTAACTAGGACCGAACTTACTGGGCCCAGTTTACACCCTTAGTGCCTCTAGTAGAGAGAAACATGTGGCTCTTGGTCCCTGTGTTTGCACACACGACTAATCTCCTAATAGCTTTTGACCAGTTGGGCAACCCTGCTTTTGAGCTAGCCAGACACTTGCAATGTGAATATGGAAACAAAACAGAATTTTTAGTATAAACAGGTTGTGCTGGATTATTTAACTCTTCATTTCTTTGAAAATAAGTTTCCTTTTGGTCTTGAGGCTAGCATTTGAGAGAAATTCCAAAATTCAGAAAGAGACTTAGAAGGACAAAATGCAAGTTCAAGCTCTGGATTCTCAAGTGTGCCGCAAAATTCGGCAAGACTGTTACAGATATATCAGGAACTTTGGCCTGGGCAGTTCATGCTGTGCTATGCTGTGCATCTGGATGTATCCACCCCGAGGTTGTTTATTTACAGTGGGAACTGAAGGAAAAGTTCTGAAACATCCTGTCACAGGATGTGCAGATGGGTCTGCCTGAAATACTGAAGCCGGAGGAAGTCAGCAGAGTTTACGTGATTAATGATGACACTGCCCTCTAGTGGTCTCTCTGAGGCTTAAATGAATAAATTGCAGATAAAGCCCAGTTCTCCAAAAAATATACCCAAGTAGACTCCCAGACTGTGTGTGGGAAAGAGAAAGGGAGGAGGAGGAGGAGAAGGAGAGAAAGAGAAAAGAAAGGGAGAGGATTCTTGCCATTGTGGCACATCTCAGTTTACAATGACTGGGCTTTCTGAACAGGGCTTCTGAGATCCAGTTAGGGCCTCAGTGAGAACATTTTATTTTCCAGGGGTCCAGCAAGGGATACTATCTAAAACTCTTTATTGAGGATTTGTACTAGGGCCTTGGGTCGCTTTCCAGTTTCCAAAGCTTTGCACCAGCTTCCCCTAGCCCACATTCCATTTCAAGGTAGGTCACTAACCATGCTTGAGTGGTGCAACCATCTGCTGCAGCTGCTCACGTAGACCCAGCTCCTTATCTTGCACCCTCCACTCTTTTCTGTGTTTCCTTTAGGCCTTGCTGTCATTTTCCCAAATACTCTTGCTGCTCTATGCTCTTAACTTCCTGCTGGCTTCCCACGCAAGCAAGAACTCGGGGCCCATTCCTCAGGTGCTTGTGGGCAAGAATGTTTAGAGAGCTGCCTGAGCCCTTAGGGAATGACAGGAATGCTGAGAATTTCAGGCACTACTTTGCAGACCCACAGGAAAGAAAGTTTTGTCCCAGAGGGATGGGAAAGAGCCTTCAAAAACACCTCACATCAGTTACATCTGGCTATGGAAATGGCTCATCTTGGAGTCCCTCCCTTTCTGCCGACCTGGGAAAAGGCCTCTGGGATAGGTGGTTGTGGTGTAGTGAACTACAGATGTACAAAATTAATTTTGCTCTAGTCTTGAGATAGGAATTATTTGTTGTAATATTTTAGTTTTATTCAACACAGTTGGTAAGCAAAATGAGGCAACTTTGTAGTTATCAGTCTGGAGTTACCAATCTGTAGTTATCAGGGTGGAGCTGTAAGATACTAATCCTAGGTTTGCTACATCCTGGAACTTACCCTGGAGTCTGATTACATTACAGGAAACGAGGGGAAAATGGCAAGAGTTTGACTCAGAACGAGTCTCTCTGGCTCTCTATCCACATTATTTTCTTAATGTTTTTCACTTAACTCACATAATTATGAGGATGACCATCAGACCCACACACACACCCCACAACCATTGTGACAGAAGAATTTCACATGGGGAGCATGATATGGTTGGTTGGGTAATATGAGGCTCCTCTTTTGAATTATTTATTTACCTGTTATCTTGAGGCATGTCTGGCTCTTGATAAAGAGTTAATAATACCCTCAAATACCGCAGCCACCTTATACCACCACCCTTCTCCACCTTTGTCTCCATAGAAACCTCCTTGGAAACATAAATGTGTTACTTAGGATGGGCAACACTTCATTTCACATTTAAAGAGTATAAACATTGACATATGTCACCAGTTTGTGAGACTCTTGTGTTAGGATGTAAGCACGAAAGGATTTTTTTTTCTTCCCCCATAATTGCTACTCACTGTTCTGTCAAAATTCTTTGCCTGTTGGGTAGTAAGTTCCCGTAATGGTCTCTCAGCCCAATTCCATAACTTGTGTCACTTGCAGTTTATAAATAAAGTGTCACTGAAATCTCAAGATCCAGTAGTGTTCATTTTAGTTTCAAAGTGATTTTCGGGGCACCTGGGTGGCTCAGTCAATTGAGTATCCAACTCTTGATTTCAGCTCAGGTCAAGATCTCATGTTCACAAGATAGAGTCCCTCATGGGGCTAACAGCTTCGATCCTGCTCGGGATTCTCTCCCTCTCTCTCTGCCCCTTCCCTGCTCTCCCTTGCTCTTGCTCTCTCTCTTAAAAATAAATAAATAAAACATTTAACAAAATAAAAGTGATTTTCTATTCAAAGGTCTTCTTCTTTCTCTTGTCCACCCCCAGAAAGCCCAATAATCTTAAATGCTGGAGGGTGGGATGGGGGTCTTGGTCTGTTCTTTCCCATTCCAGCCCCCTTTCCTGTAGGAACTGTAGCTGATGTAGGAACTGTAGCTAGCACAGTTCTCTTACCTGCCTTCTTCTAGTAAGGGTATCTTGTACTCACCTCTTCTCTCTGGAGCCTATGGCTGCTTATCTGGCCAACAGTAACTGTCCTTGCTTGATTCTGTGAGGAAAAAGTTTGAATGCCATTACTGTCTTGGGGCACATGTGATCGTTTTTCATTGGGCTCTACAGGCTACCCCTGGACAGGTCCCAGGTGGAGATCTCTCTCAGGTGCAATGTTCTCCTTTATACCGTGGGGCATAGAGCTTTGTGCAAAAGCGTTATGGCTTAAGCCCAGCTCCCTTCCTTAGAGTCTGTCAGAGCCATGTGAGAGCCTTGTATTCTTGCTACTCCAAAAAGTAGCCGTATAGCCTGCTTTCCAGCACTTCCTATCAGCTTTAGCATCTCTCTCCTACTCTTCTTTCCACTCTCCCTAGGATCAAGTGCTCTACCCGACCAGTAATTTGCCAGCTCTCAGACCAGAGCCAATCTCCAATCCTCAACTTAGCCACAGGGGTGCGAAGCAACATTTTGGTTTCAGTCTTGTGTGCAGGGTCCAGGTTGATTTCTAACCTGAATACAAAAGGGTGGCAGGAGGGATAGTTGCCACTCTGCAGGATGCATTCCGCCCCCCCTTCCTGAGGTAACCCCTGTCTTTCTCCCATTCTTTCCCTTTCATCAAAGAAGCGAGTCTGTTGAAATGTTGACTCTCTCCAATTCCTAAGTGAGTCTGACCCCTACATCTGTAAGTTCTCCAGACGTGGAATGTGGGGTAGAGTTTTGTTTTTAGCTATGGAACTTCCTCAATAATTCTTTATATTTAGCACCTGACAACAGTTTATTTACAGTGGTATTGTGGTTCTCAGCCCTGGCTTCATATTAGATTCAATCAGTCTGGAAGTGAGACGTGGTATTGGTAGTTTTTAAAAAAATTCCCCTTGTGATTTTGGTATACAGTGAGGGTAAGAACTTTACATTACCTGCACAATGAAGAATGGGACCCTGAAGTGACAGGATTTAGACTTCTTCGTTTTCTTCTTTTCTTAAAATGTTTATTTATTTTGAGAGGGAGAGAGTGAGTGAGTGAGTGGGGAACAGAGGAAGAGAGAGACAGAGAGAGAATCTTAAGCAGGCTCCATGCATGGAGCCTGATGAGGGGCCCGATCCCACAACTGTTGAGATCATGACCTGAGCAGAAATCAAGAGTCCAATGCCTAACTGACTAAGCCACCCAGGTGCCCCAGGATTTAGAATTAATTCTGAAGTGAGAAATAGGTTCTTTAAATTTGTTTTTTGGAGTTTATTTAATTTTGAGAGAGAGAGAGAGAGAAAACGAGTTGAGGAGGGGCAGAGAACGAGGCAGACAGAGGATTTGAAGCAAGTGGCCTCCATGCCAGCAGAAGAGAGCCTGGTGAGGGACTTGAAGTCACAAACTTCGAGATCATGACCTGAGCTGAAGTCAGATTCCTAACTGACTGAGCCACCCAGAAGCCCCCAAGAAATAGGTTCTTGAGATGCAACTGAAGAAAGCATGTTCTGTGAATGGCTTAAGGGAGGAAGAATTTGAGGAGGGGATCCTGGAGTCATTATTTCCTCCAAAATTCTTTCTAGTGATTTTGTTTTTCTCACCATCAAATACCCAATATACCTCCTTGAAAAAGATTTGTTGGAGTTTTTGCTCTTGAGCTTTTTCAACTGCAGCTGATTGGGCAGCACAAGGCACTGTGGCTGAGGCCTTGTTTCAGACAAGGTCCTTGCCCTGTAAGGGAGTAGACAGTAGGGATAAGATGAGATTTCTGTAAATCATTATCATACAAAGCAGCTGGTTTCTTTTTTTTTTTTTTATGTTTTTTATTTATTTTTGAGAGACAGAGAGAGACAGCACGAGCAGGGGAGGGTCAGAGAGAGAGGGAGACACAGAATCCGAAGACAGGCTCCAGGCTCTGAGCTGTCAGCGCAGAGCCCGACGCGGGGCTCGAACCCACGAACCGTGAGATCATGACCTGAGCCGAAGCCGGATTCTTAACCGACTGAGCCACCCAGGCGCCCCGTGCACCTGGTTTCTTAAGAGGCTTTCCTCCTGGCTATGAGAAGAGTAACTGTTACTTCTTCCTTGGTCACGGAAAGTCTCTCTACTCAGATACCTTGCTTTTTTGTCTTTCTAGGCCTTCTTTTTCACCTACTGAAATAGTGCCTAGTGCCTTACAGTCAGCCCACAGGTGGTTGACCCCAAAATCCAGAGGAATCTGTATCTCTTTTTTGTGTCTCTTTTTTAGGAGTGAGAAAATTTTCCATTTATTTCCATGTCTGGGTGATCAAGATTGGATCCTGTGTCTATTTTTAAACAAATAACTAGTAAAGGGAGGGTTCTCATGGGTGGATTAGACTAATCACGTGGAATAGAGTTGATATTCGAGGGTCAACCACTAAGAGCACTACACTCTGCTTGTTTCTCTCATAGCACTTTCACACCATCCTATAGTATTGTCTTCACTGGTCTGTTTTCTCTAATAGGTCAGGGATCTTGTCTTATTTATCTCTTTTACTCTCCATGTCCTTCCGGAATTTATAGCATAGTTAGAGTAATATGATATCACCCACAAATGAAACATACACATACACATTTTAAGTAGATGCATATCACATGTAGTGCTGCAGTTGTGGTCTTGAATTTTGGCCCTCTAACTGAATCAACGTTATAAAAGACCCTTATAGCAAAGTCCACTGGAAATGTTCCTCTGAGTAGATACGTCTCAACTATCTTTCTCTAGCTACTTACTTATGTGATTGTTGGTCAGTCTGCTCTGGATACAGTAATGTTTACGAGGCTTTTCATAAAGTTACTGCCTAAGGAACTTCAGTTTCTGTTTCCTTGCAGGTGCCTAGAGCTACAATAAAACAGGCATTTGAAGTTTCCTGTAATACTCTTGCTCGTTTCCTCTGGCAGGTATGGCACTATTTTTGAACAGTTTTTGTCAGACATTATTGATCAGAACTGTTTGCCAGAGCATAAAACAAATGGATAGAGACCACATTGGAATAAACAAGACACTTAACTCAGGGTAGCACCGTAGAGCTCTTGGGCTGAGAGTGTAGTGTAGTCTACTGCACTCAGGGCATAGGGGAAAATATATCACTTATAGGGAGAATGCATATAAATAATTACTTCTAAAATATTTTTAGAAAATAATTCAGACAAATGGGCTTAAGTTTTTTAAATTTATTTTTGAGAGAGAGAGAGTTCCAAGCAGGCTCTGTACCGTCAGGGCGGAGCCTAACGTGGGGCTCGAACCTATGAACTGTACGATCATGACCTGAACCAAAATCAAGAGTTGGGTGCTTAACCAACTGAGCCACCCAGGTGCCCCCAGACAAATAGGCTTAAAGGAAATGGGCACTAAATGATGTTAATGACAGATTATCTGTGTACTAATATATTAAACGGAAGTATAGTCAACTACACTATACTATATGTAATATATATAATATTACTATACTATACTATACTATACTATACTATAGTTTAGGAAGACTGCTCCACTCAAATCTTTTTTTTTTTTTTTTCCAAATGTAAACCCACAGCCCATGCTAAAAGTATAGGTTTAGTTATAGTTAGCCAGGTTTTTACCATGGAACCCACACTCTCTTACCCTTAGTTTGTGCCAAGGACCCCTAAACTATGATCAGGTTATGTTGAGTTAGGCCCAGTGCCTCAGCTGGATCTGAGTTAGGATTACATTTGGCTTTGAGGGATAGAAAGCAAAAGTTATGATCCCTGAACAAGATAGAAACTCATTTTTTTCTCTCACAGAAACATAGGCAGTCAGGGCTTGTATGGCAAGCTATTTCATTGCCATCAGGGGCTCAGGCTTCTCTGTTTTACTGCTTTGTCATCTTTAGTGTGTGCTTCTGTCCAGTGCTATGCTGGTAAATGGACTTTGACTTGATTTGTAGCATTGCCTGATCTCTACAGTGGAAATATTCCCACCATGGCCAGTTTCAAGCTATCAATGTCTTAATAATCAGTTTACAGAATTCCCGAAAGTTCAACAATCTGCTGTCCTCAGTCTATATGAACCAGGTCTAGCATAGCACTGCTTCTCCCTCATGGTCCAAAATAGCTGCTCCAGTTCCAGACATTAGAATTGTATTTCAACTAGTAGGTAGGAAGAAACCGGAAGGGAAGAGCAGTAAGGATACCTCCTCTTTTATGATATCCCCCAGAAACTGTGCACTGCTCTTTCACTTAAATCTCATTAGACAGAACTCAATCATATGACTGTATCTACTTGCAAAATGTATTCTTTATTCTTAGCTTCCATGTGCCCAGCTAAAATGTGGGTGTTCTGTTACTAACCAAGAAGAGGGAAATACATTTGGGGGGAAATTAGCAGTCTCTGCCACTAATGGTAACACTCAGTTCCACATAAATGCCCAAGTTAATGAGGAGCCAGAAGCCCAAGTTAGAAAGAAGTTAATTTTCAGAGCGAGAGAAATTGGAGTGGGTTTACAGCAGGGGTGATAAATAGGCAGCTCCAGAGAAAGAGAGGGTAGCTGCCTATTATTTATATTTTAAGATGACCAATAGTAATACCCCCTTCTTTTTCTCATGAGTTAAAGTCAATTAAGGTACAAATAAGTCAGGCAGATGGAGATAAAATTGTCACTTTTATTACTAATTAAACTGGTTGGAGAACAGTTTTCACCCTGCAGTAACAAGGAACTCACTGTCTTCCCCTCTAAAATAAACTTACCCACTTAGTCAAAGGCAGAGTTAAAAAACTACAGTGCTGCCCAGCGCCTTGACTCCATTTTTCCCTCCATGAGCATCTACCCTTGAATGGTCCCTGTAGAAGTTCCCCTATAAGAAAAGAGGAAGGAACGACATCCAGCACGTGTCATTTCTTCTCCCAAATTCACCAATCAGATAATTAATCACGATTGAGGGAGGGAGAGAGGCCATGTGTATTGAAACTTGAGGAATAAATGTTCTTTGTCTAGTATTTGTGACCTTTCAAAACTGTTGAGGTTTAGCTTATTAACCTGTAACTGGGTTACATGAAACCCCTCTGAATCCTTACAACTATCTCCATTTATTTAAGTGAGCATGAATAGTTTCTTTACAACAAAAGTGGTCAAAAATTGTCCCTGCCTTAAGAAATGTAATTAAGGGCTGTATTGTATGTGTCAGACACTGAAAGTTGTAGGAATTCACAAAAAAGTTTATAAGACAGAGTTGGAGCAGTCAAAGGATTTTTCAGGGAAGTGGTAAAACTTGAGCTTACTATTAAAGTTGGGGCAGGATATTTGATAGGCTGAGGGCGTGGAAGTGTTTCAGTCAAGGGGCGCTTCATGGATGAAATGAGAATGGGGGAATGGGTATGCTATGGTCAAGGCAGAGGATTTTGGGTGAAGATTTTTGCCTGTTGGAAAGCAGTGGGAAATCAAGCTTGATGGGAAGCTTGGCACCATGGTATGGGCAGCCCTAACAGCATAATAGGTAGTTGATGGAGAAGGAAATTTGCAGCCACTGAAGAAAAGCAAAATATGGTGTTTTTCATAGACTATTCTGAACTTTTTAGTCACATGGACCAACAGATTCTGTTTTTTGTTTAATCCAGTTAAAATAAATAGACCTGACTAATGCATTCCACTAATAGGGTGTGAGGGTAGTGATTCTCAGACTTCTGTGTGCACTAGAATAACTTGGTAGACTTGTTAAGATACATTGATTGCTGCGCTCTACCCCCACCATTTCGGATGCAGTAGATCTTTGATGGGTCTCAACAATTTTCATTTTTAAAAGGTCCCAGGTGATACTGCGGCTGCTGGTCCTGAGATACACTTTGAGAATCAGTGGGACGAATGCTGGCCTGGGATGAATCTTGTCCAGTTTAAATGAATGGATGAATGAATAATGAATGAATGAGAATGAATTCCCTGAATCATAAAATGAGAGATTAGAGGAGATGGTCTTTGAGGTCTTTTTGAATCTATGCTTCTGTGATTTGAATCTATAGGCTGCTCCATTCATATTTTTTTTCTTGTAATAGAATTCTCAGTGTTTACTGAGGTTGCTTTTAATCCCATTTGTGCATTCATTTTACATGAGAGCTCAATGTCATTATATCTGTGGGAATCTGAAGGCATGTGATTGGACTTGAGATGCTTTTCCAAGACAGAAGTCCATCTTAACATGGGTCTTCCACACTTCCACACCCAAGAAAGCAAACAAGAAAAAAAAAAAAAAAAGCAATTGCTCTTCAATATTGCCCATCATCCTTTAAAAGGAAAAAAGAGAAAGCGTAAGCCTCTTTTCTTTAAAGGAAAAGTACATTTGACCCAGTACCTGAGGCTTTGAAGAGCATTCACTCAAACTGTTAAAAATGTTCAGCCTTAAGAAAATATTTACCTAATTCACAACATCTAAAACAATCAGCTGGATGTCTGACCAAAGAGGTCGGAGGCTTCCTAGTGAGCCCAAACTCAACACAGAGGACCATGATCTCGCCACAGGTGGAGGGCTATTTGTCAACATGTGCAGTGGCAGCAAAACTCTCCCTGTTCTAATTGGCCTACACACTATTGGCTGAGTGAAGGCTGGCCTTAGCAAGGACAGTTGTGGGCAGCCATATGGACACAACTCTACCCAGACTGGGAGATTGGCCGATTTCATTTTGAGTGATCGTCATAGGTAGCTTATAGGTGATGTGTCCAAGGCAACCACATAACAGGGATATACACCCCCTTGTCACAGGCAAGATTTTGAGGGACCAGTGGGACATTGAGATTTCATCTTTTCTTCAAGGAAGATGGGTTTTGTGGTCAGAGCAAACAAGGAAGTGGTCACCTTTTTTGCTGAGAACACTCCCACATGATTTAAGCTGTAGGTGAATGAATTCTCCTGTGATTAAGAATTCTGTGATAAGTTAGTGAATGTGGAAAGTGTAAATCCCTTGAGCATCTTTCACATGCTGGGATAACATGATCTTTGTGAGTTGGGTTTATTCAACAAGTTGGAAACATTAGGGCAGGACAGAAGGCAGCCACTTCTACCCACACCATCCTCCTCTAACTCAGGGAGGACTTCATAACATTGACCTTATCACTCAGTAGTATTTTAAAATAATCTATGCACCATTACTTCCAATTTGGAAGCTAGTGGCTGACTAGCTTTATAGTGAGCTGGCTTCTTATCCATTTCATACTACATTCTCTCTCCCTCCTGGTCAATCTTCATTCTCTTATGTGATATGTGTACATTTCTATTTAAACCCATTACATTGTGAATTGCTTTGTGGCTTGGCTTTGTCTGACTCATTATTATATTCCACACAGTGAATATCCATCAATAATATTCTGAGTACATATCTATGTTCTAAAACTGAGCACCTATAGTTATAAGCAGAGTTTATAATCCTGAAGGTCAGAATCTTCTGGAGGGGAGAGACAGGTAAATTAGAAACCATGTTACTAATACAATGCTTTCACTCTACCTTACTTTGCTCATTTTGATCCCATTGCTTAAAATGTCTTTTAACCTTGATGGCTGAACAAATTCTTTTTCATTCTTGAGAACAAAATTCAGTCACTGGCTCCTCTACTAACCTTTCCTTTTTGTACTAATCTATCCTTTATGCTTGTTCTCTTACTCTTGAAAACAGTGTAATTCAAAGCTTTAATTCCTATTTGTTCCCTTAGCTCCTTGAGAAAAGTCATCCTTGAAGCTTCTAGCAGAGAGTTATTTTGGTGCTAAGGAATTCAGAGCTCTTCATTAAAGGCTGTTTTGATAAGGAAAGAACTTGAGAGGTAAAGAGGGGCAGGAACACAGGGAGTGTAGAGATGAAGGGTTATCTTGGGTCACCAAAGATAAATGTTGCCTAGTTTCTAATTTCACTAAGGGTTGAAGCTTTCTAATGAGTTAGTTCGGTGAAAAGCCCTGTATGAAGTGGAGCTCAAATTCAACTCACTGAAGCTAGAGAAGGGAAGATGAATACTGTGTCCATCAATCATATGTTGAAACTGGATCCAAATAGTTTTAAATTCTTAGATGGTAAAGTGGTGGAGGGGGTGTAGCTCTTGTGTCGAGTGTTGCTGTGTTACTGGAAACCAGGCTGTGCCTTGATACCTTGGAGACCCCAAATTACAATGTATTAAATACGAAGAAATGTTAAAATATTTCTGGGCTTCTCTGGAAGAGATCATTAACTCATATCTGCACCCGATCTCTTAGAAGCTTATCCAGTTGGACATTGATTAGGTCTTGATTCACTGTTACTCAGAACTATTGGCGGCTTCACGAAGGATCTTGTATTCTGAGGCAAAGTAAAAATATCCTCTTCCTTTTAAGAAAAGGTAGTACTGCCTCTGCCAGTCTCCATGGCTGCATCTCTGTGCATCAAGACATAAGAAATCATTTGCTTTTAATTGTCTCCTTACTGGGTCTGACCAAAATGAACTCTGTGTTTTGCGTTTGTGATTTTTATCCACGTCATTGTGTCTACTGACAGAGATGCGGTACTAAGAAGAGAAAATTGCTGAACAGTTTCAAGCCTGCTATGGAAATAAAGAGAGATGGGAAAGTGGGAATATGGGAAAGAGAGCAAGTAAATCATCAAATATTTATAGGCCTGTGATTCATATTTAATTTTTAGAGATTATCATATCCAATCCAAATAAGAATAAAAGACACGTCATCATTTTGATATTTTGTGCATCTTCTTGCAGACAGTAATCTCTGAACTGTTTCCCAAATTTTTTTAGTGGTCACATAGGTAACATTACCTGTGTTACATTGCCTGTTTTCCCTGTTTTTCCACAGAGTGGAGCTGTGACTGCACTAAGATGAAGCAAACAATTTCAAAAATCAAACTTTGAGTAAATGATAGTAAGAATTGACCAGAAGTTTCTGTTTATCAGTTGACAGGAAAGGAGAAATAACTCATCAGGTTTAGTTTGAAGATCTCAGGATGTTGAAATCAGACTTTTAGATCTTAATCCAAGGAGAATGAAAAATGAACGACTTCTTGTGTCTGCTTATGATGAGCCATTTCTTTTCTCTGGGACACAAATCTTATTCACAGTGGTCTGAAATATTCCTTTCAAAAAGATAAGTTGTAGAACAGTAGCATCTGGTATGTGGGAAATTAGATCCTTTTTTTTGTGATACTTAGTTAATTGGCAAATATTTATTATTCATTTGTATTTTGTGCCAAGAACTCTTGTAATCCATGAGGACAGAGCAGAGAACAAACCAGTTGGGTTCCTGCCCTTAAGGAGCTCCCACTTTAGTGAGAGGAAGCAGATAATAAAAGTCAAGCCATGAAAGAAATAAAATAGGGTAAAGTGATAGAGATTGACCTATATTGGTCAGGAAAGATTTTTCTGAGTAGTGACATCTGAATAGAGGTCTGAATGTTGGGAAGAAAGAAGCCATTTGAGGGTGTAGGGGCTGAGCTCAGAATTTTTGATAGAAACAAGGCCAGGGGATTGGGCTGTGGTGAACAAGGAGGAAGGGAGGATGAGATGGAAGAGGAAGGTAAAGGCTAGGTCACTGAAGGCTGTATAGACCACAGTGAGGAGTTCGGAGTTTATTCATGTTGGAATGAGGAGTCATTGAGTGTTTTATGTAGGAAGGGGATGCAGGCTGATATAATTAGAAAAGTTAGGGGCACCTGGGTGAGTCAGTCGGTTAAGCATCTGACTCTTGATTTCAGCTCAGGTCATGATCTCACGGTTCGTGAGATGATCCCCACATCAGGCTTTGTGCTGACAGAGTGGTGGCCTATTGCCTGCAGAGGCTTTTGGACTCTTGAGTGATAGAAATTAGCCTTGAGAGTAAGAAAGTAAACATAAGTAAATCCCTCAGTTTCTTCAGTTCAACAGCCCCTATTGAAGAGAGCAAACATACCTAAAATGCCTGATTTTGTTGGGCTCTCAGATAGAAATGATAGATGATAGATAGATAGATCTTTTTTCCCTTGCGAATATGTATTCCCATGGAGGTTCCAGATTGAGAACTTTGTGCCAGATCCTGAAAGGGGATAGACATCATATTAAGGAGGTTATCTTGAGGGAAATGGGGAACTATTGAAGAGTTTCCCATGTGGGAGTGACTTGTTCTAGCTTTCCATATTAGAAAAATCACAAGAGCAATAGTATGGAGGTAAAAAGTAAATGAAGAGGAATACCTCTCACCTGTGCCCAGACCCGTGACCTCTCTCCCATGTCCTTCCATATATATAGGCTTGTGACTTAGCCATTGGTGTATTCAGTACCTCTTAGGAAAGACAGATTCATGATATGTGCCTTCTTGAATTCCATAAGCAAATGCTTCCAAATCAGAGTAAGAAAATTGCCAAACCAGGTACCAGTTAATACCAGTAGCTTTTAAATCTCATTGTAATGTAATTGCTTCATTATATACTATCACTTCAGTCATTTTCTGATTCAAGGACATTCAAAGGTGAGATTTCCTGGGGCGTCTGGGTGGCTCAGTCAGTTAAGGGTCTGATTTGGGCTCAGGTCATGATCTCACAGTTCATGGGTTTGAACCCCACATCGGGCTCTGTGCTGACAGCTCAGACCTGGAGACTGTTTCGGATTCTGTGTCTCCCTCTCTCTCTCTGCCCCTCCCATGCTCATGCTCTGTCTCTCTCAAAAATAAGTAAACATTAAAAAAAATGAAACAAAGGTAAGGTTTCCTTTGATGGGTTAAAGAATCCCTTCCAGTTAGCTATAGCTATACTTTGGCAATGCTTTTTTTGGGGACAGAGGGTGTTATTTTGTCTCCTTTACTTCTGTTAGTTCTGAAGATTTGTTTTCTGGAAATGTCTTAGAAGCAACCTATTGAATTTTCTCTCTGGAGGGTATGTATCTTTTTATTTGTAGGATATATAGATACTACTATGACTTAGGTAGCAAAGCAGTAAGCCTAGGCAGAGAAATTAAACGTAAGTAAAAAAAGAGAACAGGCGTAATTTCCAATTTCTGATCCACAGCGCTTCTTCTATACTGTCATCAGGAAAAATAATGAGAATGTCTTGTTGTGGTAATCTAGCTTGTCATTCCTCAGCAAATACTTATTGAATGCTTCAGTATGCCAGGCAATTCCAGATGCTCCTATCCTCATTGTTATTTTGACACAAGCTTGGGAAAGGTTTGGTATACTCATTAAGAGAAAGAATTAATTCCATAAAACTTTAAAGTCATTAGTCATTACTAAAACATTCATTTATTAATTCATTCAGCAAATGTATCTATTTTGATTAATTATAGAAAAGACGGTGCTAGATTTTGAGATTCATGAAAGAAAATCAAATAAAGATGCAGCTTTCAAAGAGCTATAGAGACCACTGCATTTCATTGGTTCCTGTGGTGTCAATAAACGGATCAGGCAAGTTAAATCCAATATAATAACCAGCAGTGGTTTGAAACACTCATTTGAAATGTCCTGGGGCTGGAATAAATAATGAATCATTATTATAAAGTGCTAGGTCCCTGGGGAATATGATCTTTGTACCAGCCAGAGATGGGATGAAAGGCATTTCTGGTCACTGAAGCTGTGTGAGAATACAGCATCAGTAATAAATCCAGTCATGTCTCAGGGTACACGATAGAAGACCAAGCTACTGCCTCTCCAGTGTCTATTATATTTTCCCATTCTTATTTACTATGCTTTGCATTATCTAAACCCTACTGAGTTTTTTCTTTGGCTCTAATGAACATTTCCCTCTCAAAATTGTTGACCATTATCCCTCCCACAGAGTTACTAACAAATATTACAAATTCAGGACTAAGAATGATAAACGACACACAAGAAAAGCTAAAAAGGTGTTTGTCAAGTGACCCTGAGTCCACACTATTTTTGTTTTTGTTAACCTACAAAACAACAATGTGCCTGTAGGCTATTGGGGCATGTGAGTAAGTTTCTAGCTTTTAAAAGCTGTGAAGTAATCAACATTGAAGATATCTCTTCAGATTTCACATCTGGAGAAATCTAGAGAATTTGGAGAGACCCCACTGGGAGAGTTTCTGAAATATTGGTTAAAGGTAGCAGATAAAGCTGGAAGAATATGGCTTGGGATACCAGAGGACATGGTGGCTTGTGAATGACAGTTTTCTTTAGAAAACTAGCATGATGAGTGGAAGGGGAGGGAACTGTTGAGACAGATCTCCTTTAACTCTTTTCTAACAATTCTGTGAGCTAAGTTTTTGGACTCCCATACATATGCTATTACCATTTATAAAAGTAATTGAATTTTTAGTAAAGCAAGTGGTTTAATTTAGATGCATGTGTTTAACAGACAGGGTGCAGTCCTAGGAAGAACACAAGCCTTCCAGTTAGATCTTCTTTGGTATCCTGATTAGGCTGCTTGTTGGATTTATGCGATCTTGTTTAAATAATTTTATCTCACCTGTAGAGTGGACTTAATAAAGCCTGTGCTGTTACCAAAAGATTAAGCTAAAGATTAACTGTATGAGTAACTGTACAAGTAACATGTACCATTTCACGTACATGTTAGCCTTTCAATAAATGGAAACTATTATTATAAAAAGTTACAAAAGAAGGTTGCAAAAATATTTTCTGAAGGTTTTGAAAAACTGGACACATTTTCATTAAATTGTGGTATTAGGTATGGTCCTGGGAAAAGAGATTTGATAACCTTTCCCACACTTCCGATAAATTTTGTTTTGTATTACATAGTTGATATAGCAATGCAAAATATTCACTAGTGTATGAAGTAAAACTCTACTCCCTTCTAATTCCATGACCCCAGGTGATCACCATGAGCAGTTTGATGGATACCTTTTCATATCTTTTTCCAGTTACATGAAAACACACAAACACACACACACTTCATAAAAGTGGAATTATATTGTGCACGTATTTCTGCAACTTGCTTTTTTCATCTAACAATGTATCATGGACATTTTTCCAATGAAAATTCATGAAGTTCTATTTAGTTTTTATTTTATTTTTGTTTTAAAACTATATAATACTCTGCAGGGTGGATACGTCATTATTTGTTCAATCTCCTGCTGTTTGACTCTTAGGGTTTTTTTTTTAAATCTTATTTACTTTGCCATAACAAATGATGCTGCAGTGTACAACCTTGTATGCTTTATTTCTGTAGGATATACTCCTAAAATATGCATGTCTAGGTCAATGCATATTTGATGTTGTAATAGGTTAGTTTTTAGAAAACTTTGCTAGATTCTGTTAGGATTTATTTTAACTAAACTTAAACCTATATGTATGGCTTGTGTTACTAAAAAACAGCTTAAAAGAAATGGCCTATTGACCATGAGTTCAATGGGACATGAAGTGAATAAGGTTGGAAAACAATGTTTACTTCTCTTGGACTCTGGAATTTAGAGGATTGTCACCTTCCTAGAACTTGTTTCAGTAACTCTGATCCCCTGGGAACAAAATTGGAGCTTTGGAGAAGGTTTGGGATTTGTTGGAGAGGAATGCCCTTAGCTGATATAAAACGATGCTGGTGGCTCAAGTTAGGTCATTAGTACCTTTCAGTCAACCCTGTCAAAGGGGTGTGGGAGATGCAGTTTGAAGTGTGATCTTTGTTCACCGTCCCTGAGGAGACTGTCAAGATAACCAAGGCAATTTTCTTGTGAAATCAGGTTGGAGACCACCAGTGCCTTACTTCAGGGGGAGAGATCCAGCATGCTTAGTTATCCGACTCATATATCTGCTACCTATTTCAACATAATGCAATCTGAGAGTCTGTGTCATTTGCATCATTTGATGGGAGAGGAAAACTGGTTGCACTGTAGCTGGGGGATGTTTCTCTTTCTTTGCCCTCCAAGCTCCCTTATCTCCTCCTATTTCAAACACTTGCACTGCCAAAAGCCTAATCCACATCTGCACAAAGGGAACAGTCTCTCGTGCACTGATCACAGGAGGAAAAGCACTGGGACCCCTGGACCTCTTCCTGAGTGAAAAGTGCTCCTGTAAACTTGCTGATTTGTCTCCGAGAAAGAATCTTATTTTCGCTCTAGTGGCTCCAGAGGAAGAAATTAATTTCTAGTCTTGAATTCATTTTCTTCTGTATGTAAATTTTAAAGCTTTTATCAAAAATAACACATGTACGTGGTTTCAAAATAAAATAGTGCAAAAGGACTTATAATGAAAAAGAACATTTACTTATCCCTCCTTTCCTCAGCTCCAGTCCCATTTTTTTAATGTTTTTTATTTATTTTTGAGAGACAGAGAGAGACAGCGCGAGCAGGGGAGGGTCAGAGAGAGAGGGAGGCACAGAATCCAAAGCAGGCTCCAGGCTCTGAGCTGTCAGCACAGAGCCAGACACAGGGCTCGAACCCATGAACCGTGAGATCATGACCTGAGCCGAAGTCAGACGCTTAACTGACTGAGCCACCCAGGCGCCCCGCTCCAGTCCCGTTTTTAACTTGTGTCTTCTGATGACTACCTCCATCTCTCTAAAGAGAATGCTTATCCTGCCACTTTTCTTTTTAAAAGATTATATATATGTATATATATAATACATGTATCTATACAATTATATATAAAATATATAGACCTTCTGCTGTCATACATGGGAACTTACTTCACTTATATTTCCTTCTTTCTTCTTTTTTCCTTCCACCCAGTATGGTTAAACTATCACGTTAAATTCTTCAATGGATTATTATATGTTAGGTTGCTTTCACTTCTAGTAAGAAAAAAAAATCAATTCCAAATATGTGAGCAGTAAGGAAAATGTATTTTCCCACAATAAAAAGTTCCAAGATAGGTAGGCTATGAGGTTAATCAGTTCAGATAATGTCACAAAGAAAATGAGAGGCTATTTCTTCCTTTATCTCTCTCCCAGAAGGCCAGTGCAGATTTGTCTTCAGGTCTCTGGCTTGAACCAGCCACATTCCCACTCCTAAGGACTGACAAGGAGTGTGCAGTTAACCACGATTTAGATGAATCACTATTTACCCCAGTGGTTCCTCAGCACATGATTCTAAAGATAATGTGGACAAATGAATACACTGGTTCTGCAAACAAGCAAAAGGCAGAGGGCAGCAGGAGATAGGAGGGGAGGTGACAATCAGGCTGGCACCAGTCATGTCTACTACAGTTACCCCAGTAGCTTTCATGTGCTTATACCTTTATTTATTCTACCACAGTCTCTAGAAAGTATCTCTTGATTCCCCAACACTTACCCTCAGCACTAGTCCCTCCCTTCCACTCCCCAGCATTTGTCATCTGTGTTGTTACATTGTCACTTCGGCCACCATTTACGTTCTGTTCTATACATTGAGTAATTCCAAATTTTATACATAGATCCACTCTAAATGTTGGAAATCAACATTCGAGGTTTGCATCATTGTGCTATTTAATTCTCTCTCAAAATCAAAATGCTGTCTTCCTCCAATGATTTCAATGCCTCTCACTATGCCTGGTGCATAACACGCACTTGTGTTTGCTGAATGAGGTATTTATAAATGGATTCTGCACATAAAGCCAAATCCAATGGGGTGGAGGAAGGATAAGGAAATGGAAGCAGAAACATGCCTAAATTTAGGAACCTAACCTTCTCATGCTGGGTTCTGAGATTTAGGTCGTTGAAGCTACTAGAGAAGCAAAGCTTTCAGCATTGTGGAAATCTTAGATTGCATATGTAAATTGCAATACTGTATGATTATTATTCTATAAGAATTGGAAGAGTCTTTCTCCAAAGACGGTGTTAGGGCATGTACTGTTGCTAGCTGGTGGGACTTAATCCAGTTCTGTACTGGTGCACCTGTATTCAGGGTGCAAAATAACTCTGCTCAGTGCTTGCATTCAGGTTGCACATACAGGCTTTCAATTAGGATTTACCTCACCAGGTCACCTCCCTGTGATAAATGACCCAAGGGGAAAGACAAATGAAGCCCAGCACTGGGCAGGCTGTTATCTGAGAATAACTCTGCTTTCCAGGCATTGTCATTGAGAATTCCTGGTGAGGTGAAATGGATTTTATCCCAGGAAGGGAAAACACACACACACACACACACACACACACACACACACACACACACAGAGGAGTGAATATTGCTGGGAGGACTGTGGGTAAGGTAGCTCCAAGGAGGAGTCAATGACAGATAGATACAGAGTTAGAAATGTGAAATTTTCTATAGGAAATCTCTGTAGCTCTAATTAGAAATAGAGTACTGATTCAGCTCAGAAGGCAGATCTGAAAGACTTGCCACTCTTATTTCAACTATTCATTCAATTCACATGATTTAGCATATCAGTGGGCAGGAACCCTGGTTACATTGTCGCTAATTAGACTGTCTGTACTCACACCTAGTGGACCATTTCCCTGGCTTTGCATCTCAAGTAGTGAACGGAAGAGGGAATTTTAATGATGCCCTATTAAAGCAACTAAACAGTGCAACAAATAGTTCTCAGTTCCTCAGCTGGCATTGTTAAGAAAATGATTTTTTCTGGTGGAATCCTAGTTCCTAAACAATTGGAGATTATTGTCCTCTCAAAGGGCTGCTGATTCAGATACTTTTTTGGATGAATGTAGGGGGAAAGGTGGGTGATAGTTCTTTGGTTTTTCGTGGAGGAGAGGAACTATTCGTCTCATTGATACAATTTTTTTCTTATGACAATTATTTTGGAATAAGTTGGCCCTACCATGGGCCAACTTAAGGAAATTGAGTTACAGAGAAATGGTGAGCCAAAATTCCTGCATCATTAAATTTGATAGCGGATAATAACATAGGTTCTGTTGGTGATGGCCTGTTAAGCACCCTGCTACCATTTCAAACCAAAACTGTTACCCCAGGTTTGTACTGACCCTTGAGATTCGGGGCCTGTTGAATCTGGGTCTTGGAACTTCTGGGAAATGGTCACTGCTCCCTTCCACCCCTTGACCTTTACCTCAGGCTCGGGCCCATATTAACCCTTAGATTGCCAACTTCAACCTGGGCCAGACCTCCTGTCTTGCCTGAACAAGAGACCTGAGACTGTGGATAGGCTGTTTGCTGGCATCTGATGGGATTTATTGGTGGAGCAGCAGGGCCGTGGGTGAATGATAAGATTCACTCTGATGTCAAAATCTTTTCAGTATCAGATTTTTCACTCTGAATAGCTGTCTCCCTGCAATTTGTACATTTCTTTACTCAGTTTTTCCTCCTTTATGTTGGTAGCTTATGCCCTTCAGTGTCAGGCCTTGTGTTAGAATGCTCCATGCCAGCCACAGTGGTGATGGGTGCTGTCTTTCTGAGATGACTGGGGCCTGGGCTGGCAGGAGAGGTGTAGATTTTGCCCCTCTGACATGGGTTTGAAAGAAGTTTCTTTTCCTTTCTTATTAATGGATGATTCATCTCTCCTCTTACAACCCATCCCTGCTATCTGGGATTTTATTTTTTATTTTATTTTTATTTTATTTTATTTCTTTATTTTTGAGAAAAAGAGAGAACACACATACATGCACACACGAGCAGGTGAGGGGCAGAGAGAAAGGAGAGAGAGAATCCCAAGCAGGCTCCATGCTGTCAGCACAGAGCCTAAGGAGGTGCTCTATCTGACGAACTGGGAGATCACTACCTGAGCTGAAATCAAGAGTCAGACACTTAATCCATTGAGGCTCCTAGGTGCCCGAGGGATTTTAATCTACTGTCTCTTCTCTTTTACTTTTCAATCTTTCTCCCTCAACTGGCTTCTTCCTTTAGACCTACAAATGTGTTTAGATTTCCCTTATAGCCAAACCATGCTTATTTCTGTGTATATCTATCTATTTATCACCTTTAATTATTTATTTATTTACTTATTTTGAGAGGGGGAGAGAGTGTGAATGAGGGAGGGGCAGAGAGAGAGACGGGGAGAGAAAGAATCCCAGACAGGCTCCACGCTGACAGAGCAGAGCCTGACATGGGGCTCGATCACAGGAACTGAGAGATCATGACCTAAGCCAAAATCAAGAGTCGGACACTTAACAGACTGAACCATGCAGATGCCCCGTAATCTCTTTATTATCTTCATTTTCTCAACTTGACCCTCTACTGAGCTTTGGCCAAAATTCTTGAGTCAAGCTATACTCACTGCCTTCATGTCTCATCAGCCATGTATTCTTTGATCCTTTGCCATCTGCCTTCTCTCTACATTTATCTGAAATGGCTTCCTTCAAGGTCACTGGTGACTTTTTTTAATTAGACATTTTTATTATGAAAAATGCCAAATATATATAAAAGAGATAAGATCATTCTCATTGAATTCCTGGTACTTCCTTTCTTATGATAATTTCTTTATAATTATCACCCCGTTCCCATCCCATTGCCCTTGTAGGCCAACCGTGCAAGTTAAGGTAACTTTGGAAATTGAATTTTATATCCCTAACAGAAAGGCATTGAAAAAAAATATAACCACCATATCACTTCCAACAAAATGAACAATACGTTGGCATTATGCGATTCCTGGCATACACTCAAGTTTTTCTGAAACTAGTTCTAATTGCCAAAAACAGTGAACTTTTGTCTTTATCCTTTTGATTTAACAGTCGCTATAGACCATTTTAATATGCAATATTAATCTCTGGGATAGTAATATCCTTACCTCAACTCCAGTATTATCAGTTTTCCTTTCTTAGGTGAGGGTTGAGGACATAGCATGGACATAGACTCCTTTCCAATTCAACTGTATGTCTGAGAGTATGTAAAATTTACCCAGGGAAACTTTCCCCAATTGCTTCACTTGGCAAGGCCCAATCCGTGGTCTCTCCTCTGTTCCCACAGCCCATGTTTATCTAGCCCTCCATCATTTGTATATAGGTTCTCGAGTTTAATTGTCTGTTCCTACTGGACAGTTAGCTCATATTCATTCTTGTATGCCTAACACCTAGTTAAGTAGTATCAAACTCAACTCTCTAATTAATTCTCAATATTAACATTACTATCACTGATGTGTAATAGTTATTGAGTGCTTACAACATGCTAGGTTGTATGTAAGTGCTTTACGTACTTTATTTAATCCTGGCAACTCTTGGAGAAAAAACCCATCATCATTATTATTACCTTAAAGATGAAGATGCTGAGGCTTTGTGAGGTTGTTACCTGACCATGGTGAGAGAAATGAGTGGCACAGAGAGGATGGATGGCAATGAAGTTTTGAGTCCCAGGACCACTGTTCTTTGAGTGTGAGAGTACGGGCAAGCTTGTTAAACGATGTAAGTCTCTGCTTCTCCATTTATAATGTGAGGATTGTGAAAATCTTTGCCTCACAGAATGGTGTGGACTAAATGGGATAATGCACTTGAAGTCACTTGGAAAGTGTTGGGTTTTCAAGAAAATCACGCGTAATCTTTCAACCATAATTTACTACTCTCATTTGGGTATAACCGCCTTCCATTCTTCCTCCTTGTCATGTAATGCACATAGTTATAATCATAGCATGCATTTGATTTTATGGCCTACTTTTCCAGTTATGAACACTATTAGACCACTACATGTTTTCTTTTTATTGTGAAGTATATCACACACATAAAAGACTGTATAAAATACATATGTATATTTTAAAGAATAATTATAAAATGAAAAGTTGTAAACACACTAACTAGATCAAAACATTGCCAACACTTTAGAAACAGTTCTAGGTCCCTCATTTTTACCCTTCTAGAGGAACTACAGTAGTTTTATATTCATTATGGTGTTTCTCTTTATAGCTTCATTATGGTGTTTCTCTATGTATAGTTATCACCTATACATGTATCCTTCAACAATACATGGTTTAATTTTGAAAAACTGAGTAGCAAGCACAAACCTAGCTGTGTAAGGAAAAGGAAATATGGCCACTGTTAGATGAAACAGAAAACATAACTTACAGAGTCACTGGATCATAGCCTGTCCTCAGCTTTCCTAAAAGTGTTTAGAAACCCCTTTCGGGGAAGTCAGGAGGCACAGTTAGGAGGTGAATCTTGGGAAGCAAGACTTACCACAGTTAGGACATCTGGTGAGAGTATAGATGGACCAGATAATGGAGGTCCAGTAGGAATAGGATGAAAGGAAGAGACTTCATTGTATTTTTCCATTTTAAATTTACCATGGCCTACCTCAAACCTTCAGGAATACATCAAAGCAAAACATTTCTCTGGAAAGAAATGAGTATTCTCAACTGATTCAAGAGTCAAGGTGTGGAGTGGAGAAGAAAAGCATCAGCACATGGTTCATATAAGCCAAGTGCATATGAGAAACTGGGCCAGGCTTTATTCGGGCATTCAGTCATCAGATTATAAGGTCGGCAAAAAGGCAAGAGGATCTTGCTAATTTTAGTCCTCAGTGTGTCAGTCTTTTGAGTAACACTGTTCTGATTGCTCTGAATACTTGATATAACTACCATCTTGGGATCTTCCTTCACTTTTCTCCTAAAGATTCCATTTGAATCCCTTTTGTGTTGTATGTTTGTTCAGTTTCCCTAAATCCCATGTTTTTCTCTTTCTTGGTTTACTTCCTCATTTTGGTGGAACACATTAATCAGTTTTACTTACTAATGGGTTAGTGGGAGATTGATTTTTTATTTATTTGAGATTATGAATGTCTGAAAATCCCCATATTCCCCTTTCACACTTGTTTGATAGGTTGGTTGAATATTGAACTCTAGGTTGGATATCATTTGAAGTCCTTTCCCCATTGTCTTCTAGCTTTTAGTGTAGCTTCTGAGATGTCCAGAGTTACATGGACTTTTTCCCCTTTCCCTCTCCCCCTCCTCCTTCTCCCATCCCCTCCCCTCTCAAAACTGACAGAATCTTTTTTTCTGCTGCAGTGTCTTAAAATTTCACAACAATGTTTCTAGGCTTATCTTCACCTCCTGTACCGAGTGAGCAGTCAGTACCTCCTTTCAATCCAGTGTCTCAGTTTGGGGGAATGTCCCTCAATTATTTTGTTGACAATTTTCTCCTCTTTGTTTCTCTGTTTCTGGAACTTGTACTGCTCAGGCACTGGGTTTCCTAGATTGGCTCTTGTATTTTTTTAATTCCTTTTCTCTTATTTCCCAGGTCTTTGTCTTTTTTTTTTTTAATATGAGTATGCCATTTATGGGAAATTTCCTCAACCCTTCTATTTTTTTTAACTTTTGTGATTACATTTTTAACTGATGAGAGAATTTTTTTTGTTCTCTGAAAATCTATTTTATTTTTTTTTAAGATTTTATTTTAAGTAGTCTCTATGCCCAGGATGGGGCTTGAACTTACAACCCCAAGATCAAGAGCACATGCTCTACTGACTGAGCCGGCCGGGCTCCCTGAAAAAATCTCTTTTAAAAACCAGGCATCCTGTTTTTGTTACATGAATGCAATATCTTCTCTGATTAATAACATATTGTTTGATGTTTTCTCTTTTTGCCTGGTCTCTATTTCTACTAAATTGTGTTTTTTTCCAAATTTTGTGCTTTGGGTTTCTATATTCTATCCAGGATTAAGCATATTTTCATATGTTTAAAGGCACCTGTGTTTCCTATTCTGATTACTGTCTATCCATATCCAATGTTTTAAGATTGGCAATCATTAGTATTGGTATGAAGGCAGGAGAATAGGCACTCTCCCAAACTCTTGGTGGGATATAAATTTTTAACACCTTTTTTGAGAGAGCAAGTAGTATCTCTCTCAGTTTTGAAATACACATGCCCCTCGATCAAGCACTTAGCATCAGAGAAATGCAAATTAAAGTTACATCAAGAGCTTTCTGTACCAGAAGGAATGAAAGGACAAGATTTACCTTCTCGCTTTAAGTAAAAATCTGGACAAGATTTACAAAACCGCAATTTTCAGACTTTGGATAATAAGCAGCAAGAGTTACACTCCCAAGAGAATGAAAACAAACAAGGGGGGCTCTGTGACTGTACCAGCTCACTGCCGAGAGCCAATTTCCAGGCCACGGCACAAGGAGGGGCAACCCAAACAGAACCTGGCAGTCTCAGTTAATTGTGGAGATTGAGTTTGAGGACGCCAAGATGTCAACAATTTGCAGGTCAGAGAATACACTTGTGGGGAGAAGGGTGAGGGAGGGATTTAGGCAGGAGGGCGGGAGAACAAGCAAGTGATCTCAGAGTGATCCACCTGAGGTTGTGGCTGAGTATTGATCTGTGCTTGGGCGAGAGGAAAAGTCTCTGAGACTAGAAGAACAACCATCAGAAAGAAGAAGGTAGACCAATTATTGGAGCTCAAATAAGTCTAGGAATAGTTCATGTTCTCACCAGCCACCGTGGGAAGACTTCATTACATACAACACGTTGTATAGACACCTCCAAAGAGTATTGTCTTAGTACTAGAACTAAATTAGCCCTTGACCAATGACTGCTCTGGACCTACCCTAACAAAGCTTGAAAGTACATCTTGAAAATATTCACCTGACACCAAATAACTTATCTGTATGCCAGAAAAAAATGTCCAACCTTATTCAAAGGAATTTAATAAATTTGAGATGATGGAACTAGCAGAAAGTAACATTGAATCACCTATTATAAATATATTCCATATGTTCAAGAAGGTGAAAGAAAATATGAGCATGTTGAAAAGAGAAATGGAAGATATATATCCAAAAGGAACTTTTAAAGATGAAAAAATACCATATCCGAAATGAAAAATAGACCAGGTGGGATTAACGGCAGATTAAGCACCAGAGAAGAAAAGATCAGTCAGTGTACTTCATGACAGTAACAGAAACTATCCAAAAGATCAGGGTGCCTGGGCGGCTCAGTTGGTTAAGTGTCCGACTTTGGCTCCGGTCATGGTCTTAGGGTTTGTGAGTTTGAGCCTCGCGTCAGGCTCTGTGCTGACAGCTCAGAGCCTGGAGCCCGGTGTGGATTCTGTGTCTCCCTTTCTCTCTGCTCCTCCCTTGCTCATGCTCTGTCTCTCTCTCCTACAAAGATAAATATTCAAAAAAAATTTTTTTAACTTACAAAAGAAAGCACAGACGGCAAGAAGCCTTTTAAAGAAAGCATCACATTCTCTGGGACAATACCAAGCAATCTAAACCATATGTAACCGGGCTCCCAGAGAAAGAGGGGAAAAGGAGAAAAAAATATTCAAGTAGCCCCTGCCATTCTCCTGTCAATGGAGGGAACTTGGAAAAGGGACTTTGGTGACCATGACCCTAATTGGAGCAAGTTCAGACTTGAAGCATCTCTTATGGATGACACAACTGTCTCCAGGCAGTTCCAGGCACCAGACATGGAAAATTTCAAGGAAGATACTCCAAAGCACAGGGACCATAGGCGTGATGCAGGACCGGTGCCCCACTTGCTTCCAGTCCAAGGGTATGACTGAGTCTACCTTCTTTCTTATCCCAGGGAAATACTAAAGCTGTAGTTTGAAGCTGGTAGAGCTTCCATCAGTCTGAATGACAGAATGCAGCAGCCTCCTTCCCAGAAACTCCCATGCCCATCCCTGCTGCCCATGGCACGTGATGTGAGTAAAAGAAATCAACTTCTATTGTGTCAAACCAGTGAGGTTTCAGGGAGTATCTGTTACAGCAGCTACTCAATAATCCCCCTATTAATCATCCCAGCTCCTTCATGTTTTAATTACCTGTGAACTTGGACAGCCTCCACAATGGCTAGCTTCACTGCAGTGATTTTTTTTTTTCTTGCACACTCTTTTGGGTTTCCTCCATCAATCCTGAGCAGTGTGATTTTTATAGTTCAAGAATTTCACAGCATTTTTAGTCTGCTGATGGCATTTTGTTCTATTTTCTTTGTATCATTCCTGTCATTTTGGGAATTTGGGGTTAAGGGAGTAATTAGATTTGTGTGCTTAATCCACCATCCTGTGTCAATTTCCCTTTCATTATGTTTTAGTTTGCATTTTTTGATTCCTAATAAGACTGAATATGTTCCTATGTGTTTGTTTACTAATTATTTTCTAACTTGTGAATTTATTGCTAATGTCTTTCGCTTTTTTATTCACTTTTAAAAGTTAACAACTATTGCTCAGCTGCATTCAAATTTATCAAGTCCAAAGCATGCCCTATGCATGCCTGTTTTCCTGTATTTACTCATGCTTGTCCTGCTTTGAGTCACTCTGTCCTCTATTTGTTTAAATTGGATCCTTCATAACATTTTTAGAAAGACTTCCAGCTCAGCTACAGACCCAGTCTTCAGTTATCATCCCTTCATTAATTAATTATGATGGGCAATAATAATGGATACTTACTCTTGCCAGACTATACCAAGAATTTTACATACATATTTAATTCTTAGCACAACTTTGTGCAGTAGTTATAATTATTAACCCTATTTTACAGATGAGGAAACTGAAGTATAGATGGGTTACTTAACATGCCTAGAGCCCCATAGGTGGAGGGTGATAGAAAGGGATGCAAACCTATTCTGCCTGTTTACAAAGCCCTTAACCATGGTGCTCTGTTTATTTCCCTGAGTTTCTGTAGTCTGTTTGGCTGTGTCACTTGAATGTAGCATGTTTAGTCTATGTATCATTATTTATTTTGCTTTTATATATGTCCTATATTTACTATTCAATTATAAACTTTTAAAGGTTACATGGTTTTGCCATGTAAATGCTTTTTGTATTCTCAGTGTGAATCTCAGTGCTAACAATGTTAGTCCCTCACTAAAGTTTGTAAATGTAACAGTTGTTCAGGATCTCTTTTGGATTAATTAATTCCTTATCTAATGGAGATTCTTTTTGCATGCAAAACTGAGAGGCATCTTCTTTGTAGTTTCTCTCTCTCTCTCTCTCTCTTTAAGGTTCATTTACTTATTTAGAGAGAGAGCACTCCAGCAGGGGAGAGACAGAGAGAGAGAGAGAGAGAGAGAGGGAGAGAAAGAATCCCAAGCAGGCTCTGCACTGACAGCACAGAGCCCGACTCAGAGCTTGAACTCACAAACTGTGAGATCATGACCTGAGCCGAAACCCAGTCAGACACTTAACTGACTGAGCCTCCCAGTCGCCCCTCTGTACTTTCTCTCAAGTAACTCTTACCACATATTAAATATCATTCCTTTTCGACATCTTTTTTTTTTTTATGGCATGTAATTTAGAAGGTCCTTCAGGTGACAGCTTCAGCACTCAATAGAATTCCATTTGTAGTTATGAAGAACTAATATGCATGGAAATTTCCAGAACAGAACTTGATTTCCTTGACTCTTTTTCAAATAGGTGAAGCTTCCTAAATGAGCCTGGCTTCTGTCGCATCATTTTCCCACAAATAAAAATTTCAAATCTTTATAGTTGCCTTTAAAAATTGCAGGGCAATTTGCAATAATGGCCAAGCAGCCCATCTTCAATAGACCCTCAAGAGTGGTTTGGATTATTACCCTTCCATTCTTGCCTAGACTTACAGAATTCAATTGCATCTTTCTTCCTAGTCACTAAATCTGTGTCTAAAGAAGAGAAAAAGGCACAGCCATCAAGATGATGATAATACTCAGCAATTTATATCCCCTTCATTTTCTCACATATTTTAGTTCTGTCTATTTCCCAGCATTCCCAGGTCCAGTTGTCCTGGGGACCTGGAAGGGAGTCAGATTTTCTCCATGTGAAGAGAACAAAGTAGAAGTTAAAGATATGTATCTGGATCCTGGAACCCCAACCCAGGACAAGAAGATGTAAGGGGATGTATAGTTTTACAGAGGCTGAAATAAAATTCTCACCACAGAATTTATTTTCATTTACTTAAATTATTAATAAAACTGTATTGACAAAAGAATTGATAGGAGGTGATTGCTACAAAATTAAACAAACTAATGGTTTTAGATTCCTTGGTCAATATTCAGGTTTTGAAAAATCTTAACAAAGCACTTGTATATATTTTTTCTGTTTTTCTTTTTTTCAAGTAGGCTCTATGCCCAAGGTTGGGCTTGAACTCAGGACCTTGAGATCGAGAGGTACGTGCTCCACTAACTGAGCCAGACTGGTGCCCCAGAAACAACTTGTATTTTTATGTCTCAGTGCTGACCTACAGAGCATTGTCGAACTTGCAGTAGTAATAAGTACGTAAATTTTTATTGGTTTATATATACTATACCTTCTACCAAGAAGGGTTTGAAGTGAATTACAACAAAAGTCCAAGAATTCTAAGTCTGAAACACAATCAACTCATTGCAAGATAAAAACTATGTGAAATGTGATCATAATTGTGATTCTCAGTGAGGAATGTTAAAAGAAAGGAAATTAATAGAAAACATGACAGACAGTGGCATAAACAAAGAAAGAAGTTAATTTTTCTGAAATAAGCATAGTTCTAGAGCCCACGGCAACTGAATAATGCCATTAGTGACCCAGGCCACTGGGTCATCTCTCTGCTCTTCTCCTTAGAGCACAGCTTTCAGGTTCTGGTTACCATGCTGGCTGCACCTCTGGTGTCCTGGCTATGTCCAGCTGAGATAAAGGGACAGTGGCAGAGGGCTTCATGGGAACTCCAGCAGGATCCCTCTTAAACGGCTTTCCTAGAAACCAAACCTAGTTACTTCTGCCTAGATCTCATTTGCTATAACTTTGTCACAAGGCCACAAAGGGATGTAGATTAGGTGAGTGTTTTTTAGCTGAACACATTGCCACATGTAACAAAAATCTGTTTTGTTTTTTAAAGGCAGAGGTGAAAATATATATGAGAAATATAACTTGCAATGTTTGCTACAGTAACTGATTTAAAAATAGGTATGTTTTTCTAAAATATGTCCAAGCGCTTTTATTTATTTATTTTTAATTTTTTTTAAGATTTTATTTTAAAATAATCTCTACATCCAACGTGGGGCCTGAACTCACAACCCAGAGATCAAGAGTCTCATGCTCTACAGACTAAGCCAGTCACATGCCCCTGTTCATGTATTTTTAGAAAAAAAAGTTATTTTACTATTTTTTAAAAAAGTTTATTTATTTTGAGGGAGAGAGAGAGAGTGCAAGTGGGGGAAGGGCAAGAGAGAGAATCCCAAACAGGCTCAGCACTACCAGCACAGAGCCCAGTAGGGGCCTCAAACCCAGGAAGCCGTGAGATCACGACTGGGGCCAAAATCAAAGGTTGGATGCCTAACCAAGTGAGCCTCTCAGGCGCCCCAAAGAAAATTTTAAATTACACAAGAAGGTCATGTGTTACTTTAAAACAGGCTTTTCCTGTTATATGTCAATTATATCTCAATTAAAAAAAAAAGATTTTCCAATGTGCATTCTAGGAGATATTAATAGGCATTTCTTTTTAAAAAAAAACTTGAATCAAGTTAGTTTGGGAATTCATAGTTAAGCAGCAAGAGCTGATAATATGTTAGAAATATGCTTTGTAAATCTCCAAGGGGAAGAATAGGTTGAAATAACTTCTAAACTTTCTGGCCGCAGAATTCTTTTGATGGTTTATTTTTAAGACTATTATAAAAGGGATCCCAATTTGAGAAATGTTGAGTAGAATTTTATCTTGTGATTGACCAAAGGAAATTCTTCCTATCTCAGCTGTATCCAAAAACTTTAGTTAAACCTCTCCCTAGCATATTTTTATGAATACTGTTATCAAAAGGAATTCCGAAAATGTTTTGAGCAATAGCAAAATCAGTGGAATTTTCCCCACCTACACACACACACACACACACACACACACACACACACGATTGTTTGTTTCTTAAAGAACCAGCATTTCTATCTTCTTGTTCTATATTCTTTTTTAATAGCACATACCCATTCATTAACTCTTCATCAAAAATCTCTATGTATTAAGCTCCTACAGGGGTCATAAACAGAGCAGTAACAGCTTTTACTGAAGAGAAGGCAGTGACATAAAGACAGATCTAGGATCCTCCACTCTGCCCCCTCCCACTGCCCACTCTCCTATTTTACAGAGTTGTTAGCGTGGTCTTTATTGTCCTGTCTTACAGAACAGGGTATCTGCAAATGTATAGGTGATGTTAAACCACTGAATGGAAGAGGGATGATTGAATAAATAATGTCTTGGGGACTTGGTGAGGCTGAAATAAAGGTCCTGGTGCCCAAGGCAGTTAGCAATTAATTAAACCAACATTTTTCCAGTGTGCCCTTTATTCCTGACATTTGTGAGACCCCTGGATATAAAGGAAAAACGCATAATCTCTTCACCTAAAATTCTTTTTGGAGCAAACTGTATTTGCCTAAGTTATACACTCAGTGCAAAACCTAGTGCCTAGCACTTTGAAGCACTTAATAATTGCTTTTGTTGAATAAAAAAATGGATAAAAGGAAAAAGTCCCTGCTCAGGAGAAGTTCAGTTTAGAGAATGTATTCTTTTTTCTGGACATGTATTTAGAATGTAGTCCAGTGGATATAAGTATTATGTCAAGAATAACTTTAATACAAGATAGAAATATAAAAAGAACATTTAAGTAGTAGTGTCGGATTTGCATCTGAGTGATTTTCACTTTTTCTTCCTAATGGATAGATTTATTTTTTTACCCCTAAATTTAAAAATGTAGTAATATAAAAAACTAAGTAAAGAAAAATAATATACCCATTATCCCCCTATCTCCAAAAGCTAAGAGTAGATTTTTTTAAAGTATAGTCAGTAAAAACAACAGAATGTCCTACAGAGTACATTCTACAAAAACATGGAAGAGGAATTCAGAAACCAAAAGAGAAGTGAAACTCTCTAGCAGCTTTGGCCTGCAGACCGGAAGTATGGTTCTTTGGTTTTCTATGGGACTAGGCTCAATAGAGGTGATAATAGAGAATGTAGGTTTTGTTCCTACATCTCACTTCTTGGCAAATGTTAACTAGTAAACTCAAATCCCTTGGGTCTTGCTTCCATCTGCTCTTGCCTCCTTGAACCCCTTGCTAAATGGTTGCCCCACATGAATAGTTCTGGGAGGATTCACAAATATATTTCATGTGACACAAATCAATCTAGGAGCCCAGCTACTGACTTCAGCTGCTCCGAAGCAGGCCTTTTCTATCCAGCATTGTTCTTCATGGTTCTGCACAGAACTGGCCAGCTTTTTTAATGGCTTCCTCCTTGCAGTGTTATGTTCAGTTAAGGCCCAAGGAATCCTTAATGGTGACGAGGTTTAGTGGGATGGGCCACTTTGTTTTCACATACAGACTTTTTGTCTGGTTAGCTCGTATATGCCCTACCAGGGTGGCAGAGTCAGTGCTCAAATGTCTGCTGCCATTTTGTACTCAGAATCAACTGCTTGCTGTAAACTACCCTGTGACGAACATCATAATATAAATTTCCTGGACACATAAAACGTTATTTCTTATACTATATTCCTAGAAGTAGAATTGCAGGGTTGGACATTATAAACAGTTTTCAGCTGTTACCCAACGCCAAATTACCCTTCAGAATGGATCCATACCTCTCTCCTCATTTGTGATATATAAAAGTTTCCCTTTACCCTTGTTAACAGCACATTATACTTTTCAATCTGCGCCGATGTATTATGTGAAATAAGTTTTTGGTACTTACGTACATTTATCTTATTATTAACGAAGCTGAACATTTATGTTTATTGACCACCAATATTTTATTTTATTTTATTTTATCTCATTTTTAATTTTTTTTATCATTATAAGTATACTCTTAATCTCCAACCAACAGTATATATTTTTTAGTGTTTATTTATTTTTGAGACAGAGAGAGACAGAGTGTGAATGGGGGAGGGACAGAGAGAGAGGGAGACAAAGAATCTGAAGCAGGATCCAGGCTCTGAGCCAGCAGCACAGAGCCAAACACAGGGCTCGAACTCACGAACCGCCACAAACCCCCAGCAATCAGTATTTGTATAGGCATTGCGTTTTTAAACTTTGCATCACTTTTTCTTATAAATCTCAGAAAGGATTTATATATTAGTAACTTTAGTCATTTTCATAGAAACTACATTTCCTCCAGTTTGCTGATTTTTTTCTTGACTCAGTTCACAAAATGTTCTGTTGTCGTTGATTCACAGTTGTTTTAAATTTATAGGAAGTCAGGGGTGCCTGGGTGGCTCAGTTGGTTAAGCATCTGACTTTGGCCCAGGTCATGGTCTTGCTGACCGTGAGTTCAAGCCCCACGTTGGGCTCTGTGCTGATAGCTCAGAGCCTGGAGCCTGCTTCAGTTTCTGTGCCTCCCTCTCTCTCTGCCCTTTGCCTGCTCACACTCTGTCTCTCTCAAAAATAAACATTAAAAAAATTAAATTTGTAGGAAGTCAAATTTAGTGATCATTTTATGGTTACTTTTTAACTTTCAGTGTAAAGCTTAAAAATTTCCACCTGTATTTTCTTCTAGCATATTTATATTTTCCATTTTGCCTTCAAATATTTTAATTAGATAGAAGTTTTTTTGTTTGTTTTAGCAGCCTGATTTTCTCTTGGTTATGGGTCACGTTTTTTCCTCATATATGTTTTAATAATATTTACTTGTATATGAATGTGATGAGTGCTACATCATTGAGCATCTTGATTTTTTTTATCCCTTAATTGTGGATTTTGTTTAGCAGGCAGTTAATGTGCTTGTGAATCAGCATGATTCTTTCCACAGGTTTGTATTTCAGCTTTGTTAGAGCAGATCTGGAGTAATCTTTACCCTAGGGCTACATTAGCCACACCTTGAGCATAGCCTTTCTGGGAGTCTCTATCAAATTCCAAGGGTGTTCAACAAGGTCTTTTTACTCTGACTGCTTGAAACTCAAATGTTTCCCAGGCTCATGCAGGCTTTGGTTGCTGTTCGGCTCACAGCATCCTGGTGGTGGTTCTTTCCCTGACAGTTCTCTTTGGCCTAGATTCATGGAGTTTCATTTTGCACACACACTTTAGTATGTGGCCTAAGATTTTAGGAGACTCCTCTACAGAGTTTTGGAGCTCCTTGTCTGCACATCACCTTTTTTTTTTGGTACCCTGTCCCACAGATTCCAGCCATGTTAATAGCTGTGAGCTTCAATCTCTATTTCCTCAACCCAGTGAGACCACCAGACTTGGTGTGGGCTCCCCATCCTTCTGCTACAGTCTGCAAGTTTCTCCAGAAAGAAAGCTGGGATGGTCATATGGTCCACCTTGTTTGTTTCTCTTTCTCAGTGAGCTTAGTCCTGTTCTGTTGTCCAACATCTGAAAACAGTATGAAATTTCACATATTTTTTCTTGTTTTATAGTTGTTTATCTGGGGAGGGCTAGCCTAGTGGCATTTACTCTCATAATGGCCAGAAGCATGTATTTGATATGCATTATTAAGAGTCTAATTGGCTACCCAAGAGCATTTCCGACCCCCTCTTCCCTTGCCACTTCCCAACTGCAGATTGAAAAAGTCAGATACTGGCTTAACCTGAACCTCTGCAACAAGGAGTGATTCTGGGCCTAGCCTAGCCAATGAGATAGAGGACAAATTCTGGGAGGCTTCTGGAAAGACAATTTGACTCCCTGATAAAAGGAGAGAGACACTAAAGGAGGGCCTGGCCTACTTTTACTTTGGTATGTGAGCCCTTGATATCTTGAATTATGACAGCTATCTTGGATAATGAGGCAACAAGCCCAAGGACAAAAAGCCAACCCACTAAGGATGGTTAAGAGAAAATATAAAGAGAGTCTGAGTACTTAAAAACATCCTTAAGCACTGAACCAATTCTGAGACTACCTCCTTTTAGACTTCATGCTCTATGAAACTCAACATCCTTTTAAGTCTCTATTAGTTTTTGTTATTTTGTTATTTGCTGCCAGAGCATTCCTAACTGTTGTAGGATTTAAATATTTTTTTCCACCAAAGAAGACATACAGATGACCAACAGACATGAAAAGATGCTCACCATCACTCATCATCAGAGAAGTGCAAATCAAAACCACTATGCAAGACAAAACCTCACACCTGTCAGAATGGCCAAAATAAAAAACACAAGAAACAACAACTGTTAGTGAGGAGAAAAAGGAACCTTCTTGCAGTGTTGGTAGGAATGTGAATTAGTATAGCTACTGTGAAAATAGTGTGGAGGTTTCTCAAAAAACTAAAAATGGAACTGCCCTGCCCTCCAGGAAACTCATTACTGGGTATTTACCCAAAGAACACAAAAACACAAGGAATACATGCACCCATATATTTATAGCAACATTATTTACAAAAGCAAAACATGGAAGCAACACAAGCGTCCATTGATAGATAAATGGATAAAGAAGAGGTGGTGTACATATACAATGACATATTACTCAGACATAAAAAAGAATGAAATCTTGCCATTTGCAACAACATGGTTGGATCTAGAAAGTATAATGCTAAATGAAATAAGTCAGTCAGAGAAAGACAAATATGATGATTTCACCCATATGTGAAATTTAAGAAATCAAACAAAGAAAAAAAAAGACAAACAAACTTATAGAGAAGAGGTAGGTGGGGGAATGAGTGAAATAGGTAAAGAGGATTAAGAGTGTACTTACTATGAAAAGCACTGAGTGATGTATAGAATCGTTGAATCACTATATTGTATACTTGAAACTAATATAACATATTAACTATATGTTATTCCATATGTTTATATGGAATTAAAATTAAAAAATATTTAATGATAAATATATAAATTTAATGATAAATGTAAAAATAAAAATATCATTTTGTCTATGATTGGACAATCATGAAACATCCTATTTAAAAAAATCTATTGAAGTGGCTGTTTTCTCATATACTAGATTCTTATATATACTTTGGTCTCCATATGGACTTTCCTACTCTCTTCCATTGATTTATCTGTATAGTATGGTGACTAAGTTTTTAATACCTAGTAGGGTAAAAGTTACTACTACCCTTAACTTATGAATTATGACATTTCTTTTCAACTTTGTGTTGCTCTCAGGTCCAATTTTTTTGTAATTTTAAAAACAATTTAGCAGAACAAGATGTACGATTTATGTCTTTAAGTATCATGAGACTGGTAAAGACTTGACAAAGTATATAGACATTACCTCAAGGTTTTCTGGAAGGAAGATGAAGACTGTTGGTGGTTTGGAAGTTCCCTTGAAACATAACAGTGTTGCGTATAGATAGTAACATCAAGGGCAATGTGATTTGAAGAAAAATAAAGCAAAGGAAACATTCACTTCAAAGTCAAACCTGCTTTCTGTACAGGGTTGAGAAAAAAAATGCAATTTAAAAGTTGAGATCAACAGCTTCAAAAATATTAGCAAATAGGGAAATAGAGTTGTATAGTAATAAAAAAATAATGCTCCTGTTCCTATTCTGCATCAGTGATAAGCAATTCATTTGCTTTCTGAGACTGATGATGGGGTAGGAGCCTGAGAGAAGCCGGCCCCTTGGTTTGCTAACTGAATCTGTCAGTCAGGAAGGATGTTTTGCTTGACGGTTGATTACGGGTTAAATGAACTGAAAATATTGGCAATTTTTGCTGCTTTTCCAGTTATTGTAACAGCAATTATCTGTATTTTTTCTTCTGTCAGTTCTAAAGGCTAGATTTAAATGATTATCCATGTAAGAAAAAAATGATTTTGAATGGCAAAAGGGCAACTAGGATTTGAAACCACTAGCTCTTTGAAGGATAAGATTCTTATCTGAAAATTGGCTAACATGGTTCAGAAGTCTTGAAAGATGCCTTTAAAAATCTGCTAGAACTGAATAATGCAGCTTTGAAAAAATAATATTGAATACATGCTTATCTAGCTTATTCTTAATTATTCTGCCTAACATTATTAATTCTTTCAGAGTTAGTTAGTTATACATTTACTGACCAGTATTTATTGAGTAACTACTGTGTGCCAGGAACTGTGTTAGATGCTGGAGGAACAAACAAAGCAGATGAAAGGCTTAGTCCTTATGGATACATTTCTTTGAGGAGAAACACCCAGTATATTTAGTATGCCAGATGGTGATTTTTTTATGGAAAAAATAAAGCAGTGAAGGGGAATGGAGGATGATGGCATGGAGATGCTAAAAGTTGATATTTAAGTAAGGATCTAAATAAAATGAAGGAATAAGATATAGGCTTCCTGGAGAATGACTGTTGAAGTAGAGGGAAGGGACAGCAGGTGCAGCAGGTGCAAAGGCCCTGAGGTGGGAGCATATTTGGCATGTCTGAGGAACAGCAAGGAGGCAGGCATGAAATAATGGCGTAAGTCAAGGAGAGAAAGGTGGGTGATGAGATCAAAGTGGTGGCTGGAGGCCAGACCACGGAAGAAGGGCTCGTAGAACATGGTAAGTATTCAGCTTTTCTTTTGAGTGAGATGGAGAACCACTGGAGAATTTTAAGATGAGGAATGACATGATCTACATATATTAATGGGATCACTTTGGTTTCTTCATTAAAAATAAAGCAAAAGAGAGAAGGATCAAAGCATAAAGACCAGTTAGGAGGTTGCTGAATTAACCATGGTGAAAGATAATAGTGGTTTGGACCAGGTTGGGGAGCTGTTGCGAATAATTAGATACTGGATGTATTTCAAATGTAGAGCAGGGACACCTGGATGGCTCAGTTGGGTAAACATCTGACTCTTGATTTGGCTCAGGTCATGATCTCACAGTTGGTGAGTTTGAGTCCCACATCGGGCCATGCTGACAGTGTGGAGTCGGCTTGGGATTTTCTCTCTACTCCACCCCTCAAAATAAATAATTTTTTTTTAAAAAGGTAGAGCTGACTGATAAATTGGACTGATATGTGTGTACTTATATAATAGAACTTGCTGATATATTGGATATGGGCCAGGAAGCAAAAAGAGTAATCAAGGATACCTTTGAGGTCCTGGGTCTTACTGAGATGGTGGAAAACTCTATGGGCAGCTGGTTGCGATGAAGAGTGGGATTGGTGCTGAGTAAGAGTAAGAGTCCAGTTTGTGACATATTCCATTAGAGATGCCTATTAGACATCCACTTGGAAACATGGGATAGGTAGTTGGATATATGAAACTGGAGTTCAAGGGTAAGGTCTGGGCTGGAGATAAAAATTTTGGAGTCATTAGCACATAAATAACATTAAAATCATTAGTATGAGATCACCCAGGATGAGTGTGGAAAGGGAGGAGGTCTGAGGCCTGAGGCACTTCAAAGTTCTTAGCATCATTATTGACTGGATTAATACCTTCTGATAAGTCCCTGATCTTCGTATTTCTCAATTTCCAATAAAGATGTAATGTGAGCCACCAATGAGAGCTACATATATGTAATGAAAAATATTTTAGTAGCCACCTTAAGAAAAATTTTAAAAAGTGAAAGTAATAATTTTAATATTTATATGGCACAATGTGATAGAATAATGGCCCAAAAGATGTTTGAGGTCCCTAAAATGTGAATGTTCCTTACGTAGCAAAAGGGGTCTGCAGAAATGATTAAGGTTCAGAATCTTGATATGAGAAGAGTATTCTGAATTAACCAGGTTAATGGTGAGTTCTTGAACATGGAGTTTTCCTGGCTGTGGTCAGAAAGATGGCTCAGAAGGAGGAAGGGTAGGAGAGGAGATACTCCTGGCATTGAAAATGGAGCAAGGGGGCTACCGGCCAGGGAATGTGGGCAACCTCTATAAGCGGGAAGAGGCAAGGATGTGGACCCTTACCTGGAGTCTCCAGAAGAAATAGCTCTGAAAAAAATGTCATTTTAGTTTAATGAGACCTGTGTGAGAATTTGAACTATAGAAAAGTAAGACGATAAATTTGTGTTGTTTTAAGCCAGTAGCTTAATTTGTATGGCAGCTGTAGGAATGATGAATGATCATCTTTTTATATGAAATCAATATAAAAAACTATAGAGGCATTCATAATCCTTTTTTTATACTTAGTCTTTGAAATCTGGTGTGTATTTTACATGCACAGCACATCTCAACTTGGACTACACCTATTTCAAATGCACAGTAGCCCCATGTGGCTAGTATCTATTATTTTGGACATTGCCCTTCTAACCAGTATGGTGAGGACAGGGCAAAGCAGCTTAGTATAAGGAAGACATGTGTGATGGCTTAGTTGTATGTGTCAATTTTCTGGGTCACAGAGCTCAGATATTTGGTCAAACATTCTGGATATTTCTTTGAAGGTGTTTTTTGGATGAGATTAACAATTAAATTGATAGATTTTGAGTATAGCAGATTACCCACTATAATGTAGATGGGTCTCATCCAATTAGTTGAAGGCCTTAATAAAACAAGGACTGACCTCTACCGAGCAAGAAAGAATTCTGCCAGCAGACTGCCTTTGGACTTGAACTGCAACTCTCTCCTGAGTCTCCACCAGCCATTTCCTTAAAATAAATCTCTTTCTACCTCTCTCTATATATACACATATGCTATTGGTTGTGTTTCTCTGCAGAACCCTAATATAGCATGCATCAGAGACAAAGGAAAGACACACACCTTGTCTAAACCTCCTCCCCTCCCTGTGTCCAGAATCCAGAGTTTTATAGAATAGCAATCAATCAAGGATTGGGTAAATGGGGTGGTGTACTGCCCCAGCTGGTGAGAGGAGGGGAACAGGAAGGGTCTGTGTGTGGGTCTCTTTGGAAAGAGAGAGCATATTCTGTTTCAAGTAACAGAGAGGGCCAGGGACCTTTGATCTATAGCCCTGGGAAGGCTGGTTTCTCTTAGGGTGAAGTATTTTGAATTCTTTCAAGGGACGAAGGGATAGGTGGCCAGGACTACTGTAACAATACTACAGATCAGGTGGCTTAAACAGCACGCGTTTATTTTCTCCCAGTTCTGGGGACTAGTCCAAGATCAAGGTGCCAGCAGAGCCAACTTCCTCTGAGGGCTCTCTCCTTGGCTTACAGATGGCCGTCCCCTTGCTACCTCTGCACATTGCCTTCCCTCTGTGTGCACACACACCCGTGTGCCCTACTGTATCCTAATCTCCCTGTTAAAATAAGGACACCAGTCAGATTGGATTATGGCCCACCCTAAGGGGCTCATTTTAACTTAACCACCTCTTTCAAAGCCCTATCTCCAAATGTAGTCACATTCTGAAGTGCTGGGCGTTATCACTTTAACATGTGAATTTTGGGGAAACACATTTCAGTTCATAATGTGATCCCAGTTCAGTCTCCCTCGCAGACTCCCAACCAATTAGCACCTAACTTCACAGTAAGGATGGAATAAATATGTAGAGAGGGTATACCTCTTCCTAAGGAACTTGCGGTGAATTAGGAGGATATTTTCAGGATAAAAATGCAGGTCTGGGTGAGGCCGAGGTCACCGTGGGTTCTGGAGGTGCCTATGGCTTGATCCTGGCCTTGGCATGCAAGCAGTGAGCATCCTGGCTGGAGGCAATGCCAAAGTTAATGAGTCACTCAGCCCATGAATTACTGTCCCAGGCCTCCCTAATTTGAATCACCAAGGACTGATCCTGGCTGTGAGAAGCACAGCAGCACATATTTTGGGGAAACGTGAGAAAATGAGGCAACTGTGAAACCGACAGGAAATTAGGCACCTATCTTCCAATTCCTTCTTATACTTTATAAATCATCTTAGTATCTCACATTTGCTGGAGGAAGCATTGCTTTAATATTTTGAAATGTGTTCATTTTCCCCTGAATTAAAAAAAAAATTCTACGAGATGTTCAAGGAATGTGGCGAATCTTTCAGGCATTGTTGCTTTAAAGAGCACTGTTGTTTGCCTAAGCGTGAGAGACATTTGGGGATAGGAGGAACCATGTGTGGGCTAGGACACAGCAATAGTGAACTCAGCCTGACACCTTAAGTTGTGCTTCACAGAGAGAGTGACAGTGCAATGCATTTGGAAATAAATGTCACATCTCTTCTTCCCCAAATTGCCTGAGTCTCTCCACACTCTTCCTTCCCACCTCTCTCACCAACCTGTAGGATTTTGTCAGGAAATTTCAGGTGGAGGGGCAGCCTAAGTGAAGGCATGCATGCGTGAGAACCCGTGGATTGGTTCAGAGAACTGTGTGGCCAGAGTTTGGGGCAGGGCTTGAAGGAAAGGAAGGGAGGTGGTTCATCTCTGGGGGCAGCTTTGATACGACGCTGAAGAATTTAAACATTGATCTGTAAGGAAGAGAAAATGAGAGGTTTTTAAGAACAGTGACATAACTTGAATCTAGTCAGATTACAGTTGCTTGTATTTGCATAGCCTGTGAGCTGCAAATGGCTTCTACGTTTTTAAAGAGTTGGAAAGTAAGGAAGGAAGCATGGGCAGACAAAGAGAAGATGCAGCAGAGAACACATTACTCACAAAATCCCAAATATTTGCAATCTGTCTCTTTCCAGGTAAAGTTTGCCAAATCCAGGCTAGATTAAAAAATATTAACTACCATTTATTACATGCTTATTTAAAGCCAGGTTTCAATATCCATTATTTTTAACTTGCAAAATTAAGGGACTTGTCCAGGGCTATGCAGCTAAGGGAATGAACCAGGACTGGAGCCCTAGGCTGCCAGCTGTGAAGCTGGTGCTCTCGAGATAGTGAGAGCTGGAGCAGGGGAGGGTACCCTAGGGAGACTCACTGTGGGACTCCTTGACCCTGAAGGGGCGCTATGATGCGAATCCGAATGAGACACGTGATGGTGGAAGTAGAGAGCCGGGAGGGACCTAAGAAGCTCCACAGTACTGACGAGGATGTGACATGAAGCTGAGGGAGAGGAAGGAGTTGTATCTGAACACTCCTTTTCCTGAGCCATGCTCTTCCTTAACGTTCTCTCCTGCCACTCTCTCTCTCCTCAGGCTCTCCACCAATGGTTTTCTCATGCCATTGATTTTTTAACCAAACTGCTTGGGGTAGTGAAGAGGACAGTGGTCCTGGAATGGAGAGATTCAGTAAAAGCACAGGGCCCACAGCTGGGGACACTGTGGGAAAACTGCAACAGTTAACACCAATGACAGTATATTTTGGTGGAATCTTCCAAGAAACCAAATTGGAAAATTCTGGAAACTTATCCTAAGAAAATAAATAGTAAGATCTATTTAATAATAGATCTTGATAGAGTAATAGAAAAATAAGTAAAATCTCATGAAAGTATCCATTGCAATGTTATTTATGTAAGAAATAAATTAGTAACAACTTAAATATCTGATATTAGGGAAATGGTTGAGTAAGTTTTTATTTATCTACCTGGAGAAAAGTCAGATGGCCATTAAAAATAAAAGTTGTAAAGGGGCTCCTGGGTGGCTTAGTTAGTTAAGCATCCAACTTCATTCAACTCAGGTCATGATCTCGCGGTTCATGAGTTTGAGCCCTGTATTGGGCTCTGTGCTGACAGCCCGGAGTCTGGAGTCTGCTTCAGATTCTGTATCTCCCTCTCTCTCTGCCCCTCCCCTGCTTGTGTTCTTTCTCTCTCTTTCTCTCTCTCTCTCAAAAATAAACATTAACAATTTTTTAAAAAAATAAAAGTTGTAAAGACTATGTGGCAACAAGAAACAAGGCTTGTTTTTCACATTAAGTGAAAGAAATTAAATTGCATGTACACTAATGAGTAAAACTATTTAAAAGGTGAATGTATATGGACCAATATGTAAAAACAACAAAGGTGTGTAGAATGGTTATTTTCCTATTTCCCTTCATTCCTGTCAAATTCCTATAATATTTTTTTATGAATTCAAGAACTTAAAATCATGTTAATGTCTTAATGTCTTCAAGAAAAGGCTGCTTAAAATTCATAGCAGATGATTAGTTTTCCTGACAATAAATAGGAAGGTGAATAGATAATTCCAGGTAATTGGAAAGTGTTGCATACTTTTAACATTTTCTTTCCAAAATAGTGGAACACCAAAAATAGTGTTTTTGGTCAAAGGGAGAAATGACCAGGGTGTTGCTGTGGCCTGAGTTTGTGCCTTCAGTGTCCCTCCTCTCAGGGTAGAGGTATGCCAGGTGCCAAAGAGTAGACACCTGTTGTTTTTGTCTGCCCAGTATCCAGTTTTCTTTCCTGGTAATAGCATTTTCATTTGCCTTTGAGGAACTGCCCTTATGCCATCTCTGTGGCTGTAGGGCTGAAGACATAACCTAGGTTTGGCCAAAGTGAACATGGCATCATCTGGACCCAATGATCATTTTAAGGAGGGCATGTGGCCCAAGCATGTATATGTCAGATCTGGGAATTTTGGTGATATAATTGTGAAAGTAGCACTCTCTGCAAGTATGCTAAGCTGGAAGAATATAAGCTTGGAGCTGCGAGGGGCCATCTGTGCTGCCACATGGTGACACTGGAGCTTGATAAGTTAGTACAGAGGACAGGAGAGTTGAGAGAGGGAGGAGAGAGAGAGAGAGGGGGACAGGGACAGGGAGTATGAATGGGAATCAAAACATTGTTTGAGGCCCTTGATCTAGATGTTCCCACATGTAATCATACTTTCCTGGTTAGATGATCCAATAGTTCCTCTCTCTGTCTCTCTCTCTTTCTCTCTTCCTCTCCCCATTTCTTCTTTCCCTCTCTCTTTTCTTTAATCCAGTTTAAACTGGGTTCCTTCCACAGACAACTCAAATAATCCTGCCTATATGGGATGTCAACACTTTGCTGCCCTCCCAGTCCAGAGGCCATAGGAAGGTGACAGTGGTAAAGCGGACTGCCAAGAAGGGAGTGGCTTGTTTGGTACAAAATGCTCTTGAACCTGTGTGCACCCAGGAGCAGCAAGTACATTTTGCACAGGGTGAAAGGCTTTGCTGGCAGGATGGTTATTACTGTCAAAGAAAAGGGATGAGTGTGGGAGCTTTAGGGATGCGTATTGGTGGGGGAGGGTAAAATCATCAATATGTCTGAAATGCAGATTTTAAAAATGCAAGCAACATACAGCCAGCCTCGGAACTTAGATCACACAAATCATCAGAAGGTTCGCATGGTGTTTTTATTACTGCTCCCTGTTGATGGTTCTTCCTACATAATTATTACTCTGTATGCTTTGGAAAATTTCTTTGTACATTTAGTATCAGGCTATATCTCATTTTTATTCTCCTGCTCTTTTACCTTCTTATTCCAAAGTCACTGACTGTTTTACAGTAAAAATTTGTGTGCAGCTTAAATCACTTGCTAAACATCAAAGAGCCTTGTGCATTTGTAATAAAGATGTTTTGCAGGGTGGGGATAATGGCAATCATGATTGGAATTTTCAAATCTGTAATAGTAAACTCTCTGCATAAATAGAATAAGAATGTGATTCCTATACTTCTGTTTCATCAAGGGTGGGATGGCTTTTGTGGTTCAGATAGGAACACCTGAATTATCCAGGGAAGAAACAAGAGTATTTAGAAAGTCTATGCAGCTGCTAAAGGTTTCCTAATGTTATAGACTGAATGGGTGTGTCCCCCCACTCCAAATTCTTATGTGGAAATCTTAACCACCATTGTGATTGTATTAGGTCGTGAGGGTGGAGGCCTCATGAATGGGATTCGTGCCCTGATAAAAGAGACACCAGAGAGCAACCCCATGGTGAGACACAGCAAGGAGATGGCCTTCCAACAGACACTGAATCTGCTAGTGCTTTGGTCTTGGACTTCCCATCCTCCAGAACTGTGAGAAATAAATATATGTTGCTTAAACTACTGTGTATGGTACTATTGTTATAGTAGCACGAACAGACTAAGACATTTAATGTATTGGTCATTTGCCTCGTTGTTTTCCATCCTTATTTCCACCTTGCTGTGCTTTGCTATGTACTTGGCATGGTGGGGGTGGGGGGGGAAGCTCTAAGACCCAGCAGACTATTCCCTAAACTTCCTTTAGGTTTTCCTAATGAGAAGCACTGATTGAACTGGAAGGTAGGAGGAGAAGAGAAAAGATCCTGTTTCTGCTTCTAGCTTCTGTTGGTTTTCCCCTAACCATAGTAGGCTGCTACTGGATCAGTTCCAGAACCTCCAACATGGATCATCTTTCTTGGTCCCAGCACCAGCACCTGATACGCTTTGGTGGTCCAGGAAAAGAGGGGCCCCGTGGTACCGTCCCTAAATTCTAGCCCCATCTTTAGAGTTCTGGTTCTACAGTAACACTACCTTCTCCATTTTATTTTCCCAGCCTCTGGGTGGTGTTTACAGGCTGAATTGTGCCCCACCCTCCAAATTCATTTGTTGAAGTCCTAACCCCCAATACCACATAATCTGATTTTATTTGGAGATAGGGTTCTGAAAGAAGTCGTTAAGTTAAAATGAGGCGGTGAGGGTGGACCCTATTTCAGTATGATTCACGTCCTCATAGAGAGGGGAGGTTGGAACGCAGACACACATGGAGGGAAGACCACATGAAGACAATGGGACCAGATGGCCATCTACAAGCCAAAGAGAGAGGCGTTAGAAGAAACCAACTCTGCCAACACCTTGAGCTAGGACTTCTGACTTCCAGAACTGTAAGAAAATAAATTTTCGTTGTTTTGGCCACCAGGTCTGTGGTATTTGTTAGGGCAGCCCTAGCATACAAATCACACGTGGCATCTATTAACCTCTGGGTTAACCCACTGTTTGTACTTTGCCTTCTCATCCCTTCTATGTGGCCATTTTCATCAATTCCCTCTTTGAAATACCTGGAATAGTTCGGTTGTCCTGACTAAAACACAATAAATATCTTAAGTGTATGTGTCTTTAAAAAGAAGTTTTTTTAATGTTCATTTATTTTTGAGAGAAAGAGAGACAGAGTGTGAGCAAGGGAGGGGCAGAGAGAGAGGGAGACAAAGAATCCTAAGTAGGCTCCAGGCTCTGAGCTGTCAGCACAGAGCCCAACGCTGGGCTCCAAATCACGAACCATGAGATCATGACCTGAGCCAAAGTCAGACACTCAACCAACTGAGTCACCCAGGCGTCCCCTAAGTTTCTGTGTCTTAAACCTAAAAACCTTTTGGGAAAACAAACATTGACAAGGATGCGGTGATGGTTTTTTTCTGTAATTCATTTAAGAAATATTCTTTAGGGGTGCCCCCTGGGTGTCAGTTGGTTGAGCATTTGACTTTGCTCAGGTTACCATCTCATGGTTCGTGGGTTTGAGTCCCACATCGGACTCTGTGCTGACAGTCCAGAGCCTGAAGCCTTCATTAGAAATGAAGATTTTAAAAAAGAAATGTTCTTTAAATGGTTTTGTACCTGATTTCAAGAGCTATTTAAGAAAAACAAAATGCTTCACTCTTGAAAACCAACTAATATTTATAATGCTAAATTCTTTTTTAATTTTTAAATGTATTTTAATTTTTAAAATTTTAAAATTTTAAAATTTTTATTTTTAATTTTTCAATTTATATCCAAGTTAGTTAGCATATAGTGCAACAATGATTTCAGGAGTAGATTCCTTAATACCCTTTACCCATGTAGCCCATCCTCCCACAAACTCTCCAGTAACCCTCAGTTTGTTCTCCATATTTAAGAGTCTCTTATGTTTTGTCCCCCTCCCTGTTTTTATATTATTTTTGCTGTCCTTCCCTTATGTTCATCTGTTTTGTATCTTAAAGTCCTCATATGAGTGAAGTCATATGATATTTGTCTTTCTCTGACTAATTTCGCTTAGTAGAATACCCTCTAGTTCCATCCACCTAGTTGCAAATGGCAAGATTTCATTTTTTTTGATTGCAGAGTAATACTCCATTGTATATATTATATACCACCGCTGATTTCTTTTTTTTTTTTTTGTTTTGCTTTGTTTTTGAACCTAATTCTAAACGGGCCTTAAATTTCCTTTTCTCAACTTTCGTTTAGAACTCTGTCAACTGCTTCCTTGGAATGTATGTAATTGAATGGTCTTTCCCCTGACTGTCTAGGCTGTTTTGGTTTAGTCCCTATCCCTTTTTGGCAGTGCCTAATAAAACTGGCTGAAGGGGATATGGTGTAGCCAGCTTTGATAATGAGATAAATTTTGCCACAGTCTTGCCTACTCTCTGACTTGGATAACTCCTACCAGTTCCCTTAGGACTTACCTCTCAAACTTTTCTGATCTCTCCTCCCCTAAACAGTGTGTTCTAGGCTAGGATCCTCAGGATACAGATTCTGAGATGAAGGGGTTTTATGGAGGAGTGTTCTTGGGAACAACACCTGTAAACGAGTGAGGAGAATGGATTGGGGAAAGGGAGAAGGTGAACCATACAGCAGTTGCAGTAACCCTTCTCAACAAATCTTTGGGGCTGGAAACCGAGGTATTGCTTCTGAGAGGGCCTGCATGGGCCCACAGAATGTGGCCGGGGAGGATGCATGACCTTAGCTAGGTGGCTTCCTCAGTAGAGGGTAGAGGGACACTCCGTCAGCTGCCATTAGGCAAGGCTTCTAGCAGCTGTGGGCTGACTGCCTCAATGCTGAAGGGGATCAGGGTGGCACCTCATGGTGTCCTCTATGGTCTAGAGAAGGTTCTCAGAGACTCAGACATCATTGTGTATTGTGACAGTGTGGCTGTATTGTGACTGTGGGCTCCCTGGGGCCAGGTGTACCTTATTACATTATTTGTTGCATCTCCGGCATCCAGTAAAAACATGGTATACAGTAGGCACAAATAAATGTTGAATTTAGTGGAGGAAAGATATTTACTTGTTTTATCTAGTAATTGCAGTAGGCAGGGTATTTAATGTGTCATGCCCTCCTCTGAAAATGGAATTAAAAAAATCTTATTTTCAGTCCCATTTTGGAGAGGCTATGTGACTTAAGCCATAGAATGAAAACCCTGTAGGACACATCTTAGGCAAAACAGAAAGCCTGAAATTGTGCCGGCTGAATTGATCGTAAACAGGAAGAGAGAAACACGTGTTGAGAATGAGGAATGCTGGGACGTGATGGCCATGCTCTCTGGGCATTGTTCTCCCTTTGGCCATTCTATATTCATAGGCATGACTCCGAGACAGGCATTCAGTGTAGGCTTTTTCCAGCTGCTGCTGCTGCTTCTGGCAGCCCCCAAAAGTCCACAGGCCACGGATTCAGCAGCAGAGTCAAGTCAGAAGAAGAGTTGAAAGGCAGCAACATCAACAGGAAATAAAACATTTTTATTGAATATCCATGTAATATGTTAAGTCATTTTTAACAACAATCAGAAAACTACTGTGGGGTCACTACACAAAGTAAAACAAAATTTAAACCACCTCATCAAAAATGAAGGTAAATACAGCTAAAGTAGTTGGCTCGCGGGCCACGAGCCATATGGCAGAAGAAAACACCCCAACATTTCTACAAGATACAGAGAAAACCCACACATAGAAACACTCAAGCAGGCAGTAAATATACACAAAGGCAACTAGGATCTTTCTAGAGCATCAGCTTCTAATACTTTACACAGCTTTGTCAGAAAGGTACATGTGGCATATCTGAGGATGAATCTTGGTCTTAAAGCAGGTTCGGTCACTGACTTGTGAAAGATGGCATAGTACCAACTAGTTCTATGGTGACAGTCCCATGTCTGGCAGTGTTGCAAGAGAATGCATTAGTAGTACTTTAATGCAAGAAATAATGTGTATCCGGCAGCTCGAACCTGCTTGCTTTAAAGTGTTGTTTCAGTGTGAACAACTGAAAGCTGAATACGGTGAAATTAAATGTCAGTTTCTGGTATGGAAGGGATTTTTAAAAGTCTATCAACTCTCTCTCTTTGGTAGGGTCTGGTCTTTTAAGTTGGACAGATTCTCATTTGACTCTTCCGTTCAAATCGATATTTAATTTCACATCATGACTTGTGGATCTTTTATTACCTATGTTTTTAGAAAAGTATGGACCATCCACAGAAGAGGGAGATGCTATTCTCCTTTGTCCTTTGTGTCTGTCCCAGTTCTAAAAAGTTTGCTGTGACTGGGCCGAAAGGTCAAGGGCTTCCCTCTTGTTTGATGAGAAAAGAATAATGACGGGAATTCTAGTTTTATCAGAAAACAACCAGCCCCATGTGTGAAGCCTCCCATGAGCCCTGTTTGAATTCTCTGTAGGTTTTAAAAAACGTGGCATGGCATCCTAACATCTGAACATGAGGCGAATGCTTGGTTTTCCTCCATTTTGTTTTGGTATTTGTGAAGATAAGCTTTCACTTCAAGGCATCACTACTGTCTGTGGCCTGGGAGTTACACTGGGTCACAGAAGTGAGCGCTGCAGCGTGAGTTAACAGGCTGCCCTTCCACAAACTTGTTGTCCACCGTAGTGGGGGAAGAGTATGGAATATTGCACAGTGCTTGACAAAATGCTGTGTGTTCCACCCCATTCTGTGTGTCTCTCTTGTCCTATGCATAGCTTTTTCAGTTCAGAATTGGTCCTTTGTAATGAGAACTGTTTGTGCTACACGCATCTTGGGCAGTGCAGTAGGAGGGAATGGCAGTATTGTTACAACATCACTACGGGATAAACTGAGTGCTATCCACTGAGGAAACTACGTGTCTAAGCACACACGGCAGTCACAGTGTTACACAGAGCAGTCCTTGAAGACTCTTATGGAATGACTAGTAGCTTCGTAATAGTGCCATTTACTACATAATGACATTGGAAACATTTAAAAACTCCTCCTAAGTCAAGCGGCTAGTATACATAAGAGGTTGCTTCAGTTTGCTAGAACTTGTTCTTGGTATTGTTTCACCTTTTTTTTAAAGGACAAATTAAAACTTATTTAAGTAAAAAGAGCATATAAAAAGATCACTAGCTGTCTGTTTTGGCTTAATCGAAGTGCATTCAGAACTATGGCTAATTGTTTATTTTTTTCATCTTTTGATGGGATTACAATACTGTCTGTTTACCACAAAGTAATTTTGTGTCATAAGCACAGATTGCTGTGTTAAAAATATTCTGCATTCCTTCTAATATGGTTTTGTGTAATAAAATATTTTGTTACAAAGTCTAATGTGCAAACCTTTTGGGATTATTATAGGTATGAAATCCGGAACAGAATTCACAGGATGCACATTTTGTATAAAGGTGATAACGGAGAGCTACGTTTTTTTTCTTTTTAAATAGTCAGGCAATATTTCAGAAATGCTGACTTTTCCCCTCAGCTTCTTCCCACCCACCCCATCCCCAGACAAATGCACACGCACACACATACACACGCACACACATACACGCACGCACACACGGAATACCATCATATTGTTACTCTGTATGCAGTGATAGGAAGTCATTGGCTCCTGTTCAGTTGCTTCCTCGAATGTGAGAGTGAAGCCCTTGTTTCAGCTTTGTAGATATGTACAGACAGATGCTATTCTGGTTTGTGGCTATGCTTCCTGGAGGTCAGTCTGGACGCTGCTCAGATCATGCTAATTTGCCTGTGAAGAAATTCTACAAAATTGGATTCACCCACCAAATGTATGGTGTAGGTGTATCTTGGTACTCAAATGATTCAATAGAAAGCTCGGGTTTAAGTTGTCCTTTAAGATGTCAGTTTCACTGTACGAGTGCCTTACAAGTTGATATTTTTGCTGGAATGCAGACAATACTATATTTACCATATAATATATTATCAGCTCTCCTATATCTCAGTCAATTTACATAATTTAAAATAGAACATCTTATTAAAAACATCTAGATATACACAGCTTAGGAAACGCTTACAACATACAAATACACAAACTAGAAATAAATCTTTAGCATACTGGTATATACAACGGTGTGATACAGTAAATAATTTCAGTCATGCTCTATCTACACATCATATTGCTTAAAAGAAGAGTGGATCTGGAGGGCAGTGGCATGATGAAGGGCTTAGGGGCTCTCTACGTTTAAATTTGTGCAAATTAAAACAGGATTTGAAGTACCACTGAATTGTGTTAGGAATGCATGGCTGGAAAAATGAAAGGACCCATATTACTGAGGTATTTACAGATACTGGCTAAAGAGCACTATGTGGGCAGATGCAGAAAGGCTTCTCTCCTTTACTTCTTGACCGCCAGCATGGCGTCAACCTCCTCCTCTACCTGCAGGGTGTGCCACTGGGCGATGGGGCGCCTGGGGTTGGCCAGCATGTCTGACCAGTGTCGCAGCTCCGCCCCGGTGCTATTGTAGCCCACAAAGACTTTGCCGATGGCATCGTTCTTGCCAATCTTGTCATAGTCCAAAACAGTTACCACCACTTGCACTTTCTGAAAGAGGACACAAAATAAACATTATTCATCCAGCCCTAAGGATAAAGGTCCATTGCAAAGCTTCCTTCAGATCTAAGCAATTGGAAGTAAGAACCGATCTCAAAACACCAAACAAGACTGAAAATGACTTGAAGACGAAAACCTGAGTCTGATCCCTATTTCGCCATCACGACGTTATCATCATCACCTTCTTCCGTATCTTCAAAATACTGAATAAATGTTAATTTTTGTTAGGTATTTGGCACAATTCTAAGTCTTTTACATGAACTACTCAGTTACTTCTCACAACAGATCCTATTAATACTGCCATTATTCAGGTAAGATGCTGTGAAGCTCGCTGCCTGGGGTCACATAAGGAATGAGTGGTTTGGTTTTCATAGTCTGTGCTGTCACCCATGGTGCTGTGTTGTCTTTGTCAACTGTGTCCATCTCTGAGTTCATTTGTTTCAATAGCCTCATCAGCAAGAGTTCCGGCACTGGTATTCGTTACAATAATCACATGATTATTATGAGAATTAAATGTGACAATAGAGTGAAAGACTTTAAAAAGTCATAACTAAAAATAATTTTCCCATTTATGCATTTTCTCAATGAACATTTACGGAGTAACTGTTGTGTATCCAGCACTGATCTCAAATGGAAATAACCTTTCAGGCCACACAAGATTTACTTCAGTTATTCCATTACATTGTGAGAGTTTATTTAATAACTTACGCTTTTGAACTGCCTGAATTGACGATAGCAAACCCATGCCATTATGATATGAAAGACACACTTTTTCAAAGCACAGTTTAGTTCTGCTTCCTAAGTAATGGATTTGCTTAGTCAAAATGTGTGATGGCTCTAATCTAGAAACGGAGTGTAGAGATAATGGAAGAGCTTAGAATAAAGTAGAATGCATAGCATTTGGTGGCCAGAGTTAAAAGGCACAGAAAATGTAATGATGGAAGCCAGGGCAGGACGGAGCTCCTGCTGGGTTATGGCCCTTTTGTGGCCTTTGTAGTCTGAGCACCGCATTATTGTACCAATGTGCTAAGAGAGGGCACCCATGTACAGCTTCACATCAGAGAAAACAACCACTTGTGGAAATGGAATTTAGAATGTAAAATACAATACACTGGCAATAAAGGAAACAAACTCCATCTTCCCTTGTGCGGCCTTGGATTGATTCCATTATCTAGGGAATCATCTATCCATTGGATGGTATTTGGAACAGAATCAGTTTGGTTCTCATAAAAGTTCTCAGAATTTTGGCCAAGCAAATTCATCAGGATGAAATCATATTGCAGGGAATGGGGGTGGGGTAGGAGCATTAGGGACATCATGCACAAAAGTAACAGGGTTTGCTGAGGCTGGAGTGAATGGCTGGAGTGGGTTTTAGGGATTTCACTTAGGAATGTACTGATAAATAGCACTCAAGACAAAATATCCTTATGAAGGCCTTGGATTAATTTTTCCAGCTGCATAGGTAGTTTATTTATACATTTTTAGGGGAGGGACTACAACATTTACATGTGCTTTTGGAAATCAGCATATTTTGCTCATAATATACTTCATAGGGATAGAGACAAATAGAAAGCAGATATAATCTTGTAATCTCAGAAGAAAGAAAACCTAGACCCTTATTTTGGTATGGAAAAGGCTCGACTGTTTCTCTAGGAAAATGTGAAGACTAGAACAAACTAACAAGAATCAGAGGAGGAGGGATGAAGTCAAAGATGTGCTCATTATTTCCATGCCTAATATACTCAGTGAAGGGCTCAGGTTCTGTCTGTCCTCACGGAATGTTATCTCCTCTAAAATGCTGCCCCAGAAACCCAGCATATGTCTTATTTGTAATGTGCTTCATTTTTAATATATTTGCATTTGATGCAATTTATAGTTGGAAAAAACCACTTATTTATGCTAAAGGTGTAGAACTGTAGCTCAAAGAAAGTTTACAATAGGATTTTTCATCTCAATACCCTGCTTTATATTGTTTTGTAGAATAAAAAAACCCCAAACTCCAGGAGGTTTCAGTTTCCATAGGAATGACTTCTTAGAACTCAAAAAGAGTTCACTGAACAAATATTGCAAAATAAATTGGAGAAAATTGGATGTTTTAGGGATTTACCAGTGGGCCCGAAGCAGTGGCCTCACTGGTTCAGGCTGGTAAACAAGTGACTGGGGACAGGGAATCAGTGCCCTCTGCAATGTCATTTACTTATGTAACAACTGTTGAAAGTAAATAAGTATGTGCAGTTTGCTACCATGTGAAAACGCATATGAGAATGGTTAGAGAAAGACCATGAACTGATGTGAGGATGGTGGGATTCCTGGTGATTTTTAAAGAACTGCCCTATACAATACAGTAGTGACTGGCCACAGGTAGCTATTTAAATTATGAATAAAGTTCCTTGAACCCACTGGTGGCTGAGGTGCTCATCACCCACTTGAAGCTGGTGACTACTGTATTGGTCCCACCAGTGATAAAACATGTCCATCCTCACAGACACTTCTACTAGAAGGCACTGATTTATATATTGTTTTAATCTTCTTGTTAGATCTATTTTCTAATAAAATGTTCATTTGAAAAAGAGAGAAAGCATTAACATTGTGAATAATAACAATGATGTCAACCATTTTGAGTGTCTGTATGTGCTTGGAGCCCTTCCAAGTGCTTTTATATGCATACTCTCACTTGGATGTGGAGTCCATTATTCCTATTTTACATGTAAGGAAATTCTAAGCCTCGGTTTCCTCATATATAAAATTGGGATAATAACCTCTCTCATAAGGTTATTATAAAGATGCAATAAGGTTATGCATAAAGTGCTTAAATTGGGCACTACAATACATGTAGCTATTATATTGGTTTTCTTCATGGAATAAGGGTGTGATTTATTAATAATATATATGTATATATTCTAAATTACATTTTAGATTAAAAGTAAGAATATGTGGGGCACCTGGGTGGCTCAGTCAGTTAAGCCTCTGACTCTTGGTTTCGGCTCAGGTCATGATCGCACAGTTTGCGAGTTCAAACCAGGCACCCGGCTCTGCACTGATGGGGCACAGCTTGCTTGAGATTCTCTCTCTCTCCTTCTCTCTCTGCCCCTCCCCTGCTCGCACTCTGTCTCTCTCAAAATAAATAAACTAAAAAAAAAGTAAAAACATGCAACTAAAGAATATACGCTGATTTTTTACATTCTGGACCTTTAGTTTTGATGCCTACTCTTTTATTTCTCCTTCATGTTATGGGCAAGCTCTTATATGACTGAAAAGATAGACCCACATCAGTTACTCAATAAAATGTAAAAATTGTGTTGCTTTAAGACATTTGACTCTCTGATATCCATTAAAGATTCGCAAGAAGTAGCTGATATTTATGCATGTGAACTTTGAATTTCAATGATCTCACTATGGATATGAGGTAAGAAGATATAAATATATTCAAAAATTGCTAAATAATGAGATCATATACTATTGTGGCTACATGTAGCATCCTGTTTTGAACATGTTATCCACAGGTTACTTTAATAGAATACTCCTTATCATAACAATTATTATCTGGCAAATGTAGGTTCTATCTTTACAAAAATGTCCATCCATTACAACTCAGAAATCGGAAGCTGAATTTAAACAAAATATGACTTTGTTTAATTTGTCTATTGTTAATCACCCTTTAATAATGAAAGATTAAAGATGCTCCGTATTTAGCATCAACTGAAGTATTTCTTTTATCTCTCTCTCTCTCTCTCTCTCTCTCTTTTTTTTTTTTTTTTGCCATAAAGCTGTGATAAGGACAATTACATATTATGGCTTGGGAATAAATAGTGAAAGCTCATTTTTCTCTCGGCTTTTTAGCCTTTATGGATGTGCTTTTTGAGTTAGCAGAGTCGTTCTGTTGATTTTCTTTTTCCAACTTTATTTCTGCCCCGCAGAATGCCAGCTGTTTTTAGCTGATGAATCAGCACATCCTGTGCTGTATATTTATCATTTCCTTCTGGATGTGGCTTGATTATCAAATGTGCACGGGAATAAGAATGGCAATTCTAACGAAGGCACGAGCACTGATCATTTACAAGGTCTGTGTCTTTATGTGGTCTGAAGAAATAAAATTGAATGGGAAGACAAAATGATGTTTGACATTACCTGGATTTGCTCAAAGGGTACCTCAAAGCTGAATGACTCATTGTAGTAGGGGTTAAGTGTGTTCTTTTTAATTGTTGTCTTTTTCTTCTTCAGCCGTTTGCCATTCTGCATCAGGTGGATCTTCACATAAGGATCTGAAAAACAGAAACAGAAACTTCAGGAGTCAGAGATACATTTTTAGATTATAATGTAGCTTATTAAAAAACTCAAGTATTCCCAACAAGAAAATCATTGGATAGCATATAATTGACATTTTTAAAACATGTTAAGCATTCTGTATTGAAAGATTTTAAGTTACCTATGCGCCAGGTTTTTGCCATGATATCTCAATATTTATAGCTGGATTTAGAGGATAAGAGCTATAGTGTGCTAATAAAGCAATTCTTCTGGAAAAAAAGAAAGTCTTGACATGTAACATTTGCCAATGTCTATGGCAGAAATACTCTCAACATGGCTAAATTCAAGTTACTTAACGGTTTAACAACTAGCTTACTAAATTCCTGAAATATTAACAATTGGCTCTTGTGAGCTGGCAAAGTACTGGTTGCAGCATACTACTGCTTGAGAATAAAACTCGTGACAGAGAAAGGACAAAGGAGCCATTTCATTCATTCATTTACTCACTTACTCAATATTACTTATGCCCTACAGAGATGGCAGTGAACAGTGAACAAAACAGATCATCGCTGTTTTCATGATGGAACTTCAAACTTGTGGGGGAAATAGACTTGTAAAGAAGTGAAATACATATGAAAGAGTTGACAAGACCGTTCTGGAAGTAAAGAGCAGAACAGAGATATGACTGAGAATACCAGGGGTGGTATGGTGAGTCTAAGGCAGCACCAGAATTCTTAGATTGCTCAGGTAAGGCCTCTCTGTGGAGGTAACATTTAATTTTCTTTAAATGTTTATTTTTGAGAGACAGAGCACAAGTGGAGGTGGGGCAGAGAGAGAGAGAGACAGACAGACAGACAGACAGACAGAATCCGAAGCAGGGTCCAGGCTCTGAGCTGTCAGCACAGAGCCGGACGCGGGGCTTGAACCCACGATCATGGCCTGAGCGAAGTCAGATGCTTAACCGACCGAGCCATCCAGGCACCCCTGTGGAGGTAATATTTAAACTGAGATTTGGGGGCGCCTGGGTGGCTCGGTCAGTTAAGCGTCTGACTTTGGCTAAGGTCATGATCTCGTGGTTCCTGGGTTCGAGCCCTGCATTGGGCTCTGTGCTGACGGTTCAGAGTCTGGAGCCTGCTTCGGATTCTGTTTCTCTCTCTCTCTCTCTGCCCCTCCCCTGCTTGATCGATCTCTCTCTCTCTCTCTCAAAAATAAACATTAAAAATTTTTTAAAAAATATAAAGAGATTTGAAGGTTAGAGAGAAGAGGCCACTTCTGCGCGTGTGTGTGCTTGTGTGTGTGCGTGTGCGTGTGTGTGTGTGTGTGTGTAGTGATGGGTAGGGTGTGGGTGGAGAGGGAGGGACTGAAAGAAAGAGATATCAGTTGATTCCAGGACTGTGTCCCATCATCCCTAGGTAGAGAATAAGCCAGTACACACAGAAGTAATGAGAAAAGGAGAAGAATTCCCTTATCATTTTCCCCAAAGCCTCATTAGGTAAAGGTAAAGTAATAAGCAAATCAATGGAGGGATAAGAGGATTCCCATTTACAGTTCTCATTACTAATGGATGAAGGACATACCTTCAGATTACTAAGAACTAACACCCAGGCTTGATGGTAAAATCTCTCTACTGTTTTCTTAAATATTTGTCCAGTTCATATGTAATGCATATTCGTTATAGAACAAAAATCGGAAACCAATGATAAACAAAAAGAAGAAAAAATTTAAAATCATCCACGTTTTTACTCCCCTAAAACAATCAGTGCAAAGCCTTCTAAAACATCTCTGCCACCCCTCCCACTCCTGCCTTTCAGGATCTGTAGGGATTTGAGTGAAACTTTATAGATTATCTAGTTTAATGACCACATATTTTTAGATAACCTTTTCTGGTCTGCAGTTTTTTCAGCACAATAAAATTCTGGTTTATTATTTGACAACATTGTTTACACATACATCAAACAGGCGCAAACCGCAGCAACTTCATAGACAGAAAGGGAAAAAAAAAAGAAAAATAAAAAGAAACCTTTTATCTTTGGCCTCTTTAACCGACTCATACAAACCAGCTGTTTAAAGTACAGCTAAGTACATACACAAAAAACGTTACTGGAGTAAGATTGTTTTTATGTGTGTGCACGCGTGTGTTTTACAAGTGTTTTTCCCCCTCTCCTTTGAATTGTAATGAACATGGTCACACCACAAGTAGAGTCAGAAGTAGGAGGGAGACTGCTCCCAAGCCTGACTTGTTTATCCAAGATTAAAAACGACTGACCCCAACAATACGTACAAAAATGTAAAATGTAAATAAAGATTACAAACACATTTTCCTTTCTAAAGTATTTTTAAGAAAAAAGAAGCGCCTCGGAAATTCTGGCTGTCTCTTCCTTTCCTGCTGCAGATGCACGTTGTGGTTTGGGTTGTGTGGTGGGGAGCACGTGTCACTGCGGGAGCACCGCCAGCGAGTGGGAGGGCCTCTCTTCTTGAAGGCTACCACGTTTAGATTCTGGGACTGGGCGTGGAGGATGAATTGGTCATGGCGCCCTTTTCGTTTGTTTCTTTAAAGTTCTGTTTTCCTTTCATGGTGTCGGGTCATCCTCATCAGCCTGCTGCTTTTTGGCGTCAACATCATCTCTCTCCTCATCCTCAGCTGCCTGTTTGCCTGTAGCCGCTTCAGCCTCCTCATCTTCGTCTCTATCCTCTTCATCATCGTCTTCCTCTTCCTCCTCTTCTTTCTTTTCTCCATCTACCTTACTGATGGCCGTTTGCTCCCCATTTTCCTCATTCTCAGCCTTCCCACGGGCACGTGTGTCTCTTGCATCCCCTGCCTCCACCTCCAGGAGGTGATCTGGCAGCAGGTGATCTGGCGCCGCAGGTCCGCGCGGTGGCGCCCTTGGTCCCACGCAGCGAGTCACAAACAACGCGAGAGTTGGAGACGCCTGTGCTGATGATGCCGGAGGCTGTGGCTGCGTCGGTGGCCTTGTGAGCCAGCCAGACCGCTGGGAGCTGTGAAGACGACTTTCCTAGCGCAGCCAGTGGGGCCGGAACAGGTTGTTTTCATCTTCCTCTTCCTGCCCCCCAGTAGAACGTAACTCCTAAGGACAGAACTTTGCAGTATTCTCTCACTGAATTTACCAAACGGTGCCTGGGGGCTGTTCAATTTTTTCTGAATGAATACGTGGAGTTTACGAAGGCCATGTAATCTGGATCTTCTTACTCTTAGTGTGGTCACCTCCCATTGTCCTAAATGCCTACATTACTTGGATATGTGTGGTTTGGGGCTTTTGGTTTTGTTTTTAATGCTACATCCACTCGGGTTTGTAATGGAGATTTTCATCATAATGAAGAATATATATACACGTATATATATATATATATATTTAAAAAATATATATATATATTTTTTAAGTAGGCTTCACGCAGAACCCAATGCAGGGCTTGAACTCAGGCTCCTGCTTAACAGACTGAACTATCCAGGCACTCCATAATGAAGAATAGCTTTAAAAAACAGACCTGGAGATAAGGAACCAACTCTCTCAACTAAATAGTTGATTAAACAACCCAGTGTAAATACTTACAAATAAAGGGGGAGGCTTTTTTCAGTGATAGTCCGTCTTGCCCTTCACAGCCAATATTGATTTTTGGTTTAGAGACCTTGTGTGCTTATGAAGTCCCCTGGTTGCTCCACCCAAAGCCCCTTTACATTTACAGAGATGGTCAAGTCTCCAGTTGCTTTTTAGCACTGGCTAAATACCCACACACTAAATACCCATAAGTCAGTGTTTATGCCTCTTATGTTCGTGTGTTAAAACTTTATCAACCCAGCTAAGTTACAGCTTTTCTCAAGAGATACACAATGACTACGTATTTATTCGTTTAGCCGAGTAAATGACAAGAAAATTCCTGTGCATCCGCAGTTTGAGTAAGCAAATTAAAAACCCAACAAGATAATTTCAGATTCAGATACAAGTTCTCATGTGATGTGATTAGTGCCTTGGGGAGAACAAGGTAATTTAGAGAGGGTGCTCAGCAAAGTGTTCATTGCGGAGACCAGGTTTGAGCTAAGAACCAAATGACAGGAAGGAAGTAGTCATTTGAGGGTGCGGTGGAAGCTTGCATCAGCCATCAGGAGAAGTACACACAAAGGCCCCAAGGTACACGTCCTTCTGCATGTTTGTGGAACAAGAAGAAAGCAACCGGGAGAGAGGTAGCTGGTGAGGTCAGAGAGGTCACTGCTGGCCTGTCACTTTCCTAAGCAGAATCTGCCAATTCTGACAGTGATTCAGAGATATTCCATAATGTCATGATACTTACAAGGAAGGGCAGAGGTCTAGAAGTGGAGCAGGTTTGGGGCTGTGATAAATGGGCAGAGTTAGAGTTAGCCTTTGCCTTTGTAGATTCATCCTGATACAGGTACCAAACCAACTTACTTTGCAGACAAAATTTCCATCTTTTTTTTTTTTTAAAGTTTATTTAGTTTTGAGAGAGAGAGAGAGACAGAGGGCGAGTGGCGGAGAGGCAGAGAAAGGGAGACACAGAATCCAAAGCACACTCCAGGCTCTGAGCTATCAGCACAGAGCCTGACACGGGGCTCGAACCCACAAACTGAGATCATGACCTGAGCTGAAGTCGGACGCTTAACCAACTGAGCCACTCAGGTGCCCCAAAATTTCCATCTTAATCATAGTCAAGGCTGGCAGTAACTCAGAGGTCTTATCTCCACCCCCGCACCATCCTGTTCAGCTTTATTGAGATGTAATTGACACATAACATCGTGTAAGTTTAAGATGTGCAATGTGATGATTTCATATACTTATATATTGTGAAGTGAATACCACAATAAGGTTAGTTAATGCATCTGTCACCTCACATAATTACAATTTTTTTTTTGTAGTGAGAACATTTAAACTACTCTCTTTAGAAATTTTCAGTTATACAATACAGCATTGCCAGCTGTAGTTACCATGCTGTATACTAGATCTCCAGAACTTATTCATCTTATAAATTTGTATCCTTTGACCATCATGTCCTCATTCCCCTCATTCCCTAGGTTGGCAACCACCATCCCACTCTCTGTTTCCTATTAGTTTTGATTTTTTTAAAAATAGACTCCATATACGGAGTGAGGAGTAAGTGAGGTAATGCAGGATTTGTCTTTCTGACTTATTTCATTTAACATAATGCCCTCAAGGTCCATCCATGTTGTTGCAAATGGCAGGATTTCCTTCTTTTTTTTATGGCTGAATAATATTACATATTTATATTTATAATAATTTTATTTTAGGATATTATTTAGAATAATAATAATAAGAATTAATGGGTGGCTGGGTGGCTCAGTTGGTTGAGTGTCTGACTCTTGATTTTGGTTTAGGTCATAATCCCAAGGTCATGGGATAGAGCCCTGCATTGGGCTGGCTCTGTGCTGAACGTGGAGCCTGCTTAAGATTCTGTCTCCCCCCACTTCTCTGCATGTGTGTTCTCTCTCTCTCTCAAAAAAAAGAAAACATAATTAGAATTGGTAATATTTAGAATATTTTCTTTTTCTATAAATGTATATATTATATATATTCATCCATTAGTGGGTACTCAGGTTGTTTCCACATCTCGGCTATTGTGAACAATGTTGCAGTGAATGTTGGGTGCAGATTTCTCTTTGAGACTGTGACATCATTTCCCTTAAGTGTATGTCCAGAAATGGGATTGCTGGATCATATGGTAGTTCAATTTTTAATTTTTTAAGGAACCTCCATGCTATTTCCATAGTGGCTGTACCAGTTTGCATTCCCGCCAACAGTGCACAAAGGTTCCCTTTTCTCCACATCCTAGTGAGCACTTATCTTTTATCTTTTTGATAATAGCCATTCTCAGAGGTGTGAGAGGATCTCTCAATATGGCTTTGATTTGCGTCTCCCTGATGAGTAGTAAAGCTGAGCATCTTTTCATGTGACTGCTGGCTGTTTGTGTGTCTTCTCTGGAAAAATGTTCATTTATATTCTGTGTCCATTTCTAGTCAGATAATTATTATTTTGCTATGAAGACATATGAGTTCCTTAAATATTTTGGATATTAGCCCTTATCTAATCTATAGTTTGCAAATATTTTCTCACATTCCATAGATTGTTAGAGATTTTTTTTTAATCAACTTTTGTGCCTGGATAAGTCTTGACTGCCTAAGTCTGATACATTAGTATTCAAGGTGGACACATTTGACCATCTTCTTGGTTCAGCCATGTGAAGTCTTAGATTGCATCTCCATTTTCTCCAGTCTTCTCTACTGCCATTCACTCCTTGATTGGCTTGATTTCTTAAGTGTCCTCTGACACTAAAGTCTTGTCCTGAATTCTGGTTCCTTTGGAGATGGCCCTGATCTCTTGATGAGCTCATTAGTCACTTCTTCTGGGATCTAGACTTTGCTTCTGTCTCCATAACTATGAATGAGTCTTCTAAATGCGAGGCCACGAGTCACCTAACTATGAGTCACACCTATGCTTTAAGGATACACATATTTTTTACAGTAAGGATCATCTCTCCTGCAAAGTAGGACTGTTTATAATTAAATTTTTTCTGTTTTAGGGGCTCTTCCACAAAGCAAATCCTTGATTCAGGGTTTCTTGGTAGTTTAGAAGTTGGAACATGGTTTTATGGAAATGATAAAATAGGCTGTAAGGAGATTCACTAATGTTGCTATTGCTTTTTCTGAGTACAACTGCTGGACACCATGCATGACATCCAAATGTCCACTAGGTTTTTGTAAACATGGAAATGACATGGAAGAACATGCAAGCTACAAAACTGGGCTACACCTGCAGGACTTGGGACACTTTACTTGTTTAATTTATCTTTGAAAAACGGGTAGGGCCTCTTTACTTTTCTAACTTTGGTAGAAAGGAAAGCCTCTTTTCTAATGTCAATTTAGTCTCTAATAGTATGTGACTATCAGTTTGCAGTTCTGGAAAATGATAGACTGGGATCAGAAAGAAGGTTCTTCTTTCCCAATAATAAACTGCAGGTACAGAAAGTGCAGATTTGTCACCTCATTTTAGATAATTTGGAGGTCTGTCATTTGGTTTTGTCATCGATGTGGCATTGCTACCCTTCACTCACCGCTTGTCAGGTTTTCTTTTCATGTGAAGTAAGCCTAACTGAACTTTATCTTTTCTATCAGAGTAGCAGTTATGGCTTAGAGGCTTTTCAGGACACTGTAATGAAATCACTTGCAAACTTTTATATGTTGATAAGCCTTTTTAATATACGAAACTGGGGTTTTATTTTGTTAACGTTCACCCATTATGATAGGCAGGCCTAATAGCTCCTTCAAAAGATGTCCACATCCTGATCCTCAGAGCCTGGGAACATTTACCTTATATGGCAAAAGGAACTTTGCAAATGTGGTTGAGGCTAAGGATCTTGAGACGAGAAGATTATCCTAGATTCTCCAAGAGGGCCCAGTCTAATCACATGAGTCCTTAAAAACAGAGAACCTATCCTGGTTGTGGTCAGAAAGAGACACAAGGGTCAGAGGCATGTGATGTTGCTTGCTTTGCAGATGGAGGAGGGGGCACAAGCTATGGAATGCAGGTGGCTTCTAGACGCTGGAAAAGGCCAGGAAATGAATTCTTGCCTGGAGCCTCCAGAAAGGAATGCAACCCGACTGACACTTTGGTTTTAGCCCAGTGAGACCTGTGTCAGGCCTGTAACTTATCGAATTATAAGATAATAACCATGCGTCATTTTTAAAATGAAGTTTGTTGTGGTTTATCATGGCAGGGGTAGAAGACTAATACAACAACCAGAGTTGTAGAGAGGATTCTGTTGTTTATCTAGGGAGGTTTGAGGATGAGACTCAAATTTAAATAGGTCTAAGAAGTAATCTCTTGGGGGAAAATTCATATTTTTTCCAAGCTTCTAAAAATGATTACTCTGTTCTTCAAAGCAAAAGCCTCCAAAAAGTTTGTCTTTTTAATTTAAAAAAAAAAGGGTTAACCTAGAGCATATAATCAGAAGATTGCTTAATTAGATATGACTGTTTTACGATCCATGATAAAATTAGTGAAAATGGATGAAATGCTAGAATGATTTTTAAAGTAAGATCCATCACAAAGTTTAATATAATAATGTTCCTTTATATTTATAAAGCACTTTAAGATTATATATAGATTTAAAAATTATATCATCTCCCTTAAAAGCCTTACAACAATCACAGCGAAGAGACTGGGGGTCCTGAAGGCAGATTTTTTTCCCCCCTGAGAACTGACATTCGGGTCTTCCAACTCAGAGTCTACTGCTCTTTGTGATGTGTTGGAGAGACAATTCAGTGTCATGTTTACACGTACAAACTCTGGAGCCAGACTGATTTGAACCTTGGCTCTGCTACATAGGCTGTGTGGTCTTGGACAAGTTATTCAGCCTCCTGGTGTCATACTTCCTTCAATGTAAAGTGGTAGGAAGGATGATACCTAGTTCACAGGGTTGTGAACATTAGATCGTCCCTGTGTGGAAGTGCTTCAAATATGTGCCCAAAGCTTCTTAATTCTTAATTCTTATAGTTTTGTGGAAGGGCTGACATCTACGTCAGCATCTAGGTATCAGACTCTTCCCAGCCTTGCTAACTTGGCACTCACCATCGGACTACTTGCTGCAGAATAATGCCGAGCTGCCCCACGTGCCTGATTTTTTTTCTGGAAAGAAGCATACCCACTCTGAGCAACTGGTCTATTAGAATTTAGTCACATATGAGGTGAAAGCACAGGGAGAGTTTCTTTCATGACCACCTGTATGAGGTGGTCTTGAGATGTGAGATGGGGCAACTAATACAAATCCCACACAGTTTTCTCCTACTCCTGAAGTCAATAGATCAAATTACACAGAGCTGAAACGTTAAATTTGAGAGTTCTCAGTGGAAACTTTTTACGGAGGCTCTAGGACAGTGTGAGTCAAAACTGTGATTTATTGAGCTTTCCTTCCATACACTGAGGCCAGCGAAGGTTGATACACTTGGGCGTATGAAATATCTACTTTCCTTATGCTGCTGAAAATGAGGAAATCAGGAAGAGGAAGCCCTCAGCTTTGAGATTCATTGCTGTTGTTGGGGTTGGTATAATACCTACAGGTATTACCTGGAGGGAGGGGAAATCTGCACTTCCTTCCATAGTTTTTCTGTTAACTCCTTTCTACCATGAGAGAATTTTATAATCCGATTTCTTCTTTCTGGTTTCCACCTAGGCTTAGGACTCCTTTCTTTTTTTCAGTCTGTCCTCTCCAGAGTGAGGGATGGGAAATCCTTGTGTTAAAACTACAATGATATAATCTGCTAAGGTGTGTATTGTACCTCACCACCAAGACAGGGAAGCTTGTTCTTGTGCTGTGATTCCAGCCTCGTGGACCAAAAAGTTAGAGAATTTGGGGCTGTCTCTGATTCCTTCTTCTTTGCTCCCTATGAACAGTTAGCCACCATATCCTGCCAATTTACCCTCACATTGTCTCTCTGGTTGGTGCCCTCTTTCTAATTTGTTGTCACATCTCAAGATCAGAAATCCAATGTCTCTTGTGATCTTGCCCTGATTTTCACACTATTCATATACTTGTTAAAAGTATATTTGATCACACCATTCCCCTGTTAAAAATCTTCCGTGGCTTGCCAACTAAAAAAATCCAAACTGTCATGACCTTCACAGCCCCATCCTAACTTATTATTTCCACAAACTCTATGCCGTACTCATGGTCAATACTCACTATTCCTCACAGAGAATTTAAAATGCCATGTCTTTGAACCGGCTGTCCTTCAGCCTGAAATGCCCTTTCTTTCTCTTCCCATCTTAAGTTTGGTTTAAAAGTCACCTCTTCCCTGAAGATTTTACTGATGATTTTCTCAGTCAGAACCTTCAGACAAACCTTTCTTTGCCCTGCAGCATTTTCTTTTGTAGTTTTGCAAAATACATATTTCTTTCTTTTCCGGTATTGGAGAACTTCTGTGGTAAGCGAACAACACAAAAACAATATTCCTATGGGAAAATGTGTTTTGAATTCAGAACTGTTGGCTTCAAGATGAACTTTGGGGAGACATGTAACACAGGAGGTCCTTCCATTACTATTCCGTAGTCCACCTCAACACCCTGGCACATCGTCACCCCCTTCTCCCCTTAGGCTGCCCTAATGTCAAATTATGCCAACTCCATAGAAATATAATTGCAAAACAGCTGGCTGTAAGCAATGATCCTTTTGTGTGAGATATCAAAGAGCCACTGAAGGCTTTTTGTATTTACAATGAGAACTAGAGAGCAGCAGTTCAAAGCCAGATAATGTAAGATGCCTGCAGTTTTCATTTGGACAATTTTGTGTAATTATACTGTCTTCTTTCCTAACTACCACAGCGACCATGGGCCCTTGTGACTATGGCCTTTCCATGTTCACCAGAGACTTCTCTTGATAAGAAATAGCCTCATTTCAGCTGTTTTGTTCAATCCCTCTGAGCCAGTATCTGGCTTCTGAGGAACTTGGAGCATTATTCCTTTTATCATTTTTTTCTCTGGATAATCACCAAATTTCAACTTAGAGTCTTGGATGAGGAAAAGTAACGCTTGTATCAATTAGGGTTCTGAATTTCTAGTGACTTAAAACCCATTTAAAAATGGTGTAAATTGTAAAGGTAACTTATTGACTTATGTGATGGAAAAGTCCAGAAGTAGGGCTGGGTGGCAAAGTTTGTTAGTTGTCTCCTAAAATCCCTTTCACCCTACTTTTTAGCAATAGAATTCCTGAAGTTTTACCTGGGCACCAGTTCATCCAGCTGGAAGTATTTCTCCCACACTCTCTTGCAACTCAGTATGACCAAATACGTAACTTCTGTCTATTGGAAGTAAATAGAAGTGGTGAGTGTAAACTCCACAACATATCCTTAAAATTGTGGTTCTCAGTGGGGGGCCGTTTTATCCCTCAGACACTTGGAAATGTCTGGAGACATTTTTGATGGTCATAATTTGGAGGTGAGGTGATATGGGCATTGAGTGGGTAGAGGCTGGGGATTTCATTAAACATCCTACAGTATATAGGACAGCCCTCAACAGTAAAGAATTATCAGACCCCAGATGTCAGTAGAGCTAAAATTGATAAACCGTGCCTTCACATAAGCTTCACGTCCTCCATTCTTCCATTCTTTTTCTTGCAACTGAAACATGGATGTGATAGGAGGGCAGTGAAACAGCTTTTTCCTTGGAATCTGAAAACAGTACTCTAGGGGGACAGAGCAACAGACTAGGAAGATCCTGCACTCCTAAAGGAGCCACAGCCCCAAAACTACCTATCAGAGTTGGCCACTCACCCACATACACACGTGGGAGATAAAGAATTTCAAACAAAAATTCTTTTTGAGCCACTGTATTTTGGAATCTTTTTGTTACAGAAATTCAGCCTGTTCCCGAGCTAACAGATTCAATAATATCAGCAAGATCCTGGGTTGCCTGTATCACTACCCTGTTTTCGGTGTCGTTATCCTCAGATTCCACATGGTGGCCTCCCCAAGACATCTGGACTCTTCTCGTAAGGATGTGAATGACTTTACTAGCTACAAGTCTCTCATCATCACACCGTACCATCTGAGGGAAGAGAGAGTCTACATCAGAATTCCCAGGAAAAGTCTAACCTCACTCATCTAACAAAGATGAAATGTCTACTCTATTAGTCCCTGTGGCAAAGAGAATGTGATGAGCTATGTTGGCTTAGTCCTGGGTCATGTATCCATCCCCAAACCAATAAGGAAGGCCAGAAGTCCCTATTATAAGCACAGTGCTCAAAATATATGGTGGTTCCTCAGACAGGAATTAGTAGGCTCTTACCAAAAGAATGGGAAGTAGAAGTTGGGAGGCAACCAACCAATGAGTGTTCAACCGAGGATCTCTAGGATCCCATCTCTGTCTAAATTTGGAAGTGTGCCTACACTCCTTGGCAGAGGGCCATTTCCTCCCCACTGGAGATCAAATTCCTAGGAATGAGCCATGGGGCACTTGTAGAAGGGGTCCAACTATAGCAGAGACAGCAGAGTTAAACCATGCAGAATCAGGAGAGTTTCTTTGCCAACTGCAGCTTTTCCTTGTGTGCTTATTGAGTAAGCCTAATTTATTGGTAAGCCAATCATTTAATAGTATACAAATAATTAAATAGTAATAGGGTTCACAGAGCAATTTCCATCAGTGGCAGTTACTTGAGGGGGTTTTTATAAGTAATTTGCAAGTACTTAGAGAAGGACTACACTGAGGAGCTTATGTGCCTTCTAGTTTAAAATGCTCCCTGTAATGTTATATAAGGATGTAGCGTTAAAAATATATTCTGGGAAAATTTTCTATGTGAGCACACAATTTAAAAATGAATTTACATTAGTTAAGTGCAGTGTTTTCTACAAGAAAACAACATTAGATAAGTGACTGCCACAGAGGAAATCAGCTTCATTTTAATGAGACAGACCAGAAAATAGCATAAGCTGATTTAGTTCATTAATGGTGGCAAAGTGCTTTGAGGAGACAAAAACATAGATGCAAACTGCTATTATATTGCGAATTAAGTGGAAAACATTTTTGGGCGAGATGGAGGAAGCCACTGAATCCAGCCATTGTTTCTAACATCGCCAGATGGATGTACACGACCGCCAGCCTCTTGATTAAAAATGTAGGCGTGTATGCACCAAAAGTGGGGATTGAGGATACAGTGAAGAATGATTTCACTGATGTGGCATGTGTATGGATATGTAAAAGAGCAGAGTCGGGGTCTGAGCTCTACACTTAGTAGAGGAAGGAGTATATTCTATTTGCAAAATCAGAGTCTTTTGTCTTTGGTTTTTGAGGTGAAATTCTTTACCTATTATTCACCCTTCTTTTCCCTATACTTTCAGGGAAGGGCAAACACATGAGAGCAGGAGCAGTAGTAATTATGCTTGATTCTTTCTAGATGGCTACAGAGAGGTTAGTGGAATGACCAAGTACAAACTGTATGAACTGATGAATGAAAACAGTCAAAGGATTCAGTAAAGCAAACAAAACTGCAAACTGCAAATTTGACTTGACTTTTTTTCTTTTCTGGAGATTTGGACTTTGCCTCTTATTTTTGCCAGATAAAAGGTCACTCGTGACATCTATCTTCCTTCCTTCCTTCCTTCCTTCCTTCCTTCCTCCCTCCCTCCCTCCCTCCCTCCCTTCCTTCTCAATATTAGACATTTGTACTTGACAAGGCAGCATCACTAATATTGTTACTTGGCAACATTGCCAGGACTTTTAAGCAAACATAATATGACAAGTGGATGTTGCTCCTTTTCCACATAGAGATAGTTTCCCAGCAATTCAACATGAGTAGAAAGTGAAAACAATGTGAGAACATCTTATATATAATATGACTAAATAGAGTTAGTGGTCTGCAGTGGGGTTATCTCAGGCTCACTTAGTTCTCAGGTTGGTTTAGCCAGAATCAATTTTGCTCTCATTAACTTCCTATCTCTTGCATATACTTGCTTTAAAATGTGTCTTATGGGGCGCCTGGACGGCTCAGTCAGTTAAGCATCCGACATAGGCTCAGGTCATGCTCTCACAGCTTGTGAGTTTTAGCCCCGTGTTGGGCTCTGTGCTGAGCTCAGAGCGTGGAACTTGCTTCTGATTCTGTATTTCCCTCTCTCTCTGTCCCTACCCTGCTCATGCTCTGTCTGTCTCTCTCTCAAAAATAAACACTAAAAAAAAAAAAAATACAACCAATAATGTCTATGTGTCTTCTAAGCATTTTGCCATTTGAGCATTAGAAAGTTTATAGACTGGGGCGCCTGGGTGACTGAGTCGGTTAAGCATCTGACTTCGGCTCAGGTCATGATCTCAAGGTTCGTGGGTTCGAGCCCTGAGTTGGACTATGTGCTGACAGCTCAGAGCCTGGAGACTGCTTTGGATTCTGTGTCTCCAGTCTCTCTCTGCCCTTACCCTGCTCACTCTCCGTCTCTCAAAAATAAATAAACATTAACAAAAGAAAGAAAGAAAGTCTATGGACCAAGACTGCCTTACTATAATTGAGGAAGAGATTTGGAAATGTTTCCAGATGGAGTGGAGGAATCTCTCTCCATGTCTTCATTTTGAACTGTTTCTAGAACTTGCCAAGTGTCTGGGTATATTTCCCAGTAAGTGAGGGAATGGCCCTTCTGTGCCTTAGCTGGAAATGTCTCAGGGCTTCTTTCTCTGCTTGCAAAAGAAAATACATTAATGTTTTCAGGAGGGTTTCTTTCCTCTTGTCCTCATTCCTGCCTTTAAGTGACATTGTTGAGCCTGTGACCCTAGAGGAGGCTGAATGATACTGCTTTCATTCCCCCATTAGACAAAGAGATGATGATTTTAAGACTCATAATATTATTGATATCTCATACTTCCCACCATTGGTTTGAGATTTTATGGTATGAATAATGCATGTCCTTTCAAAAAAAAACCTTTGAGCACTCTGGTTGTCTTGTTATTAAATTTCTCTGTTTGAATGTTGATTTCCCTTTTCCTTTGAGAAAGGTATTTCATTTTGGTTTATTGATAGCCAAATATGGGTCTCTTTCATAAAGCTGTGAAGCTATTTGAAATCAGCTGGTGCTCTGCCAATCAAGAAGATAGGGAGCTTGGCAGGGGAGATCTACTTCTGCCTTGGTAATCTGGTTCTCATACAATATTGTAAAGAGAAAATAAAAATAAACTATGACTTCAATAGTATACCACGTATAGGAAAATGTCATGAGGTAATATAATTCTGCGCTGCTTTTACTGCTTTTTATGAAGCAGATTTGTGATTAAAGCCAGTCACCACATGTCAATATTTCAAATCTCAGTAAAAACTCACACTGACACCATCTAAGATATTTCCTCCCTAAATCTGGGAAACGTGAGAGTTGGGGTGTTAGAGTTGGTTAAATTCTTTATATTGAAGACTTGGTTGCAATGAAAGGCTTTAAGTCTCTGCAAGATTTCAGAGGCATATACTATATGGCTACAGAGATGGCCCAGAGGTACAAAGAATAGGGGTGGTCTTGTTTTTTCCAGTTTTCCATTTTCTTGAATCACAGGTATTCCATAGACTGACATCTTTCACCTTGATGTCTTTTGGCCTAAGATGAATGGTTATTCCATTTTTCTTGGTACTATTCCTTAGCCAAGAAATTCATTCATTCATTTGTTCTTTCATTCTCTTGTTCACTCAGTTACTCACATACTCAGTGCCTATAATGTGCCAGGTATTTCTCTGTCAGCCAGCGTCCTGTTGTATCCTGTATCATGCGTGACACTGAGCCCGGCACATGGTAGGGATCCAGTAAATATTTGCTAAATGACTGAACAAATCAGGAATGTATAAATATCTATTGAACAATCCTTAGGGAAGAGAGTGAGGGGATACAGAAAACTATAGAAGCCAGTTTGTTCTTCAAAGAGCTTACAGTTGGGTTGGGAAGAGAAGACATACATTTCTCAGTTAAGTTTAAATCAACTGATGTATTTTTGTAGTAGGAAAGATAACATAAAACAGTGTCTGTTTTCTTGCTAAATGATTGGCACGGCAATGACGGTAAGTGGACTTCGGAGCAGACAACACCCTTCACTCAGTTGGAAATGCTTAGTTTTTAATTCAAGGCTCTACCTTTGAGGAGCCCAAACAAATATCACACAGAGAGAACTGACTTTTTGTTAATAGTGAAAATCATCAGCTCCCATGCCTTATTCTCCTTCACCTCCACATATAGATGTACAGTTTCATAAAACATAAATCCAATATTTGCATAGCATTAATGCTTACATAGAGAAGGAAAGAGGTCACTAGATGGACTGTCTTTCTTTGAACTTGTTTTTTCCTGGGGCCTTTTCCAGTCTTTCTGTGGATAATGGAATTTCATGGCTAACCTAATGTGATTTTCATAAATAGGCAATCCATACATTTTAAGATGGCTTAAATGAAATGGAATTTTGTGTGATTTGCAGAATTATATAACTTGGAGGATTAGCCCTGCCTGTAACATCTGCTGAGCCCAGGTTAAGACTACAAATGCAAGTCCATATACTGTATGTCTAAATTGTTGAGAGTTCTAATGAAAATACAAACTTAAAAGTGTGTGTTTTCTATTCCGATATTTTAACAAATAGACATTCATAAATGACCAGGAAACCCAGATTTAAACTGAGAATTCTCAGACTCTTTGGGATTCTGCAACAGAAGCTGACAGCATGGGAGAGTCCACCCCTGGGCCTGCCCTGTGCCCCTCTCTTCTGCAGCAACACGTGCACCGTCCGGTTCACCCCCACACATGAGGATGCGCCAGCTGGCATGTCCAGGCTTTATTCACCAGTCCCCAAACCTCCCCCTTAGCCGCCCTTCAGCTATGGGGTATGCACCGGCCTTTAGGTGGTCAGACTTGGGGAAAAAACATCTTCAGACATGAATCAACTTGGGGTCATTTTGATGGGGAGCCTTGGTTCTCTGGTGCTGAGAGCCTGGTCCAGAATGCAGAGTTAGGTGCAGCCTCCAGATGACTATGTTCTATTGCTCTTGTGGACTCTTCATCCCTTGGAAGTGTAGCTAGGGGAGGACCAGACTGGGGCCCTCAACCCTCTGGGTTCTAGAGCAGGGTCCCTTCTTGCCCACATCAAAGGGCTGTATTGCACATTCTTTTTTTTTTTTTAATAGAAATGTAGTTGGTACACAATGTTATGTTAGTTTCAGGCATACAATACAATGATTTGACCGTTCTATATGTTTGGTAATGTTCACCACAGTAAGTGTAGTTATAAATTGTACCGTACAAGGTTACTGCAGTATTATTGACTACATTCCCTGTGCTGCACTTTTCATCCCCATGACTTACTTATTTTATAACTGGAAGCTCGTACCTCATTTTTGTTTAAGTAATCTCTGCACCCAGGATGGCACTTGAATTCATGATCCTGAGATGAAGAGTCACATGGTCTACTAACTGAGCCAGCCAAGGGTCCCAAAGCTTGTGCCTCTTAATCCCTTCACCTATTTCACCCTTCCTCCAACCCCCTCACCTCTGGCAGCCATCAGTCTGTTCTCTGTATTTATGATTTTGTTTCCGTTTTTTGTTCTTTGTTTATTTGTTCTGTAATGCATATTCTTTCCAGTTTTTAAATAGCTCTTAGCAGGCACTGTACCATTTACTCTCTTCCGTTTATGTCATTTATTCTTCATGACCACCCTGAGAGTCAGGTCTATTTTACAGCTGAGGAACCTGAGAGTAATTTGTTCATGATCACACAATTAATATTAGTTGTCCTAGAAGTCCTGTGACTTCGAACAACCATCTTAATTCAACATTCACAAACTTTACCGATGTTACACTATACACTGTGCAAGGAGGGCTGATTATATTGTTTTCAATCCAGGAATTATATGTAAATTAAGTGTTCCTGTTTCTTGACTATTGGCCCCTGAATGATGTCTCATACCTACTTCTCCAGTTTCATCTCTCAGGATACCCCCCCCCCCGCCATGCTGCCTCTGCTCCAGCCACCCTGTCCTTTCAGCACGTTGAATATGCTGAGTGCCCTCCCCCAGTTGGGGCTTCATGCTTAGGAGGCCTCCTCATGCCCCTGCTCCACACCTCTTTTAAGTTTTATTTTATTAAAAAATGTTTATTTATGTTGAGAGAGAAAGAGAGGGGGCACAGAGAGAGAGAGAGAGAGAGGGAAGAGAGAATCCCAAGCAGGCTCCTTGCTGTCAGCACAGACCCCCTGATACAGGACTTGTACTCACAAACCGTGAGATCATGACCTGAGCCGTAACCAAGAGTCAGGTGCTTAACCAACTGAGCCACCCAGGTGCCCCACTCCACACCTCTTTCATGAAGCTCAGCTCTAATAGCACCTCCTCATGGAAACACTTTGACTCTCCATTTTAAAGCAGCTTCACCTTTTATAATCTTCATGAAGCATGACTAGAATCCACTAAAAGAATGGTAAACGGGACTCAGCGAAAACAGCTCATTTACCCCAGACCCTTTCCCTGAGTTTCTCATCAGAAGCAGTCTAAGAGGCACTGCTCTAGACTAAATAGACCTGGACAAAAATTACCAGCTGTTATAATTGTAGTCAGTTAATAAACTGGTTTGCATTGGATTGCCAGCAGTTAAGGACCTGAGTTTTCTTAGAGCAGAGGGAGTAAAGCCTTGGAAACTTTTTGGAGAAAAGCTAGCCCACATCATTCTTCAGAAGATTGTGCCCTATTTGTAAAGCAAGTTTATCTAGCAAAAGGCTATGAAATATGTTTTTTTCCTTGAATAACCGCCTGTGGTATGGATGAGGTTAGAACATTCTGTTCTCATTCTTCCCAGTTTAGCTTCAGGGTGAAAGGGTTGCTAGTGCTAAATTCTAAGTACTGTCATCTCTAGGAGTGAAGATTAGACACACAGGAATATTCTAAAGCAAGCTCATGATTTGCCTTAAAAAAAATCCATCTAAGAGAATTCATAGTGAATTAATTTAGTGGAATTGTTGTACGGAGCCAGAGGTCTGATTTTAAGTCTTGTTGGAAATATTCTGGATGATTAAGATTCCAAGTCTAGTTTCAGAAGGGTTAATTTTTACCAAGCAGTGCTTGATGTGAATATACTTCAAACAACTCACAACTTATTACTTTATCTGAAGGCCATCTTAAAGGGACAGTTAAATATCTTATTGACTAAATGAATAAGAGGGCAGACGTTATATTCTAAGAAGAGCTACCATTTATGGACTCTGAATTAAATGGGGGGGAAAAAGCCCTCTGTGTTTTCAGTGTCTCTTTCAAGAAACTGTATATATGAGTTAAAGGCCATATGCCAGTAAGTGACATTAATGCTTTTCAGGTAGATCCTTTTCTGTAAACCTCTGTTAGATGGAGAGAAGTCAACATTTGGAAAATCAATTTGGATATATTATACTAGATTCTTTGGAACTGAGAAATTGTGCTAGAAATTAATTAAAATATCAGTGCATTTCCCTCCCAAAAATGTTGAAAAAGAAATACATATCATCCAGCATAATATAACATATCATCCATTATAAATATAACATATTTAGTCAAATGACACAACATTTTCTTACAATGGAATTTCAGTGTGTCAGTCAGACCAGTGTAAAGAGTTTACTGAGGTAATTCATATGAATTTGATATTTGCCCTCAGTTCAGAGCAATGTGATTTCAGGCATAAGGACAGCTCTGTGCTACTGAAATTGAGAATAGAGCCCAAATGAGTTAACTGACCTTGACTCAAGATGCTCTATGGAAAACAAAGTCACTGTATATGGTTTTAAAGAAAGAGATTCCTACATAATTTTGCTGGAAGGCCATTGTGAACATGAACAGATGAACACTGAGTTGGAAAGCATAGCTCAAGTGAAAGTTCTTGGAGGGCAGATTATATGATGCATCAGGTTTGTTAAACTTTTATTATACGTCCAGCACTGTGGTGGATAATATGAGAACATGGTGGAAAATATGGACACCTTTCTATTACCTTGGAGGAAGTTATAATGAGTGAGAGATGAGAGTAGAAAAAGGAGTTCACTTGAAAACCTAACAACAAGCATGAAAATGACATAAAATGTAATTCTGTCGGGTTGGGAGGAGGAAATTCGGTCTGACTGTCCTATTTGGGGTAATGCTTGGCTTTTATTGTTTTGCTGATTCTTTGATCATAATAAGGGTTTAGTATTTATCAATTGGAAGTTTTACAGGTACATATTAAAGTAGTACAAACAATTTCTCTACAAAATAAACAAACAAAAGACAACCGCTGAAACAGCAATGGACAGCATACTGATTAATGAAAAACACTGAAACTTAAAAACTTAAAAATCCAGATTTGCATACAGTCACCAACACAAGTTTCACAGAAAAATGGGAGACCAAATGGAGCTCAGAGTGTAGACTTTGTGGCATAATTCTGAGGACATCAAAATAGCTATCAAAGAGTCACAGTTTATTTAGGAACTATTAATGGCCAATCAGTTGGTTTGTAGAAATCAATCTGCACCAACCACCTGTCAACCAAACTCCAGCACCCCTAGAAAATCCTCAAAAAGCAGAGGCTGAGCAAGAAAAAGAAACCGTGCAGATGGAAACCCTGTTATCACTGCCAAGAAGTCAATACAACCTTGGCCATGCACTTCCAATTGTGGGAGAGGAAAGTTGTCTATATGCTTATACCTGCTGTTGTCTGTATGCCATTTTTACCCTGGGAGTGCTTAAAGACAACTGCTGGTTCACAAAATCCTTTGCAAAGGCTAATTATGAGCAAATCTATAACACACACACACACACACACACACACACACTCACTCACTCACTAGATCTATGGCATTTGTAAAGGCACTTTTAGGAAAGAGCATCATTCATTTATAAGGCGTTCTCAATGGTTATTTGTTTTCTGGCACTGCAGAAATTCCTCTAAATAGGTCATCATAATACTGATAATCATCTCCACAGTAATGTGCTTTCAAGGCAACTGGCTGAGGATTACAGTTCTGATTGGGGGAAATCACATTAAAGACATGGTAGTAACACAAGAAGATGCAATCTAGTGCCACTAAAATTCCCTTATAAGTACAATATTTATCAAATATCCTTGTCACAATCTAAATTAAGTATCATTCGGGAGACTTTTGTAGGTAATGCTTAGTCTTTTACTGTATATAATAAAAGACCCAAGTTTTTGGTTAGTTATTTTATGCCTTAGGTTAGGCAAATAGATCAAGGATTTTGGCATTTCTAATGCTAACCTGGAAGCTCATAACTTGGTAGAAATCTGGGGATAGGCATTGATTCTCACATTCGTCTCTACCTGCCGCTATCTGAAGAGGTGTTTGACATATTCAAGAGAGAGCAGATTCTCATGGGACTGCAGAAGCAATCGTGAGCATAAAGTATTATGAAATTGAAGAACTCTTTGAAAAATTTCTTTCTTTAGATAATGAGGGAATCCACTTTTCAGTGTCCAGGGATAAGACTAAATGACTTCTTAGAAGTAGTCCTTGGAATGTTTTTCAGCGAAGAGAACCTGACACACAATCCAACCAAACCACTTCAGCTTTCTGCTTTTTTATGTGTGTGTTAAAGTACTTGATTAATTCCGAAGGCCCTTATTTGCAGAGCATAGGTAGGATTTTTAATTAGAGTTAAAAGGACTAGTTGAGGCCGTTAGCTAAAGGTGATAGAGTTAAAGCAGATTCATAGGATCTTCTCTGTCTTACAACTAAAGAAGTGAATGCCAACAAGAAACACTAGCTTCCTCATCTCCAACCAAATAAGGCAAGGAGTGCAACTTAATATTATGGACACCCAAACAAAACATGAGCATGTACACATGCATACAAAATGTTGGCCAAGGAAAGAAAAGAGTCTGGAGTGACAGAGTCCAGCTCCTGACCTTGACTTCCCTCCCTGCCCCTCTGAAGCCTTACTGCTGAATTGATGAATCTTAAGACTTCATTATTGCCCTCAAATCTAGACTGAATTACACTGAATGACTACCCTTATTTGCCCATTCCCCTGTCTTTTGACTGAGGAGTAGTTGGAATGGCTATCGGGCAGAAGGTGCTTCTTTTGAATGCTACATTGTACCAGTAAAGATACCACAATGAATACCTTTCATGAGAAAGGGTTTATCTGTATATTTTCTGGTTTCATTTGTTCACACAGTTACATTTCTAATGTCTTGATTAGAATAGTACCTAGTAAAGAATCAGTACTCAGTAAAAATTGGTTGAATGATTGGACCCCCCCCCCAAAAAAAAAACTTTCAGAGTAGATATGAGTCCCGATTAAAGGGAGGAGTTAAAACTTAGTTCAAAACACCTATCAAATCCCAGAAGAGAGAGAAGTACCCAGGAGTTCTACATCAGACACATGTCATATAGCTTCCACAGAGCTTTCCCTTCCCTTTTCTACCCCCTCCAGTAGATTGTATTCTGTACTATGTTCTCAAACCATAGCTCAGGGGGAAAACATATTACAGTCAATGTAAATGGAGTCAAGGAGAATTCATCTATGCTAGATCAGAACAAAGAGAAGGTCTGGATAGAGCTTTTCAGGTATGAACAAGATGGGGGGGGGCAGTGGCAAATATCCAAATACACTAAGGCAACACTTCCTAATAAAAACAAACAAAACCAGTCAACCCTTAAAAGAAAGGAACATAGCATGCAGAAGAATGATAAAACCCTCTCTCTTAAAGAAAACATAACCCAAAGAACAAAACAAAATTCCTCAGAAGTGCTTCGTGCTATGAATCAAGATAATGAGAACATGAACTCAGAAAAATATGAGCTCAAAGATGATAGAACAACAATAAGCTTCCAGCATTAAGGAAGTTGAAGACAAAACAATATTATAGAACAAATAAGTACGGTGAAGTAGCAAGGAACAAAATAAACATGGCTGCAAATAAAATTACTGAGCTAGAAGAAAGGCTTGTAAACAGAAGGGCAGCAGAGGAATTAGAAAATGATAGATTTGAGTTCCAAAGCACATGACATCAGTAAAATGGATGTCCCTGAAGAAGAGAATCCAATACACAAAACAGGAAAAGAATTCACAAATATCATACGAGGAAATTTCACTAAAGACAAAGAATAACCACATTTATAGATTGAAAGAGTATACCATGTTCTAGGAAATATTAATTACAGAGTGCTTAACACTACACACATATTCCTGATGGAATAATTGAAATTCAAGAACACAGATATTCTTCAGGCTTTGAAGCAGAAGAAAAAGTCACAGACAAGGGAGTAAAAATTAGCTTGGTCTCAAATATGTCCACAATAACAGCCCAGGAGCAATGGCAAGAGTGTCAAGCGTGGCAAGACAGACATTCTATCAGCAAAGAACTATAGTCAAGGATACCATATAAATGGGTCTTGTGAATTTCTGTGCTCAATGATTAGGGTGTAGCCAACCTTAGAATACCCATCTTTAGCACTTTTCAAAGTGTATCTTTTTAACTCTAATCCTGTCAGGTGTTCCATGAAAAGGGAAACTATGGTCAATTCACTTAGAAACACAGAATCACTAAAAGTCTCACCTTAGACGTTTATAAATACATATCAGCATATAAATGACTCTAAGACATTTTGTATTAGAGAAACCTGATTTTCTTTTAAAAAAAACATGCTTTATCCCAGCATTTCCACTGAAATGTATGTTACTGATGGGCTGCCTGGCTGGCTCAGTCAGCAGAGCGTGAGACTTTTGATCTTGGGGTCATGAGTTCAAGCCCCATATTGGGCGTAGAACTTACTTAAAAAAATAAATAAAAGTAAATAAAAGTTAAAAAGGCTTGCTGAAAGAGTATTCAACAGATTCCATTGTGAGAAAATTTGATCTATGATATTGGTAAGGGAAAAGATTTAATAATTCAAATAAGTAATCAAAAGCAAATTGTATTTATTTGCCTACTTTCTGCCTCAAGGACAACAATAAAATTTATTCATTCATTCATTTAAAAGTACTGAAATCTTAAAACCTAGTTTTGGGAAGGAAAAAGTACTTCTAGCAGAGTGGTGCTTATAGGGCCACTTTGAAAATACTAATAATAAATTCCCTCCTAAAGCAGCCATTTTAAATCCTTAAGCACAACTCAATTTCACATCTGCTTTGTTGAAAGGAATGCATCTTTGAAGGCTGCATTCCCACCATGGAATTCTGGATGGGCAGGACTTCAACTCAGTGCAAAAAAGGGAAATTTGAGGAGGTGTTGAGAAACTAAACACTGTTTTTCTTCCTTAGGGAGCCAGGAACAATGTAACTAAGAAGGCAAAGGAGTAAATATCTTCTATTCTAGAAGAAAAACAAAGCCTCCACTGCTTTGCAATACCTTTCCATACTACTTCTCAGTATTTCTCAATTTACATAAGCACCTTCTGACAGTGTGCAGTACCTCCTAATTAGGTTACATGCCATGGCTTCAGGATGGTGGAAGACTTTGCTGTGTACTCACATCCTCTCTTATGCTACTTTGAACTGGAAAAAGTATTTTAATTCAAGACCGACTGACTTGTCTTTCTTCCCCTCCCATCCTGTCAGAGGACAGAAATGTGCCAGCAATGTGGAATCAAAAGTGGGAGGGAGCTTTCAACTTTCAAATAGTGTTATATTTGTCTGGCCTTGTAAGATACTGCCAGGGAGTTGACTGAGGTAGGAGTGGGTTGAGGAGTAGGTCAAGGGAATTCAAGGAGTAAAGAAAGAAGGGACCCATAAACTGGAATGTTCCTAAGAAGTAATACCGGGATATGCTGCCCTCTGCAGGAATTTTAGGGGAAAACACACCAATTAAAATTGGGCAAACATTTAAAAGTTAACATCAATGTTGACAAGAATGTCAGCAATAGGAACACTCATATTCTCCCAGGGTATTTATTAGGGAATGTCCAGAAAAGCGGAAGATGTGTATTCCCTACATCCCAGCACCCCCACGGCTGTGTAAATATCCTGGGGATACTCTCCCACATTTGCATAAGGAGATATGTATAGGAATGCTTCTTGTTGCATTGTTATGACAGCAGGAAATTGGAAACCACCTAAATATCCATCAACAAAAAGCTGTAAACATCAGTTGGGGTATATTCCTACCATGGAATGCCATACAGCAATTACAAAGTAACAAGTTTACATTAATCAAAATGGATACATCTCAAGAATGTAATATGTAGAGACAAGTTGCATAAGGATACATAATATTTACATAAAGTTTGCGAATACATAAAATACAAAGAGTATAATACTATTTACATAACTTAAAATGAAACCAAAACTTTGTGTATGTACTAAAAACAAACATAGGAATGATAAACATAAAACAAGAAAATAGGCTTGGGAATCATGACATGATAGGGAAGGGCACACAAGGTATTATGATTATATGTTATGCTTGAATTCTTTTGTGTATTATGTATATGATACTTATTATTCATTATGAATATTTATTATGTTACACTTAAAAGGCCTGAGGTGTTTTATTAAAAAAAACCCAAGGAGCTCTGATTCAAATTCAGCTAAAATTTATAAAGTTCCTGCCATGTGTCTAGTGCTGCGCCCTTCGCATCTGGCAGTATGAAAACTAATACTGAAGGAGTCTGCGCTCCTAAATGCAACTGAATCCCATTATCCTGAAACTTCTGCATTGTACTTTCAGATCCAGCCAGTATGACCCTACCTGACCTCCCATCAGTCTGACTGATGTACTTGTGGGAGAGGGTATGGGAGGAAGAAGAAGGAAGGCAAGGTACATTAGTAAGACTTATTATTAAGAAAAGGTATCAAGCTGATTTGGAATTTTCTTTTCCAAATGAATTCAGCTTCTTTCTATGGGTCACATTTTCTCTCAACGTACCAATTTCTTTATCTTTCTTTTTAAATGTTTATTTTTCAGAGAGAGAAAGTGTGAGCAGGGGGGGTGGTGCAGAGAGAAGGGGACAGAGGATCTGAAGCGGGGTCCATGCTGACAGGACAGAGCCCGACGCGGGGTTCGAGCCTGACTTGAGCTGACGTTGGATGCTTAACTGAATGAGCCCCCCAAGCGCCCATCATCTTGCCAATTTCTTAATAGAAACTGTGTGATGAGAGATATGGGTGCAAATAAAGAAATTCTGTTATAGCATCATTTATGCATGCTGCATGAGGAAAAAGGCAAAACACCCCGGGCTAGTTTTATGTGACCTATCATGGATCTAAGACTTGGAGGCCACTTGTTGGGTTCTTAAGCTGAGGCTAGACATTTACTTTTGAGGCACGCAGAGGGGACTTCTAGCATCCAATGAGGTGATATCCCTATCAGTAGTTGTCAACTCTGGTTTCACATTACAATCACTGGAGAGTTTTACAAACGTTTGCCTTGCCCCCAGAGATTCTGAATTAGTTGATGTGGGGTGGGGCTGCCCAGGTGTTCATATTGTATAAATATCACTTCCCAGGTGATTCTAATGTACGTGCAGCATTGAGAACCACCGTGCTGCAATTCTTGTCTTTGTGCCCCTCATATACCGTTGACTAACTTTCAGGGCCCTTGGTTTAAGACAGCTGGGATGGTTATGTCTGGCCCATCATGTCCTGTTTGTGACACAATGGAGGCAACCTTGGGCAGTTGTTGTTTGTTTCTACCAATTCTCTCTACTCAGACCTGCAGATGTCTCTATGTGCCACTTTTTGCCTAGACACCATGTTCATCATGCCTTCGCTTTCTTTCATTCTTTTGTGCAAGGCCAAGTGTTTGGAAACAAGTAGGGCTGTGCTATGCAGCAGAGGTAGGGGAGTGGGGGTGCGAAGATGGGGGTGGAGATCTCAACCACAAGGCCACAGAGATCTCAATTTCCTGTACTGTCCAACAGGTCTGGGCTCTTCAAAGTCTCAGTCAGCCTCTAGACTTACATGCTGGTTAGAAGAATAGAAATCAAGTAGTCCTAGGCCTCGCCTCCTCCATCTCACTGGAGACAGTGGTAGTAACGTAAAAAAAAAAATACATGAATTTGAGAGCTAAGTATTTAACCTTCCAATCCAGCAAAGACATCTTTAACAATACCTTGTCAGATGGTCTCCAGGAGCTGCTCTAAAGATCTTTGCTAATTCCTATTCAAAAATACTTCTATAAAATGCCTATACATTTGGCTCCAATGTTAATATTGGGAATACAAGGAAGTGATGATCACCATTCCAGCCCTTAGATGATCCACAGGAGGTTAGAGGGGCAGACATGTGACCAAAACATTATAGTAGAATGTGAGACATACAAGACAATCTGGAGGGGCACCTGGGTGGCTCAGTTGGTTAAGGTCTTGATTTCAGCTCAGGTAATGGTCTCACAATTCATGGGATCGAGCCCCGCATTGTACTCTGCACTGAAAGCACGGAGCCTGTTTGGAATTCTCTCTTTCTGTCTCTCTCTCTTTCTTCCCCTCTCCTGCTTGTGTTCTCTCTCTTTCTCTCTCTCTCTCTCTCTCTCCCTCTCAAAATGAATAAATAAATAAGCTTTAAACAAAGAAGATAATCTGTGCATCCTATATACAAGTTATAAAATTAGGAAAGAGTGGGGTGCCTGGGTGGCTCAGTCAGTTGCACTTCCGACTTTGGCTCAGGTCATGATCTCACGGTTTGTGGGTTTGAGCCCCCCATCAGGCTCTTTGCTGTCAGCATGGAGCTTGCTTTGGATCTTCTGCCCTCCTCTCTCTGCCCCTTTCCCACTCGTGCTCTCTCTTTTGCTCAAAAATAAACATTTTTAAAATTTTTTGAGAAGAGTAAGTTTTGTGTAGATCAGCTTTGTAGAGAAGGGCTTTTTCACAGAGGGAGGGCTGACAGAGTAACGTTTTTGAGGCTTGTCAACGTGCATTTTGAGCGGCCTCAGCATTACCTGGGGACTTGTTAGAAGTGCGGAACCTCAGGCCCCTCCTAGCCCTGTGGAAGCAGAATCTCCATCTTGACAAGACCCTGAGGAGAGTCATATGGACATGAAGTCTTGAGAAGCATCATTTTAGAGGAAGAATTAGGAGTTCTCCAGGTCAGATGCTGAGGGATGACGCTCACAAAAGAGCCCATGGGTGGTGCATAGGGTAAATGAGGAACGGTTGAGTGATGGCATTTGGAGAGGCAGGCCTGGGCCTTGTCGTGAAGGGGCTTGTAGAACATTCTAAGGAATTTGGCTTTCATCATGAAGGCAGTGAGAAGCTAATTAAAGCCAATTAAAGGTTTACACAGGAGATTTTTGCTTTAGGAGGATACCATCAGCAGTAGCATGTAGGATGGAAGAAAGAAGGCCAAGGCAGGAGCCTAGGGGACCCAGCTTCAGGAGGCTGTTGCCATCACTGGAGAAGTGGAAGGACATAAACCCAGGCTGGCTGCGGGAAAGGAGGCAGAGGTGGAGACAGGGGATTTTTCGGGAGATCCGAGCAACAGGACTTATTACAACATGATGATTCTCATTTCCTTAAAAATCCTTTTAGAAATACTTTGTAGGTCATTGGAAGAAAACAACAACACACACACACACACACAAAACCCCAATGCTCAAATACTTAATCCTAGGTAAAAGTAAAATTTAAGAAAACATGATTAGGTGTAAAACACAGGTAGCCATGACAAATTGTAGAAGAAGGAAAGACTAAATGGAAATGTTTGTCATTCTGTCATTCTGGGGCTGTCTCAAATTATACTGAGACTTTAGATGATCTATGCTTTACAATTTAGATTAAGTTAAAGCATATTACTGTTGTATAATAGTGTAGGAAACTTGAAGAACAGAAAGAATATACACACACATATGTATGTACATACTAGGATTTTTGTTGTATTTTTGTCATTCATGACTATAGGGGGTTTGTTAATGATAAACAGAGGAAGTATTCTTTTCGTATCTCACTGAAGGTATAATTCTCTTCCAGAGTATAGCGTGCATTTTATACCCTGTTTCTTCATCAATAGTACATGTATAATAGAATTTATTAGTCCCAAACTTGAAACTTTTTTAATGTTTATTTTTGAGAGAGATAGAGGCAGAGAGGGAGACACAGAATCTGAAGGAGGCTCCAGCCTCTGAGCTACCCAGGGGCCCCTATTAGTCCCAAACTTTAAAAGCAGAAATAGATTTCCAGTAGTTTGCCATTTGAAATATTACCATGGCTGATAATTTTTTACTCATTCCCTTAGCAAAAATTGTATCCAGTCTTTTTCATTCCACTTTTAGATTTTAATCAGTAACATAACTTATGTATGAGGAGGCTTAGTATATTAACTGCATTTTGAAAAGATATTTGACAAAACCTGAAATTGAATTACCAGTGCTGTCATTTTTTAGGTCGTATTTTTTATATTTTTGAAAATACAGTGATCATCTGTTATAATAGCATGAATATTTAACCCAAACTCTATTTAGAAGAGGACATACACACACACACACACACACACACACATCAAAATGATAATGAAGGGGTGCTCAGGTCATTATCTCACGGTTCATGGGTTCAAGCCCCACGTTGGGCTCTGTGCTGACAGCTTGGAACCTGGAGCCTGCTTCAGATTCTGTGTCTCCCTCACTCCCTGCTCCTTACTCGCTCATACTGTTTCTCTTTCTCTCTCTCTCTCTCAAAAATAAACATTAAAATTTTTTTTAAAAAAAGGTAATGATGATGAAGTTACATGTGTCTGAGAAACATTTGAACATGAAGTGAAAACAGCACAGGAGCTGAACTTTCTGTTACAGCCGTTCAGCCTTGCTGTCATTCACTCACTGAGTGGTGGTGGGGGGCACGGTTCAGGCAAATATCTACCGTACCTTCTCTTTCATGAGACCAAAATGGTCATGTGACTGTCACACAGTTCCTTATTCAGTTTCCTGAACTTGTCTCTGCCTTGTTTCTCTCTGCGTTCCTGACAGCAATGGCTCACATTTGGCCTTCATGGCTCCCTCTTTCTTGTTAGTTTGCATTCCTTATAGAGTTTCCCTGTGATGGAAACCCTCTAATCACTATTTACACTCCAGAAGGCTAAACCAAAAACGCCACTTCACGTGGATGGGCCATGCCACTCCCCAGCTTAGCTGCATTACTAATGCAAACTGTTTGGGGACATCAAAAGCTCAGAGAGCGCTGAACTTGCACACATGGCTGGAATCCTAGTTACAAATAGGTAATTTGATCTGGAGACTTAAGCTTGCAGAGCTAGTTTTGTGGCAGCATAGCTCTGCAGTTTCTGCAAGGAAATCCCAGATTGTACAAGTTGTCTCTCCCATTGACTGTAAATTGCAACAACTTCTTAGGAAAACAGTTTGGCAACATTTTATCACTCCCTTCCACTCAGGGGATTCTACTTGGAGGCATTTTTGCTATAGGTTCCCTTACCTAAGTATTCAAAGAGATTCAAAATAGTATTGTTTAGGGGGTCCCTGGGTGGCTCAGTTGGTTAAGTGTCTGACTTCAGCTCAGGTCATGATCTCATGGTTTGTGAGTTCGAGCCCTGTGTCAGGCTCTGTGCTGACAGCTAAGCTCGGAGCCTGGAGTCTGTCTTCGGATTCTGTGTCTCCCTCTCTTTCTGTCCCTCTCCTGCTCGCACTGTCTCTCTCTCTCTTTCTCAAAAATAAATAAAACATTTAAAAAATAAAACAATAGTGTTGTTTATGAAGGCAAAAACCCTACATACGATCTATATGTCTACTACTGGGGAATGATTAAAAAATTATGGTCCAGTCTCACAATTGAATGGTAGGCAACTATTTGTGTGCTCTTATGCAAAGATTCCTAAAGCAAAGGGATTGTTTGGTGGGGCATTAGTGTTTCCTATTTTCCAGCACCCTCCTTTCTTTGATATAGACAATTGATATTCTAATATTAAGTGTATTACAGTAAAGCTTCAAGAACCTTTTCCTAACAGATTGCCTCTGTCAACTGCCTCCTATATCAACATTATAGTTATCATTATGGTATAGTTACAGAAGAAAGTTAAGCAGTATGGTATTTATACATGGTATAGAACGATGCATATGTATGCATGAAATATTTCTGGAATGGTGTACTTGACACAGTGGTTATCTCTGGATGGAAGGGCTGGTCATGGGAGTGGGGAAAGAGACTGTATGTACACCTCTGGTCTTTGTTGTGAACAGATATTGCTTTTATAATTTCAAAAATGAATTTCAAACAATTCTACATAAATAAGTAAATGAAATGGAGATTAAAGGCCATTGAAAAGAGGCAGTTATCTGAGTCTTTTGGGTGCAGGAACCCTAACAAGGCCTGCAAAAAAAACCCCAGAGGCCCTCGTGTCTTCTATGGTGGCCCATGAGACCAGAGACTTGTCTGTTTTGCCTCATTTCTCCCCACGGAAGAAATGGTTCTCTGGAGTCCTACTACTACTTGATCCTTCGGGTTATGGTTCAAGTCTGGCTGGTGTAGCAAACGTCACCTCCTCTGAGAAGCCTTCCATGGTTCTTGTGGACTTCCCAGGTCTCTGCCTTCTTTCCGCTCCTGTTACAAGAAATTCTTTGCTTTAGAGTTGGTGCCTATTTGCCCTTTATTCATATGGATAGTATGCCTTTTACTTCCAGGCTGTTGATGGCAGGAAGAGGTCTTCCGTTCAATTACAGTTGCTCCCATCATAATGTTCGCTTTGTTATCATAATGGGATATGTAACATCATAATGTTCCCTTTGTTACCCTGCAGTTCTGCTGATAAGGAATCACGGTTGTCCATCTCTACCAAGATTGCAAGTATAGGGCTTCTTTGTGTAATAAAGGGGAGAGGATCACACAGAGTGTGCCAAATTGCATATAATGGGATCTTTCTGGAGAGTAGCTGGATAGCTGCAATTCTTCCGGGAGATTCCTACCTCAGGACAAAGTGCCAACTTCTTAGCATGAAGTATGAGGTTTAATATGCGACCTCACCCTGCAAGCAAACACACACACACACACACATACACACACACACTCAGCATCCTCATCCGTGGCCTCTTCCTGGTACACCACCATCCTCTAGCCTCACCAAGTCACTTGTCCTCCTGGAATGCACAATGCAATTTTATACCGCAGTAATACTTTGTACCAACTGTGGCGCGGTGGTATGCACAATGCAATTAACCCACATTCATTTCTCCTTCCTTTGCATTTTGATTTAATGATGCTTGACTCTAAATAGCTTCTGCCATAGAGGAGAAAAAGAGACTCTGGCCAGACACTGGAGGAGGGGCAAACCCCAGTGGGGTCTTAGTCCTGTAGATTTGCAGGGCTCCACATTATTGCCCACTGAATTTTCACTGGGGAGTGCTCCGCGTGTACAAGGCCAGCCTAAACTGTAAACAAAAATGCATATTTGCCTTCCTTACATATATGGAAAAGAATTGTTAGGCTTATAGAGAAAAATAGATACTGTAGTTCAATGTTTAATTTTTGGTTTTGCTGGTAGAAAATGAAGTTTGTTTTTACCCCTCCTATTTTGAGTTGTACCTTAGTATTTAGGCATGAATTTATCCGAACTTTTGTTCTTATGGGCTTATTGGGTTTTATTCTATGGTGTTCAAACTTCTCTTATACTAACTCTTATTTTCGAATTGGCCTTTGTGTACAAGGAAAGGATTAAAAAGCTGCAGAGGTAAACTACTCCAGAGTAATTTATACAACACACAAGCAAGAAAAAATATCAATCCTATTCACAGATAGCATGTGCCTAAGGTATTTGAAGTTCTCTACTCAGCAAACGTCAGGAAACGGTACAAACAACTGTTTGACTGGCATGTTGTGATCTGGCACTTATTGTCCACCACCCTGGCTTCAGATATACTAAAATGTGACACATCATCAGATATTTAAAGGCGCAAAGTTGTTTACAGCTCACTTAAAATTTAGACTGGAGATACCTATTTGGGATGAAAGTGGTTGAGCAGACAGAACTTGTGGTTCACTGACTACCTGAATTAAAATTGAGCCCCTCTGAATATCTTTACTTACCACTCTGCTGCAACAAGAGCTTGACAGTCACCTCAAAGGAATAACTGGGTTAGTGGAAAACTGATAAACTACACATGAAGCATTGTCCTTCAGACTCAACACAACTCAAACCAAGATTGTGGTGGCTTCTTTCTTAAACAATGGAGGAACAAATTGGGGTACCCTACTCGAAGTGGCCAGGTGGCATCTTCATGGAGTGCCACATGAAATGGAAGGATAACCTGTTCTTTTATGTTGCTATTCATGACTTAGCATACGTGACTTCTCTATCAACCAGGGACTTGTTCCTTCAAGTCGGAAGTTAGTATTTACAAATTTGAGCCCATCGAACCTCTTTCTCTCTTGCCTTATATTTTCACGATAATAAAGAAGGCTACATCTAAGGCAGGGGTAAATATTCAACTTCAATAGTAATCAAAGAAATACAAATAAAAATAGGACTCCATGTTTTGGTCTATCAAACTGGGCAAAGACTTAAAATTATATAATGCTCATTATCAGTCAAAGTATTGTCATGTACTTAGATGAGACAGTAACAAGGTAAAATGTTAACAGCTTTTCTGGAGGGGAATTTGGCAAATTCTTTAAGCTGTAAGCTTTAAGCTTTAAGACTTGTATATTCCTTGATCAGAAAATCTACCTTCTATGGAAGGTAATTGAGGATAGGAGCAAAAATTTAGCAACAAAGATGTTAATTGTGGTGTGTTTTATAGTACAGTAAAACTTGAAATGACCCAAATGTTCATCAGTTGGACATTGGTTTAATCAATTATGGTATCATCCTATAATGCAGTCATCTATAGCTTTTTAAAACAACATTGAGGGGCGCCTGGGTGGCTCAGTCAGTTGAGTGTCTGACTTTGGCTCAGGTCATGATCTTGCATTCACCAGTTCAAGCCCTGTGTCAGGCTCTGTACTGACAACTGAGAGCCTGGAGCCTGCTCTTAGATTCTGTATCTTCCTCTCTCTCTGCCCCTCCCCTGCTTGCATGCTCTCTCTCTCTCTCAAAAATAAATTCAAAAATATATTTAAAACAACATTGAAAAATTTATTGATGCAGGAAGATGTTCACAATATTACAAAAGCAGATTAAAAATTAGTATCCTCTGTATATTCCAACCTTATTATGGAAAGTATATAGGTACACATATGTGCATAATGATAGGCATTATGATTTGATGGAACTATGTACCAAAAAACTAACCTAAGTTATTTCTGGGTAGTGAATTTTAAGGTTGTTTAAAATTTTTTTCTACTTGCAATTTTAAATTTTCTATAATTTTTGATAATTACATCAGTGAAACAAAAATGCTTCTTCTAATTTAAATAAATAAATATGAATATGCATGGGGAAGCTAAGTCCTTATATGACCTTGATAATGACAGCAAGTCAAGGAACCTGTGAACCTGACTAAGACGGAGACAGTGTATTGCCTACTCCAATATCCACTTCTTTGGTTTTAGCACCACAATTTTTTAAAATGTTTATTTATTTATTTTGAGAGGGAGAGAGAACATGCGCATAAGCAGGGGAAGGGCAGAGATGGGGAGAGAGAATCCCAAGCAGACTCCATCCTGTCAGCACAGAGCCCTACTTGGGGCTCGATCCCACAAACTGTGAGATCATGACCTGAGCCAAAATCCAGAGTTGGATGCTTAACTAACTGAGCCACCTAGGTGCTCCATCACCACAATTTTAACTGCACACATTGCCACGCAGAATAAAAGACTACACTTCCCAGCAAGTATTTAGTAAATAAGGCAGTCAAGACTAGATTCTGACTCTTGAGATGTAAGTGGAAATTCTGTGTAGGACTTAAAGAATTTTTACTAAAGAGCATAGATTTACCCTTATTTTCCTTCTCACTAAGCACATTGTGTTTGTGGTTATTGATAACTGATCAGAACATTTTTTTTTTTTTTTACAGAAGGGCTTCTTAGAATTAGTTTTCCAGAAAAAGAAAATGTTTGAACATTATAAAAAGCATATTTTCAAAGTATCTACACTGGCATATTGAATTTCTTGGATTTCAAGATAAGTCTCTCTTTAGTGATTTTTTTTTTAGATATAGCAGATAAGCCTATATAGACACAACCTCAAATGTTGATATAGCCAATTTAGAGGCAATAGCTTCCAAATGTAATTCTTAATTATATAAAAGTTAAACATTAAATGGATGTTAATGATGATGGAAATAATGACATTTTAACACCAGTGCAAATATGGCTTATTAAAGTACAGAGACCTTTAGTAAATAAATACATTTAGGGAAAATGAACCCATTATTAAAGAAGAATTCATCATCTGGGATGTACTGTTTAAAGAATTTTTACCAAATGAATATTTCTATGAATTATGACTTTGGGAGAAAAACTGTATTAAATTCTGAGAACAATACATGGATTCTTTAGCATGAGTTCATATTGCTACAAAAATTAAGAGAAATGCTGGTATAATCTGTATCCTGAATAGAAAACTTTAACTATTACTTTCTTGTGGGGATGTGACACTTTCTCAGATTTCATCATTATGTGGCTAATTAATGGGGTAGTGTGATTGGGTGCTTCAAGGATTTAAACTCTGTGATGATGGAAAGTTTATTTTAGTGTCGCTTCTATACAAACACTCAGACATTTCAAAATGGCTTTTGAAATGGTCATGAAAAGACAAGCAATTAAGGAACACAACATTAATTCCTCCAAACTGTAAGACATTATTAGAAATTAAAGTGGCCAGAGTAAAAAAAAAAAATGGGGGGAGAATTTTTTTTAGAGAAACATCCCCTTTTTTCTTTATTTTTCTCTTTATCAATGCAAATGTTCATGTTTTCATCTCTGTAGGATTCTTTCCTCACTGCATTCCACAAGCCCAGAGAAACTCGCTGGAACTCATACAAAACCCTCTCCTGCTACCATATTAGGAATCAAAATGTGTAGCAGAAACCCACTGCCAAGTAGAGATAATCAACAGGGAATGTCTGTGCCTTCAAGCCAAATGAGTGCAGAAAAAATGATCAAGGCAGCAAAATAAATAATAAAACTGAGGACTGGCTTTAGAGTATGGTCTTGTTATATCCCACTTGCTAGTAAAGCTGTGCTGGAAATTTCTATACCTCTTGGCAATTCAGGTACCAGGGCACAGTTAGGTCTAACTTTTCTGTGGCTATAATTCACTCTGGGTCACAAGTGAAGTAAAATGAAGTAATATATCTTTGTCTTATTAACAACATGAAAAATTTTGTGTGGTTGCGTGCTTCATAAATCTTCTACCATAATACTTAACTAATTCTGTAATACTTTAGGTTTTAGGCCTTTTTGTTTTTTTAACCAAGTCTGTAAGTATATGGAAGTTATCAGAAAACATTCTGGTTATATTGTTTTCACTCCGAGTAAAAGTGGTTAAGATTAGTTATATTTTTCTTATTTCTATACAGCACTTAATCCATCACATACTTGATGAGAAATAAAATTTTAATTAATACATGTGCCAAATTAATAGATGTTTCAAACCACAACACAAAACACAGTGGTTCTGAAATCCTAGCGAGGGACAGGATGGGGATTATATAGTGAAGTCTGAACAATTATCTAGTGGATTAAACAGACTATTGTGTCTAACTAACTGCCTGCTTTATTAAGACAGTAATGATGATACCTGAGGATGTAATACTGTAATGATGAGAAATTTGACCTTGCAGCCACATTTTATAAGTTTTAAAGGAGGCAGAGGTAAGAAATGAGATCAGAGAGCAGAAGCTTTCATAAATCAAGATAACAGGTGACAGGAGCCTGGGTGAGAGTATAATTGTAGATTTAGGATGAAGCAAAGCATGGAGAGCTATTACAAAGTAATTTGTGTGCCATAACTCTCTGGGGAATTATAAATATCAGAGAAATAGTAGAACTCATTGTCAAACTGCTTCTGGACAGATCACCTGGACCAAGAACACTAAAACAAAAACAAAAAACAAAAAACAAAACCCACAACCCAAAACAAACCCCCCCACCCCCCAAAAAAAACAAACCCAACAAAAATGTCTTCCTTGTTCTATGTTTATTGCATGTCATAGCTTACAAGGTTTTCCTGGCTATTATCTTATTTGACCCTTTGTAAAATTTATGAGGAAGACTTCCTTACCCTTTCAATCCACGTGTGGGCATGAGCTGAGTCACCTCTGTTAAATAACTTACTCAAAGTCTCAGTAAGAATGTGCAGTAGATCTCAGATCCTTGCTTTTTCCAAATATCTCACTAATGCTAATCTAAGTAGGAGTTCTGTGCTTTCTAGAGGGCTCCTCCTTTCCTTTGAAGTGAACTTTAATAACAACTTCTCACCTTGTTTATTTGGTTGTTTAGTCTTCAATTTGAGAAATATTTGGTTCTTCGATGGTTGTGGGACTCCACGAGGTCTGGGACTTCAGACACATTATTTAGCCACCCTGGCTTTGCTGAGACAAAGCTATGCCCAGAATTGACAGTTAACAGACAGGAAATGCCCTTTCTTAGAAGGACTGGGAAAAGGGTGCCCAAATACCTTGGCCGCTACTGCCACCTCGTGTTCAGAGCAGCTCCCCCAGAACTGCCCTGACATACATTTGCTTAATATTCAAATGTAATAAATACCCAGGCCAAACTGACCCCAGATGAGTGGGAATATTCCCTAAGCACGTGAGGTTCTTCTTTCAACCTGCTCTGGAAGCATCATCTTTTGGTAGTGGCCAGTGTTAGAAGGGGGAATGAGCAGGATTAAAGGAGTGAAGATTATTGTTTGTAGGAGGAGGTATCCGGGAAAAAGAAGTCTCTGTGAGGTGGCGATTGTGGCCAAAGACAGAGGAAAAGAAGCAGCAGTGGACGCTTACCCTGAGTATACTGGCTGAAGGACAAACACTTCTACTCTGAAACTAAAATCTCTGCATGGGGCATGTACAAGAGAAGCGGAGGAAGCATGGGAAATCTGATCCTCTTCTGATTTCAGGAGAGGGCATCAAAGGAGTTTTGAGAGGCACGGGTTGTGCTGTAGATAATCCCTGTCTACAAGCGAGGCCAAGAACTGAGATGGCAGTGGTACCTAAGAGAACTCTGGATCTTCTCAGAACTTAGTATTTGCATTTCTGCAGTGTGAGAATCAGAGCCATCCCAATGGAACAGCAAAGGGACATAACCATTGCAGGATTCAATCTTTTCTTTCTCTCATGGCTTCCCAGATAATGGGAGGCAGCCAGGTGACTACGCAGTGGGAGGGGAAGTAGGACAGAGGTGGTTGTACCACCACCTGGTGCTAAAAAGTCATGACTGATGGTATACCCCTCACATCTCAAGGCTCTTACCGTATTTCTGGGATGGCCTCTGTTCTTTTCAAAGCCATAAGATCCCACTCTTATGAACCTGTTTTCCTTTCAAGATAGTTCTTGATGCTAAATTTAAGTTAATTTCACTTCTTATTAATGGGAGAGGATGACACAGTGTGATTAGTTATAGGTAACAATTCACCCCAGGGAGAGTTCTCATGGTAAACCCAGAGAAGAGTGAGTCACAGAGGGGTAAAAAAAGAATACAGATTACAGTACTGGGCCATTTGTCTAGAACACTAGCTTCCAGCCATAAGACTGCCCTTATTCTTGTGGTACCAGACGAATATCAATTTTTCAGTCAATGACCTGCTGGTATAATTGCTCAGTGTGAAAATGCTCTCTATTCTGTCTGGACACAGTTAAATACTGTAACTTGCAAGGGGTCCTTAAGCTTACTCATATAGGTCCTGCCCAAATATATTATGTTCATGGTTGTCATTCTGTGACAGAATGTCACAAAGAGGGTATATGTAGATCTAAGTCCAATCAAAAGGTCCACTTGACAATCTTTTCCTTGATAGTCAATAAAAAATTTAGGCTCCATGAATTATATTTTTTTCTGAAGACCTGGAAAATTCGTGCCGCATAAATTACATAAAGAATTATGAGTGTTGGGGAACCTGGCTGGCTCAGTGAGTAGAGCACGCGACTCTTAATCTTGGGGTCATGAATTCAAGCCCCATGTTGGCATGGAGACTACTTAAAATGGGGAAAAAAAGGAATTATGAGTGTTGGATGTAGCTGTATTGTGCGATGTGATTCAGCACCTTATGTCCTGAGAACTGTGCTAGGCAGTCAGGAAAGCTCACTGGAACTCAGCTCTACCTTTAGTGCATGTACCTGCCCACCACATAGCATATACATCTCAGATGAAGCTGACTTCTCCAGAGAAGCTGGCATGTGTGTCCTTGCTTGTAGATCTGACCACCACCAAGGCTTGAAAATACCTCACAGGTGAATTCAGTCTTTTTATTCCTAATGCTGTAGTGTAGATTCTCAAAGGGCATAGTAACAGACATGGCCAGAGGTCTACTGGCCAGTGTATTGGCAAAGGTTAGTGGTGTGAGGGTCTAGAACGTGTTTTGGGGCCAGGTGTAGCATAGTATAAATTTGATAATTGCTAACATATGACCACTTAACAATTCTATTTCTAGTTTTTTTTTTTAATTTTTAAAGAGAGTAGAATGAATTTTACTAAGTCCAATCATTGTAATTTAGTCTGCCATTCATGGGAATTGCATAAAGTAATTGAGGCATCCATCCAGACAGACAGCAATTAGACTGCTCTGTATTTGATAAATAAGCTTTACTGGTTACTCTTAGGTTTGGGTTTACCTTGTGAAATCTGTACTCAGAGGCCAAGTTCCTTTGTGGTGTTGTTACCGTGCTTATCCTTGGAGCTCTGGCTTCAATTCCAATTTATAACAGTAAAATGGATCCCAAGGCCCACTTATAAAATATGACTGAGCCTAATATTTTTAAAGAAACCACACAGATCAAACAATATATACTCCCATGTTTGTTGGAAAGTTTCTTAGGTGACATTGTTCTTGTAATCAAGCAACTTCTAAGGTAGATCTCAACTTTAGACTTCTTTGGAATTGCTGAAGGGCTTGTTAAAAACAAATTGCTGGGCAAAAGCTTTTTATTTTGATGTATTCCCAATAGTTTATTTTTGCTTTTGTTTCCCTTGCCTCAGGAGACATATTGGGACTACACCAAAATAAATAGCTTTTGCACAGAAAAGGAAACTAACAAAATGAAAAAGCAACCAGCGAACAGGAGAAGATATTTGCAAATGATATATCCACTGAGGTTAATATACAAAATATATAAAGAACTTATACAACTTAGCAGTAGAAAATCAAATAATCTGATTTAAAATGAGCAGAGGGGGCCAGGGTAGCTCAGTCTGTTGAGTGTCTGACTCAATTTCGGCTCAGGTCATGATCCCAAGATTGTGGGATGGAACCCCACACTTAGTGTGGAGCCTGCTTAAGATTCTCTTAAGAGAATCTGCTTAAGATTTTTTCTTTCTCTCTCCTTCTGACCCTCTCCCCCACTTGTGTGCATGTTCTCTCTCTAAAATGAAATTAAAAAAAATATATGAGCAGAAAACCTGAGATGACATTTTTCCAAAGATGTTCAAATGGCCAACACATACATGAAATGATGCTCATCATCACTAATCATCAGGGAAATGCAAATCAAAACCACAATGAGATACTCCGAATTGCTAGTATCAAAAAGACAAGAAATAACAAGTGTTGGTGAGGATGTGGAGAAAAGGAAACCCTCACACACTGTTGGTAGGAATATAAATTGGTGCAGCCACTTGTGGAAGACAGTATGGAGGTTTCTCAAAAAACTAAAATTAGAAATACCATATGATCCAGGAAGTTCACTACTGAGTATTTACACAAAGAAAACAAAAACATTAATTTGAAAAGATATATGCACCACTATGTTTATTACAGCATTATGTACAATAGCCCAGATATGGAAGAAACCCAAGTGTCCATCAATATATAAATGAAGATATTGTATGTATATACACAATGGAATACTCAGTTATAAAAAGGAATGAGATCTTGCTGTTTGTGACAACATGGATGGACCTCTAGGTATGATTAGGATATTATACTAAGTGACAGAGAAAAACAAATGCCATATAATTTCACTTATATATGGAACCTAGAAAACAAAACAAACAAGACAGAAAGAGACCCATCAATAGAGAGAACAAACTGGTTGTTGCTGAGGGGTAGGGCAGTGGGAAGATGGGTGAAATAGGTGAAGGGATTAATAGGTAAAAGGTCCAGTAAAGAGATCACAGAGATGAAGAGTAAAGCATAGGGAATATAAATAATATTGTAATCACGTTTTATGGTGACATATGGTAACTACACTGTCATGGTGAGCATTGAGTAATGTATAGAACTATCAAGTCACTATATTGTAGACCAAAACTAATATAACACCGTCTATTAACTATACTTCAATAATAAAGGTTGAAAAAGAAATTGCTATGCCCTACTCACAGGTGTAGCACATCTTGGGTGGGGTCTAAAAATTTGGCATGTCTAACAACTTCCAAGGTGTTGTTGATTTTGCTGGGCCTGGAACCACACACTGAGAATCACTGCTCCAAGAAACACAGGTTTTACCAACCTCTCCCCATGTCTCTTCCTCTTTTTAAGTCTCTGGATCATTATGGTACCCATTCACGTCTGTAGGGGGCTGAACTGTTGTCTCCCCAGTTCATATGTTGAAATCCTAAGGCGCAGTACCCCAGAATGTGACTGTATTTGGAGATAGGGCCTTTAAGGAGGTAATTAAGTTAAAACGAGGTGAGCTGAATCCAATTGAAGGCCTTATTAGAAAAAGACTCACCACCACCGAGGAAGAGAAAATGCTACCAGCGGATTGTCTTCAGACGGTAGCGGCAACATCAGTGTCTCCTGGACCTTCAGGCTCTCCACCTACCCTGATAACCTCTACAATTTCGTGAGTCAGTTGTTTAAAATTCTTCTATTGTTTTTTTACACACATCCTATTGGTTCTGTTTCTCTGGAGGACCCTAATACCGGATCTTATTCCATTCGGTTTCTGGTTGAAGCCTGAGGATAAACATTTTCTTATGAATAGTTTCCAATGGGTGAAAGTACTGGGAAAAAGAACCTTACTGGCTTTTCTTATATGTGTACATCATTTAATGTCTTTTATTACTATTAATTCTGATGTTTTGGATGCTCATGGTGTATGGCAACTGCTTTTTGCTCATGAAAAGGAAGGACATAGCTGGCTTTCTATCTTGGGGACCCTCATGCTTTGAGTTGCTTTTTAATTAGTTTTGTTTGTGGTCAGTGTTGTAACCAAGGTAACTACCTCCCAGGTACGTAACTGTTCATCTGATCTGCAGTTTAACTAGCAGAGCTAATTTTGGCCTTTCATATGCTGGGGAGTCACATGAAATTTCTTTGGTGTATTCTGAATGCTTCACAAATATGTCAGTATGGGTGGATATGGTGTCTTATTATCTTCATTTTGACTTTTCCCTAAGTCCTGCCTTACACACTGAGGACTTAATGAGCTTTCACAGAGATTTCCACATCAAAACAGCTCTTGGGGAGCCATAAGCTTTACTGAGCTTGCTCTCTTTTCATCTTTTGTTGCAGTTTTTTTTCTGCCTCTGGCATTGATGTGATTGAACTTAGGGGGCTATTTAGGTTTGCAGCACAAACACCTGTGAAAATCTTCTCAGGCTGCCCATCTAAGAGGGGTATTTTTCAGGCTGCCCTGTTTTAAGTTAGCTTTAGAGCCTTCAGAATTGATCAATCCTAGATAACCAGTGCAGAAAAGACGTCATCAAACTTGAAACCCAGATTTTTATCTACCAGAGCTTGAAACCTTGAACCTGTGTTCAGACTGCAAAATCACATGTTTAGATGGCAGCACCTACTGGCCAAGCGCGGTACTGCAGTGCTAGAAAGGTGCCTACACTTCAGGCAAGAGAGGAGCTAGTCCCACAGGGTTTGGGTGTAGCATTAAGGTAACTTTTCTCCGGAGAAATTCTTATCTGAGCTTTCAAGGGATGGAGTATAGCTCGACTCAAGCTGGAGGGTCAACTCTACTGTCAGAAGGTTCTGTGAAGGGCTCTACAGTTCTGAGAGTGCTAAGGCACTTGGCAAACAGTGTTGTGGGTATCATACAAGTGCTATGAGTAAACCCCAGGGACTCTCTAAATTCTTGATTTTTTTTTTTCTTAAAAGGTTTTAGATTTAATTGTTCTTACTTTTTCCAAGTGGTTTTCTCCTATTGATGAGTGAAACAAATTGAAAAATAAATTTCTTATGCTAGAAATCTGCTAGCCAACAAAAGCACTCAGAAAAAGACATTTGTTCCAAAGTGGAAGAAGTGGGAAGCCTGGATTTTTGTCAAAGGCTGTATCATGAGGGGGGTTTATATTATTAGCTTCATGAATGCGAAATGAAAGCATTATGGGAATATTCTGGCACATTCTTGATAATATGGTGTATATATAAGAGCTGATAATTGACTTGATTCTAGTTAATACAGTTATTTCAACTTAACCACCAGTGTTACATTTGCCCTGTTTGCCATTTCTACTTTTTGAAGCATTTTGATAAATCCTGTATCAAAGAAGTGGATTACCCAGCTTGTGTAATGTCTTACATATGAGAGTATGGACACAAGAAACCAAAGGTTTCTTATGCAAGGTCACATTGCTTATTAGAACTGGCACCCAGGTGATGTGCCCCTAACTGCTACTATAGTGCTTTTCAAACCTGCTGGCCTGATTACTTGAATCCCTAGATTATTATTAGATTGTCTAAAGGGTGAATGAAAATATAAGACAGATAACTGTTCCACTTTTGGATTAGAGGCTTGCTTCTGTTCGGTTCATGCATGGACTTCATGGAACCCGAAGGCACTGGCATTCCTATGGATTATGGTAATAACACAGAAACAACAGTGAGTTGAAAAAGGTGAACCAAGCCAATGCCCACATTTCAGCAATGAGCCCTTGGTCTGAAGCTTATGCTCAAGCATTGTGTAGATGCATCTGTTGAATTCTGTCAGATGGCCTGGTCACCTGTACCTAAAGCTGGTTAGCCAGTGGTGATCTAAACTGGCCAGAAAATTCTATAGCTCTGATCGCTGGTCCTTGATTTTACTGCAAGTAGCCATCTCTGTCTCTCCTGTTTTTCCTCTGCCTTCTGGAAAAACTGATGACTCTTCCCTGGCATCTTCTTTCTCTTTCTTTCGGCTTGGTATACTCTCGAATATTCAGGGGAGGGCAGAGCGTCACAAAGTGCAATGGCAGGGAGGTCTGGGAGATGGAAAGGAAATTGGCTCCATAGGCAGGAGAGTAGGCTTCCCATGTGCTGGGCATTATACTTGATTCTGTATGCCTATCCTCTCATTTATTCATCAACAATAGCTGGGAGAAGTGGGTATTTGTTTTGATGGAGAAATTGTGGCTCAGCTCCGTAATCTGCCTCCCGTCCTGTGCTCACTTCCTTCTATGTAGTCACACTATGTAAACATACAGGGTAAGTTAGGCATAGAGGTGTGAGGATGGGGAGCTTGGACTCCGCATGGAGGGTACCAATAAGGTACTTGGAGGAAAAGCAGAGATCCAAGAATGGAGAAAAGGTGGGACTGGGTATGTCCTAGTCATCTTGGCTTTAGAGAGAAAGATGCTCAGATAAACTCCTTGTTTTTATTTAAGTCCATTTGGTCTGTCCAGTAGAGCTGCAAATGAAAAGTCTATAAACCTTTGTGGTTTAAGATCTATGGAAGATCTTAAAAGATGTTATTCTAGTGGAAAAATGGATTATCTTAAGTACTATTCCTTAGGAAAAGTAGGAGATGGAAAAACATCCTTAATTCCAGTGGCCTCAATACCATCCACACCAGCGGCATGCCCAGGGACTCTCGAGAAACGCAAATTCTTGAGTACCACCCCAGATCTCTGTGAGTGGGGTCAGCATTCTGCATTTTCTCAGCTTCCAGATGATTCTGAAGCATGCCCAAGTCTGAGAGCTACTTCTTTACTCTGTAATAGATATGATGTGAGGATTTTGGTCTCGTTCCTCATTTATAAATGAAAAAAAAAATGCCTTAAAACCCATCAGCAAGCATCATGATAAGACTTAATTTGCCTTCTCCCCTGATATATTCTGGCAGATGAGATAAATGTAATAATGTCGACTTGCCAACTGTTTCTAGTATAAATAAAGCCAATGATGGTTTTGTCTTCTTTGGCAATGTATTGAATAGTTTAATTGACTACTAGAGAAAGTTACATTGAATTTCTAAGTAACAAAAAAATCACATCTGACTTTTGACGTTACTTTTTATCACACTATTATTTTCTTTGACAGTATCTGCTGAAGACAGTGATTGAAATTTTAAGAGGGGAAAACATTATTCAGGTCACCACTAATGGCTTCTTATAAGGTCCTTCAACCACCTGCCCTTAAAAATAACAATATCAGTAATCCTTTTAAGACTTGGAAAGACCAAGGAAAAGAGCAGTATTCCTTCTTATTCCTTCTCGATCCCAATCCCCCTAAGAAAAAAAAGTATAAGTGCAACAATATTGGACTATTTTATTGATGTTGCCAACATGTACTAAGGAGGCAGAAATTGAAATTCCATGATTTATTTTCATGGTACCGGTTATTCATACTGTTTTGAGCTGGACAGTGATGTCGAATAGAAGTTTGGGGCAGGAACAGCTAGAAGAGCTGTGACAAAAATGTTGTTAAAGAAATCACTGTTAAACAGAAAAAAACTGTTTCTCCCAATATCAAGTTCTTCCTTCTCCTAAAACTCCTCCATTTTTAAAGCATGACATTCCATATACCACATCTATTCTTTTTTTTAAAGAGTAATGAGTTCTCCCAGAAAACTCTCCTCCTTAAGAAGTCCTGTCTGCAGATGTTTGATATGTATCTATTGTTGACAATATTTTATATATGTTGATTTATATTAGTTAAGATTAATTTAGTCATATGTTAAAATCTATTTTTTGCTTCTGTAGTACAGGGACCGATTTCTATAAATTTTTGTTTTGATCAGCAGACATTTACTGAGTTCCTATTACATGTTTTCCACCAAAGTGGGCACTGGGACACATGTGCCAAAAGTAAACCTAGGAAGATAAGGTTAGCTGACCATACATGGACAGGATAAGTTATAAATCCAACATAATAATTCATAAGATTGTTTTTAAGGGGTGCCGGGGTGGCTCAGTTGGTTAAGCATCTGACTTTGGCTCAGGTCATGATCTCCTGGTTTGGTCTGTGAGCTTGAGCCACACATCGGGCTGTCTGCTGTCAGCTCGGAGTTGCTTCAGATCCTCTGTCCCCCCCACCCCACTGCCCCAACCCCATTCCTGTGTGTGTGTGTGTGTGTGTGTGTGCGCGCGCGCGCGCGCTCTCTCTCTCTCTCATAAATAAAAGATTATACAAACAAAATTTTTAAAGATCGTACTTGCTTAAAGGCCAAATAAATTATCAAATAAAAGTTAGCAATTGATAGGAATTTAGCATAGTCCTTGGTATTCTATTGCCCTAAAGGGTGAGGTTCCTTCAATACTGTTGGCACAGATTTCCCTGGCAGTTGAGAGGAGCTCAGGCTGTTCTGTATGAGGGGCCTCCTTTCCCAGTGTTCCCTTGTTCTGTGGGTCAGGCTGACCTTGAACACTAATCACTCTGTCTGAAGTGTCCTAAAGGACAAATGGAATGACTGGTAGTAATAAGCAAGATATTTTGTCTTTAGAAATTCACTCAATTAGAAGGTCAACTTTAGCTTTAAACAGCAATTCAGAATCTAATGTCGATAACATGAACACAATATAACCTCGTTCAGTTATAGGGCTGAATTCAAAATGTTCTGAAAAACACAAAAACTTCAATTTCAATTCTACATGGTAATACAGAATTTAAAGTTGACTGTGGAAAGTGTTAGGTAAACTTTTTCCTAGATTGGAAGCTGTTGGGATTAGAACATCACCTATACTTAGAAAAAAATCTATCAGGATTGTTCCTTTTATGAATCCCATACCCCATGCCCCCTTCCTTAAGGCTTGATGAAGAGAACTCCTTATTTGTGACATTTAGAGGAGCTGTTGGAATCTTCCCTGTACCAAACTACCGTCCTGAGGTGAGGATCCTACCACCATTTTGATTCCCTGCCCCTGGCCATCTTCTACACAGCAACCAGAGTAACCGTCCAAAGCGCTGGCAGATCTCATTGTCCTCTTATTTAAAAACCCTTTATGGTTTGCTTCCCAGTGCACCTGGAATACAAGCAAAGTCCTCTATATGCCTTGAAGCCCCCACAAGAGCTGGCTTCTGCCTGCCTCTCAGACCTAACTCCCTACCCTTGCCTACTAGATCTGGCCGGGCCAGCCTGCTAGGCATTGCGCAGAGTACAAGGTTTTTGTCTCCTCACAGGCCTTGGCCCTCACTTTTCTTGTTTTTGAAACCCTGTCTTTGAGGTTTTCAAACGTCTTTGTTCTCCAGAGCTAAGTCCACCCTCGCATTCACCCTCAGCATGATTGTGTGTCGTCTTCAGAGCCTTTTTCTCCATTTAACCTGTGATTGGACCCCTTAGTCTGGTTATCTAATGAAACTTCTATCCTTTGAGCTCTCTTTCTTTAAAATAAAAAAATTTTTTTAACGTTTATTCATTTTTGAGAGACAGCATGAGAGTGGAGTGGGTGAGGGGCAGAGAGAGAAGGAGACACAGAATCCGAGGCAGACTCCAGGCTCTGAACTGTCAGCACAGCGGGGCTCGAACCCATGAACTGCGAGATCATGACCTGAGCCAAAGTTGAATGCTTAACTGACTGAGCCACCCAGGCCCCTGAGCTCTAGTTCTTTATTCTTAATCAGAAAAAGAATGACTTCATTTAACCTAGTTTTGTACTAGATTAGTATCACTTGGGAAACATTAAAAAAATATTTGTTTCCTGTCTCTCTTGAGATAGTCTGGGCATCTGTATTTTAAAAATCACCTGGGGGCACCTGGGTGGCAAAGTCAGTTGAGCATTCACCTTCAGTTTAGGCCGTGATCTATGGTTCGTGAGTTCAAGCCCCCATCGGGTTCATGCTGTCAGCAGAGCCTGCTTCAGATCCTCTGTACCCTTCTCTCTCTGTCCCTCACTGGCTTGTGCACATGTGCTCTCTCTCCCTTTCCCCCCTTCTCAAAAATAAATTTAAAAAAATCTAAGGGGACTCTGATGTACTAAGAGTTGACAAACACTGGACTAGAATTTAATATTTCAATACATTACAAAATTATCAAATATATTCTCCTAGCATGTATTCAAGTGAAATACAAAGTATCAATTTAAGGCAGGAACCACACCAACCAGTCATCTTGTGGGATGAATAACTAGCCCTCATAAGGATCACTTACTGTTGCCTGGAAATCTGTTCACCTACTCTTTGACACCTATGAAATGGTCAACATAATAAATACCTTATTTTCTTAAGTATTAAAACATTTGGTTTAGAAATGGCTATCTTAGGGAAAACCTAGGGAAAAACCTAGGGAAAACCTATCTGTTTTATGAAGTTATCTTCATATCTGAGGATGAACCAATTAAAAATTAAATGTCTAGGTATAGTAACTGTGTGCTAAGTATATTGAGTATTTTGCAGCCATAATATAACAAAAATAGTCATGATTTTCTTGTGGACTATAAGAATAACTATCCCTAACTTTATTATAAGAATTTAGGAAAATCTGGGTAATTTTTTTCTGTACTGAGTGTGGTATGAAGACATTGTTTATAAAAATTATTTTTTTTAAATGTTTATTTTTGAGAGAGAGACAGAAAGAGACAGAATCTGAATCAGGCTCCAGGCTCTGAGCTGTCAGCACAGAGCCTGACTGGGGCTCGAACCCACAAATTGCGAGATCATGACCTGAGCCGAAGTTGGACACTTTAACTGACTGAGCCACCCAGGTGCCCCTAGGAGTTACTTTTGATGTGCTATGCATCAACTTGTTTTTCTTCCCCTTGATATTCCTATACATTTTGTCCTTTTATTATACTCTTTTTGAGTAAAGTATATATTAATATAGACGAGGAGAAGAAATATCTTCATTAATCAAAAATTACTAGTAAGAATTATAATTGTTGAGCTATTTTACTAATCTACAATTAAATCATTCACAAGAATTTTTGTAGTGTGGCCATGATTGAATGATGTCTCTTCTATAAACAGTCTTCTTCCTCTACCTGTTTCTTTCCTTTCCTTTCATTTGACAAATGTGCTTAATGCCTATTCTGGATAAGATCCTTTAAAAATCCCTTGTCATTAAAAAATAAAATTGTGTGGTGTGCAAAATTTTTTCAAACATTGGGATTCTCATGAGATTAATCTACTTAATGTTAATTTTATTAATAGTTGTGGAAGTAATTTTATGTAGACAGGCTAATCCATTTAATGAATAAGTACCAATGACAAGCAAAACAACTATAGTGTAGATATGCCATTGGTAAGATTAAGTTTATGGTCTAGATATTTTAGCATTTGAATGGCAAGAGGGAAAACCTATCTGTTTTTTGAAGTGATGCTGTGGTACTCTTCTTTGAATTTTAGCTAGGTATTTTCAGTTATTGGTGTGGGCTGAAACAAGTTTTCCTTAACATAAAATAAGTCAAATAGATCAGTTCCTATCTCCATAGTCAGACATCCTTAAATGTATGAATTTTGAAATGTGTCAACCTCTAAGATGAGACCTGAGAATAAAAGGTAGGTTATGTGCTGTCAACTTCTGATTGGTATTGATCTTTAGGAGTTTAAACGGGTTCGTATTTGGAAGCTGAATTATATTTTATATACTGCTATATACTTTTTATATACTGCTTTTATATACTGCTATAGCAGTCTATCCTTATCAGTACTTATATACTGCTTTTTTATATACTGCTATAGCAGTCTATCCTTATCAGTACTTATCTATTACCGACACAGGTTAAACCTGACACACCGGTTGAGCTTCTTCCTGTAATTTTTTTCTAGCTGCATTTTCATTGTTTTCAATTTTTCCTTTCCAGTAAAAGCAATGTTATTTCCATTTTGACAACTGCTTCAGTGAGATCCTAAATTATATTCCTATCTGCCAGTCTATTGCAATTCAAGTTAATACCTAGCTATATACCTCTAGCATTTACCAGGTACTTATCACCCAGCTCTCTGGGCTACGTGAACAGTTTATATATTTGTCTAATTGTAAATAATACATATGACCAGATGCTAAAGTCTTAGAGCAGATTGCAGCCAAATAATGTATTCTCTTTTCCACGCGTCCCTGCTATAGCTTTCAAGTTCGTCAGACAAGGTACACGTTGAAATGGCAGTTGTTTCTGGTCCTCACTTTCCCAGAATGGAACAGCATAGAGATATTAGGGTTTGGCAGAGGGGTGAATATTGATGGAGTTGCTCAGTTTTTGTTCTTTTTCAAAGGGTGGAGGGAGGGGAATCCAAGCGGGATGAGGCGGGAAGATGGAGGGAGGCTGACAGAAGTGTAAAGAAATACTTTCAGGATTGTCTATCCAGACATGGTTAGATGAGATCTCTTTAACTGGACCAGATTAATCTGGGTGAGACTGAATCATCTCTGTATATAATATATGTATATATTTGTCTTTTTAAACTTGGCATTGACTTAAATCAATTTACTTCTCAATAATTGTTTCTGTACTCTTTCGTTGTCCTTTATACGCCAAGTAAACTATATATTACAAGTGGGGAGTAAAGAAGTACTCACTTTTCTGTCACCATTTGCTGTAAGCTAGTGTATAATCTCGCTTATGTATCAATCTGTATTTACTATATTCTTATATAATCTTTGTAGAGCTGATGTTATAATTTATAGTAAGTGTCTACACCATTACTTGTTTGTCCTATTACACGTAGTTTTTCACAATGGCAAAAAGCTGATGTGGCTTTTGTAGGTATACTAAAAAATGAAAACATTTCTTAGAAAATAGACTGGTAATTACGTTATGTTTTAAAATTGTCCAAAGTATATTCCCGTGGATCCTTGCCTATTTAGGGTATTCCATACATACATTTTAAAGATTGAAAATGTGGTGACCACGGACATACTCTCTCAAAACAATATCTAAACTATTCCTCGTTTGGAGGAATAAATGATTAGTAGGTTGTCATAACTCCTATATCTATTGGTACCCACTCATTCTTCAAAAAACACTTTTTTGTGGTGCTACATGTTCATGTGGTGTGGATATAGCCTATTAGGAATAGGAGTTTAAAATGTATACAAACTTAGCTTTCAGTAATAAATCAATATTTTTCCATGTAGTATGGAAAACTGCTGTATTGATGGCCTCACTCATTGTAAGTCATGACCGCTAGCATTCTGCCCATCGTCTCTCAAACCTTATATGCAGGTTTGTACTCTTTTGATATTTTAAAATTCTTTGGTTTCTGATCACAACAAGTCAGACATCATGAATAAAAGTCACGCTTTTCGTTTGTTTCCTAAGGGGTATAATCATGTGTAATTCTGTCTACCGGAACTGTTGGGGGATCAACTGAAGATTCTATTACAATGATTACAAAGGATAGTGTCATCTTGTCTTTGCTCTTGGCAACATCTTTGCCACATTCAGAAAACAATGAAAATAGGCCACTTTAGCTCTTGGCCATCTTTTTAATACATACTTTGGAGTTAATGACCTATGGACTGTGTCATCCTTTATTAAATTAGGTTTTTTCATTCCTTGGTGGGGGGTTGTTTCAAAAATCTTACGCAGTAAGATTCCAGCATCCTCAGATGTGTGCATTTCAGAACTGGGAAGGAATTTTTGAAAGCTGCTTGCACTGTTGGTTTCAAAAACCCCTGTTGTGTTTTGTTTTTCCTTGTCTATTTTTAAGCTAGTGTTTCTTTCCTTTTTTTTTTTTTTTAAGTTTATTTTGAGAGAGGGGGAGAACCAGTGGAGAGGGTGCGGGGGGGGGGGGGGGGCAGAGGAACCAAAACAGTCTCTGTGCTGACAGCTGTGAGCCCGACATGGGGCTCAAACCCATGAACCGAACTGTGAGATCATGACCTGAGCCAAAGTTGGCCACTTAACTGACTGAGCCACCCAGGGGCCCCTAAGCTAGTGTTTCTCAAAGGGTGATTCTTCACGACTTTGCATCAGAATAACAGAGTTGTCAGTATGCAGATACTTGAGTCCCTGTCCAAGAGCTACTAAATAAGAATCACTGGGGTGGGTCTGGCTTAGTAGCATGTTAACCAAGTAACCCAGGAGATTTTAATGCACTTTGCTTAATCAACTTAAAACAACTGTTTAGTCACTGGGCCCAGTGACCACGACTGATGTTGAAAGTAACAACTATTGTCATGCTGCTAAAGACCTAATTTGACCAGGGTGGCAAGAGTGAAGCACGTTGAAGACTTTGAATTCAACTTATACTTAGCTCTGTGTCCAAGCTCTTTGTTAGTAACTGAGTAACTTCCGGTGTTACTAAGCCGGAGTGGCAGTGTTCTATGGCGAGCTGGCATGGGAAACCTCAATATAAGGAGCTGCTAGGGCGCAAGGTGGCTCGTGATTCAGGAGCCAGACACACTTGAGTCCCAGCTCCACCTCTGAGGTCATGGACAGTTAGGTAAGCCCTTAAGGCTTCAGTTTCCTCCTCTGTATATGATAATAACAGTACCTATCTCCAGGGTTACTGTGGGGATTAGGTGTGCTACCGTGCCTGATTCATATGGAGCACTTAGTAAATGCAGTATCTTAAATGACTCCAGTTAACTAAAAATGTTCTTAGCTTTCACTGGCTGTCTTATAATTGAGGGCTTATGAGGCCTATCAAAGGACAGGATACTGGGAAAAGTATAGACTGCTTGTCCCAGAGTTTCTACAACATGATATAGATTCACTGTCCTTCTGTAAAAACTATGGTTGACATGCGTGTTGCTAAAAGTTTGAGTAAGATCATCCATGGTCTATGAAGAGTGTGCCTTGAGTCTGAGAACTGTCATTTCCCAGTTTTATTTGTCAGGGTTTATTAATGTGAAAGAGAATGACATGATTACGTACAATTCTGCTGCGAGTGGAGAGAGTACTGGAGAGTAATGGCAAGTAGGATAAATCTCCTTATTAAGCATGTTTTTCTAAACATTATGGGATGGCCAGGTTTCCAGCATTGTAGATACACCTCCTTAATGGCATTCAAAGATGAGTTCCATTGGGGTTTGGTAGATGGCACGATTGAAGTGTATTAGCACAGGCTTAGCAAAAGAGGGCTGAAATCATGTACGTGTATATCATGTCCTTAAATAATTTTCATAACACACTTAGTCCTGGAAATTGGGATTTAATACACTGGTTTCTTCCGTAAAATTTCCTCTGAATAGCACACGGAAACTCTGCTTAGAAATTTCCACCACTATAACAGTTATACTGTTTCAAGCCTATACTACTTTCCCTGGAACCAGTAGTGTGTGTATTTCGTTTTTTGTTGTTGAAAGAAGTAAAAGAAAGTGTGTATGTATATATGTTGAAGAGAAAAAGGATACAGTAAAGGCAATTAGTGTTAAGAGATGGGGGGTGGAAGAAGTGGAAAATTATTATGAGAGCAGGGCAGATGTCTTCTGACTCAGTTCCATCTATAGTCCCCTATAGCTGCATGTATACAGGTTTAAATATTCATATAATATATAGAAGAAAATGCACATAGGATGTAGAGGCTCTTTTATTTTAACGTAATAACATGACTTTGTTTATGAGAACTCAATGGCCTTTGTGAGATGTCAAAGATTTTGGATTGACTATATCACCTAATTGATAATATGGTTATATGATATTATCATAATAAAAAGGAACTTTGTAAGAAAAGAGGTAAAATACATCCACTTAATTTCATGTATCAGTCAAACCATTCTAATTCCCAGCAGTTATTTATATGCCAAGCATAATCAGGATCTATACATAATTAGACATAATAAAAATTTCCAAGCCCATTTAATAGGCATTGTAGCTTCTCTCCTAGCAACTACTATTTGTGCATCTCTTAAAAATGTATTGACATTTTAAATGACTTTTAAAATAAACTAAATCTTAATTGGCATCCCCAATAGAATGCATATAAAAAGAGAATTTTGTGCATCATCCTTAACCAAATACATATAAAAAGAATAACAGAAATAATAAAGTTGTGATTATAACTGGCTACATATGTCAAAAATGTCTGCACAGCTGACATTTAAATAGCTTCATGTATGAGCTATATGTGAAGCTACTTTACTATAATTTTTAGTCCTTACAGTGACTTTGATAGGCCAACTTTCTAAACCTTATTTAATAAAAAAGTAATAGAATCACTGATTTAAAGATGGAAAAGGCCTCAAATGTCAAATAGTTTAATTTTTTCATTCGAGAGAGTGATGTCTGAACAAGCTATGTGACTTGCCCATGGTTATGGATCTAATTATGGTGCAATCGTGGCTGTCTCTTCAAGCCAACATGTACAATATGTCAAAGATATTTCTTTGAAGGCTACCAGTTACCTAAAATATTCAAAGATTCTAAGGTGGGTAAGAGGGTGGAGGTCAGAGAAGTGCTGAAAATGAAGATAAATTGAGATGAGATAAAGACAGGTTAAGATATTAACCATGATGGTGATTTGTAGTCATATGCAGGTCTCTGATCTCAAACTCCTTTCCTTCATCCCCTACAGGCAGGTGACTGGGTGGACTTCTTTGTGTCAAAATGACTTTGCAGAATGCTGCAATAGTTATTCTCCCAGTAGAATGTCTTTGACACGTGTTAAGTTGAAGTCGTGAGAGCAGGCAGGAAGGGTGAGCAGTGTGCAGAACTGTAGAAACAGGGTGTGTACCAGAGGTCAGGAGAAGGGAGGCAGGAAGTGTAGGGAAAGCGGGAGGGTTGAGGGTGGGGGTGAGGAGGCCCCAGGCGCATTTGCAGACCCAGGGAGGGAGGGAGACCCCAGGCAGGGATGCCCAGAAATGACTAAGTTCTGGAAAGGACACTGAGATCTTTTGTAAATCATTATGAGGTTAGAGATGATGGTTGTAAAAGACCTTGAAAGACCTAAACACTAGAGAATTCCAGGCATGCAGGGTAGGTATCAATATTTTAAATAAAACCCCAATGGTCCTGGTAGATAGTCTATGCAATAGAAAACAAATAAATGCAATGGGAAGAAAAAGGTTCCAAAGACTTGTTTGGGGGAAAGTGTGGCTATTGTCAAAGGAATCTTCTGTTTGTGAACTTCTTTGGTTGGAAATTTATCACTTCTAAATTGCTACTCTATATAAAACAAGAAATATTTTATATGTTAAGAATCCTTTCTTTCTGGAGAAGGATGCGGTATCTTTCTTTGGGAATGGTTTAAGGCAATTTTACTTAATAGAAGGGTGATGGACCGGACAACTCGCACAGGTTAATTCAAGGCCCAGGGTATGCCAGTGCTGATTTGAAGTAGTTCTGACAGCACAAGAACAAGATCAGAGACCATGGCAGTGACCTTCGCCTGCACCATCTTTTTAACTTGAGCTAGCCTGAGTTTCCAAACAAAGTTTGTTTTCCTTTTGACCGCAGAAGTTTTCCACCTTGTTTATCTAATGATAGACCACTTTATCCAGCTAAGTGACAAAAGCTGGAAAAGAAGCAATCTTTGGAGGGTTATGAATCACCATGTATTTTCTCACCTAAGACACTAGAGGCACATTCTATTCATGCCTTTATTTCCTTTAGTTACTATATATAACATATTTATGTGTTTTCTATGTAACCTAGTTTCCTGAATTAAATAGGTAATCAAATGTATACCTACAGTTGATTGCTCCCAAGTTGATAACGTTGGCCTAATATATCAATTTTTTCTAAAACCCATAATAGCCTGCATATATAGTCTAGCTCTTAATTTTGCCCAGACACCATTTTGAATTGTAAATCCTGGCACTCTGACATCTGTAATTTGAGTATCACGACTTTAATTGGGTGGGTGACATTTTGGGGGGAATGAGCATAAAGACTCAGGTTATGTTTTTAAAGTTAATCAGACTCGAAAAATCAATGAATATACATAAACCTTGATTGAGCATCCACAAATAGGTAGAAAACACAAAATACACAAATAATCCTGAGAATTCATTTCTAATAACTGATTATATAGTCCTCGTCTTTATAGAGTTTTGGGGAAAAATTCTTGATACCAACTTACTCCACACTGAAACCCGATACGTCCCCTGTCCCCATCAACTGCTTCTTATAACTGGTCACTGGTAATAACCATTACTAGGAAAGAGCAAACAATCAAACAATAACTCAAAGATCTAGGTATTAAACACCTATGTATAAACAGATTAGGAACATAATGTCTATGTAATTCAGGAGCACGCCAATTAAATGTATCCTATAATATGTGATGTTTTCTCACATTTGCCAACAATACTGAATCAACTTTCATTCCTGTTTGCTGTTATATTTTTATTCAAAAGTTGAAATATTGGAACTATTAAATCATTGTCATGGCTGAGTATACAGTGCTCCCAATCTCCTAGGAGACTGTCAAAAATGTTTGTCAAAATAGTCATTCATGTCCATGCCACAGCATTTTTGTCTATAACCCATGTGGTCAGGCAATGTGGTCATTTAAAAAAAAAGGCCATTTAAAAAAAAAAAAAAAACTGTGGTCATTTAAAAAAAAAGGCCATTTAAAAAAAAAAAACTGCTCAATTCGTCTTGGATACCAATGAGTTAAAGAATTAGATATGGAAATGAAACTCCATTTTCTTAAGTTATGAAAAATCTTCTAGATTGAAATGATCGCCTCTCAGCCTACCCTTAATAGTAAGAACCCTCAAAGGAGAGTAAATACTCTAGTTGAATGACGAGGACACAAATAAGTTCTATAGGATTCTATTTTTCCCTAGAGACTTTCCAAATCAGACATGATCCAGAAGAGGTTATATTCCTGGGGCCATTTATCACAATTTCATTTTTAGAATGTTCTAGAGGTGAATTCATCTTGTGAACTCATCAAAATAATAAAGATAAAGAGGTATTTGTGCCTTTTAGAAAGGCACAGGTGCTTTACATGATTAAGAACTGAGAAATACAGTGTAAAAATTCCTCTCTGTGGTTAAGTTTTATTTTCATGTGTCTGTTTTTTATTTATTTTTGAGAGACAGAGACAGAGTGAGCGGGGGAGGGTCAGAGAGAGAGGGAGACACAGAATCCGAAGACAGGCTGTAGGCTCTGAGCTATTTTCATGTGTCTGTAATCTAGGGATTCACTCCTTCATAAGAGGAAAGAATTTGAAAGCTGTTGCAATACCAAATAAACCTAATTAAATTCTGATCATTCCACTGTGTGTTTTGTCTAACTCTTGTCAATTCTGTGAGGGACAACAGCAAAATTTTCATAAAGCGTGGTTAGAAAAACAGAAGGATTTTCTTTTGCTTTTTTAGGAAGCAAATGAAAAAAACAAAGGTATCTTGAATAGCCATCTGTCCCATATGAATTTACTGTGCTATTGTACTCGATTTGAACAGGATAAAAGCATAGTTAGAAAATGGAAATATGTATACCTGTTCTACAAAGCGCATTAAGGCCTCTAAGAGGCTAGGAATAAATGCTTCAACTGTTAAGTGTGGGTATATTTCCCTTAGAGCAGTCATAGAAAATATGGAAAGTGACCCTATATTGTATATACTACCAAATACCACAGACTACTTGAGAGAAAATCTTGTTTTTTTAAATGTTTGCTTGTTTTTGAGAGAGAGAGAGAGGGAGACAGAGAACTTCAAGTAGGCTCTGCACTGTCAGGGCAGAGCCTGATGCGGGCCTGAACTCACGAACCATGAGATCATGACCTGAGCCAAAATCAAGAGTAGGTTGCTTAACTGATAGAGCTACCCAGGTGCCCTGAGAAAATCTTATGTTTTATGAGCAGTCTAGAAATGCTTGCATTTCTGCAATATCTGAATTTAAGTGATTCAAAAAGGACTGCATAACCGACTGAGCCACCCACTCAACTTCGGCTCCGGTCATGATCTCACGGTTCATGGGTTCGAGCCCCACGTCAGGCTCTGTGCTGACAGCTAGCTCAGAGCCTGGAGCCTGTCTTCAGATTCTGTGTCTCCCTCTCTCTTTCTGACCTTCCGCTGCGCGCTCTCTCCTCTCTCTCTCGCTCTCTCTCTCTCTCTCAAAAATAAATAAAACATTAAAAAAATTAAAAAGGGGGACTGCACTGAGACATTTATACTTCATCAAAACCCAGGAATTTGTTTGGTTTTGGGAGTACAGATCATTGCCATAGTTTCAGACCTACTTTTCCCCTCTGAATCCCTGTACTCACAATAGGGCTAAGAGGAAAAGTGTTGAAACCATATCATTTTATTAAGCTGGATTGTTTCCAGAAGAGTAGCACATGTGTACATCCTAAGTTTTGGGGGGGGGCTTTACTTAGGGCTCTACTTTCTTCTGAACTTCTGAAAATTCCCTGTGGTTAGAGTACCTTCTGAACATTAGCTGGAATTGGATAGAAATTTGAGCCTGAATTAGCGGGGTGGGGCAGAATGTAAGTATAATAAAGAATTCAGCCTTCTCTTTTGTACTGGGAGTAAACTTTAGAGCACTGTGGATAAAGGCACCTTATTTTCAAGAAATGCCTTCCACTTCAACCTGAGAACCAACCATCTATTACCATTCAGTCACTTCCCTGAAATAACACGTTCCCATGACTGAGAGCCACTGGTTCATTTCCCTACAAAACCTTTCTATCACCAGGGGTGGGTACCTAAGACACCTCAACACATCGACTAAAATGGTCTTATAAGCCTGCCTCATGACCTTTCTCCCCTGTGGTCTCATCAGCAGGCAATAAAATAGGCTCTTTGTCCTCAATTCTCCTGTAAAAACCTATCTGTCAGAGGTAATTACCTAGTCAGTATATAGGCACCCCTGAGATGAGGCCAGAAATCGTTATAATACTCTGTAATTAGTGTTTATTATTTAATCTGTTCATGCCAGAAGTACAAAAAAAGGTGCCCCTCAGCCGGACAATCCTAGCCTAACAAGACATGGGAAATAGTGATGTAAAAGCTTTTCATTGTCTGCGTTTTCTTTGCCATGGCAACTTAAAATCAGCTTGCTTCCAAGTAATTTGTAGCTCAGCCACGCTCCCTAACCTGCACACAGCCAACCTGGCATTCCATCCAGGAGCATCTAAAGCTTTAGCCTGACAACAGGTGCAGGCATTATCTTGACAAAGACCTGCATGATAAGCTCCTCATTTTTCTCTACGGGGACAAGTAGTACATTCAGGACTTGTTCTTGGCAGATGTGTTTCTAACAGAAATTCAGAATTCAGATCCTTCAAACCCCCTGTCATGCTGTGTGCTAAGATGAGAAATAAGTACATAGAGAAGCTCCTGAATTTCAATGCAGATTTGTTACCTGGACCTTGGCTTTTGTTGCCCTGCACTTTGTAGCGACGGTGGTCCATTTATTTATGTTCTTCAGGGAGATTTCATTGGAATTATCTGATTAGATGGGAACTTGAGACAGTCTCAACTACACAGTTTTACAAAGAAGAGGTACACAGTTTTCCCTTTGAACAAAGGGATAGGCTCCTTTTGGGGAGAGCGAAAGAAATGCATATCTAATGCTGTAAAAAATCGACACTGTTTTAAAGTAGAAATCGGGGAATTCAGAATAACAGTATTGTAGCTTAATATGGGCCATTGGTCTTCAATTTTTCCAGAACTAAAAAGTATGGTGCAGTAGCTAAGGGCATGGACTTTAGATTCCTTAGGTCTTTAAGCCATAGTTATCTTGGTTGTGAAATGTTGATAATGATAGTGTAAATTTCCTAGACTTGTCCTAGGAATAAAATGAGGCAAAGATTGTCAACTGTTGAGAACCGTGCTAGTTCATAGCAAACTCTGGATAAGGTAGCTGTTATTTCTGCTCTGCCAGATCACAGGGTATAACTACACATCGGTGCAAATCTTTTGTGGGTTTGACACTCTGGGACACATGGTACACTTCTCTATCTGATTCCGGGATTCTACATAGGGGGTCACTCAAGCAGGACCAGGAAATTTGGGGTTTCAAGAAGGAAGAAGGAACAAGTAGGTGTTTCTAGGAGATGGTGGGGTTGAGGGGAGACCCTCTTCTGCAAAGTTCCATTTGGGGAATTGCAAGGAAAGTTGCTTCCGGTTCTGCAAAACAAGCTGCCTTCACTTTTAGGAAAGCACTTGCTTGGCCCCTGGCACAGACAGAAGAGTGATAGACATTTGCCGGTTGGCTGACTGAATGTGGATAGATAAGCTCTAGGAACACATTTCAAACTCTATCTTTGCCAAAGAGCCTTTCTGAACTCCTAGCCCTATCTGTTTTTCAGGGTATGCTAATTAGTTCCTGCTGCTAATATTTTCTCTGAAGATCTAAATGACAGGTGCTGTTATATCTTCTTTTTAAAGGGGACTTGAAGGGATGTTGAAAGACAGGCCAAGATTAGAGTTAAATTTTTAATCTTCCTTGCAAATGGAATCTTTTTTAGGTAAAATGGGTCAATACTAAAAGTTTTCCAAAAAAGTCAAATTGTTTCTGGAAAGGGGGTTTAGACTCACACTTCAGAAAACATGATCCAGGGCACCTGGGTGGCTCAGTAGGTTAAGCGTCCGACTTTGGCTCAGGTCATGATCTCACAGTTCGTCAGTTCGAGCCCCATATGGACTCTCTGCTGTTACCCTGGAGCCCGCTTCAGATCCTCTGTTTCCCTCTCTCTCTGCCCCTCCCCTACTTGGTGCTTTCTCCTCAAAAATAAACATTAAACAAACAAACAAACAAAACAACCCGTGATCCAAATGGAGGTAGAAGGCATGATTTAGATTACTGGTTCACTGATTTATTCTCTGGTGTGAACTTGGCAAGATATTTAACTTCCTCAGTCTCATTTCCCTCGCTTTTCAATGTGGTAAATAATACCTATCTCGGCTTTGTTGTGACTATAAGATGCTATACTGCATGTAAAATAATTAAGCACAGAGAATGGAAGATAGTAAACCCTCAATAATAGCAATTGTTATTTTTTATCATTTTGGGTAATCTTAGTAAACTTGTTTGTCAAGGTTCGAGTTCTTAGATGATGATTCAGTACACCAACATCTATGATGACTATATTTTGAGGCAAAAGATACAGCAGCAGAGAGGTTTGTTTGAAATCCCAGATTTCCAGGGACTGCTATCGAGCTTGGAAATATTTCAACCAATCCAAACACTGGGGCTAACTAAGACTTTCTATAAAACACCAGGAAGCTTTATGTGGATTTAGTGTGTTATTGTGTAGTTTAGACTGCTTTTTGAGATCTTAAGATGTTTAACAAAACCCGTATGTATCTCGGGGTCCTTAGAGGACTCCTTGGAATGGTGCCATAGCTGGCACCTTTGAGTAGCCCTCAAAAGGCCAATTTTCTTTATTCCTTGAAAATGTACATGTCATTACCCAGAAATATTTTCAACTGAGGTTTTACAAAACAACAGGGGTTCCTTTCCTGGTGGTCATGCTAACCTAATTAAATAAGCGGTTTGTTACTTCAAGCATATCCCATTCTCTTGCCTGAATTTTGATTTAACTTGCTAAAAAATTCTCCGCTGATATATTTACTGGGTCTGAGGTCCATTTCCTAAACTGTAATCTCAGAACTGAAAATGAGGATATAAATTGTCAGAGACCTTACAGGAACATTAGAAGTAAATGCATTTCTTTTCTCTGGAAGAAATTCCATGGAAGGAGTTAGAAAGTAACAGATCCCTGATCTCCCATTTTGAAAAACACTTTGACACAAGCCCTGTCTTCAAACATACTCATTTCCCCCCTTAAGCTTATGCCTTAATTAATAAATCTTCTGCACTAATTTTGGGATTGGAGTTTGAAGAAGTTACATGTAAAAATGGGATAGAAAATAGTATTTTGTGTCCCAACAATGTAAATTCAGAAATGGAAAGGCAATTCATTTTTACAATATCTTATATAGACATTTTGATTTCATGCTTCCTGGCAGGGTCATAAGATGGTGCACTCTTGAGTTTCTAAGTTACTGTTCTAATCCCCAGTCTATTCTTCATAAGATTTTATTTAATTTTTTTTATCATGATAAGTGTACTCTTTAATCCTCCTCTCCTGATTTCCCCATCTTCCCCCTCCCCTCCCCTCCCCTCTGGTAACCATCAGTTTTTTCTCTAAATTAAAAGTCTGTTTCTCTCTTTCCATTTGCTTGTTTCATTTCTTAAATTCCACATATGAGTGACATTCTATGGTATTTGTCTTTCACTGACTAACTTATATCACTTAACATTAAATTCTCTAGCTGTATCCATGTTGTTGCAAAGAGGAAGATTTCACTCTTTTTATGGCTGAATAATATTCCATTGTGTATACGTACATACATACACACCAGTTCTTTATCCATTCATCTATCGATGGACACTGGGGCTGCTTCCATAGTTTGGCTGTTATAAATAATGCTGCAATAAACAGAGGTGTAGATTTATCCCTTTGAATTAGTGTTTTCAGGCTTTTTGGGTAAATACCCAGTAGTGTGATTCTTGAGTCATAAAATAGTTCTATTTTTAATTTTTTTGAGGAAACTCCATTCTGTTTTCCACAGTGGCTGCACCAGTTTGCATTCCCACCAACAGTAAACTGGGATTTCTTTTTCTCGACATCTTCGCCAACACCTCTTGTTTCTTATGTTGTTGATTTTATCAGTTCTTCCAGGCGTGAGGTGATAACCACTAATTATGGTTTTGATTTTCATTTTCCTGATGATGAGTGATGTTGAACATCTTTTCATGTGTCTGTTGGCCATCTGTATGTCTTCTTTGGAGAAATGTTTGTTCATGTCTTCTGCCCATTTTTAATTGGATTATCTGTTTTGGGGGTATTGAGTTGTATCAGTTCTTTATATCTTTTGGATATTAACCCGTTATCGGATAGGTCATTTGCAAATCTCTTCTCCCATTCTGTACGTTGCCTTTTAGTTGATTGTTTCCCTCACTCTGTAGAGACTTTTTATTTTGATGTGGTCCTTATGGTTTATTTGTGCTTTTATTTTGCTTGCCTCAGGAGATATATCTAGAAAAATGTTGCTTTGGCTGATGTCTGAAAGATTACTGCCTGTGCTCTCTTCAAGGATCTTTATGGTTTCAGGTCTCACGTTTAGTGTTTAATCCATTTTGAGTTTATTTTGATGTATAGTGTAAGAAGTCCAGTTTCATTCTTTTGCATTTTGCTCTCCAGTTTTCCCAGCATCATTTGTTGAAGAGACTGTCTTTTTCCCATTGTATATTCTTTTCTCCTTTGTTAAAGATTAATTGACCATATAATTGTGAGTTTATTTCCAGGTTTTTTGTTCCATTGATCTATGTATCAATTTTCTGTGCTGGTACCATACTGTCTTAATTACTACTGCTTTGTACTGTAACTTAATCTGGGATTGTGATACCTCCAGTTTAGTTTTTCAAGATTGCTTTGGCTATGCGAGGTCTTGTGTGGTTCTAAACAAATTTTAGGATTGTTTGTTCTAATTCTGTCAAAACTGCTGTAGGTTGGGGCACCTGGGTACCTCAGTCGGTTAAGCATCGAACTTCGGCTCAGATCATGATCTCATGGTTTGTGATTTTGAGCCCCGTGTCAGGCTCTGCTGACAGCTCAGAGCCTGGAACCTGCTTTGGATTCTGTCTCTCTCTCCCTCTCTGCCCTTCCCCTACTTGTGCTTGCTGTGCTCTCTCAAAAATAAATATTAAAAAAATTCTGTAGGTATTTTGTTAGGGATTGCATTAAATCTGTAGATTGCTTTGCACAGTATAGATATTCTAACAATATTCTTCTAATCCATGAGCATAGAATGTCTTTTCATCTTTTTGTGTCATCTTGAGTTTCTTTCATCAGTGTTGTACAGTTTCCAGAGTAGGTCTTTCACCTCTTTGGTTAGGTTTATTCCTTGTTATTTTATTTTATTTTTTTTGGTGCGGTTATAAATGGGATTATTTTCTTAATTTCACTTTCTGCTGCTTCATTATTGGTGTATAGGAATGCAACAGACATATGTACATTGATCTTTGTATCCCGTGACTACTGAATTCATTTATCAATTCTAGTATTTTTTTGGTGGATTCTTGAGGATTTTCTATATATCGTATCATGTTATCTGCATATAGTTGGAGTTTTACTTCTTTCTTACCAATCTGGGGGCCTTTTATTTCTTTATGTTGTCTTACTGTTGTGGCTAGGACTTCCAGTACTATGTTGACTAAAAGTGGTGAGTGTGGACATCCTTGTCTTGTTCTTGACCTTACAGGAAAAGTTTTCACTTTTTCACCATTGAGTATGACAAACATACTCATTTTTGTATTAAGTTAGGAAGTCAATCTCATGACTTTCAGAAATCTCTTAGGATCTGTATGCAAGTAATTGATGATGTAAGAGCTTTCCCAATTGGGGCAGTAAATTCATCTAATAACCACTTTTAGCTATGCTACTTAGTAATTCCCCAAGTGAGGCACTTAGTTGGGATCAGCCTGTGGGCATTCCAGCGTGTTCTTTGGGTTAATCACTGTTGATCAGGATTCCAATATTTATACTTTTGTCCTTGGCATGAGTTCATGATATAATGCTAGCATCTCATTAAAGGCATTTGCCCAACTGTGAGTCATGTTTTGTTTGTTTTTATAGCCACTGGGGTTAGTAAATTGTGCTTTTGACATTCAAAAGTGGTTCTTAGATTAGAGTGGTGTGAAAATCACTGACAAATCAGAACTGAGACTTGGTCTTTATTCCTCCCGAGTTTTCTTGAAAAGTAAATGACATAACGCTGTACAAGTTTAAGGCATGCAGCAGGATGGTTTGATTTACATAAATTGTGAAATGATTACTACAATAGATTCAGCTCACATTTATCTTTTCCTATAGATAAAAAAGGAAAGAAGAAAAAAAGAAAATGTTCTTCTTGTCATGAGAACTCTTAGGATTTACTCTCAACTTTCCTACATATCATATAGCAGTATTAGCTACAGTCATCATATTTAGATAACATCACTAGTACTCCCCTATTTTATAACTGGAAGGGTGTACTGTTTAACCACCCTCCTCCAATTCCCCAACCCCTGTAACCACAAGTCTGATATCTTTTTCTATGAGTTTTGTTGTTCTTATTGTTAAGATTCCATGTATAAGTGAGATAATCTTTATTACTTCACTTAGCATAATGCCTTCAAGCTCCATCTGTGTTGTTGCAAATGGTAAGATTTCCTCATTTTTTATAGCTGTATAATATTCCAGTGTGTGTGTGTGTGTGTGTGTGCGTGCGCACGTGCATCTGTGTATGCCTATCTTACAACTTTATCCATTCATCCATACGTGGACATTTAGGATGTTTCCATGTCTTGGTTATTGTAAATAATGCTGCTATAAACATGGAGGTGCAAATATCTTTTTGAGTTAATGTTTCCATTTCCTTTGGATATATTTCCAGAAGTGGAATTCCTAAATCATATGGTAGTTCTATTTTTAAGTTTTTGAGGATCCTCCATACTGTTCTCCATAGTGGCTGTAATAATTTACAATGCCACCAATAGCATACAAGGGTTCCCTTTTTTCCACATCTACACCAAAATGTTATCTGTTATTGATGATGGCTTTTTCAAAAGGTATGAGGTGATACCTCATTGTGGTTTTAATTTGATTTTCCCTAATTACTAGTGATGTTGAGCATCTTTTCATGTGCCTTTTGGCCTTGTGTATATCTTCTTTGGAGAAATGTCTATTCAGACTCTTTGCCCACTTTTTAAAATTTGGGGTTATGGTTTTTTGATAGTTGTAGGAGTTTTTCATGTGTTTTGGATAGTAAACACTTTATCAGATATATGGTTTGCAAATATATATTTTTTTATTCTGTAGATTTTTTTTACTTCATCGATGGTTTCTTCCTCTGTACAGAAGTGTTTTAGTTTGATGTAGATCACTAATTTATTATTTGTTGGTCGTGCTTTAGGTATCCTATCTAAAAAATCATTAGCAGGACTCATGTCAAGGAGCTTTATTCTTACATTTTGTTCTAGGAGTTTCATGGTTTAAAGACTTAAGCATAAACCTGAATCTATTTTGAGTTAATTTCTGCAAGTGGTGTAAGACATCAGTCCAGTTTCATTCTTTTACTTGTGAATATCCAATTATACCAGCACCATTTATTGGAAACAGTCTTTTCTCCATAGAGTATTTTTGGCTCCTTTGTCAAATATTAGGTCAACATATATATTTGAGTTTATTTCCAGTCTCTTGATTCTGTTCCATTGGTCTCTTTGCCTGTTTTTAATACCAGTACCATACTGTTTTGATGATTTATAAATTTATAGTACAGCTTGAAATCAAGTAGAGTGATGCCTCCTCCTTTGTTCTTTGTCTGAATTCTTTAGCTATTTGGGGTCTTTAGTGGTTCCATATAAATGCCTTTTTTTCTCTTATTTAAAAAATGTCATTGGGAGATGGCTGGGTGGCTCAGTCGGTTTAGTGTCTGATTTCAGCTCAGGTCATGGTCTTACGGTTCTTGAGTTCGAGCCCTGTGCTGGGCTCTGTGCTGACAGCTCAGAGCCTGGATCCTTCTTCGGATTCTGGGTCTCTTCCTCTCGCTGCCCCTCCCATGCTCATGTTCTCTCTCTCAATAATAAATGTTAAAAAAAAATTGCCATTGGAATTTGATAGCTATTTTATCAAATCTAGGGACGGTTTTTGGTGGTACTGAAATTTTAAAAATATTCTTCAAATCCATGAACACGAGATGACTTTTCATTTATTTGTCCTCTTTGATTTCTTTTATCAATGTCTTGTAGTTTTCAGAGTAGAGGTCTTTCACTTCCTTAGTTAGGTTTATTCTTAAGTACTTTGTTTTTGATGGTATTATAAGTGGAATTGACTTTTTAGAAAATGTGTGGTTAGCATATAGAAATGCTACTGATTTTTGTATGTTAATTTTGTGTTCTGGAACTTTACTGAATTTATTAATTAGATCTAACAGTTTCTTGGTTATCTTTAGGATTTTCTATGTATGAAATCATGTCCTCTGCAAATATAATTTTACTTCTTTTCCAATTCTGATACTTCTTATTTCTTCTTCTTGCTTGATTATGCTGGCTAGGACTTCCAATACTAGGTTGAATAGGAATGGTAAGAGTAGGCACTCTTGTCTTGTTTTTCATCTTAGAGGAAAAGCTTTTATCCTTTTACTCTTGACTGTGATGTTAGCTTTGGGCTTGAATTTATTATGTTGATATATGTTCCTTCTATGCCTAATTTGTGGAGTTTTTATCACGAACGGATGTTGAATTTTCTAAAATGCTTTTTCTGTTTATTGAGATGGTTCTATGATTTTTTTTTTTCATTCTATTAACGTGATATAATATGTTGATCTGGGGTATGTCAAACCACCCTTGCATTCCTTGGATAAATCCCACTTGATCATGGTGAATAATCCTTTTAATGTGCTCCTGAATTTGATTTACTAGTATTTTATTGAGAACTTTTACATTATATTTATCAGGGATAATGGCCTGTGGTTTTCTTTTCTACCAGTGTCCTTTTCCAGTTCTGGTATCAGGATGATGCTTGTAAAATGAGTCTGGGAGTTTTCCCTCCTCTTGGTTTGTTTTGGTTTAGTTTTTTTTTTTTTTTTTTTGGGGGGGGTAAGATTTGAGAAGGATTGCTGTTATTCAGACTTGCTTTTAATGAAAAGTCTGAGGCCACTAAATTAATATCATCAGTTGATTAAAAATTTTCTTTACAAATTCATTTCTCTATATTGTATTCTGCAAATAGGATATGTAATCCAGCTTGAGTAGGAAGAACCAAAACAATGGTTTTCAATACACTATTTTTCTTTGCAATGTTAAGAGTTTGCAATTTATGTGTCAGAGTCTAGAACAGTAGAAGATTCTATAAACTGTCATACTTGTGATATTTCTAAAGGTTTCTAGACCTGTCCTGGAGAAAGGCAGGTATCAGTAAATTGGGGTTGCATTGGAAGGATTCCATAAAGGAATTAAGCCTTGAGCATCTTCTGGTTAGTTGAGGTAAAGATTTATAAGAGAGGAAATAGGAGTTTGATATCCTGAGGAGACAAGTATTTTTTTGCATGATGTGTAACATAAAGAAGGAATACAAATCTAAGATGAGGTTTAAAAGTGAGAATGAGAGTAAATTCCATGGTTTATGGCCCGTGTTTATATAATTAAGTATATAGCTTAGAATTAAATAACATGAAGAATAAATGAAGGAAGAAAAAAAAGTGAGAAAGTTATCTTAGCCAATAGCTTTCAAATGTACTTGATATGATGAACACATATACCTCATCATGGCTTAGATGAAGAAAAAAGGCAATTTTCCATGTTAGGCTAAAAAGTTAAAGTTTTAAGCTTGGTTAACTATAAACTAGGTATCTCTATTTGTTTTTCTAATTGGTATCATAAATTAAATATGTTCCAAAGGTAGTCCATACTGCCCATTCTCCCTGAGCATGGCATATTGCAGATTTCCCCAACCCAGTGTTGAGTGACTCTGTTCTTGCCATTGCTCATGCTAGAACTGATGCATCCACCTTCGGCTCCCTGATCTCTTTCATTGTCAGGGGAAAATTCTGTTGGTTCTCCAAAATCTATCCAGAATCTGACCACTTTTCATATATGTTCTCTGCTTCGTTTTTCTCCTAGACTCTTATTATCTAACACACTTTATATTTTACCCACTTACCTTGTTTAGTGTTTTTCTCCCCCTCCCAGAATACCAGCCCATGTTGGAGGATTGACTGTTTTATTCACTGCTGTATCTTTAGCCTCCAGAACTGCCTAGTACATAGTAGGTGTGCTCTACCTCTTAAATTGATGAACACATAAGCATATCAAGGAAGAAAGAGGAAGGGGTAACAAGCATTAAATTAGAATTATTCTTAATTTAATGGAGTCAACAGCTATCGTTGGGTCCTGAGTATGTGCCTGCTTATATATTAGGACTCTAAATCTTGTATGTACTATATGGATTTCATTAAAATGCTAAGCTATCCTTAGGATTTTGGATAAAATAATTCCAGAATACATATCAGAGAATCCATATATCATAAGCATAGACTTGAATACTTATACAATATACATTTATTCATATACTATATATTTGTGGTACTAAATGAATATATCCCCTCTTATTTGGGTGAACAAATTAGTAATTGCAAATTAAAATTTAAAGAATCCCAGGGGATCTCCTCACCTTTGGACAGAGTTTTCCTGGAAAGAACCTTTTCAGAAATATAATTAAACAGTGTACATGAGAAAACAATCTCCTGTTTAATTTTGAGACTGGAGTGATGACAAAATATGTGTTGGAACGTAATTATAAGCACTCCTTAGAAAAATGACAGGGCTTTTCTAAATAATAGATTCGGTGTGTTGAGTAAATTGTATATCATTTTAGCATCCTGGATATTCTCAATTTATAATCAGTCTTAAAGGATTGTACAACTCAAAGGGAGAACAGGAACTAAGTTGTTTATACAACAATGGCAATGTGGCTAACATCTGAACTCTCAAAAGCAATTCTGTCATATGTAAATGAGGTTAGACTTCAGGAGGCAGATAGGACTTCTTGGAAACTAGAAGGATGACAGAAACTGAAGTTAGTACTTCTTAAAATTCATATGACTTAAATATAGTCCTGTGAATTGTTCTATTTTATCCTATCCTTGGCATTGATCGGCTTTCTCTGTGGAGGAAATCATTACCCCTACATCTAATAAGAAAAATGGGTAAGAGGTAGGCTAGTTAGCAAGTAAAAAACATGCTATATGAATGTCTCTAAAAAGAAAGATTTAAGAGTGCATCACATATAGGTGTTCACTAGACATGTATTGAAAATGAATGAACTTGAATAATGGGCAATTTGAGGTAAAAATCAACATGGATTTTGTTGCTTTTTGGTTTGCTTTGGAACAAGAGTCCTAGAAATCTTGTGATGAGATAATTCATGTATGTAATATTTATAATGTAATGGGATATTGATAGTAAAATATGAAGGTCTTTTGGCAATTTTCACAGAAAAGAACACAGTCATTTGTGGATCATTCATGAAATGGGCCCCTTGTCACCCTATATCTGAGTTTAAGTTATAAAGTTAGCTTGATGAATTTTTCATTGGAAAGATTTTGCTTCACTTTAAGTTTAGTGCAGTATAAACCAGGAATTGCCTATTTTGAGAAAAATTCCTTTAAAAAATTTTTTTAAATGTTTTATTTATTTTTGAGAGAGAGACAGTACGAGTGGGGGGAGGGGCAGAGAGAGAGGCAGACAAAGAATCTGAAGCAGGTGCCAGGCTCTGAGGGGTCAGCACAGAGCCCGATGCGGGGCTCAAACTCGTGAACTGCGAGATCATGACCTGAGCTGAAGTCGAATGCTTAACTGACTGGCCACTCAGGTGCCCCAAGAAAGAAAATTTCTTGAGGGAAATGCATCATTGGAAGAAGGGGCAAAAAGCCATGTACCAAAATATAAAGTAATTGTAACTCAAGAAAATAAAGTTATTATAGATAAGATAGTTTCATAGGACCATTTTTTTCCTCAATGCTTTTGATCCAAGTTTTAAATAAATGATGCAATGTATTTATCTTTGCAAAATAAGAGGCAAGTATGGACACTGATGGAATGATAAAGTGGGAGAATATTGCCTTTATCTTTTTCATTTCTTCCTTAACTACATTTGAGTGCCTGCTCCGTCAGACTCCATGCTCAGCACTTGACGTGCAGAAGTGGTGCTGGGTTCCTGCAAGCTAGAAGGGGCATCAAAGGACACGGCACTGATGAAACTCATTACTGGTGTGACACTATGTTCAATAAGGGAAACAGTGCAATAATGGAGAATAACAAATGCTCTGGTAGGCACGGTCTTTGGTTTTCAGATGAGGGGACTGAAATCTAGAGAGGACAAGAAATTGGTTTGAGGTTGTTTGCTTGATGAGTGGCAGAACTGGGATCCTAACCCACGTCAGACTGACTCCACAGCTGGGGCTAGCATTGCCATTCTGTAGCCCTCTACCCCTGACCATTCCAATGAGAACTCCCTGCTTAAACCTCTTAACAGCTACTTCCTACGTCCAGAACATAAAGTGCAGTTTCCTTGATCTGGTCCGCCTGTCTCTGTGACATCCTTGCCACCCTTTACCACTGTAACTATGCTGCTTGTGGTTCATCTGGACTTCCCAATCTGCTTCCCAAAGCTGTGGCTTTGCTTATATTGTCCTTTGGGCCTGTCCTCTTGAGCTGCATACTCCTTCACTCTGTTTATTTCTCCAGGGAGCCTCCATGATCCCCGCAGCTGGGGTTACCTACCCTGCCTCTGAGCTCCAGTAGGTTCCTATTAATCTGTATCAGAGCCCAGTGGATTACTGCCTGCAGACAGAACCTGGCTGCTGCATGTTTATGTGGGCATGGGATAAGGTTTCTAGATTTTTAAAGGCTGGGGGGAAAAAACCAAAAGAATAATCTATGAAACATGAAACTATATGAAATTAGAATGTCAGTGTCCACAAATAAAGTTTTATTAGAACACAGCTACATGTATTCTTTACATATTGTCCATGGTTTTCATGTGACAAGGACAGAATTCAATAGTCATAAGAGACCTTGAGGCCTGTAAAACCTAAAATATTTACTCTCTGATCCTCTACAGAGGGGAAAAAAAAAAAAAAGTTGTAAACTCCCAATCTAAATACCATACAATGTTTCTTTCTAAGGGGCTCTCCCTGACCTGGCTCTGAGCTCCTTGAAGGCAGGTATCACATTTTATTCATCTTGGTATCTCCAGCTCCTGGATGACAATGATACTTAGCAGGTAGGTGTTTGATACATATTTGGTGAACACATGACTTCATAATTTTATCCCTAGGACAGTTCTTCAAATACTTATAACTGCTTTTCTGCCACCCACAGTCTTCCCTTTTACAGGCTAAACATCCATCCATTCTTATTCTTTGCATGACACTGTGAGACCTGACCAACCTGGCTTTAATCTCTTTCCGTGTGTGTTTTACAATTGTGGTGTTATCTCTGAAATTTACAAACGGTGTATCATTTATTGGAACATACTATTGTTACATAAAAATTACACACCACATTGGTAAACTGCAATGTGCCATTTTTGTGGGTTAATGAATAATTGACTTTTTTTTTAAAGGAAGGAAAATTGAGACAATGTGATATAATTTTCTGTCTGAAGTAAGACAAAGGAAAATGTAGGCTGGCTGGAGGATTTTGATTTATAGACTAGAAAACTTTATTCTTTAGTGGTCTCCAGTGTGGAGTTAGATGCTCCCTATGGGGAAGAAAATATTAGAATTTCTACTTATTTTTAGAAGAACAAAAATAACCAGACATTTACTAAGATTGGAGGTACGGAGCCACAGTGCTGCCCGTGTTTGGGCATGATTCACACACTCGGGGGTTCCTGAGGGAGGCTTGGGAGCAGTGCAGTGGAGGCTGGGTTAGCTGAGGGACTCTCCCTGCTTTATTTGCTCTGTGTTTTGCTATATACTGCAGTTGATGCGACCCAAATTATACCAATGGATGGATGATATTATTAATTGTAACCAAATGAATTCCTTAGGAAAGGAGCATGTTGCTTACTTACAGTGATTCCTGGAAAACAACAACTGTGGCCTGAAAACTTGATAATGAAAATTTATTCCACACAAGTGAAAAATAAGACCATGACAGAGCTGGCATCTCTCTGATTTTTAGAGTGAGCTCTGTGTCAGTCATGATTTAAAGTAAAAATGATGATCTATTTCAGCCTTCATTTTATTTTATTTTAATTTTTTATTTTTAAAATGTTTTCATTTTTGAGAGCGAGAGATTGAGCATGGGCAAGAGAGGGAGGGGTGGTGGCGGTGATGGGGAGGGGGAGAAAAGAGGATCCAAAGTGGGCTCTACGCTGACAGTACAGAGCCAATGTGGGGTTTGAATTCCCAAACAGTAAGATCATAACCTGAACCGAAGTTGGATGCTTAACTAAGTAAGCCACCCAGGTATCCCTTTTATTTTTTTATTTTTTAAAGATTTTATTTTTAAGTAATCTCTGCACCCAATGTGGGGCTCAAACCCCAAGATCAAGAGTAACCTGCTCCACTGACGGAGTCAACCAGGTGCCCCTAGGCTTCATTTTAAAGATTACTGCCCAAAGATTACTGCCCTTTCTGTGGTAACATAATAGGTAATCCTAGGAGGTATCAATCATTAGACTCTCACAATGTCATAGCTAGGCTGTGTCAATCAATTTTCTATGAATATAATCTGGATAACTTTATTGCAACATACTAACATCTTAATATGTTCAGTTCAATTTGTTCTAATTCAATTCACTTCAGTTCATATGATAAGCTCAACATGGGGGCCAAAATGAAAAGTGCATTTACATTTAATTTCAACCCCTATGGGGGCCTACTGTGTGTTAGGAAATGCTAGGTGATGGCCCTACAAAAATGAATGATCAGATCTCTGGCAAAAGGAATTCACGGAGAAAGAGCCACAGATACCTACAGTGTATGACAAATCATGGCAAGGGATAACTTTAGCGTGTCATGGGAACACAGAAAAAGGAATAAATAGTGTCTGGCAACCCTGATGATTAAAGAACCCAGTCTTATAAACGAGAAAAGGCGTTTATAGGACAAAATAAAAGGAAGACAAGTTGGTGACCAAGTGAAATATGTGGACAGTGTAAAGATACACAGAATAACAAGGATGGGGCTAGAATATCTGGGGAAGTTTCCTAGAGAAGCAAACACTTAAATTGGTTCTACACAGGTGCGTTTGTTTGCTTGCTACTTTTTGCCAAACAGAAAAAAGAAGAGCAAGGAAAAAAAGAAAGGCAAGATGCTGTGAAGCTTTTTAGCTCATACCTCTGAGGCACAACTTCTGAAATGATTAAAAGTGAATTAAAACTGCCCAGAAACTCACTGGCTGCATATGATTGTCTTCCCATTGGGAAGCCACAGCTCACTGCTGCCTGGCCAGTCATTTTTGTATTATGTAAACGTGTAAACACTAACCTTTGTTTTCTTTTAAGTTGTTGAAAAGAACACTGATTCCTTCTGGACATTATTTTTCAGCAGAAATAAGAAACAGCAGCAAAAATGAATAAAGAGCAGTTTTTTTGCTCATTAGGGCATTTGTTGTTTATCTGAGAAGTCACAGGGATTTCATGTGTTGGCATTTGCAGGCACAGTTGGGTATCGTTAGTTTGTCAAAATAATCTATAGAGGGTATTAATTGTGAGTCAACGGACGATCATTCTGCAGCTTAAAAGCATTTATTATCTTCTAAGGTTGAGGTTTCTATGGTTTGGGGATTATGGCCAATTGAAATTACACTGTGCACAGTCTAGACAGTGGAATGTAGTGGGTAAGCAGACAGGCTTAGGTAACAGACACAGCTGGAGCGAGCAGGGGAGACCTGCCATTTATCCACTCTGTGACCTTGAGCAAGTCACTCAACTTTTCCAAGCCTTGGTTTTCTCATTTGAATTTGGGGATAATATTGGCCTCATGGGATTATGATTAGGATTAAATAAGAACAAAAGCATTGACTAGATGATAACTATTTATCATCATCATCACCAGTAGTCTTTCACTACCACCCCCCCCTTTTTTTTTTTTTTTAAGGAATAAGAGTTAAATAATGACTCGTAGGGGAATGAATTTGGCTTTGTGCTCTCCCCTGTACTCATATTAGCTTCAAGCTGGGTGTGATCTTTTAGAGCTTCAGTTCTCACCTAGAGTGAGACAGTCTTGGGAGATTCCACGTATTTATTGGGTTAACTGGATCACCTATGGAGCTCAGTAGGGCACCATCCCAACCCAGTATTTCTGCTAAGCCCGCTGCTAGCCTTTGCTTAGGCAGTGAAATTGAAAGAACCCAGTATGGATCTCCACTGCTTCTTCCCACTGATCCCAGTTCAGATCTCTGTAGTTAACAAGAGTGAGTTCACCTCTTCCTCCACACGTTGGCAGGCAGCTATCGTGTCTTCTATATCTTCCCTTTGGTAGCCTTACCAGCTCCAATTCCTTGAACAGTCCCTCAACCAAGACCGTATCTGCCGTCTGCATGACCCCAATTTCTCCCTGGATTTGCTTCAGAAATCCAATGTCTATCCTCTTAAGTGTGTTTCCAGAAACAAGTGTGACATTCCAGGCTTCTCAGGGTCGGGTATAGAAGCTTTGTTGCCAGAGTGTTATCTTTGAAATGAACAATCTCAGTTGGTAATAAGATTTCACTGTTGTTTCACATTTCTGATGAAATCATTTTGAAAGTTAAATGGGAAGTTAGGCAATGACAAGAACCACCCACACCATAGTAGTGGAATAGAAATACAAAGAAATAAATGTCTTATTGCTCATTGACCTACACAAGATAAAAAAAAATCCTATTCCTGTAGCTTGCTTACAAGCAAATAGTACGTTCTAGTAGCTTGAATTACTAGATACTCCTACAACATGAAAGACGACTGAACTCATTTATATTTTTTAAAAATTCAAGTGGCAGTTATAAGAATCAAAATCTAGGTTATAATGGTGGGCAAATTGATTTTAAATATACATACATAGATTAATATATAGATTGATAGAATTTGGCTTGAGGATAGTATTTTTCTCTTTAGTTAGGAGCTAAATTTCCAAAATACTTTAATTGTGCTTTTGTTTAATTTTATTGCAGGATAACTGAAGATACCTTGATTTAAAAAAAAAATAAAAGTAGCCCTGATTGCAATATGTTTATAGACAGTTTTTTCAATTTGAGGATCAGGCTGGAATGTATGTCCTAGTTTTGTATTCATATCTGCCTTAGCATCCTGTGAAGCTCTGACATTTTGATCCCTGGAGTCTGGAATATAGATACTCTTCAGGTTCATAGCTTCACAGAAAATGTTTCCTGAACAATTGGTTTAAGTAACCTTGGGTCAGGGTGGCTGGTTGTTTGAGAGAGGCCCAATTCAACATTACCAATGTGGGCGTAGTTAGCAGTTATTTAACTAGCAAGCCAGAGCAGCGGGTGTGGGACAATACACAACAGGTTTGTTTGTTTGTTCGTTTGTTTTTCATTTCTCACCTACTTCTTTGAGAGTATTTTAAATGAGCTGCTTTTTGTATTGGCAATTGGAGCAACTCACTTGATTTAAGGTGAAGACTGAAGAGTAGATGTATAATCCAACCAGAGTTTTCCATTTTTTAACATGCCAGGCTGGGCATAGTCTGGGGATGTGGTTGAAGCAGAAAGGGAAATTTCAGCTGGAGGAAAACAAATTTAAGAGAGAGTCCAAGGACTAAAAGGGTTTGGGAGTTCACATGGTTACTTCTCTTGTTTTTGGTGTTATTATTTGTGGAGATTTGAGAATTTATAGAGTAAGAGAAAGTTGGAATTCTGACCGTTCAATTAAATGGCAACAGTGGGCAGTGAATGCAGACAACCTATTGTATCCAAGTAGGTATTCATTAGCAGGTCGCCATCATTTGGAAAGACCAGCGGGGGTTGTTTTGGGGCCAGGCGGGCCAGTTACAGTGAAATTAACATAGCAACGGCGGGTTGCATCTTGTGGTGTTTCATTTTAGAAAGGAGAATTTGTCCAGGAACCAGGCATTAACTTGATAATTAGGACGTCTGAGGCTCTGTTCTTTCTTTTTATTCCTATTTGTTGGCCCAATTAGCTGTGTTTGTCTTGGGCCAGTTATAAAAAACCACTTGGAAAAAACAACTCTGGTATCTTAGAAGATTCAAAGAAATGATTTCAGGAGTTGAAGGTGGTAGAAATATACTACCTGACAAATATACTGTTGGTCTAATTTCTTATAAAATAAGCTGGGTCTTGTGGCCAAATAACAAAGGAGAAGCAGAGTTTGCTGGTTAGCCTTAAATGTTCTCCTTGGTTAAGTTGGTCTAAGCAGATGACTGCCATCCAAGTAACGGAGATGCATTCTTTAAACACATGGAACATTCAGCCATATAGGAACATATTTTCTAGGCGCCAGGATATGCTGAGGAAAATCGTTAACCCAGAACTGTCTTTGGCTTAGAAATAATCAGCATTGATACCATGCTGTCAGCTTAGCTTCCATCCGACCTTACTTCATTTGCTTAGGCAGCCACGTTACTGCCCTGGATACCCCAGTTGCAGAGATGAACAGACAGGGATCAGAAAGGTTAGGTTTTCCAGTGCTAGTTGCTGTTCCCTGCCTGCTGCCTCCTGCTGTCTCACAGGAGAGGGTCTGTTTATGGCTGAGTTGCAGCTCTCCTGGAGGCCATGCAGGCAAGGACAAATACTGGCATTTTCAGATAGGTATTTATTATTAGGCTTTGCCCTGTAATAACGGTTAAATCATGACTTAGGCATGCCTTTGGCAAGGTCAGGGCACGTATAAAGCATTTCTATAAAGTTAAATTCCTGTTGGGAGGCTTTTAAGGTTTTTATATTTTAATGAAGTTATTAAAATGAAAGTTCAGACTTGCATAATTCATAAGCATTCGCTGCCTCTTTTAAAATCTCTGCCACTAGACTATTTTTTAAAAAATTTTAGTGAAATTCTCCTATAAAACATGAACACATCTTTGAGTTAAGATGAAAATAGATTTCTAATTATAGTAAACGAAAGCTTTCCTGTAATAAGCTCTTTAGGCTAATTTCATTTATCATGTTTTCACTGCATGCAAAGAAGATACTGTAAAATTCAGGAGTATTTTTTGAGTATTTTCTAAATTCACGCTTGGAATTGCAACTTTTAATATACACAGCTTTCAAATTTTAAGCAGTTTTACAAAGTCTAGAAATTGAGAAATTCTCTTAAATGTTGGCTTGGACTTTTGTAAAGGTATACATTTTTATTTTGACGTTAGGGACTCTAATACTTTCAACTTAGTATCAAAATAATGCTGCTGGAATGAGTATTTTAATGGATGCAAACTCCTGCAAATAAATATAGCTGATGAAAATCTGAAAATCTACGAGCTAATGACCTGATTTATTTTTTGTACTCTTTGCAATCAATCGAGGTTTTCTTTTTAAGCAGCGCATTTTTTAGGTTTTGAACTGAGGGTAATTGCATCTTACTTTAAAATCCTTTCTTATTTGGAGGCATGATGAGATTACATAAATGTAATATTTTAGCTTTTGGCAACAGGAGCCAGTAAGAGAAGCAGCAACAGGAAAATTTCCAGAATGTTTAAAAAATGGGAAATTTCCCCCAATTTACCCCCTCTTTTTGATGCTCTAGGACCTCTTTGTATTACAGGGCTATTAATGCCTTCTCTGCTTTCTTCCAAAAAGAAAGCTGTTACTTACCTTACCTCCACTTACGGCATCTAATGTAACTTGGAAGGAACTGACATCATTACCATATTATATTCCTGTCCAGAAGCACATCATTCTTTTATTTAGTTCTTCAAGTCCTTTGAACTTAAGTAGTTTTCCTCATAGAATTGTGTTTACAAGGCGATTACTAAGTATATCAGGATATATGCAAACGAAGGGGTGTTAAGCACCTAGTAGAAGTAAGGCACATCTCTGTGAGGGGTCTGGAAGGATCTCTGTTCTATGTTGGTGGGTGAAAAAACAGTACAGAATACATTTGATATCCCATTTTTACAAAATGCACATATTTAAGTGAGTATCATTTATATAAAGCAGGAAAGAAAATCTATAGATGAAATTTCAAATTTTTTCCTTGAGGCAATGAACTCTCTGAATGGGAAGGGATTAGAAGGACTCATTGGGGGACTTATTTTTACCTCACATATTTAAGTAAGTGGTAGGATTATAGGTTATTTTAACTAAAAACTTTCTATAATTTTTAAAAAAAATAAGAAAATATTGTAACAATACTATTTGTGAAACCATTTGTTTCCTTAATTAGCATATAAAAATTGTAATATTCTGAACAAATGGTAGATACATATGAAATCTCACAGGTCCCTGTGTTTAAGTATTCTGCAACTGTGTGGTCACTAAATCTGCATTCAGATCTTTTTGGTTCATGGGGGACAATTAATGACATGATCAAATTGTTGGCTGAGGTCAGTTCGAAATCTGTGTGTTTAAGTCCATCAACTCTGTTGCTTTGGTTTTGGGTAAAAGTGGTTACTGAGGCTATAAACTAATACTTAATTCATATTTTCAAGTTAAAAAGTTAATTTCCTAAGTAAACTCCTAAAATCATTTATTTGTAGAAGAAAAAATTAAAAGAAGCCTCCTTGGCTTCTTTTTTTCCAGGGATCACTAAGAATGATAGACAGCAAAAGTTAGGTCATTAGCAATTCAAAAAGGCAACCAGCTGCTATGGTCTTTGACTCCTTTCATAAGGAGTTAGTCTATAAAGCAGTGAACAAGTAAGATGATGAATCATTGCCTTATCTGTTCATGCTGGGCAAAAGATGGGACTAGTGGACCATTTTTGTCTTCTTTGGAAAATGTCTCTATGACTGTCATTGAGGAATAACTATAGTAACGTGTATATTTCTGGGTCCCTTTTCCTTTACCCCCTAGAGATAGTCTGTTTCTCTGTGCATGCGTGTGTGTGTGTGTGTGTGTGTGTGTGTGTGTGTGTTACTACTGAAGGGGGTGAGGGAAGGAAGGAATAAAAATGTGAAAATGACAGTTATGATAATTTCAAGAATTATATTTTCTTATTTCTGATTCTATTTCTTAGCTATTTCTATTAGATAAACTACATGTGATGTCAAGAGGATTTCATTAGTGGAAAAAAATTAAGTCAGATCAGTTAGAAGATGAAAACCAAAAAAAAAAAAAAACACCAGTTAGACTGGTAGAATTGGCAGGTTCAGAACTGGTTGTTCAGGCAGGGGACATTGAGGTCTGTTCCTCTAACATAAGTACTGGTGGCTTCTGAGAAGGCAAACGTAGGTAGAAACCATCCCTGCTCTCCAAGTGGCTCATGATACAGCAGGTGGCATGACTGAAGAAGAGGGAGAAAGCAGAGTGAGAAGTTTATAGTGGAGATCAGGAATATAGGATTATGGGATGACACATGTATAGTATATTATAGTCTCTTCTACTTCCAAAAAAAATCAAGTATAATTTTTTAATGATTGTCTTTGATGTTAATTTCTTGAGCATTGTTGCCACTGTTTAAGACCCAACAGTATTTTCCATTTTTGTCAACTGTTGTAGCCTAAAGGGAATCTTATAGCCTCTTAGAAAAGAAAAATGGCAGACATTTGATATATATTTTTAATACCCTATTAGAAAACCTCTACCAGGTATGGATAATCAAATCTCTTGAAGTTCACCAAATGTAGTTTAAAAAAACAGGAATATTATGGAACTCTAATCTTGTCTACACAATCACCTATTAGAAAATCTAATCTTCCCTATTTCTTGCATAGTGGCTAGAGAGCAGAGGATAGAATGGTCAATTTAAGGATGCGAATGTAGTCATTCAGGGTTGGATTAGGGCCATATGCAGCTGTGGGATATGTTTCTGGTGGTTACCCATGTTAAGGCATGGGGGTCCTATAGCATAACACAAAACAAAAGTTTAGAGATGTCCGCTTTTAAGTCTATAACTCAAAACAAGTTTATACATTTATCTCGACCCATTCCATCTTCTAGAGTAACAAAGTTTTTACTATCCAACTGCAAAGAAAATTTGACAAAGCATTTTTTAGTAGAAAGATGAGATCATTGAGATCATTCTGGATGGACCTCCTTTTTATGTATTCTTTTTCAAACATCAAGGTCACTTCCTAATTCTCACATTGTGGGATGTGATAAAAGGTAGGTATTACCGTAGTTCTACCTGTCAGGATTTTAAGACTTTAATCATATGTCTGCCTAGCTTTCCTTTCCTAGACTACAAAGTCCCAATCTTCTAAGCCTGTCCTCACAGCCCCTTCATCCCTCTGTTTTAGCCACTTCTTCTGGCAGTTGGTCATCTAACACAATCCATCCTTCTTGAGGTAGGCGGCCGTAACTACGTGTACTCCACATGTGTGTGAGCTTTAGTCTGTGACAAAGGGCATTTTCCCCCTCTTGTATTTATAATAATTCCATGACAGCACCAAGCCTGGTTGGTTGTAGCTGTGTATTTGGTGAATGTCTTCAGTGGGTGGTTCTATGTGCCTTTTCTTGGTTTATAATTGATTTTATTATTTTATACTAACTTGATTTTTTTTTTCTTTCCTTTCACTGCATTATTTCTAAGCTTGCCCACACTGAAGCTCATCTGTCCTATTTTAGCCTAGCAAGATCTTTTCATTATACTCTGAGCTTGGATTTCAATGACTGGAAACATTTGTTACTTTCAAAACGGAGAGTTTCAAGGTGACTAGTAAAAATGTCTTAGTACAAACCGCTTTGGAACTTCCTATTTCCACTTCTCCATCTGTGGATTTATCCTGTTAACATTTTTCAGCCAAGTTCTATTTTCCTGGTAAGTTGTCAGTTGCAATTCTAATTTCTTCAGTGATTTTTAAATGTGATTTTTGACTCCCAGAGCTCTGTAGCATTTGACCAAAGGTAATAAACTTTTGTATTGTAAAATCATATCGCCCCTTTTCCCCAGCAATAATTACACACTGTCTTCCAGAATCAACCCTTGATAAAATTGAGTGGTAGGTAAAATATTTTTGTCTTTCTCTACCACCTGATAGGCATATGAATCCTTAGACGTGGACTTTCTTCCATAATGTTTTAGTAACATCCCTCCACTTCTGCCAGTGGTACAGTTGAAACTATAGTTTTGCATGTCATCTTCTTTAGTGAGCAAAGACTCTATCACTAAAATAAATACCAAGCTGTATGCAAGAAAGAAATGGAGATAGGCCCTTCAGCCTGGAAATCTATTAATATTGTCTGATCTTACGGAGTCATTGATCTTGTCTTTTGCTGTCTAACCCCAAACTAATTAGTCAACACACTAATTTATATTAGTGGCTTCCATGATGGAATTTTAGTTTGGGTTCTAAGGAATTATGGATCAGGTAGAATGTTCTGGCCATCTCTGGAACTCTACCATGTTCAGCCATCTTTTCTCCAAGTTAAACCTGGTGAGAAAGGATAAGGACCTAGAAGTTCTGTTTTATTCATGGAGTCTGAAGGCTGATTGGGTCATCATTGTAACTCTGCCAACAACTAATTCTGTGACCTTGGGAAAGTTATTTACCTCTCCAGTTCCAGCAATAAAATAGCATTAAAAATAGTCTCCACCTCCTCAGGTTGTAATGGGATTAAATCAGTTAACATATAAAGTGTGGGCAACAACGTCTGGCTCACATTGTGCTATGCAAGTGTCTGCTGTTATTTTTACTTGTGTTTCCAAGGACTGGCATGCTGCCTGGCGCACAGTGGGTATGCAAATACTGTTTGTTGAATGATTGGATACGTACCTCCTGGCTAAAGGACTTCTTGAGGCATTTTTGTGCTAACTGTTCTGAACTAATACATTCCAGCTTATCATATGCTTCTTGATTTCAAATCTAGCCCACACCCCACGTCTGCTCTTCGCATTTCATCACAGCCACTGTTTTCCCTTCAGGTACACTCCACCCATCCTGTGGTTACTGTGCATGGGTTTCAACTTGCATCAAACTTTAACATAACCCTTTTTAATAACTCAAGTTCGAATATCCAGTTTAAAGATATGGCATTCTTTTTTGTTTCCAGATCAACTTGTTCACATATTAGGGATTTAGATTCTTTTATCAATATTATAACAGTTTGAAGTGTCATGGAAATTTATTAAATTTTTAAAATGTTTATTTTTGAGACAGAGTGCAAGCGGGGGAGGGGCAGAGAGAGAGGGAGACACAGAATCTGAAACAGACTCCAGGCTCTGAGCTGTCAGCACAGAACTCTATGCGGGGCTCAGCCCCACTAACTGCGTGATCATGACCTGAGCCTAAGTCGGACGCTTAACCGACTGAGCCACCCAGGCACCCCTTCAAGTGTCATAGAAATTTATATTACAACATCCAAGCCTAAAATTATGATGAAGACTTCTGACATCACAGCCAACTTAGGCATATTTCTGTCCTGTTATCTCAAAATGCCAACTTCTTTGCATATTGTTTCTTGCCCCTGATATCATGGCCAATTAGTTTGTATATCCCCATCTAATTGGCTCAAATAGGTTTTTGCCACTTTATTTGTTGGCTCAGCTCCCAGCCTAGTGACTTTTAGCTCAAATCACTTGAGGTTGGAGTGGTTTTCTTTGTCATGCTTTTAGCACCAATGGAAGGACAGATAAGGGTGGCATCATGAATGTACAAAGAAAATCTGCTTTGTCTTTCAGTAGGAGAGACTGAAAAAGACAATTTAGACATGTGGACAAGGTATTTCTCAAGAAAGAGGATACTGGGCTGATGAAATAAATAGAACTTCTTACTTAAGGAAATTCCATTCTCTAAGGCAAGGGATGAATTCTACATCACTGACAAGAAAAATTTCCAACTTGGAATTTGGGTGACCTGGACCTCAGCTAAAATTATAATGTAGCATTTAAGCCTCTAAAGTAGTTTTATTTAAAAAAAATTTTTATTGTGATACAATTGACATATAACATTGTGTACGTTTAAGTATACAACATGTTGATTTGATACATTTAGATACTGCAGTATATTTTCCTCCCTGGCTTCAGCTAACACTGTCTATACACTTTCTATATTGTTTTCAAATTTAAGAGGCATAAGAATAACATGGGGGGGGGGGACTTTAAGAATACAGTTTCCAGGTTCCCACCCCCTTGATGTTCAGTTACAGTTTGGTCTGAGGTAGTCCTTGAAATCTTAAAATTTAACATGTACAACAGGGTGATTATCATATGGGTAGAATATCCTATCTTCATGTGATGTGATATTCTATCTACCTATCTACTTGTGCCTGAAAGAATGATCTGCCTCTACTCATTTGTGGTTTCTATGTGGAATCTAGTGGTTCCCAAGGTTGGGTGAGATACTTTTTCCTAGGTGACTTCAAATATTTAGATTGGCTCTATTTTCCAAATTATATCTCTAGAACAGTATTGATAAGACAGACCTATGAACAATTTCAAAATTGTATCTTAAAGGAAGAACAGCATGTATATAGGTAGGAAGGGTTGGATGGGATTGGCAGAATAAATCTTACTGGCTTAGGTCTCAGTGGCTCAACCACACACTAGCAGTCTCCCACGAAGGGGTGGTGACTCCTTTACCACCATGAGTCCCCTTTCTTCATCATCTCCTGTAAGTAGTTGCTGCCATTTGTGAATTTTATTGCCCTTTCTCTTGGGGACTTATATGCTTTGGGGGATCTCTCCTATAGCCCTACCCTTAGCTTTTCACAGTCAAATTCCACAATAATAAGACAGGACTGGGGATGACCAGGAGACACACTCTGGGGGTAGGGTCTGTGTGGAAAGTGAAAGGGAAAAAGAGGACGAGGGAGAACACTTTCAACTACATTTCCTCCAGCTCTCCATCAGGATGTCCCTGACTTGATCCCATCTCATGGCCACCTCTCTACCTCCTAGACTTTTAGGAGACTGCTGGCATAGGTGCTTCTGACTCTAGTCCTTCAATGATAGTTTCCCAGCACCTTCTTGTTGCCGTGCTTGACGTGCTTTTGTTGTTCACTTCACAATTTAGGTGACAAAGAGACAGGATGGACACACTTCTGACTCTTATCTATCTTCCATGGTTCTCGGCAGTACAAACCACTTAGAAAAATTTCAAAAGGACTATGTGCTACTTGCAGGGAAAGAGAGAAATGGAACAGTCTTTGAGACATTTTGCATTGAGAATCAGAATTTGGGCTTCAGTCCCAGCTATGCTGTCTACAAATCAGGTGACTTTGAATGTCAGTAACAACAAAAGCAATTGCCAGTATTGAACACCTCCAGTGTGTCAGACGGGAAGCGAGATGATTTATGGACATTATCTAATGTCTCTGAGCTTCAATCTTCCGAGAATATTGCCCTCAGAAATGACCTCACAGGTCCATCTTGAAAACCACATGAGACAACCAAGTTAAAAAGGATTTCTAATCTAGAAAGTGTTCTATAACTATGTTATGATGACTTAATAATTAAAAAAATTTATCAGACTTAAGATAAAAAATTTTGACCTAATGGAAATTTGAAAGCTTCCATCTTGCTGATTCAGAAGTTTGATGTTTTCCTCAAATAGCTATATCCTTAGGTTAAAAAACCTTCAAAATTCTAATTTGTGCTATAAAGTCCAAATGGTCTTGAAATTGCTCACGAAAACTGTACTTAGAAGTCTTAAATTTCTGGTTTGACAGCTTCCCCCCCCCCCGCCAAAACACACACACACACACACACACACACACACACACACACACGTGCTTACACGGATACACACAAACAAAAAACAAGTGAGAAACGCAGTTGTTGTAACATAAGCAGGGACAAGAGATTCAGGTAAGAGAAGGTATTTACTCCTTGAGAGTAACTGGAGAGTCTGCACAGGTATAAATTTGAATATTAAAAAAATCTGCAGCTCAGATATACAAGACCTATAACCTTATGCCTTTGAGAATCTTCAACATTTCTAATGCTTTCAATTTCTTTGAGCTCTCCACTGCAGATTGAATGTTACTGTCCCCCTAAAATTCCTATGTTGAAACCAAATCCCTGATGTGCTAGTATTTGGAGATGGGACCTGCGGGAAATAATTAGATTGTGAGAGTGGGACCTTCATGAATGGGATTATTGCCCTTACAAATGAGACCCCAGAAAGTTCCCTTGCTCCTTCTGCTATGTGAAGACCCAAAATTAAGACAGCCACCTATGAACCAGGAAGTTGAGTCTCTCCACACACTGAATCTGCTGGTATCTTGACCTTGAACTATGAGAAAGAAATTTCCATTGAAGATGCCCAGGTTATGGTATTATTATAGCAGCCTAACCGGACCACGACACTGTTCAAACTCTTCCTCAGTTTTCACAAAGAGATAACATTTATTTGAAGAGACATTTACTCCAAGCATGCAGATGTATAAAAGGCTGTGAAGATATTGAGAAAGTTACTAGGCAGAAGGCTTGATACTCACCCCCCCCCCCCCGTATGGGGCAATAAGCCTGACTCATTTTCTACTTTACCAACTTACTCCTAAAGGACAGTCTTGCAGCCTACAAGACTCAAGATTTCAGTACAAATAGCTAGATTCAGAAACTCTAGGTGTTGCTCACAAATATTTGAGAATTAGAATATTAAACATGCAAGTGTAAAGGTCTGCTGTAGACACGTGAATGATCCCATCAGGTTTGTCACTGTAAGAAGGGTTGGGATTTGCATGAACTGCTAGATGGGCATATGATAGAGTCAAAATCTTTATGCAATGCATTTTGACTTTCTACAGTAGGAAAGAAACCATGTAGTAGAATAGTAAGAAAATTATTTAAAGGTTTTTTTTCCTTTTTTCGCAATATTTCTTGTTGAATTCAATACCTTGTCTTAATTCACTGCTCTGTGCAAACCATGGGTCTACTATCGTTTTGCCTTAACTGATCAGCCAATCCTATTAAACAAAGAAACCTCTGTTTTTTCCCATTCGATCAAATAATTGGTTAAACTGATATGTGGTTGCTTTCACATGTTGCATAGTTAGCCCAAGATTTCATAAAGTTACTAATAGAAAAAATTATAAGAATATTTAGTGAGCACTTGGGTGTGCCAGATCCAATGCTTTATTTCTCACAGCACCTTGATTAAAAAAAAAAAAAGGTCCTCTTATTACTCCCACTTTATATTAATGCAACGAAGGCCCAGAAAGCTAAAGAACTTAGCTAGTGTCAGATTACCAATGGTGGTAGAGTGGGATTCAAACCTAGGTAAAACAACCCACTTTGGTTCCAATTAACAAGCTATTTCCAGCAAATGTAGTTAAACATTTGAATTACCTGGAGTGATCTTATTATATAATTTTGGTCTCCTCAGACCATTTGACAAAGGTCAAATTACTTTGAGACAGACCATCCAAGTGCTTAAAGTTATTTCAATGGTAAGTAGGTTAAACAAATTTGAAATGCAAGACTTGTTTTTTTCAGGCCATAGCTCCTTTGTAAATAATTCATTATTCATTCAGCAGCTACGCTCAGTGCTACCAGTCAGTGAGGGCATTATGGGAGATCCAAATACAGAGCACAGTCAAGTGAGAGAGAAGCGTGATGTTTGAAGGGTGTAAACAAACTGCTGTTGGCATCTTAAAAAGGGAAAGATGCGTTCTATTCGGATGGATCAAAAAAGACCTCATGAAGTCCCTGCACCCAAAATGTCCTCTCTCCTAGAAGCCCCATGGCTCACCTCCTCACCTCTTCCAGGTTGTTGCTGAAATGTTACCTACTTATCAGGCTTTCTCTGACCACCCTGTTTACAACCACTGCTCATTATTCCTTATTTCCCTGCTTTACTTTTCCACAGCACATAGCACCTATTGGCATACTGCATGCTTATATATTGGCTTCCTTTCTCTCCAAATTAAAATGTAAGCTGTACCAGGGCAGGGTCCTTTGGGTGGTCGTCCACTGATAAAAATCTAGTTTAAGAATAATGCCTAACACAAAGTTAGGGAAACACCATATATTTGTTCAACAGATTGAGAAAATAAGACTTAAGCTTGGCCTGAGGAATGGATAGCATTTAGCTAGGCATTATTGGAAGGAAGAATTCCAGGTGAAGGAAATGATTTAAGCATAGAGTGGAAGCAGCAAATTACATGATCTGTTTGAAGAACTGTGTGCTGGTCAATTTGGTTAAATCATAGAAACACGGTGGGACATTGTCTGGAAGGATCTGTGTTATGTAGATCTGAGTGACTGACTTAATTTCACAGGCAGATAGAGCCCTTGAGATTTGGAGTTTTGAAATATCCTTATTTAATATTTAATAATTAGACAAATAGTTCCAGGTAATTCAAATATAGGGGTAGACCCAGGGTGTGTGGGTCCTGAAGCTACTATAATTTTAGATCCTAGCAAAACGGCCCACTTTGATTCAATTAACTGGCTATTTCTAGCAAATGTAGTTTGACATTTGAAAAACAAAAGAACATAAAGAAGAAAAGATACATAAAAAATGACAAATGCTAAATTGGATATGAACTCCGGCCTTGCCCCTTTTGTGTCACAATGCTGAGTTGGTGCAGGGGGTCGTAGGAGTCCTCCCAGCAGCCCTTCCTTCCTCCAGTAGCCACCAATAACCCAATTACACACGGAGGTGATTATAAGGTCTATAAATATATTCTGTCAGACCCAACTTCCATTCTTAACTAAATCTCAGAAATGCCTGTAGCCTCTCAGATGCCATTAGACAAAAAGAGATGGATGGTGGCAGAGAAGTCGGAGACCCAGACTGTGACTGACAAATCGTGGCTGAAATATCAGGGATTATGGGAACTCCTTTTTAGGACTTTGGAAGAAGATGAAACAAATGAGGGATGCTGAAGTTTTATTGGATTCATGGTTAAGCTGCTTCTGGAAGTCTGTTAAAAGGAATGTGATGGATTAGAAGGGAGATTGGGGGAGCACAGGATATAGGAGATGAGGAGATGGTCAGCATGGGAGTTGGAAAAGGAGCACGTGAGGGAGGATACAAGGAAGCCACTTAGAATGGGATTTGTCCATTGAACCAAAGGAAAGAAAGGTCAAAAGTGTCAGAAGTTCTACCTCAGGACACTAAGTAGTTACCTGGGAGTGGACAGTTCTTAAAGCTAAACATTTCTCTGTAGGTTTGAATACCTTACATTTATTAGATTACTAATTTCCGAATGACCACATCTTTGGCCAGTGGAAGGGTCTTCAGGATGGCTTCCAAGTCTTTTGACATGACCCCTGTATGCGTTCAGAGCATCCTTGCTTTCTGGTTAAATGAGATACTCTAGGCTTGTATATTTCCTGTGCCGTACCTGCAACTACCATTTCTTTAATAAATACCAGGTTCTTTTAGTATTGAAGAACTAATAGTAGTTAGCACCAGATATGGCTTGAAAATACTAAGGATGCTCATTAGCAGTGGGTCAGTCTTTGTTTCTAGGACATATCCGTGGACAGAGCCAAAAAGGTATGTGTGTATAGACATATATATATGCATATGTCTATATTTTGCATCTTAGGCACATGAGGTTTTTTATTTTATGTTTTTAGAGGAAACTGCTCACTGCTTTAAATTTGCTGTTATTCTTTAAACAATGAAAGTAAGTTTTTAAGTGGGGTCTGTGTGATATGAATTAGTGCAGCTTCCCCATGTAGCTTATTATAAAGAGAAATAAACTTAAATACCAGGAGAATTTGGTTGACAAATTAGTAGTTCAGCCAGTAGAAACTCAGCTTTAGCATTTCTGAGCTGTTATGCTTTAGCACATAAAATGACCGTGCTACATTGGGATGACCTTTTGAAGTTTGCAATATTTTCATTAGAGAAAGCACTGAATAGCCAGTAATGTTGGTTCTAATTCCACAGACACAAACAATGACAACTATAGTCCATTTATGATGACCTTATGGAATAGAAAGAAAATTTCTCATACTTTAATAATTGACTATAAAGTTAAAAATATAATTACACAGAACAGAAAATTAAAAATATCCTTTTCAGTTGTGGAAATCCTTAAGTTGGTCTTGCTTTTGAGGATGAATATATTTTTCTTTCTTTAAAAAAAACACACACACAAAACTAAGTTTGGGTTATATAGAACTTCAAATCCAAAAGTCTTGTCCATCCTCAACATAAACTGTAGAAACAAATGCATTACCATGGGGATTCATCCTCAAATAGGTTTTGTTTACTTATATTTGAAATAATGCATCTTTAATAAAACAGTATCACTAAAAACTGTTAGGCTATCAAATACCTCATAAATAAGTCTTTCTTAGAATTTTTTTTAATGTTTGTTTATTTTTGAGAGAGAGAGAGAGAGAGAGAGAGAGAACCTGAGCAGGGGAGGGGCATAGAAACAGGGAGACACAGAATCCAAAGCAGGCTCCAGGCTCTGAGCCATCAGCACAGAGCCCAATGCAGGGCTCAAATTTGCAAACCATGAGATCATGACCTGAGCTGAAGCTGGCTGCTTAACCAACTGAGCCACCCAGGTGCCCCTCTCATAAATAAGTCTTAGGTAAGAGACTATTTTCATGTCACAGGTAAATTTTGGTTAAAAAAAAAAAACACAAAAAATGGTCATAGGCATTGCCTTTTATAAGAGAAGCAAAAAAGAAAAAAAAGGAGGCGGAGGATTCAGTGCTGTAGAACTGATGAGTGATTGATACTCTGGCCATGAAACAGGAAAATAGATTTCATCTTTTATGCCAATTGCAATAAAGTGAGAGTGGCTTCTGGAGCACTGTGTTGGGATAAATTCTGAGACTGCAACCAGCCTCTGTGGAAAGGACACAGTGATCAGTAACGACAGAGGAGCCGCAGTATGTATGCCATGCATCTGGTATCCACGACGAAAGAGCATTATAAACAAACCAGTAAACATAACAGCCTTACCAGATAAGCCACCCACATCCATCTTCTTCAGGTTCTTTGCCTCCAGAATGACCACGGTCAGCTTGCCAGCAGTAGGTACATAGCGAAGGGAGAAGCAGATATCACCCAGTTTCTCTTGCTGTGAAAACCAATAAGAGAATATAAGTGACTTTGTGAATGACAGAGAATCTAGTTTGTACACAGATATTCCAAATTCCTCAGGAGGAGGATTAGGACAATTAGAATTTGAAAATGCTCCAGGTCATTGGTGTTTACCCAGTGGTCTTTCATTGACTAAGATCTGAAGAGTGATTGTAACCCATTTCAGCTTAAAATAGCTCATCTATACTTTATCATTCATCAAAATATATCCATAATTCAACAGTTCAGGAAATGAGACCAAGATGACATTTTTAGAAACTCTACTCTGAATAGCACCATAATGCTTTTGGCAAAATTTCATAGCTTTATTAAATAGCTTTGAAAAAAGCCTAACACTCCTTTAGCAGAATCAACCTAGCTAATTTTTGTCTTCTTACATTTCAAATAAGATTATGTCTACTACTTCATATTTAGATTTTGGGGAAGAGGACTCGTATTGCTGTTAGACTGACTTTTTCTAAAGAATTTTTTAAATTTAGCATTCTTATTTATTTTTAAGTAAGCTCTCTACCCAATGTGGGGCTTGTACTCACAATCCTGAGATCAAGAGTCACATGCTTTACCAAACGAGTCAGTCAGGAGCCCCTAGACTGAATTGTTAATGAGAAATTTTAGAATTCCTAGAAGCGGAAAGGCAACAAGTAGAAGTTTTTGCTCATTCAGTTTCACTCATTTCAAGTGAAATCCAACTTTTCCCCCTTATTCTCCCTTTATTTGTACAAATCTAAGGAGTAGGTTGGAAAAATGAAATAATACAGCCACACAAAGCATCTCCTAGCCCCTTGTGTTATTTCATTGCTTTCCTGTTTTAAGCCCAAGGAACATTCACCAATCCTGTACTCTGGCATTTCTGAACATTGGATTCAGAGTTTAAAATGATGGTATATAGAACTTTTACTTTTTCTCCAAAAGAACTCCTATGGGTTCTCATACCTTAAGTATCTTTTTAGGATAACTAATTAAGAACCATGATATTGTTCAACATGAGTAGAATTCTTGCATTCACACTTACAGGCATGAGAGTAGGTGGGAGGATCTAAGCTCTAATCTACTTTTTTTTTTTAAGTTTATTTTGAGAGCGAGAAAGTGAGCATGAGCAGGGGAGTGGCAGGGAGAGAGAAAATCCCAAGCACTGCACTGTCAGTGCAGAGCCCCACATGGGGCTCAATACCACAAACTGTGAGGTCATGACCTGAGCCAGATGGAGAGACAGATTTTCTGCTTAAGTAATGTTTTATTGGAAACATAATATGTGTTTATAATCCTAATTCTTTGATTCCTTGAGTTCTCATAGCATCTTATCCATATAGCTCTTTTGTCACTAAGGACCCTTTGTTTATGGTACACGTCTTAATTTTCCCACATGACTGTAAACTCCTTGAAGACTGGTCCTTGTCTGAAATATCACTTTCCATGCATCCCCCAAAAAGTAAATAAATGGAAATTTTAGATAATATCACTGTTTTGAATTACCTAGGTCATATCTCCCTTCCACTAGTAGATAATAGTTACTTGTAATGTGCTAAATTCACCTGAGGTGCCTACTTATTCCCTAGGAATTAATTTACACATGAAGAGAATCTAGTAGAATAAATTCCATTTCATAGTCTGAAAATGCAGAATGGGAATCCATATCCTAGAAATTAATACAAGGTGTGGACAAATTCATCTGAACCTTGTAAGAGAAATATAAATGAACAAAATTGCTGTTCAAAAATACTCACTAGAAGGAGGATTCGTCTCACAGTTTCTATCTTTTTGCCATAGTACCCTCCCTCTCTCTCTTGCAGAACCAGGTTATTCTAACTGTTCTAGTTAGGCATTTTAGATAGGACTGTTCTCTTAAACAGCACCTCTTCATAGTCCACAGTCTAAAGATCCAATTCATGGCATCTCGGTTGTTTTAAGGAGGCATCACAACTTATCTTTCTTTGAATACCTTTTTATTATTCAATCTTGTGAAACATAGGGAATTTTTGAGATTTTGCATAATATCTAGTTTCAGAAGGGCATGGTTACAGGCTTTGAACCTCCTATGCCTCAGGTAGGAGAAATATGTGGTTACCTGTAATTTTAAAGCTATGGGATGGAGGAAGAATGAATGTTTGGGGGGGGGTAGGGTGAATAAAAACGGAGGTTTTGGGAGAAAGGGAAATATGGAAAAATGCTTATTTTAGAACCAATTATGGATATACATTTAACTCCTTAATTTAGGTACATGGAGGTATGAAATTTCATATGCTATAAAATTACAACTGGTATGCCAAATTAAACATGTATTTTTAAATTATGAATCAATTGAAGTTACTTTTTAGTGTTTGAAAATCTTATTACTTCTGGATCTATAAGCCACCTGAAAGCTAGTCATTATTTGGGAGTTTGTGTCCTTTTATGGCATCAAGCGGATAGAAACTCATTTTCTTGAAAAAGGTGAAGAAGGTATCCAATTCATAGGAACCTTTATCTTATTAGTTACATTTTTTGAGTTGTAACTATCTGAGTATAAGTATATGCTTTTTCTAATTCTTTAAAAAGCAGCTTTAGAGGCACCTGGGTGACTCAGTCGATTGAGCGTCCAACTCTTGGTTTTAGCTCAGGTCATGATCTTGTGGTTCATGGGTTCGAGCTCTGTGTCAGGCTCTGCACTGAGAGGGTAGAGCCTGCCTGGATATTCATTCATTCATTCATTCATTCATTCATTCTCTCTCTCTCTCTCTCTCCCCCCTCCCCCTTCCCCCCCCCCCACAAATAAACAAACATTTTAAAAAGTAGCTTTAATAATTCTCAAAAACAAAATTTGAGGATTGGGGCAACTTCTGTTACATGCTGGTTTGACCTTTGATTTAGGACCTTACCAAATATGATTGCAATGTGTTGCTCATATGCTGTGGATGAGGTGGACACCCCAAGTTCATGTGAAGCAGGAAGAGCCAGGATATGCATCCTAGAAAGGCTCTGAAGCCATCCCCCCTAAGGACACCTGCCAGAACTCTGTGCGGAGCTGACCTCTCCTGAAGGCATGTTCTTTGGCCACGGCTGAAACAAGGCTAAGGTCTGAGGCTTACGTCATAAGCACGTGCTGTTACATGCTTAGATTGATGGTCTCATATTAGTATGACTTGTGGGAAAACAAGTATTTTCTTTTCCTCCATAAAACCTTTCCCTGAACTTCTGTGATTAGATGGAGATGCACTTCTGTTCCTAAAGTCTTGTTCTAGCCTATGAAGTCTTTACTCTATCTCTTGTCACTTACACAGAAGAACTGGAATGATCTGATAGTTGTCTGTGGACAGTTTCATGTCAACCTCTCTTACTTCGTAGTTTTCACACGTCAATTTGCAAGAAAGATGGTTGGGTAGCAATATGTTCCTTTAAAAATTTTTTTAAGTTTAATTTATTTATTTTTAGAAGAGAGAAAGCAAGCAGGGGAGGGGCAGAGAGAGAGGGAGAGAGAGAATCCCAAGCAAGCTCTGCACTGTCAGCACAGAGCCTGATGTGGGGCTCAAACACATGAACCATGAGACCATGATCTGAGCTGAAACCAAAAGTTGGATGATTGACTGAGCCACCCAGGTACTCCTCAAATTGGATTTTTAAATTTTACTTAATTTTCCCCCATCATGATCAACACTACCTCTACCCTCATCACCTCTACCTCCAATATGACCTCCATCTATATCGTGATATTTGTCATTGTCACCATCACAATCACCACCTCCATCACTTCTACCTCTACTCTGGTTGAGATCAAGTTCTAACACTTCAGTCTTCTTTTTTCAGCGACAGTCTGATGAAAGATATCATTAGTCATAGTCTCTCCAAAGGCTGGTGTAGACTGTATACGAATGCCAGACTAATTTTTGGAAAATGGTCCAAACCCATTTTCCTGACTTTCAAGAAACTTTATACTTTGTCTCTGCCCTAACTATCCAAACCTTTTCCTTCTACTTCACTATTTTGCTCAACCTTCAGAATATGTTTTGAATCTGACCTCCTTTCCTTACTTAAAGGTCTTCACTCTAGTACAGGTAGGGAGACCAAAGACAATGTGCAAAAGACTATTTATTTTAGCCTTAAAACTCCTGTATACCTGAGAAACCTCAGTCCCAGGCAAACTGTTATGATTTATAATCTTAGGCCCAAGTTCTCATTCCTGGCCTAGACCTCTATAAAGCCTCCTGATAGCCTCTCTGCTTCTACTCTTGGTCCTTTCTAGATTCTTTCTCACCTATGAGGCAAAGGGATCCTTTTAAAATGGAAATCTGATCATGAGACTGTGGCTACTTAGAGCCCATTGTCTTCCCATTTCACCTAGAATCCTCCATATTCCTTAGACAAGAAGGCCCATGTGGTCTGACCCCTCCACTTCCTACTGTGTTCCTGATCTTTCTCTTCTCAACACATGCCAGGCACACTTCTGCCTCATGGCCTTTGGCCTTGCTGTGCCTTCTATCTGAAATATTCTTTGCCCAGATACTATCATGGGTTGTTCTATTAGTTTATTCAGCTTTCTACTCATGTGTCACTTCCTTAGAATTTTTATATGGCCATCCTATATAATGTCCTATCTGGTCCTAAACATACACACTACCTGTCCCCTTGGCCTGCTTCTTTTTCATCCTACCATATATCCCTTAAATTTCCATTATGTTTGTTTAGGTTTTCCCCACCAGAATAGGTTTACAAGAGAAGTGTTTTTCTCATGGTTGTGTTCTAAGCCCTAGAATAGTGGCAGGCACAGAGTCAAGGTCCATATATGCCTCTTGTATGAATAAATGTAGAACCCCTTCCATCGAGTACAGTTGGATTGGTCCCCACGTTATCCTCTATTGCTACAGGTCAAGTTCTCCAGGAAGTAGACTCAGATTTGCAAGCAGGAGGTTTACGGTGGTGTGTCCTTTGGGTCAACACATGCAGGCGAGTGCAGGAAGCAGAATTGTGCAGGTGGAACCTAGGACTGCATCACAGCCCAATCAAAGGCCTCAGCCAATCCTATGGGGAGCTCTGGAGCTGAGATAGCACTTCAGATACATTATGAGTTCTTAAAAGGGGTGAAATTTTTATGCTCCTGAATCCACCAGTCATTCAATGGGGGCTGTCCCCACATCTTGGACCAGGGGATCTCTTCTGCTGAGGGTGATACTGAGAAGAAGGAACCCAGTATGAGTCATCAGCCATCAATACTCTAGGCAGCCAGTGGAGCAAATACCTTGGCAATAAAGATGGTGCAAGATTGTGTGTGTGTGTGTGGGGGGGGGCAGTTCACCAAAGCAATGACTATATTTCTATGAGTTATATTACTTCTCACCACCACGTTCTTTGCAGTCAAGAAATCCATCTGCAATGTCTTTAGGGCTGTCTGCCTAATAAAATTATCCTGACCTTCAGGCCTAAGTCCAAGTTTATGTCTTTAACAAAGTGCCTCCTTACTATTCTAGCCTGTATAGTTTTCTGTTAGCGATCACTTTATAGCCAGCAGCATAGTGCCTAGAGATGATTCCCGCCCCCTTCCCCCATTTCATATGTGAGTTTCCCTCATCTTAAACTCCAGAAGGACAGGGATTGTACTTTATAAGCCCTCATGATCTACCTTATTAGGTAGTATAAATAACTGTTGATTGTTTTGAAATGAGAGCCTCACTAACCTTTCTGCTCTGTAAACAGCATGGACACTAGTGCTTTGTCAACAGTATATCCACTTTAATCAATGAGTCAACTAATGAGTATATTTGGAGCTCCTTCCTTGTGCCTACTTCCATAGACAGTGCCATGTTAGGTCTTTCACAAAACTAGAAACGAAAACATTTCTGGAAATGTAGTTTTTCTAAGATAATTTTGAAACCCTATAGAGTTGCAGCCGACAGATGAGTGCTTTTGCTGGTGTGATTATCTCATGAAGGGGCCTTATTATTAGGAATTTTAGCTTTATGTATAATTTATTTGAGTCAATTGCCTTGATCACTAGGTGGATACTGCCAGTTAGTGTGAGAAAGTTCCAACTGTGAGATTCAGAGAAATTAACCTGCTCTTTCAGAATATGGAGCTGACAATCAGAAAGAACCTTTGTTCTGAGCAGCTTGACAATTCTGTTATTTTTTTTAAAGCAGCCACTGAATAGAGTAGACACAAATTAATGATTTAATAGACAACTACAGCAATGCCTTTCCTTTTTGAAAAGCATTACATATAGATATTAGAACAGAGGTCATCTCCCAGGGATAAATAAAAAGCTTGATTTAAAATGAATATTTGATCGCTTCTGTAGCACCATCCATCATTTTATGTGTAAAAAGAAGGGTTCATTTTAGTGACCTTTGCAAATGGAGCTAAGTTCACAAGCTTGTTGGAAATGCTGTACTTTAGAATAAGTTTTAAAAAGGCACCTGAATTGACTTAATGCGGTGACATTTTACAAGGACATATTCTATTTATGTTAATCTTAAGATTTTTCTATGTGCCAAATTGGTGGTAGCTTCTCTGAGTTGAGGGTTTTTCTCTGAGGTTGGGAGTCTATTTAAAGGTGACAAATAAAAAATGGCAGCCTAAAATTCTCAAAATTTCAGATTATTTGCATATTCTTCATGTATAAAAATACTAGGACATTCTCCAGTTATGAAAGTATAATGTCAAGTTTTTCATCTTAATAAGAGTTGCTTTAAATATATCCTTGGGTGGTGGTAGCTTTCAAATTCATTTTATTCCCACAACTATACTCATACCACTGAAGTATCTGCCAAATCAGTATTTACATCTAATGGTCCAGATGGTCACAGTATGAAATGTTGCTATGGATGTACCCAGGCTAAAAAAGACTGAATCTGGCCTAGTGTACAAATAACACAGTAAGTTGCTCAGGTGAATGAGACAGTGTGTTAGGTCTTTATATATCTTCATAAAATAAGTATTCAACCTATTAACTCTGTATTCATTCAAATACTCCTTCATTTCTTATTTAAAACATAGGTTGTACCATAGACTCTTCCAGCCTAGGCTCCATGGATACTTAGATGAGTAAGAGGACTTTACAAAGTTCCTAATGTAGTGACCTTCTGTCACTGGAGTGACCGATTTAGTTGGAGAATAATATAGTTCAACTGTGCCATACAGATGACACCAAAGCTATGGGAGCAAAGGGGAGAAGCTTGAAACCTTCTAGGGTCTAGTAACGGAACTAAGGAGGGGAAGACTTTAATTGGAGATTTTTATCCCTAATAATCCCAATTTCTTTGGCCATGCCAAATGCATATTCTTTGTAAAACGAATGTGCTTCCGTTGCAAATACAGCTTGAAAACAAAGCTCCTAGCTCTCCCCTTTCAATCAGAGCTAGTATACGTGGGGAGTTGTTGATGATAGGTAAATGTGCTAGGAAAGCCATTGCCTGAGCTGACATAGGAAGGTCAACAGGAAGAGTCGGTGTGAACCATGTGAAGAAGAGGGCAAGAATGTTCTAGACACAAGGATGTACTACAAAGTCCCGTAACTGCTTAAACCCAATTACTCTTTTCTAAGTGTAAACTTCGTGTAATCAAAGATAGAGGTCTGATGTATGATTTAGATCTTTAAAATTTCCTCTTATTAGATTTATTGCAACTAAGAAATACATGTACAGTCTTATTAGAAATAATGGAAACATAGATATTCTGACATCAAAATAGGAATGAAGAAAGTAGAAAATCAAAATGCCTATTAAAAAGAAGTGACAGCAAAGTACACTGCAGTGCCGTGAACTGCGAGGTGGGTATTTACTAGTTGTTGATGCAACAGATATTTATTGGGTATCTCTTGGATGCCAGGCACTGTTCCAGACACTGGGACATAATACAGCCTGAAAAAAATCAATGGGGCAAAAGAAGCATCGTAAAATACAAGGCAAAGGAGTTACAAGAGTACCTGGCACATATAATAGCAAACACTCTTATACTACATTTTATCAAAGATCCTATTTTAACTGCCCTCTTTTCTAGGTAGTTAGATAAGTTTGCTCCTTTTCAGAGCCAAACTTCTTGAATGAATTGGTGACAATCACTGTCCCTATTTATTCATGTTCTACTGATTTTGCTCTCCATTTTATTGAAATGGCTTCTGCTAAGGTTTCAAATGATCTTCATCTTAGTAAGCCATAAATATTTTTGTAACCTGAAGTCTGGGCAGATTTGTTTACATCCCTCTCATCCTTGGATTCTGTAATACAATGCCTTATTGATGAGTTTATCTGCCTTTCTGGCCACTCATATTTGGTCTTTCTCAAGCTTTAGTCCTAGCCCATTTCTTTTCTTCAAAAACTAATAGAGGCATACCCTGGAGATCTTGCAAGGTCAGTTCCAGACTGCTACAATAAAGCAAATATCACAACTAAAGTGAATCAAATGAATTTTTTGGTTTTCCAGGGCATATAAAAGTTTATAGTTGATTCAGTGCAATAACATGCCTAAAAATGCACATATGTTAATTGAATTCTTTTTATACCTTAATTAAATTCTTTATGGCTAAAAATGCTGACCATCACCTGAGTCTCTGCAAGCTGTAATCACTGATCAAAGGTCACCATAACAAATATAATGAAAAAGCTTGAAATGTTGCAAGAATTACCAAAATGTGACAGATACGAAGTGAGCAAATGCTGTTGGAAAAATGGCATTGGTAGACTTGCTTCACAAACCTCCTATTTGTAAAAAGCTCGGTAAAGTGAAGTGCAGTAAAACGAATATGCATGTATTACCACAGTCTATGGCTTTAGTAACAATGTAGAAGTGATTGCCAAGTGCCAAGTTTGCATCTTCACTTGAGATATTTTGTCTGCACTCCAGGCTCATATATCCAACTGCAGACTTGTCATTTCTACATGAGAACATTTCACACACATCTTTGACTCAAATGCCAAAAACAGAATTCTTGATCTTTCTCACAAATCTTTCTCACTCACAATTTCAGTAATTGGTACCATCCTCCAACTAGTTGCTCAGTCCAGAAAATTGGGCATTACCATTGATTTCTTTAGAGTTCAGATTTTATCTATTAGAAATCTCTCAGGTGGGGTCACTTGTTTTCATCCCTACCCAATAAATCTCATATTCCAATATGAATATTCATCACTCTTCTCCAATAATTGGTCATCTAGATTATTCCAGTACTCTTAGTTGGTGTCCTTAAATTTATTCCTGAAATAGAGTGAACAGAATCACCTTGTAATCACCTTGTAAATAACAGATCTCAAAACCCTCAGGTAGGTATCCTGTCTCTCTTGGGATAAAGACCCACATGTTTATCATCAGTTAGAATATTCTCAAAACCATCACATAAACTGTTCCTTTTGCTTGACACACTGTGTCCTCTTGTTATTTTTCCTTTTGCTTAGTTAACTTTTACTCATCTCTCAGACCTCACTTCAATTCATTCAGAGAAGCCTTAATTTGATTCACTGGACTAAATAAGCCTTTTCTACTATATTCTTCAGTAGCCCTCCAAACTCTTGCTTTGAAATACTGATTATAATAATCATATATTAAAATCATGTACAATAATTATAAACATGTATTTTTGCACTGTATCTCACTCCACGAATTTAATCCTCTTTGCATAGTGTCCTTTCATCCATATTCATAGTGCTTGGCACATAGGAGATGGTTAGTACATATTTATTGAGGCAAAGAATGAACACATGTTTGCTGAAGGCTCCACTCTGTCACAGACTACTCACTGTTTGTCCAGAATCCATTTAGAAGTAGGATTAGTAATCTATTCCACTTTCTGTGGTTTGTAGAAAATGAGCAACACTTAGTCTTATACTTAATTCAGTTTACCAAACCCTTATTTTGTATTTTCAATATGTCAGTCATGGTGCAAGGTGCTGGGGAAAAAACGACCGATTAAGTTTTTTAAGGGCAAGAAGTTTTATTCTGTGCTAGAGAGAATAGGCATAAGATAAAAGTTCAACATAAAATAGTAAATGCCATTACAGAAACTGGTTTTAAGAAGAACCACTATGGAGAGAAGGTAGAGGAATTTGTTGTGGTTAATTTCATATGTAAATTTTGTGTAGAGGGTGGGGGAGTATGAACAGAATGAGGAATGGAAAGGGAGTCCCAGAAATGTCTTTGTCAAAAGATTCTTCTTGCTGTCGTGCACTGTGGTGCCTGAAATACCACCATTCATTCCCTTTTGCTCAAGATTTAGATCTCCAGGAGCCCTTCAAAATGATATGAAATGCTGTTTTGCCCCCTAGTGGATGATATAACAATCCATCATGGTATTAAATTTTGACAGTTTTTTGGGTTATGGAAGACTTACCTAAGTGAGTGGGAGATGGGCACAAATGGGGATGATTGTGGTTGTCTATAACTTGAGATGTTGCTTTAAGTAGTAGAGGACATAAGTGGGAACCCAGGTAAATGACCGATTGTATGAGGACACATGAAGAAGAGAAATAATGGAAAACGGTTGGGAAGGTATCCAAAGATAAACCTTTACCAAGTTGCCTTGTTTCTTTAATGTTCTCCCTATGTTAACTACATGTCCTTGATTTTTTGGGGTCAGGCCCAATTTTAAATATTCCATTCTTGTCTGAATGGGACTTTGAGGCTCTGGGGTAAAGTGGACTCTTAACACTGGTTTCCATAATTCAAATAACTATTTTAATCTTCTATAGTGAAGTGTAGACCAAGTAATTATGAAATATGGGCATCATATTTCTAAATAAAAATGCAAATTTGATCTGTGCACTTAATATTTATGATGCTTCCTTTTATCTGGAAGGTGGGTCATTGATCTTGGAACATTCATAAAAAAAACAAAACAAAACAATGGCAGGTAATCCTTGAAAGGCATTGTTTGGCACTTATCACCCTGAGAAGTGTTCTCTCCAGTGGCAGAGCTGTGCATTGAATGATTTTTTACATAGGCTTATATTGATAGAGCAGCATTAAATTTTTACTAGTTATACTAAAAAAAAAAAAAAACCGGCAAAGACTTTTTATCCTGACCTCTGTCACTTGTAGTTATGTTCACTTGTGCTTCCTAACTAACTTGAGATGTTAGATACTACAGGGGTATAGGATCTCGAGAGAGAAAGCTCAGTGACCAGAGTGCTGTTTTATCCAAAGAATACTTTCCCCTTTTTAGTTCTAGGAAGTTGGTGACTAAGAGGAAATCTGGAACGAATGGCAGAGCCTCACAATTCAGAAACATCACTGGGGCAGGAAGGTTTTCCTTCTCTTCCTCTTAAAGGGTAAAAGAGGAGATGGTGAATGCTGAGCAGACCCAAGTTGTGCCACTAACCAGCTCAAGGGGGCGCTCTAAGCAAATTCTTCCTTTACTGTGGAATTAGATAAGTAGCACTGGCTGTATCTTTCTGTGAACGTTACATAAGACCTACATGTGAGCCGGGGAGAACACGAACTCTGGGAGAGAACCAAAGGAAGGTGTTAAAAAGAGCGTGGTTATAGACCGGCGAATCATAGAGAAACTGGCAAGGGGAGAAAAGCTACTTAAAAGCAAGGTTAGGGAGGTCAGAGGGGCCAACTCAGCTTCTCCACTCTGGCTTCAGCTGGTTGTGGGTCTGTCCATAGCAAATGGAAGACTTGGAAAAAAAGAGAAGACGAGGAAGAAAAGCTGATGAATTGGCCTTGGGGAGGTGAGGCCGTGGAAAAACCCAGAGAAAGGAATAGAAGGGAGAGAAAAAAATCTGAGGAAGAGAGTAAAGAAAAAAGTATTTATCTATTTCATCTTCCATTATAAAGAAAGCAGAAGGAAGAGAGAAGATAAGGAAAATCAAACAACTCAGAAATGGTGAGGAAAGGCAGTGGGAAGATTTTGAAAGGTTTTTGTGTGGCTTCACTTCCTAAGGGATGAGACCTGCTGCCTGGGGAGATGCCATGGGGGTGGGACCTTAATTATTTGTTCAATGGGGAAGAACCCAGGAGACATATTTGCAGTCATTCAAATCCACAGAAATGAAGAATTTGATGTGAACCTCAGATGGCAGAGAAGATGGATATATTTTGTGGACTGTGTCAGAGGGAAAAGCACGGGGCACTGTGGTGATTTCCCTGAGCAAGCTAAAGCACTGCTGGTTCTCTTCAGGATTGAAATGGGAGATAGAGGTTAAGTCAGCCTCACTGGGGGAAAAAAATACTGTGATATGTTGAAGTTCCATTAATGGCAGACGGGAGGTTTGACATTAGGACAGGGAAATAGAAACGTGTGAAACAGAGCCCACTGAGAGGAATGTGGGCCCTCTGTCTTCCAGTTGTTTGTTATCCAGAACAGAGACACATTCTGGCGGTGGTGGTGGGAACAGCAAGAGATGTCCTGTACATGTATGTCAGCAAGTCATATGAGAAAAAAATACCCGAAGATAAAAAGTCTTAGGTAAGAACAAGGTAGCAGGAGGAGTTTAGCAAGAAGGGAAGGTATGTGTTTTGGGGTAGGTCGCCCCTGAAAGTTGCTTTTGGGTACTTTTGGGGGAGATGGAGGAAACTATTACTGACTGAAAGGAGGAAAATTTATTCTCAATGTTTACGATAAGGCAAGAGGGAAGTTAACGCTCAGAAGGGATTGATTGTGTTATGTGTGTGTGGGGGTTATTGATACTCATTTATAGGGGGAAGGGTACCAGCTGGAGTGGGGGGATGGCTTCTTGGAAAGGGAAAACGTGGGTTAGGGATGGGCGTGAATGTGTAGTGGAGGAGAAGAGAAAAGCTAGAAAACACCAGCTTTGTGAATGTGTCTGGCTCTTTTAATCTTTAAAAAATTTTTTTTCATGTTTATTTATTTTGAACGAGAGAGAGAGAGAGAGAGAGAGAGCGAGCGCGAGAGCGTGAGCGAGAACATGTGCACGTGTGAGCAGAGGAGGGGAAGAAATAGGAGGAGAGAGAGAATCTCAAGCAGGCCTGCATGCTCAGTGCAGCACCTGACATGGGGCTCGAACTCACGAACTGTGAGATCATGACCGGAGCTGAAATCAAGAGTCAGATGTTTAACTGACGGAGCCACCCGGGCGCCCCATGGCTCTTGTAATCTTGATGAGCAAGAAGAATTAAGAGGGGAGAAATGCAAGAATCCAGGTTAAACACAACCACCCTTTAGACAGACTCTTGGAAAAGAGGCTCACCGAAAAGATGTCTGAAAATACAAAGGGCATCTATGAAAATGACGCCAGAGTAGAAGATACAGGCCATGGACATAAAAAGGAAAGTTTAAAAAGCATTGTACAAAGAAGTATCAAAGGAGATGTACTGTATACAGCAGAGATGTTATTGCATGAAAGCCATTTCATTTGGGGTTGCAAGAAATAGAGCAAGAACTGTACTTGCATGTTCTTGATTGCCCTGTCTGTAACTGTGCCTTCAGTCTTTGAACATGCTACTTACTTAGCCCGGCATAACCTTCCTCCCTTTGTTTTTCTACTGGATTCCTACTTTCTCAACTGTTACCTCTTTAGGAATCTTTCCCTGGCTATGCTCAGTTTGGCCCTTTTTCCCCTCTTTGTGCTTCCACGACCAACCTTTGCAAACTCTCAGTATAACACTTGTAATATTATACTCTAGATGTCTGCTGCTTCTATCTGCCTCTTTCATTAAATCAGGCCTGGGTTTTAATCCGTTTTGACTGACACTGTGTTTGCCATATGGCTAAAAGTCATTATAAAGTTACAGGTCAAGAGAGATGGTGTCTTGCTGTTAGAAGGGCAATGGACAGAGAAAAATGGTAATTCTTAATATTTGTGCTGTAGTAGAAAAAGTTTGGAATTAGTTGGTCAAGACTGAGGGGGGTAGAAATGAAAGGCTATATGTACTAGTGATAGAAAAAAACCCTATGTCTAGCACATAGCTGATAAATTTTCTTTAGAGATAAGGTATCATTTGGGTTTCTTACTACAAACAAAAAGTGGAAGGAGGATTTTGGGGATCCAACTTTCTGGGAGAGTAGGTATGTCAAAGACAAGGATGAAGATCATTGGGAAAATGATTCGGCAGGGTAAAAATGTAAAACATGCAAAGAGAAAACAATTACAAGTTGGGAAGATTGAAGAGGCTTTAAAAATGATACATGAGTAACATTGGAAATTTCTCTAGTTTGAGGGTTGGAGAGAAATGGTAACTAGTTTTATATATAATAACTCAACTACCTTTTAGGATAAATGGTAAGAATAAAGTGAGATCAAAGGTATAAAAGATTTAACTGAAAGGTATTAATATTACTTTTCTTGCTAGTTTAATATCAGTAGAATAACCATTTTTAAAGTTTCCCCTACCTCTTTGATTCATTATTAGCTTTTTTTAGACATCAAGAAGCTGGGTCTTGTAGAGATGCAAAAGAATCCTCATTAGTTGATGACCTAATAGCTGAGGTGGAATGTTTGAGTTTCTGAGTAGGTGTAAAAGTCAGTTATGAATCTGGCCATTTTAATCCTTTCTAGGGGAATAATAACCCTCTGTAGATGGAACGCCATGGGAATTGTAAGAATTCTGTACTTGGGATGAAGTTTTTTTGTGCTACAAGCATGTTGCACCTGCTTGGTAGTTTCATACCAAGTTGTGGTATGAAATCAGATTGTGGGTCGTTGTGAAATCAGATTGTGGGTAATGGAAACTATCTTTCTCATGCACAGTCCCTATAGTTTTTGGATATAGATGACATTCTATGGAGCAGCATATACAAGCATAGTCTAGGAATTTGAACTTTTTCATCTTGACTATATATGACTGACTTGAAGCAACGTGAAGTTCACTTAACCTTAGTTACCTCCTTTGGAAAATAGGTTATAGTGATCAATGCATAAGGCAATGAGTGAATACCTCTGAAAACATCTACGTTAATCTCCTAGTTTCTTAGTGAAGCTGTGTCACCTGCAGACTACTTGTTTTCAGAGTTTTTGACTTCTATCTCTTCATTGGTGCTTTTCTGTTCTCATTCATTTCTGCTTAAAGGTTATGCAGCTAATTAGAGTATTTCTCATGTAGGCCTTAAACGCATTGCATGTTGTGGCAGAGTTACAGAGGAAGTCCAGATCATCTCTAAGCATATTTGGAATTCAATTTGCCAAGATTTCACGAATTGTTCATTTTGCAGAAACAATTTAGTTTCCATCTGGTTTGCCTAGGGGAAAGTTCAGTGGTGTTCATTGTTAAGAAAATCAGAACATCATTAGAGAATTCAATGGTCCCTTGGATGGAAATGTGGATGTCACTAAATTGCACAGTGCAAAAATAGTTTCTCTGCAAGTGAACTATGATATAGATTTGAATGGAAGCCACTCTCTTGAGACAAAGGAAGCACCTGGGTACGTCTTAGGTGCTGCATTTTGCATGCATTCAGACCTAAAGTTGGAGTGCTCCTGCTGAGATGTCAGAAAGTTTTTAGTTATGTAAAAATACATCAGATTTTTATAAGCAATAGTTACTAAAAAATGTTTTAAAGCATGTGTTATGCAATTGTTAAGGCATTTTACTTTTTTTATTAAAAATTTTTTTTAATGTTTATTTCTCTTTGAGAGAGAGACAGAGTACAAGCTGGGGAGGGGCAGAGAGAGAGGGAGACTCAGAATCTAAAGCAGGCTCCAGGCTCTGAGCTGTCAGCACAGAGCCTGACATGGGGCTCGAACTCACAAACCGTGAGATCATGACTTGAGCTGAAGTCGGACGCTCAACTGACTGATCCACCCAGGCACCCTATTAAGGCATTTTAAACTATGGTAATTTCCCTCTTATTTGTATTGGCATTCTGGCTTTCACTTTTTGAGCATCACATTTTTATGAAAGACACTTACTATGTTTCTAGGAAATATAAATGAGAAAACTGACCTGTCATTGCTGGCCCATTTCACCAGAGGATTTTATCATTTTATTAGGATTTGTTCTTATCTGTGGTTTTTATATATTATTATGTGATATCCTATTGATGGAAATCAATACTAATATTTTAAAGGACTTTTTCAATAAAAGTGTAAACATAAAAGCATGTTTACCAACATTGTACCTTAAAATAGTCTGTAGATTTCCATCAAATCTACCTCAGCAAAGTAGTAACCATTGTTCTTCAATAAATTCTGCAAAGGGACAAATTAAGAGCCTGAGGTAATCCTTATTTCCACTGCTTTGAAATAAAAATTGATTCCTGACAAATAAATGAAAAAATTGTAAATCACACAAATTTCAGATGACTCCCCAACATCATCCAATTAGATTTCACATATTATTTCTCCTAACAGATAGCATTTTGAATTTGAGATAGAAAAGAATTGTATGAAATTGTGTTCTCTGAAATAAAAAGTGTTGGTGAAGATGTGGAGAAGAAAAAACCCTTGTACACTGTTCTTCGGAATGCAAATTAATGCAGCCACTGTGGAAAACAAACAACAACAACAACAACAACAACAACAAAGAATTACTGTATGATCTAGTAATTCCACTACTGGATATTTACCCAAAGAAAATGAAAACACTAATTTGAAAAGATAAATGCACCCCTATGTTTATTGCAACATTATTTTCAATAGCCAAGACACAGAAGCAACCCATGTGCCCATCCATAGATAAATGGGTAAAGATGTGGGGGATGTGTGTGTGTATATGTATGATGGAATATTACTTAGTCATAAATAAGAAATGACATCTTGCTATCTGCAGCATGGATGGACCTAGAGGGTATAATGCTAAGTTAAGGAAGTCAGAGAAAGACAGATATCATATGATTTCACTCATTTGTGGAATTTAAGAAACAAAACAAATGAACAAAGAAAAAGACAAAAATACTCAAATACAGAGAACAAACTGGAAGTTGCCAGAGGGAAGGTGGGTAGGGGGATGAGTGAAATGAAGGGAATTAAGACAACACTTATCATGATGAGCACTGAGAAATGTATAGAGTTGTTTAATCATATTGTACACCTGAAATTAACATAACACTGTTAATTATACCTAAATAAAAAATTGTTATCTGAAAAAGCTTTTAAGTAGACTTAGTCCTTGAATATTTGACAACATTTGGTGGTGGGAGAGGGCGAATCCTAGAAACATAGGATTACTTCTGTGAGAAGTTACAAGAGAGGAATCGTGTAGGGAAAATCACACAGGAAAAAGTAGAGAATGTATATAATATTGCAAAACCATTACTTCAAAAATTTATCCAGAATGAATTAAAAGTAGAAAAATGAATGAATGATGTTGCTTATAGGTGAGGATGGTACAGAGTTAGGTAAGGAAGACTTTCTGAAGGAAGGTGTTTCCATTATAAATTAAGAATACTCCAAATGTCTATTGATTGAATGGATAAAAAGAGGTGTATATATGTGTGTATGTAAATATTCTTAAGTGTTTTTATTTATTATTGAGAGACAGAGACAGAGCATGAGCATGGGAGGGGCGGGGGGGGGGGCGGGGAGACACAGAATCTGAAGGAGGCTCCAGGCTCTAAGCTGTCAGCACAAAGCCCGACGCGGGGCTCGAACTCGTAAACCGCGAGATTATGACCTGAGCTGAAGTCGGACACTTGACTGAGCCACCCAGGCGCCCCATGTGTGTGTATGTATATATATGCGTATACACACACACACAGGCACAATAGAATACTACTCAGCCATAAAAAAGAATAAGTTTATCATTTTCAAATATATGGATGGAGCTAGAGAGTATAATGCTAAGCAAAATTAGTCAGAAAAACAAATACCATATGATTTCGCTTGTATGTGGACTTAAAGAAACAAAATAAGTAAAAGGGAATAAACAAGGAGAGACAAACAAGAAACAGACTCTTAGCTATAGAGAACAAACTGATGGTCACCCGAGGGTAGGTGGGTGGGGGGATGGGTAAAATAGGTGATGGGGATTAAGAATAGAACTTGTGATGAGCACAGGGTGATGTATGAAGTGTTGAATCATTGTATTGTACACCTGAAACCAATATAAGACTATGTTAACAAGCTGAAATTAAAACAACAAAATGCAAAAAAAAAAAATACTCCTCAATTGTGTGTGAGGGTAAACTTGAACAGCTACAGAAACAAGTTGGGGCAGTTTTTCCTGGGGTCATTGGAAGAGTTTCCTATTCTAACAAATCATGTACATTCAGAAAGGAATGCAGCCTAAGTCTGTATTCCTAAAAGATGTTAGGTTCTCAAACTATTACGGAGATAGTGCTGCTGAGTTCAAATCTTGGCTTATCACTTAGGCTGTATGATCTGGGAATTTTTTTTTTAAGTGTTTATATATTTTTGACAGAGAGAACGTGTGCGCGCGAGTATGAGCTAGGGAGGGGCAGAGAGAGAGGGAGACACAGAATCTGAAGGAGGCTCCAGGCTCCAAGCTAGCAGCACAGAGTCTGACGCGGGGCTTGAACTCATGAACCATGAGATCATGACCTGGGCTGAAGTTGGACACTCAACCGACTGAGCCACCCAGGCTCCCCAATCTGGGAATGTTCTTAACTTTTGTGGGATTTTGTATCCTCTTTAGTAAAATAAGAATGATCATAAAAAACACTCCCTAAATCAAAGGAATGTTGTGAGGATTAAAGACTTACTGTATGTGCAGTGCATGCAACAGAACCTGGTACTTAGTGTTCAATAAATGTTGTTAATGACAAGCCCTCATTTATGGATTTCAGATCTTCACATGCCATGAAATACGGGTTATCGTTCCCTCCGGTAAATGAACAAATTGGGGCCCTGTGGAGTCCCTTCTTTAAGGTAACATAGCTTTTAGAACCCAGAACATAGGTCTCTTAAGCGCAAAAGTCCATGTTTGTTCTTCTATGTGGCAAAACTTCTGAAATGTCAATTTTCCTTTTATACTGGATCATTATTCAATAATATTTAACTGCAGGCCAGTAAGATACGGTTAGCATAAGGTGCTGAACTGGAAAAAAAATCACGTGGCAGGATTTCCCTGGTGTGAGTGTTCACAGCCAGATTCTTCATCTCTAATATTATGCATCGTCTGCTAAGCAATTTGCAATTGCTTTCATGTCTTCCTGAATGCACGGGAATCAGCAGACTACAATTCCTGAATGACTGTCTCAAGGTCTTGCACAGGTATCTGCAGACTGTTGAGATGAAAGTGTTTCTCAGAGGAGCAGGAGCATGTCCAAACACAGACTCCCCAATTTCCCTTTACATTACTGAGGTTGCCTGCGCTAAATACGCTGGACTAAAAGGAGATGTATTACATTGCCTTGATTCAGAAAGGATAATAAAATGTGTTCCTCTCTCCTCGTAGGGATTTAGGGAGGTCAAATGAGGGGGGAAAATGAAGGGCTAAGCTTTCTGCAAAAGAGGGGACAAATTCAAGAAAGGGATTATTTTAGGCAGTGAATTAGAAAAATATAAAAGCAAGCCACCTTCCCTAAACAAGGGGTAAGTGTTATCTTCTTGGTTGTCATGTGGCCAAAGGTCAGTGGGTACAGTGGAGAGAGTATGATGGAGTCCCTGGGGGGCTGCATGTAGTAGAGGTTAGAGCTGGAAGTCTTTAGTCAGACCTACACTTGAAGCCCTGGTTCACCACTCACTAGGTGGGTGATCTGGGGCAGATTGTTTCGTGTCCCTGAGCTTCTGTTTCCAACTGTATAAACTGGGGAAAGTAATAGTGCTGATCTCATCTAGTTGTGAGGATTCAGTGAGGTGTGAGCAGTGTCTAGAACATGATAAATGCATAACGCTTGCTGGTTGTTTTAGTATTCTTTTTCGTAGCGTTTCTACCCATAAATGATTAAGAATGATTTTTTAAAATTGATACGTTATCCATCTTTGTGTGTTCACTGCTTTGCTAGTGCCAGGTGTAGTGCCTGGCACATAACAGATACTCCTATTTCTGTTGTATTAATGGAAGGATAATGCCATGTGAATGCTTATATTGTCTGCGCTCTCACTCTATTGTTCTTGGATACATCAAAGAGCACACGGACAGCCAGAAACGGGGCCTGGAAATATGTCTATGTGAAGATGTGTATCTCCCCACACTTGGACCCTTCTCTACATTCCCCTTCTGAGGGGAGGCACAGAATCTTCTCACAGGGTGGGTCTGACAAAGTTGAAGTCTGCTGAGCCCCACCCTTGGGTAAAACATGGCTTGCATGTGCCTCCCCCTTGACTCCTCAGGGGTCCTGAGCTTGGATCAGCAGAGTAAGGAGCAGTGCTTATACTGGTTGATTACACCTTGCTGCTTAGGAAGAGGTGAAATGGAAATCGGGAAGTTCCTGAGGAAGCCTGAAACTATACCATCCTAAACTGTAAGAATGAAGTTCATTTCCTGTTCCTCAGGACATTTTTTCCTTTGGACATTTATTTATTTATTTATTTTTTGGGCGAGGGAGAAAGTGTATAGCTTTTGACTTTATTTACAAGCAATAGACTGGTAAAGAGAATGTGGAATAAGAAATTAAGCAATGTTAGTTGATTATGGGTCTGGTACTATTTTGTAGACATTAAGTACTATATGTAAAGAATTAAGTTATTGGTGGGGGAGGATAGGAGTAAATATCTTAAGTTGAAATTAACTGTTTGAATCAACATGTCCAAAATAGAGCTTACTGTTAAAATTAGTGCATCTCTTCCTGTAATTTCATTTATTACCCTGTTTGTTCATTTCTCAGTCAACCAAGCTAGAATTAGAATCATTTTCAATGGTTCTCTGCCCCCTTGCCTAATTGAACACACAGTTTGGTAAATCTGTTTTTATTTTTTAAACTCTTTCAAGTTTGAGTTTGCTTCACTGCTATATAGTTGTATACACTCTACAACAGCCTCCTAAATGGAGGCCAGAGCCCCAGTTTATCTTTGCACTGCCAAAGAATTAGCTTTCTAAACCACACAACTCATCCAGCCCCTGGAGCTTTAATATCCTTCTGGCTCCCAACTGGAAGAATAAAATGTTAACTTCCACATTCAAGGCTCTCAAATACTATTACCCTTAGTTATTTTTCTGGCTCATTCCCCCTCTCCCCAACTCCCATTATCTTCCTCTCACATATACCAGATCCTAGCCAGATCTGGGCATCTTGTTTTTGAAATGTTCCAAATGACCACCCAGCTTTCTCCATTTGGGAGTTCTTATTCACAACTTACTGAATTCCTAGTCATCCTTTATAGCCCACTTATAATTCACTATTTTAAGACTCTGTGGCTTAACAGTCACATGATTTTGGGAGGAGTCCCTTCACTTTTCCTTTTTAAAATGATGAGTAACAATACTTCCATGTCATATGAGATGCCTGCAGCTATCAAACAATAGGTACAGCAAGGAAGACAGTGCTCTAAATTTTATTAAAATAGAGGAACTTGTATACATAAGTTTAAAAATTGGGTGGCATAGCAATTTTACTTCTGGACAGAAAAAAAGTGCTCACAGATACATGAAAGAAAGGTAAAGGCTTATTACTATAGGATATAGCCTTAATTGTCAGCCTTAGGGTATGAGGAAGTACACAGTCTCAAACTGTTATGTAGTTCTGTCCACACGACATTCTATGTGACACATAATAGTTCTGTGTAATGTACAAGTAATTATATAGCTCCTACCTGCAATAACTATCTTGGTAGGGAAATCTTCATTTCCCTCATAATTTGATTTCTGGTGGTACTAGCTGAAATACTATAGCTCAAAGAGAAAAAAGACAAGACATATACCAGCCACTTTGGTCATGTGATCGCTGAATCATCTTAAGATATTTTCTTTCCAGTTTCCGCACGTATCTTTTAACCCTGTACAGATGGCATATTTATCGGTGCCATAGGCAGGGTGTGTGTGGGGGAATCTGAAGAAGTCTCTGAAATAAACACAACCATTAGGACTTTAAAAAGCCACTTGACGGTCGGTCATCCATTTAAAAGCTATTACCAATCAGCTGCCACTTACAGGCAGAGGAAAAAAAAAATCTGTGGGTTGAAGACACTTGAAATCAGAGATTAGCAAAGAGATGCTCTTTCATTTTCAAATAAGAGAGCCAGGATGTGAAACATCTCTAGTTTCTCTAAAGACAAATGCTCTCCTTAGGATTTTTTTTTTTAAGGGACAAAATGAAATAAAGCAACCCACACCCCCCCATGTGTGCTGTAATGATCCTGCGCTTCTCTTCCTGGGTCCCCAAATGCATGCAGCTGGCTGCCTCGCTCTTGTGAGCGTGTTTCCTTCTGCCTTGCCACTTGGCTCTTCCTCAGCTCCTGCTTGATCATATTCCAAAATGTCATTCATGTTATGCAGGCCAGTGCACAAAACAAAATTAATTTAACTCACAATGGCGTGTTAATATTATTACTTTTGACACCATGGAAAACTTATTAACTATAGCTTGTCACAGACCTCTCAGACTGAATAGCCCAACCTACAGCATGAAGAGGAAACATAATATCAAAAGGGGGTCTGGACTGCCAGACGTAAAAAGCCCAAGTAGTTGAGTTTTTCAATAATTAGGCTAAAATTAACTGTCTCTGAATGGCAAGAAAAGCTTGCTCCCATTTTGTTGCACTGTACTATCAGGAACTGTTTTATGGCACATGATTTTTAAGTGTTTTTCCTTTATCAATAAATACCATCTTTGTCTCTCTTTTTTTTTTTTTTTTAATTTTAGAGAAAGAGAGTACCAGTGGGGGAGAGGGGTAGAAGGAGAGAGAGAATCTCAAACAGGCTCCATGCTCAGTGTGGGGCTCAGTCCCATGACCCTGGGATCATGATCTGAGCAGAAATCATGGTCAGACACTCAACTGACTGGGCCACCTAGGCACCTCTATCATCTTTGTGTTTTAAAGTGGTAGTAGGCAATTTAACACAAATAGTTATTGTGTAAAACATAATTGCCCAAGAGTGTTAAAGGAAGGAAAAAGAGAAAAGGGCACTAGTATGCATTGCATGGTTACTAGTTCTGGCTGTTCTCATGTTACTGCATCTTATTACAGTAGCCTGTGATGAGTTTCTTTTTTTAATTGAGGTGCAATTGACATGGTGATGAGGTTTTGTATTCTCCATCTGAAGCATAAGGAAATTAAAAGCAGGAGATTCTAGCTGACTTCTGTTTGCACAGTTCATGAGTGGCAGAGGCAATTTGAACCCAGGTCTACCTGAGTACAGAGACCCTTCTTACTTCTAGGAGTCTTGGTCACCCACACTAGATCAGAAGGAAAAGAGGAAACCATAAGCTTTATGCATAATGGACAATACTTTCTCTGTTTTTCATAAACTGTAGGTTTCATGGAAGTGATTTTATATAGGCTTTTTAATTACTCAAAGTTGGCATTTACAAATAGACCTGAATTTGGCATTGAGAGGTAATAGGAAGCTCAAAAATAAGTTCTATTTTTTTTTTTTGGTATGAAATTAGGTGCGTAACAGTGGTTTTTCTGTTCAGTATCTGATGGTCTGTTTTACTGCATCGACCGAGAGCACAGCTTTTCCCCACCAAGAGGGTGTTCTATGTCATACCCTGAAGCTGTGATTTAGAAAGTGACATAGTGATTTAGAAAGTGACATAGTAAGTCCTGGGAAGTCTCGCTACCCGAGCTTCTGGTAGGACAGCCAGGAAGTCAAATCTCCTTTAGCTGTCAGAAATAGGCAGAGTCCTCTGGAAATGAGTGAATGATTCGGCTTCTGCCAGGTCTCCTGCTCCCCCTGATATTTAAGCGAGATTCAGATGTTCTGGCAGAATATCCAAAGGTTACTTACTAGGTTCTATCGCAGTGGAGCAATCCTGCCAACCACCAAAGAGTTTCCTGTGGTGGCCAGGAGAAGGGAACATTTAATGCTGACTTATATTAGTGCTTAGCTGGCATTTAAAATGCAAGTGTTTTGGGATGCCTGGGTGGCTCAGTGGGTTGAGCCTCTGACTTTGGCTCAGATCAAGATCTCATGGTTTGTGAGTTCGAGCCCCACATAGGGCTCTCTGCTGTCAGCACAGGGCCCATTTCAGATCCTCCACTTTACCCCCACCGCTGACTCTGCACCTCTCCTGTTTGTTCTCTCTCTCTCTCTCTCTCTCTCTCTCTCTCTCTCTCTCAAAAAAAAAAAAAAAGTAAGTGTTTTAACATGCTTCAAGGAAGTATTTTAGTCAATATGATTATGTGACGATATCTCAAAGGTGTTGATGTGTGAAGGTATCTCAAAGGTGTTGAAAGTCTTTTAATAATATATTTATTTGCTGCTGCTTTCCCACAAGGTATAAGCCCCATTTTCTTATTTTGCCCCATTCCTTGTGTGAAGCATTGCAAGATTCACCACAGAAACGTCTCCTTGCCAGTCAAGACTTTATTTCAGCCACACAGCTTTTCTTAGTCTTGCCAGATTTCTACCCTTCTGTGATAAAGGACCTGTATGATGCTGTGATGGGGTCTGAGCTGTATGGTACTGTAGGCCTCATTTTTAAATTTTGATCTATTTCAGGGGCGCCTGGGTGGCTCAGCTGGTTAAACATCTGACTCTTGGTTTCATGAGTCAGTTAGGTCATGATCTCACAGCAAGTTTGAGTCCTGCGCTGGTCTCTGCACTGACACCATAGAACCTGCTTAGAATTCTCTCTCTGTCTCTCCCTGACTCGTACTGTCTTCATCTCTCTCAAAATAAATAAACTTTAAAAAACAATAAAAAATATTGATCTATTCTGACCTTTCCTATTTCCTTTCATAAGGGCAAATACTAAATGCTTTTCTGGAATAATTTCTGGGAAAATTTCTGGAGCAAACTAACTGGGTGGGGGGAGAAGAAAAACTCATCAGCTGAACAGAAGTTAAAATGGAAACCCATCCACTGTGTGTGTATTGCAGCTGGTATCAGGGTATTAGGAGCAGAGAAGGGAATATAGGCAGTGTTATGTGAGTTTATCCCCATTTTCTTACAACTCATGGTATAGCACTTAAAAAAAAAAAAAAGCTGTCTTAAATCAGAATATACCAGATTGAATTTTGAAGGAATGGTCGTTTGTTACGTCAAATATGTTGCATGTGTGCGTTTATGATAGGTATGTTAAAAATGGGAACAAAAATATCCTTAGCATCCTAAGACAATATTCTCAAATTTGCTCTATCCATAGGAAAATATTTAAAAAATCACAACAAAGGCATATATATGTATATGTAAAATATTAGATTTTTGCATTTTTTCATATAATTATGGCTAATGGCTGTCCAATATTCCACTAAGTGGTAGGTATAAGTAACCATTTTCTTACTGTTGAACATCGGGCACCTTTTGCTGTGTTGAAATAAGTTAGAGTAGGTTGGCATCAATGAACATGAATATCTACATAGTTTGGATCTGGTGGCTGGGGTCTCAGCTTGTTAGTGCTTCTGTTTGCAAGAACTCTTTACGATGTGAAATCTCCCATCTCTGGACAGAATTCTTTTCATTGCAAGTAATGCTCATTAAATATAAAAAAGAAAAATAATTTTCTTTACCTGGTGCCTTTCTTTACCAGATACCTGGTAGGAAAGTCAATGTGACATGACTCTTGTCTTTACTGTATCTGACTTTCCACCGGGACAGTACTGCTTAAGGGCACTTGCTCAAGAAAGTTAGCCAGGGGCTGATGTATGAAAACCCACTTTGCTAAATCAACTCCCCAAATCTATCACTGCTGTCCAGAGCTTCAGGGATCGGTTTTGGCTATTCTTCATTGTCAAAAATTGATTACTTTGAAAGAGACTAAAAACCTGAGTACCAATACTGTTGTTTATCAAAGTAATTGTAGAGGGTATGTCCTACTGTGATAGGTCTTATGAAAATGCAGTGAGAGATTAGAAGTTAAAAAAAAAAAAAGTCCATGTAAGCCTTGATTTAGATTGATGCTATAGCTGTTTCTTTCATGGCTTTGCTTTTTTAAACACCTTTTTTGATGAATCACCAGGCTGCTAGATCCCACGAGAGATCACCTTGTCTATTCCCTTACCTTGAAGCTGGATTACAAACCCATGTCCCAGTTTTTATTTTTCAAAAACCCTCCAGAGAGGCAGGCTCTTTTAGATATCTGTTTCAACATTTAACACTGTCAGGAGGATCTTTTTTCATTTCCATGCCACGTTTGAATGTTTTTCTTTTTATTTGGACTTCAACCACTTCAGAAGGTCATTCCTAAGCTGCCTCAAATGGGTATTTTTAAATGGACATGAATTACTCAGTTGTCTCATTCTGAAAGAGATTCCAGTTCTTTTATGAGAGCCCAAATCAAATTGGTGACTACCATAGGTGCCACAGCCTTGAGTCTTGTGGGAGGAGGGAACTCCCTTCAGAAGCACAAGGCTGAGTCCCAGTGGCCTCTAATGCACAGGAAAGCGTCATGCAAATGTGAGGCAATATTAATAATATTCACTGTGACACTTGTAAGAACAGAGATTGTGCCACTTGTTCAATGATCTACATTTTGGGGGACAAATGTGAACGAATACAAGTTGAAATAAATGGGACATGAAGGATAATCCAAATAGATGCAGCCTTTTAGTTAGAAAGTAATATCAGAGCTTTTTAACCGGAAGGGTGAGGCATAGACGATGTCAGTAGCAGTTTCTGTTTGGGAATAGATCAGTCTTTAACTGTCAGAGTCTCAAAATGTGTTTGAATAACTTTAGTCTTAAACTCTTTGAGAGAATTTGGCTTAACATTTACAACATCTTGGTTTAGGTTTGCCAGAGCTTGCATTTAGGATATGAACCATTTCCGTTCTCAGTTCTGAAGTCAAGTGCATACAGTTTTCTCCAGAAAGGAGGCAGCCTGAAGCCTTTGAGAACATTGGCAGGGTTGGGGGGGAGGGTGGTGGTGCAAGATGGCGGGTCAGCATGTGGGCTGGAGACAGAACATGGACTGTATTCTTCGCCTTCTGCTCCCAGCCTCTGCTTCCCACTTTGGGTCCTGGCATTCTAACTAATGGCTGGGCGAGTGGCTCTCTGCTCCACTCAAAGGAGATCACTCCATGTCTGAAGCATTGTCTTCCTGTAGAAATCACTCATGATGAGCTGCTTCTTGCTTCCAGTTACTTAAATTCTAGCCCAAGGCACTGAATTTATTATGTGTAGAACAGGAGGGTCTGAAAAAAGTTTGATCCTTGAGATTGCGTACTGGGTTTTGCCATGAAATCATCCTCTGGTGACGTGTACAACAAATCCTGGTAAATACTTCTCTCAGACTCAAACCAAATGCTCCAAACAGCAGCTCTGGCCTACATCAGCCATGTTAAAATTTTAGCTATGTGTCAGCTCTTGACTTTCCTCAGGTTTAGGCCTGTTGTATTTGGAGTAATAGTCACTGAGATGAACAATTTCCTTTTGTTTACCACAGCAGGAGAGGAAGAACCAGAACTCAAACTTGCATATGTATTATTTAAGGGTTTTTTAGTTCATTTTTTGAGAAAGGGAGAGTGCAAGGGATGGACAGAGAGAGAGGGAGAGAAAGAATCCCAAGTAGGCTCTGGACTGTCAATGCAGAGCCCGATGTGAGGCTTGAACTCCCAAACCATGAAATCATGACCTGAGTAGAAACCAAGGGTCGGACACTTAACCGACTGAACCACCCAGGAGCCCCTGCATGTATGTTAGGCCCCTGCATGTGCGGTACCTCCTTAGGTACCTTTCTGATCCTGATTGTTTCTTCAGGAAAAACCTCAATCCATTTTTTTAAAACAGGAAAGACCACCAGAGTCACATTCTGCATGTCTTAGGAGTTCATTACCAGGGGCCCTTGTACTTTGCTCTAATAATTCCTAACTCCCAAATGCTAGGGATTTGATGTGAAGTCCTTACTCTAAGAGAATTTAAAAATAGAATAAACAGTGATTAATGTGGACTTTGGAACAAGTCAAACCACTGATTTCAATGTCTGGTCACTATTTTGTTGTTATGTGATTCTGGACAACGGTCTTTGCCTCTGTGAGCCTCAGTGTCTTCATTTGCAAACTTGGCTAAATATCTCTCCCATAGTTTGTGAGATCTCACTGAACTAGTGTACTTAATTATTTCACATTTAAATTGAATTTGTAAGCTATTTTTCCTCCCACGGAAATTGATTAGCAATTAGAATCCCCACATTAGGAGATTTCTGAAGAGGGCACACAAGCCAGCAGGTGGAAGAGGTTGGGTTTAGGGGTGTGGTGGTGAGAATCCACGTCTCCGGGAAGCACCTGGTACAGATGGTGCTCGATCTGCTTTCCTGCATTGGCAGCACCTGATACTAGGGCTTTGAAAGTCATGACTGAAAAGGGCACTAGCAACTGCTCATTTCGGAAAGGCCAGTTAGCCTACTAAAATTCAGACCTGACATAAAAAGCACTTACAAATTTGGCTAAGTTGTACATGAGGCTGGCCAAAGGAACTCCTATAAAGATGACATGACCATCTCTAGGTGGGAATGCTACAGTGAACTTTTCAAAATAGTTAGCATTGGGATTTGAAGAAAGAATAAATTGGGTCCTGGGTGCCATGCATTTAGTGATTGTCTGGCTTTATAAGTGGTAGCTTCGGCTTTTTCTGTCCTCCTTTCTGTTTTTCTCCTAAGACGTAGATAGAGTTCTGAAATGGAATCTAGGAGGATAGTCAGGGCCACATTTCAGATTGTAGTATTTATAGGGGAATGGTCCATTTTTGGCTGACTGCTCTTTAGAAATGATTTTAATAATGAAAAAAATTGCATAATTCTGCAGAGCTCCTTATCTGCCCTTCTTCTGTTAATAACGAGCCTTTTCTACTGCTTTATGGAGCACAGGGGCTTAGAGAACTCTAAGCATACAAAGATATCCTGTTTTGCAAAAAACCACAAAGTCATATCCAAGTATATCGAATTAAACATTGTTTGGAGAACATTAAAATGTTTCCTTAACCTTTGGTGTTTTAGACATGATTGCAAGGTAGGAAGTCCTGTTCCACGTTCATCATCATACCTGTTATAATGAAGGGCAGTGAAAGACTGGGAAGCTGTGATTTCCTATTTCCAGCAACTTGCAGTATAATGGAATGGAACAAATCCGAGGATGGGGATAGAGAGACTCGGGAACAGAAACATGTGAATTTCCTGTGGGATCTTTCACAGATCTCTGCCACAGGAAAGACTGTGGGAGCAACTCAGAGACTTGGGAATAAGGAGGGGCGTCGAATTGAGGCAGGCCATTGTTGCCTTCCCTTTGCACAGCATGGGAGTGGCCTGGGAGCTGGGAGAGGAGAGACTAGGAAACAAAGTATAGGGCATGTGTAGCGTGTCTACGTGTTTGTGGATTAAAATATCCCTAGCACGGGCCCTATAACCTCTTTCTCCAAGAATGTCTAGTATGATGGAAGAGTTTTTGGAGTCAGACAAAAGTCTGAGTTTCAGCCATCCAATTAGCTACCATACTTAGCGCAGTGACTGGCTCATACTCTTCAACAGATGTGAATTTCAACGCCATTAAAGAGAAGTTTTACTCAATCTTATTTTTTTCAGGTAACAGAGCTTTGCCAATAAAGTCTACCAAATAGAAACATGAATAACTTTCTCCCCCTAAACTCAGGCAAACCTATGGTGACACTCAGGTTCCACAGCCTTGATGTCATTTTCAAACATGGCCTCAATATAAACAAGGTATCAGTATGATAGTGCTTAGAAATTTAGTGACCTCAAACAGAAGCATCTATCTGTCCTCAGAATCTAAGTTAAACCCTGCTGTTGATTTTATATTAGGCAAGTATTTCAAAGGCTGTCTGCATTTCCTCTTTATGACCGAGGCTGTTCAAAAATGTGTTCTAAAATCAAAACAGAAAACTCCAGACTCTTGACCTATTTTGAATTCTAATCTCACTCTATTTTTGTTTGACACTGAGATACAATTAAGAACAGACTATTCCTGACATGCTGGTTTCAGAAAGACTTTTTTTCCTTCTCTCTTTAGATATGAGCAGAAAACAAAACTTCAGGGGAGTACCTTGTCAGAATATTGATTTACTTACATAGAAATAACATCTTAAATTGAAGAGCAGTTGGTTAACGTTTGGTAAACACAACCTCTCGCCACATTCCAGAGTGTCTGAAGCTTAGAGAATGAGAAGACTTGGCTGGAGGTATTTTCAGAACACATTTCTTCCTTTCTAGCTGCATTGTCCATGGGGCCTTGTGCTTCACTCCCAGATGCTCATCGCTACCCTTTAGTGCTACCTCAAGTCCAGAAAATTGTTCTTGAATATAAACTATGTTCCACATGAAATACTGATCTAGAAGTTACTTTTGGAAAGGACGTTGAAAGCAAGGCTAATTCTAGGATCAAAGGCATTACTGCTAAAAACACTGCCCTCGAAGCATTTCAAAGGTATATGGAGGTGGTTTGCCCACAGCTTGATTTGACAGGCCCTGGTTTCTCCTAGTGCTCCAGGCTCTCCTGTGCTTTCCAAGCCAGAAGTTTGCCAACTACTGGAACCCAGGAGAGAGACTCTGACATACATCCCTGGCCGTCTCAGAGAGAAAGTAATTGCACAATATTAGTGACTCAAAGGACATAGAAAGTGGGATGAAAAAACTAAGGTAAATGGTTTATTTGTTCCCCGAGTTCCTCTTGTGAAGAGAAAAAGAACAGGGAGGAGAGGAGATAAAGCTGGTCGGATGACAGCAAGTGACAGTTGTTTGGTTTGAAGGAGAACAAAGAAGTCTTCCATCAGCTTTTCCAAAAGCTTAGGTGCCATTGCATTTGCCCTCAGGCACCTGAAATCTGGAAAAGGTGGATGGGAGCATCACAGAGATACTGAGACTGTCATTGGCCCTGCAGTGACAGGAAAAATACTATGAAACTGTTAAATGGTATTGCAAACAATGGACTTGCCCCCAACAAAACAAAGTGATTCATTACTCAGTGTCTATTTATTTTAGGAACTTATTTGGCGTTAGACTTCTTAAGGCCCCATATTATAGGATTACACTCATATGCAATGTCTAGAATGGGTAAATCCATAGAGACAGAAAACAGATAACAGTGGGCTCAGGACAAGGGGTGGGAATGGGAGTGACTGCAAATGAATGCGGAGTTTGTTTTTGGGGTGAGGGAAATACTCTAAAATTAGGTTGTTTTAATGTTTGCATGACTATACAGTTACTAAATCATTGGAAAAAAATTTCAACCATAAAAGTACACAATTTCTTGTTCACTTTTCAACAGCATTTCACAGAGAAAGAAATGAGGCTCAGAGAGTTGATGGCCTTTGGAACCTGAGTTATATCCTCATTTGATCCATGCCACACTTCCTCCTGAGGGCTAACTCCTTTGATATGCAAAAGTATGAACTACTTTCCCTACTTCTAAAGAGCTCATGCTCGACCTATGTGGTCAACAAAACAGGAAAACAAGGCATCTTTTCACGTAACAGCACTGTGCGGCTAAGCACGGGCACATGGAGAATAGGGATGTGTGTGATAAGGTGCCAATTGTGTGGTTCGGCACAGATAATACACTGCCAATAAGGCCAACGATCAAAGTGAGCTGAGCATCATCAAGGAGGCTCGTTAGCATGAGAAGAAAATACTACTGCATCTCAGACAGTTAATACCGTAATGCATTCCTGTATAGACTATTATCTGGCATCCTGGTCACTTTAGCTTAAAAAAGCATGATACATACACTCACATATGAGCAGTGCTAGGCGAAAGGAAAACAGGTGTCCACAATAAGTTGTACATTTACAACAGCTCTGTTCGTAGTAATTCAAAATTGGAAACAACCCCAAGAAAATAACTTGGGCCATCTGAGAAGCTACGAGATATAAAGACAGACTCAACAGGATTAGTTTTCATATTGCAAACAGTGTTTTTATGTTCGAAGAATTAAGCCTTAATATTAAGAATTAATATTTCCTACTCTGAGGTGCACAGACCAGTAGAAAACAGCTTTGGAATCAGTAAACCTGGCGTTTGGAATCCTGAGCTCTCTGGCTAGCCACACGGCCTGGGTTCTTCACTCTACAAAGGGGTCTTAGCAGTGACCTTCTATCAAGAGGCATGTGGTGACAAGCATGATCTGAAAGATGAATGCTGTGGTTTAAAGAGAAACTAGAATAGTTTGAGAAAACCTCCGTAAACTTCTCAAACGGTATCAGGAAAGAACTCCCAGCATACCTGAGTGCTGTTTCAAATGAGGCCCTGATCAGCATTAAACATCACGCTTCCATACTGAGGGTTTCAGTACTTAAAACTCTTTCTAAAGAACTGCTTTCCTGAGATATAATTCATATAACATAGATTTCACCCTTTTTTTTTTTAATGTTTATTTTTGGGAGAGAGAGACAGAGAATGAGAGAGAGAGAGAGAGATAGCACAAGCAGAAGAAAGGCAGAGAGATTAGGAACACAGAATCCAAAGCAGGCTCCAGGCTCTGAGCTGTCAGCACAGAGTGGGATGCAAGGCTCGAGATCACGAGATCATGACCTGAGCCGAAGTCGGACACCTAACTGACTGGGCCACCCAGACGCCCCAAAATTCACCCTTTTAAAATGTATAATTCAGTGGATTTTAATATATGCAGAATTGTGTAACCATCACCATTACCTAATTTTAGAATATTTTCATCACCCCACAAAGAAACCCATACCCATCAGCTGTCATTCTTCGTCACCACCTCCCACCCCCAACTCCCCACCTTAGGCAACTGTTAATCTGCTTTCTGTCTATGGATTTGCTTATTCTGGTTCATCCATGCTGTAGCATGTGTCAGTACTGCATCCCTTTTTTTATGTGGCTGAATAATATTCTGTTGTGTGGATATAGCATGTTTTGTTTATCAGCTGATAGAATTTTGAGTTTTTCTACTTCTTGGCAATTTAGAAAAATACTGCTATGAACATTCTCATACAGTTTGTGTGTGTGTGTGTGTGTGTGTGTGTGTACATGTGTCTCTATTTTTCTTGGGTATATACCCAGGGGTTGAATTACTAGGTCATATAATAACTGTCCACTTAACATTTTGGGAAACTGTTGAACTGTTTTCCAAAGCAGCAACACCATTTCACTTTGCCACTCAAAAGGGTTCAAGGGTTTTCAATTCTCTACATCCTTGCAAGTGTTAATTATTGTCAGTTTTTTTTTTGACTTGTAGGATTGCCTGAACTTTGAATTCTTTTTGTGGTGTCAGAGCATAGAGAAGTACATAGTCACTGGGGCCACATTGTGTTAGGACCACCTTCCCCTCTTTCATGGTGAGCCTCACCCTGCATTGTCATTTGTGACTTCTTTTCATGCCCCACAGTGTCTCATACATGGTGTTTAAGCTCAGACCTCCTCCTTTTCATCGAACCATGCATGACAATGCCTTCTCAACCCTTAGTCTGTCCATGTCTCTTCACAAAATGAAGGATCTAGGTCTAGTGGTCAAAGTGATGCTTTTTCTGCTGGTGAGGAAATAAGGGCACTGATCCGTGTTCCCAGTTATAAGAATAACATCTCTGAGAGTTTATTAGGTGCCCAGAATTATTCTATTTCATGTGAATTATCTCATTTCGAATGTAGAATGCAGGTGGGTCATATCCCATTTTACAGAAGGGTTAAGTAACAAACCCAAGGACACACTAGCTATAAGTGGAGTCATGGTTGTGTCCACATAGGTTGAGTCCAGAACCAGAGCTTTAATGTCCCCTATGGGGCTGTTTCACCATTAAATTCTAACTGATTAAACTGAATGGGTCTGTCTTCTTCACCATTTTATTCATAAAAACTAGCACAGTCCCTGGCTCATAAAAGGGACTTAATAAATCCATGTTGAATAAATAAAAGAATAAATGAAATTAACATACTATAATTTAAAGACACTTATTTTGAAAATTCATAAAAATCTCTAGGAACAGGTGTGTGTGTGTGCACTTGCACGCTCCTTCTCTTTCATCTTTTAATTATTTAAGCTCTTGTTTTTTAGCAAGTTCTCATTCTTCTCCTTTATTCCGTAGTACACGTAGTACTCAATTGCTGACATTTCGTCTAATTGCAGAGTAACAAATTGTAATGGATTAAAGCTTTCACAATATAAACATTTGGCCTGCTCAAAGTGAGGTAGGAGTAAGACAGAAGGTAAAAACATTTAATTTGAAGAATTCACAAACAAGATAATAAAAAAAAGTGTTCCAAAACATATGACGAACTCCCAGAAAGGATTACATTGTAAAAGATCCAAATGTGTGGAAGATGGAGGACACAACAGAATAAGACATTCTCCTACATTGATCACATGGCTTCCCACTCGAAAACCTCTTCACTATCTGAATAATAAACCTGACGTAGGCAAATTGCTCTTATCTATGTCATTTTTCTTATCTGTTTTGTTTGTTCCCATTTCAGCCCCCGCAGCTCACTTGCTGCTCTACCAAAACCTGTGCTTCCAACCCACTTTGGTCTGTTTTATTCAAAACTCAACTGAAAACGTTTATCGTTGGAGTTAAAAGAAAAACTAACCCCTACATCAGTTTCTATTAAAACAGATTCCTTAGTATTAGATGTGTTAGAACTTTATCCCCCAATAATTTTTTCCCATAGTGATCCCTTTGAGAGACCATGCAGCGATGCTAATGCTGATAACGTTTTGTTTAGAGAATATAAATCTTACAAGAACAGGGCCACCTGGGTGGCTCAGCTGGTTAAGCGCCAGACTTCAGCTCAGGTCATGATCTCATGGTTTGTGGGTTCAAGTGCCACATTGGGCTCTCTGCCGTTAGCACAGAGCCCACTTTGGATCCTCTGTCCCACCCATCTCCCTGCCCTCCACTATTTGCTCTCTCTCTCAAAATAAACATTAAAAAAAATCTTGTGAGAACATTGACCCTATTATATTAATTAGCACAGTAACTAAAACTACTTTACTCCATTTGAACATCAATTCTTACTTCACCCTAAATGGGTTATAGCAATTTCAATAAAATTGACCTTGTGAAGACCAGAAGAAGCCACTATTGAAGAGGAAAGAATGTACTGTACACGGAGAAAGACTTCTGGAGAGAGGAAATAGAATTCAAAATCTTATGGGTGTATCATATAATCACTGGGGTAATGGGGTACCTTTCAATGATGACTTTCTTAAAGGTGGTAAAACTCATGATACATGTTTGATAAAGAAAATTCTCATTTCATTCTGATTTGCTCAATTCACTTGAAAATATTTAAGGACTTTGGAGGTTCCAGGCACAGTGGTAGGCCCTGGAGATGAGAAGGTAAAGGGGATACAGTGTCACTGTGCTCGCCGAGCGTCAGTTAGCTGAGTGGCAATATGGTGGAGTAGACAAAAAATGGGTTTGTGATTCAGGCAGAACTGGTCTAAATCTTTGCTCTATTGCTTATTTTCTGGGTGACACTGGAACAATTATATTTTGTCATATGTGAAATAGGGATATGAAGAGTTACCCCATAAGACTGCCCCAAGAAGTACATGAACCCATGCAAGAAAAGCAGTGAATAGAGTGTTTGGCACAGATGCAGGTCTGGCTTTCATATTCTAACTCTTGTCCTTGGGAAGAACAAGTTCTAACAAACCTCACTTAGTGTCCGGGGTCTCGATTCATCAATCTGATATTTAAGGGACAAACTGCCACTAAACTACTTCATTCAGTCTTATTTATTCAGTCTCATGGTATCTGTTCAAGCTTTCCCTCTACTCTTAGCTGAGCCTGTTCTTTTATTATTATTTAAAATTTTTTTTCAAGTTTGAGAGAGAGTAGGTGTGCATATGCATGCATGCAAGTGGGGGAGGGGCAGAGAGAGAGAGAGAGAGAGAGAGATGGAGAGAGGGGATCCCCAGCAGGCTCTCTGCTGTTAGCCCAAAGCCCAACATGGGGCTCAATCCCACCAATCGTGAGATCATGACCTAAGCCAAAATCGAGTCAAATGCTTAACTGACTGAGCCACTCAGGTGCCCCTTGCTGATCTCTTTTAAATTTCTTGAAGGCATTCTGTTTCTTTCTGTCTATTCAAATTCGCTTGAAAGACTGGTTCACTTTTTTCCAAGTCTTCAGTGAAGGCTCCTTCTCCATGCCTTTCCTTCTTGTTTAATAAAACATATGGTACATTTGAAATTTATACTTTTTACTTGGCTCTTCCTGAAGATTTTGTTATTTTGCATTATAAAGTTTTGTTGCTATTATTGCCATGTCCCATACGTGAGTCTTAATTTTCTGTTTTATATACTTTATATACTTTACAATATACTTTTATATACTAATTTCATAGATATTCAGTATATTTTAAATGAATGGATGGGAATTTATATTTTATTTAGTGAAGAATTTTTTTTAATGGAAAGCAAAATCCCTCTGCCTTCATTAAATTCATCAGCACTCATGAGTGAATAATAACATGTTTGTGTTAATGAGTACCTTTGCATTTAAGGGCTTTCTATCTTGGGTGGGAATTCATGCTGAGTATTTATGAAATACTAAGAAATAAAATGCCATAGTTGGTTTGTTGGTATGTTACATATATTTGCAATGCATTATAATATTTGAGAAGGAAAATATATACATAGACTTTAACCAGTTGCAAGTTGTCAAAGCAAACTGGCCAAATGTTAAGAGTTTGGAAAAAAAAAAAAAAAGCTAAAGCTGAGAAAAACTAGTTTGCATCAGTTTTTTGTTTGTTTTTGCATTTAAATTGAGTTTTCAGCTCCGTTTTGAGGCTGAAAAGACTGGGAACATTTGTTTAACGAAGATGGCATGATTAAATAGAGTATGGGTTTCGTACTTGTGTTTGAATTTTAGCTCTGGCACTGGTTGTAGGAACTTTGACAAATTACTTAGACTTTCCTGTCCTTCAGGTTTCTCACCCCCAATAATGCCAATGCTGAAGAGTGTTGTGAGAGTTACTTTTGTTGGCACTCAGCAGACTCTCAGTAAAAGAAAGCTTTTATTATTATTTGTGTTTAGAGCTTCGGAAGAGAAGTTAAAGCACGTTTTAATGAAGGTAAATTTTGGAAACGAGAGAGGGCTGGGAACACAGGCCTCTGGGTGGTTCAAGCTGTGAAGGGGAGGGCAACGCAGTAGGTTCAAGTATGACCATGGAAGGTCATCAAAGGGTATTGTGAAAATAACCAGAGTCTCTCTCCCCCAGTTTAATTCTTTAGACTCTAAATTTAGATTAGTTTTCTAGAGAATTCACAATGAAAAATAAAAGCATATTAAATTTTCATTTAGAAACTCAGTGAAGTGAGAATGGGGTTTCATCCATTTGCACGTGAAAAGTCTTTTTAACTAGAAAGGCAATCAAATTATACACTACACACTAGAGGGACATTTCAAGTTATTTGCTTTTTTCCTATGATGTTCTTAGAAACCATATCATGAAGCAGGCAATATTCACTATGCATAACAATACACTTATAATTGGTGATTGAAATTTTGACCAAAGACTCAAAATCAAATAAACCATAGTTGCGGCCAAAAACATACCATAAAAAATCAAAGGCAACTCTATTTCTGTAATAGTTTAAATGGAATTATTATATTTCAAGTTCCATAAAATGAACATATATATACTAAATGCACTAAAATATATCATCGTCTTAATATACTATAAGACAACTCAATACCACTGTATCATATCTATTATGTTATAAACCTGACTAGCAATAAAAACTCTATGATAAATTTAGGTATTTGTTCATATTCTTTGAATTTTCCTTGGAGTGGATTATTTTCCACTTCCTTCCGGGTAAATTTCCATGTTGCAAGCAGAGACTTACATTATAGCTTGAACTAAATCCTAACTTTAGATAAAGTTAAACTAAGCTAAACCGCAAGCTCTCTTTGTGTCATGGAAACCAGGAGAGAAGGTTACAGAGAAAGACATATGAAAAGATGCTAGTGTCACTCATCATCAGGGAAAAAGAAATCAAAACCATGATACCATCTCATGCCTGTCAGAATGGCCAAAATTAATAACACAAGAAACAAAGGGTGTTGAGGAGGATGTAGTGAAAAAGGGAACCTTCGTGCACTGTTGGTGGGAATGCAAACTGGTGCAGCCATTCTGGAGAACAGTAAGGAGGTTCCTCAAAAAAGTAAAAATAGAACTACCCTATGATCCAGCAATTGCACTGTGAGGTATTTAGCCAAAGGATACAAAAATACAGATTCAAAGGGGTACATGCACACCCATGTTTATAATAGCATCTAGCCAACTATTGTTGCATCTAGCAACAATAGCCAAACTATGGAAAGAGCCTAAATGCCTACTAACTGATGAATGGCTAAAGAAGATGTAGTGTATGTACATATATACTATGGAATATTATTCAGCCAACAAAAAGAATGTATTATGCTAAGGGAAATAAGTTAATCAGAGAAAGACAAATGCTATTCCTGAAAACAATATTATACTGTATGTTAACTAAGAATTTAAATAAACTGAAAAGCAAAAAACTGTTAAAGAGAAGAATGAGATATGGAATAAGCCTTAACAACAGCAACAACAACAAAAACAACTATCACCATTTTCATGTCCATCAACGGAAACAGAAACAACAGTGATCTTGCTAAGCATCTATACTGCCTCTTTTCTTAAAAAGCAACAGACCAAAATGCCCTAAAAGGTATTAAATACTACGGTATTTTGTTGATGGACTTTCAGAATACTTAAGACTTCATTTATAAAACAAGGACACAATTATAATTATTAACAGACTTTATTTGTTTAAAATATTTTTTCATGTTTATTCATTTTTTGAGAGACAGAGTCAGAGCATGAGCAGAGGAGGGGCAGAGACAGAGGGAGACACAGAATCCAAAGCAGGCTCCAGGCTCCAAGCTGTCAGTACAGAGCCTGATGTGGGGCTTGAACCTACCAACTGTGAGATCATGACCTGAGCCAAAGTCGGACATCCAACCGAGCCATCTGAAACTGAAACATCTCAGTTTAATAAATGCCTTCCCTCATTTCTTCAATGAAAAATATTTTTGCACACCTCCTGTGTGCTTGCCTCTGTGATTAAACTTGGTTTCGTGGTGGGGAACAATAGATACAGCCGCTGCTAGGCTTGAGCTTATGGTCTAGCAGGGGAAGACAAACAGTGAACAAGTATACAAATACAGATAAGTGTAACTATCTGGAATGTTATGGATCAACATAAGTGTCTTTGTTGGATTTCTCTAATGTGAGAGACTGGGAACGACAAGAAGGGTTCTTATTGGCATTCATGTTTAAAATTCCACCAGTTAACCTTTTATGAGGCGTTCCATTTGGGGCATTGATTTGTTGTGCAGAGATTCTCGGAGGGCATGAGTTACCATCTGACTGCTAAGTATACTTAGAAATAACATCAGCTATTTTATGATCTTTGGACATCAAAGGGGTCCTAAGGAATAATGACTTTAACCCATTCCAAAGAAATATCAAATAATTGACCACTGGAGGCTGAAAAACTTTTGCCATTAGACTGAATATGTATCCTCCAAATGCTTTTCTGTGAAGTAAATGTTTTTCTAATTAGGCTTAAAAATGTGAAATTTTGTTGCAAAATTGATTTTCTATTAAGGCACTAAAGTAGTTTCTCTTCCCTTCTGCTTGGGTACTAATTAAATTATGTCCCGACTTGCTTTAATTCAGCAATCAATTTTTTTTCCATTTGCACTGGATTACAGAATCTCATTTAAAAATCACTCTTTAACAAATTCTACACAAAGCAGAAGTGATAGACTTATTCTCTGATGGAGAAAAAAACAGTACTGCTACAGTCATAAGACAGACTTGCTCAAAAATCAAAAAATGATTCGGTTTTCTGGTAGCATATGTTTCTTATATAGTATATGCTGTCTTTAGAGATAAGAAGTAGTAGTGGAAGCCATGGGGGTCAAAAATACATTAAAAAATTAGAAACGAAGTGCTAAAAAAAAAAAAAAAGAAAGAAAAAGGCCTAAGTGCTTTAAAGATGTACTGATGCTAGGATGAGAACTGAGACAATTTATAAAATCATAAAATTTAAAAAGAAAAATTGAATTCTAGCCATTGATTATAACATTTGAAATAATTAAGCAGATGTATAAAATTAACGGACTATTTTAAAAGTATGAAGGTTAGTTTCAGGTTTGACTTGTGGCGGGCATAAATATTTTTTTGAATAATTAAAAATAAGACAATCAGGGCACCTGGGTGGCTCAGTCAGTTAAGCGTCCAACTCTTGATTTTGGCTCAGGTCACAGTCTCATGGTTGGTGAGATGGAGACCCGTGTTGGGCTCTGTGTTGACAGCACAAACCCTGCTTGGGACCCTCCCTCTCCTTCTCTCTCTGCCCCTCTCCTGCTTGTTTTCTCTTCTCTCTCTCTCAAATAAGTTAAAAGAAAAAGACAATCTCAAAAACATAGCCTGGAGTTATACATATTAGAAACCTTTTGGAAAACCTGATTTTTGAGGCCCTACACTGAAAAAGGGAAAATAAGGAAAAGTTTTGTTACCATCTCTCAACTCAGAATATATATTTCTGATCTAAAACAAAAGGGAGACAAAAGTCTAGTGGTCTGTAAAGTCAAATTCCATCTTCATCTGTTAGGAGGTGGCTTTGATTGTGTCAGAGAAAGTTAACAAGTAAGAATGGAAAGTCATCCAGAGATGTTTCCCCAAGGGCTAGGATCTAACAGTGGGAGCTGTGTACTTGTTAGGGCTCATCCTGGCATAGCTTATCTCTTCCACACACCTTAAGTTTTCAACATGTACTTAGTAACTTTCAGATAAGGCTTCTTCCCTTACTTCCTTCTAAATTGCTTGCACATTTAGTTGATCACTAAAATAACATAACTTTTAACTTACATAATTGCTTCATCATCTTATGACTTTTATATTTTCCAACTTTTGGGCAACGTGCCCTACCCTATTCTTTCAAAATCACAAGGTTGGATCTCAGTGGGTGGGATTTAACCTATTTAAATCCAAGTGTCAACGAAATGAACAGATGACTGTGATTAGTGGTTCAGTTTCTAGATTCCAAAGCTGTGTCTTGAATTCCTTTTTCCCACCTTCCTTGATATCTTTCACTCCTTATGACATTAAATATTACACTGTTAGATGACAGGGAAATAAAAATCATGAACAGAATTGTTCATATAAAATGGAAAAACAATATCTTTAAAACTGTGAGAACCAAAGTCAATCTAAGACTTCAATTTATTTACACAACTATAATTTCCTGCAGTTAATGGACAGTAGCATGAAATAATAGAGCCTATATCAGTGAGAGTAAGTAATTCTTCAGATGAAAAATGTAACTGGAATCTTACTTCATTTATTATGAGAAAGTTTATACCTGGTTCTAGTCATCCAGAGGTAGGTTGTAAGCTAGACACCTGTTTCACGAGCTTTTTTATATCATGATAAAAGGAAGGAGTTACTCAACTGAAAAGTGAAAATTACTATTCCCAAGTAGGTATCCAAGAGGAACAGCTCTAGAGTTTAAGAATGTAGTTGTAGAATTACTTACCATTAAAAACTCCAGGGACATTCAGGAAACAGAATGGTGGTGAGGAAAAGAAGAGAGAAGTAGATTTGGATAGAGGGAAAAGGCTAGAACGAAGAGGGGGATAAAAGCATGAAGTGAAAGAGGACCCAAACAAGATTGGCCAAGAAGAAAGAATGAGAGATCTCTTGCTTATTGAGCACTTACCACATACCAGGCTCTATACTAGGCACTTTATACTCTATCCTACTTAATCTGTAAGACAGGGGTAGATAATGTTAAACCACTTCCTAAATAATAATAAAAAAAAAAACCCTGAATTTTAGAGAGCTTAAGTGATGTGTCCAAGTTCTCTGAGTTAGTAAACGGACTTGTCAGAAATGAAACCCAGGAGTGTTTGATCTTAAAGACAGGACTTTTTCCAGAAACCAGTCTCATTGACAGCAAGCCAGGCAAAGACTGGTGTGAGGAAGGACAGTGTGACCACAGTATATGCGATGAAAACAGAAGCAGTGTCTACCCTTTTAACTTTCTTTAGTACCTACACAGTCCCAGAAATGTAGTAATTTATAGTAAATACTCACGTAATATTTTTGAATGACTTGGGCTACAAAGATCTGAGATAGGGAGAGAAGACATGGAAGAAGACGGAGGAAATAGAAGAGAGAGAAAGGAGAGGGCAAATAAAGGGGTGAGAAGAAAAAAAATGTGATTCTTTTTGGGCAGTCTATCTACCTTCAAACTTATCAGCTTACTGTCAACTTTCAAACTCTGCCTATATTCAAAGAATTTTTGAGAGAGGAAAACCGCTTGATGGCTTACATTTTCTTAACTGAGGCAAAAATATTTGCCAACTTTTCAGAAACCCAGTGAGGTGTGATCTTGGAATTCCATACCACTTGATAGTTATCAGATGAAGGTGAGGAGTATGAACCGTGCACTCTGGACAGGTAGCCATTGTGAACCACGAGTGGGTCATATTTTGATACTCAACAAACAAGCTAACCATTAGCCAGTCAACTAATAAAAACCTTTCAGTTAATAAATATTTGCCATGGTCCCACTTTGCACCCCAGCTGCGAGGAATTTACAAAGGAAAACATTTCAATAAAGCATAAAAATTCAATGAAACACTGTTAAACAAATTAGAAACATCAAATTATTTTCAGCCAGATGTTGGATTTAACATTGATATTCACTCATAGAGAAGAACTACTTATAAAAATAAAATGTAAAAACTCAGTATTGTCTTTGGGTGGTTTTTGAATATCCACAGTGGGGCTAAATCTGTTTCAGTATTCAATAATCTAAGTTTGACTAAAGCATTTGGTTAAGTTATATATATATATGTATTTCTTTCCAAAAGGAAAGGAGAGCTTAACTCAGATAATTTTTGCTCCTTTTTTACAGCCAAAGTTAGAGCACTAATAAGATTCAATTTCAGAAAAGCAATCAACAAACCTATTCTAAAACCTCACTTACACTGGTCACAGAAAACCATAGGCTGAGAGGATACCCAGGTGATAGGCTTTGGTTGAATTTCTTGAAGACCTGGGCTACTCTTTGATCTATTGTGTGTCCCCAAAGTGATCACACCTTACAGAATCCTAGGGATCCTGAATGATGGAGGCTGTTGACGATCCCTTGTGTGATTATAAACTCAAGGGATTGTCAGGATCCAAAAAATAGCTAGAAATGGAGCTGCCTTAGAAATTCAGAGAAGCTAGAGTTGTTTGCCTTTCTGATATTGGCCTGTTGAGACATTTGCACAGAAGAACACTAGTGCCAGGCAGGCATAGCATAATCAAATAGAATTGATTATTATGTAGTTTAAATGCACTAAGAATATTGAACTACCCTTTTTAAATCACAGAAAAATCCTGTGCTGAACTATTAAAACTGGGGGAAAAACAATGTGAAGAGTACTATAATAATGTGAGTCATTTAAAAAATGGATTTAATATCAGCCTTTGTGAATTATATTTGATGTTCCACCCCTCATCTGATATCTGTAGAAGAAACAATGAACGATCTGTGATATGCAGAAATAATCAAGGGAAAAGTGCTATTTTATTTCTGTTTAATAGCTACATAACCTATATAGAAAACATGAAATGATTGTGGAAAAAATACAAAGAATAAGATGATTTTTCACTGTCCTTTTAAAGAAGTAGATGTGTATGTGTCTGGCATTTTGTAAGCTTTTTAGAAACAGATAGTGGGTGTGTGTGTCTGTCCAGGGAATTATCTATAGACATGGTGCATGAATCTTTCTCTTTTCTTTCAAATGAGACCCAGAAGACTAGTATACTTTTTAATGAGGTTATGCAATCCCTTAACCCTATTTTACCAGCTGTCAGCAGCTGGAGGCCCACATTATCCTTTGTAGAGAGCATCTCTCAATAGGTTATTATGTGAATAGCAACTGGCAAGTACAGCTTGTCATATTAGAAATGCTAATATTTTCCTTACCTCTTCCTTCTCTGCACTTTGCAGATCACGCCACTCCTCAGTTATATGACCGAAATCCACTGTGTTCATGGGGACTTTAAACTCCCCAATGATGTCATGCTTGGAGAAACGATCAAAATCATATACAGCCATCACCAGGGTTTTGCCACCCAGTTCTGAGTACGGCACCTTAATAAAAAGAGATGAGGATAAAAATCTGGTCACAAAGATGCTTAAAATATGTTACTTGTTACAGTGTTTAATTATAATATATATGTTGGATAAGCAAAACAGGGAGGTAATGGTGCTTTTTAAAAATTGAATCATTTGAATCACTACTTGAGACTTAAATTGGGAGAAATGAGAGACTTACCCATTGTCAGTTATCGCTTTATCCTAACGTTCTAGAAGCTATTAGTAATATTGATAGAGTCTTACTATTAGTCATGCTATAAACACTTGAAGATTTAGCAGTGTTGGCACACAGTAGACACTTAAATATGTATCATTTGAATGATTAGTAGCTCCTTCAGGGGGGAATTTGTTTAATACAAGAATAAACTAAGATGTCTTGCTCTTGACTATGTAAGATAGTCGATAGCTTTAAGATTGATTCTAAAGTCAATAACTTTAGGATATTGTGTTATTGTTCTGATCAGTTACACTGTAAGAGTATAAGTTAGGGCGGAAAACTTGCTTCCAAAGTCCTACTAACTCTCTCAAGCCATTTGGATGCTGTAGTTTAATGCAGCAGTGATTTCTGAAAAAATATGCTAGGAGTCAGAAAGGATTTAAATGAAATTCACAAGTTGCCTCTCTCCCTAAAACAATTTACTGATGTAAAAGAACTGACTAGAAAATTGATGTTTTGAGTATCAGAGATGCATTATAATATAGATCTTGAGGTTCATTCTTAGGCATGACACTTTTTAGGATGAGTGGTGGCAAAAGGCCAAGAACTGATGGCTTCTCCAGCTGTTCAGATATATCCGGGACAGATGCTGTGGGCTGGGGTTTTTACTGGTGACATTTTTAATATTCAGGGGAAGTAGTGCATTCTAAGTAGGCTACACTTCAGTAACTGGGTAGAAATGCCTAATTAAGAAATTGTGTGGATTTGTATTGAAGGTTTGATCAATTTTTACTTATCAGCACAAATAGTTGTCTTAGCTCCATCAAACATTTCTCAATGAGCTTTGTATAAGAAGGGAAGGAGAAGGAAGCATATTTGACCATACACATATAGGGAATTTTTATCAAAAGAGCTTTTTTTTCTCACTTGTAGTCTGTTTGGAATCTGATTAGAATGTAGGAACTGTGCTTTTTCCATTTTAGAAGAAAAAAAAAAAACCCTTCCAAACAGCTGAATTTCACAGGAAGAAATGAATTTTAGAGTAGGGATAAACATTTCATCTTATTCCTGAAATCACTCTGGATTTTTTGGGTGATTCTACTGAAATAACATTAGTCAAAAAACCTAGGCTTGGGGTCAGACAGGCCCAGGCCTGGGTTTTCACACTTTCCAGCTGAAGGGCCTGAGGCAACTTCACGCTTTTTACCTATCACATAGTGATAATAGTAAGGCCTACTTCACAGAGCAGTTTGAAGCTGAATGAATACATGTTAGACACAGTCAGCACTTACATAGTTATTATTTGAATGGTTAGTAACTCCTTCAGGTGGGAGTTTGGAGGAAAAGAAGCATTTAGGTCTGGGCATGTCACGTTCATGTGAAGTGCATTTGAACTCCATTTTAAAGCGTCTTCTCTTTAAATTATTATGCTTCTGTTTTTCCATCCTCTTGCCTATTGGCATTTCAATATGCGTAATCTACAAAGTCTTCCAGAGAAATTAACCAGTTCTCAGGAAATAGCAGCATAGTTCTATGTGTATCAAAATATATTACACTTTGGATTGATTTATTGCCTGATCAGCATTCTTGAGATAAAATAGGACCTGATAAAATTTTATAGGCAGTCAAAAATTTTCAGTAATTAAACCTCTTGAAGCCACAGAAATTACTAATAAAATTTTAGAAATACATTTTTTTTTGAAATAACACATAGGTAACTCAAAACAGAAAGACACCATAATATTTCAAATCATTTAAGGAATCTGTTTACTACATTGTCGTCAGAAACTCCTGACCTAAATTAAAATTAACACATAGCCAAACAGAATGATTGTCATTACCATTTGCAATATTTTATTAGTTTTATCTTCATTTTACGCTTTGTGGTATATTGGCCATAGTGATGAGTGCTTTGTAAGCTGAGTTGTTTCAGAATCTTTTTATTACTACTCTAAACGAACTATCTGGGCAGAGAAAAGTGTAGGTTTTAGATAAGATTGCTGACAATACATTGGGGATTTTTGTCTTAAAATCTGAAATTTCAGAGTGAACAGAAAGACATTGCTCTCTTACAAAACTGGAAACAAGGCTCGAGGAAATGACTCATGCCCTTACTTGCATCCATTTATTTCACACCACAGTATTTGCTCACATGAGCCCCATGCTGTCGCTAAGGCTGGCTGATAGATAAGTGATTTTGAATCTGCCTGCTGGCATATTCACAGATCTTTCATATTTCAGAAATGTATTATTTTAAGTAATGCACTTTACAATTTTTTCACATATTGAAGATAGTTACCAAAGTTCTGCTTTTTATGCGTGACTTGGAGACATGAGCCACAGGGCTGTGTATGCAGAAATGCCTGAGGCCTGCAGGGTACATTTTCCTGTCCAGTTATTTTATGGCCAGAATCTCTCTTTGTTACTGTTTGTCCGCTGAGGTGTCTCAACAAGATGAAGAGCACTAGGGAAGAGCCTAGAGTTAAGGGAAAATGCTAGAAATGTAGAAAAACAATAGGTTCGTATTCTTGTTGTTGATAGGTTCAGAATGGTTTTGGAGGGCTTGGATTGCCTCTATACACACAGAATTTTGCTATGAGAGTGAAACCTATTTGTACCATTTAAACAGTGGAACACAGGTTACTTTATTCTGTGATTGTAACTTATTTTTGGGAACTTTGAGACTTAGTAAAATAATAATTTCATTATTCCTTTGGCTTTATTTGAGAGAGAGGGAAATGTTCAAGTCTATTGGCTCACTTTTCCCTTTTTGGATGTGAATGACATCCCATCATATTCCAGCCTGTATTCTGTTCTGAGATGGCCAAGCTGAATCCTACTTTCACCATATCTAAAGGCACTGTAGCATCCTCACTGGAATGAAGATAAGAATTTTAAATATTCTGAATAGACTCATCTGTGAGCCTCTGAACAAGTGGTCATACGCATTTCTAGGTCTGTGTCAGGATGAGACTGATCCTAAAACCACAGAGGAAATGTTATTAGTAAGCACACAAAAAAAGTACCTTGAAAGTAAATTGTTCGTTGAAGACAGGATTAAGGGTCTTTCGGTGGACTTTTGTCTCAAATTTCTTCTTTTTATCGGGCAGCAGAAACACTTTAACATAGGGGTCAGATGTGCCTCCCATGTCTAAGGCAGGCAGCTCAGCGGCCTGGATAATCCCTACCAGCAGCTGGAAAGAGAGAATAAAGCAAACACAAACGTTGGTGGACATTTTGGAAAAGACTGTTCACGATGTTGCATATTGTGATCTCTCTCCCTCTTCTCTTTGTTTTTAATAAACTTTTATTTCTCTTATGAATCTAAACCCAGAAGGCAAATGAAGCAAGCCATATAGACTTTAGAAATCCAATTATGACAGATGCAGGCTCTGGGAAGTCTGGTTTCAAACACAAAAGAGGCTTTTAAAAGGTTGCTGATTACAGTTAAATATGGAATTCATATTTGCAAAAGGGTTGCAATCAAATAACTTCCCAGTTGCTAAAAGCCCTTGTGCGTTAGTTTTCTTTCCAGGGCATGATTTGTAAGTGGAAATAAATTGTTAAACAATAACGAGTCTGTAATTATGAAGTAGGAAATTTTTATACTAAACTCAAAGCTTCAGACCAGAAAAGTAGAAATTTCTTAGAAATTGGGTAGCATTTTGAGATAAAAATAAGATGTGCAAGTTTCTATCATATTTGACCTTTACTTGTATGCTGCCTACTTTTTATTTTAACTTACAATAAAATCATTTATTCTGTTTAATATAGGACATGGAGTCAAAGAAATACCATTTCGGCTTCACATAAATGAAAGTAAGATTACAGATATGATTTGAATGTTGAGTGACCAAGTTTCTGATTTTTTTTTTTTTTTTGAAGGCAGAGATTTCTCCATGTCTTTTTTTCAGTGATACATTCCTGTCTTACTATGAATGGGAGAGTAGGCTGGCCTTGCTAATGGTTTTGCAAGAGAATAAAAGGTGTGAGTGGAGGATTCCAGAGGTGCTGTCATCAGACATTTTGTATCAACAGACTGGTTTAAATCCACATGGGAAACAAAAGTAGACCCTCTTATTGTTATCCAAGGTATACTTGTCAATAAATGCAGTTACATTATGGCTTTATGCATCAAGCCTGAAAATTTGAGTCTGACTTTTTGTCCAATTCACTTTAAAAAAAAAATCACATTTTCCATAAAACTAACCCACTGTGTTGGTAAGGACGCTCTGGCTAGTTGGCTCAGTTTTTAACTGGGACCAATACTCTGGATGATTGTTATTCCCATTTTAGTGCTCAATATATTTGTGACAGCACCATACAATAGTAGCAATCAGAGTGCTGGATTGTAGGTATACAAAACATAGACAGATGGTCAAAGAACAGCTAAAATAGACATCAGATTATAAAGACATGATGAGTAAAGCAAACAGTTTCTCTTGCTTTGCCAAGTTGGTATTTGGAATTTGCCTTTAGATAGCAATGTGAAGAAGCAAGATTCTATTTTTTCCTCACTTTTTAAAAAAAATTTAATGTTTATTTATTTATTTAGAGAGCGAGTGAACGAGTGAGCCAGGGAGGGACAGAGAAAGAGGGAAATGGAATCTCAAGCAGGCTCTGCACTGGCAGCTCAGAGCCCGATGCCGGGCTTGATCCTGTGAACTGTGAGATCATGACATGAGCCGAAATCAGGAGTCAGATGCTTAACCGACTCGCTAGGTGCCCCTAAACCTCACTTTTTGAAATGAATTTTCTTTTGGGCAGGGAATGCATTCATCCTATAGCCTAAACTCTTTAAATCTAGGTGACTTATATTCTCATGATTTTTGGAAATTTTGTTGACAAGGAGTGGAGTTACTTCTTCCAACCCCCCTTCTGCTTGAAAGATAAGTATCACATTTCTCTCTGCCTTGAAAGCCTCTCATTTAGAGTACTTTACAATTCTGTTTTAGTTTTGGTAAGCAAACATGTATATTTGATTACAGCTTAATATATAAAATTTCTCACACTATATTTCATGATTCATAGGATTCATTTTACAAATTACATTAGCTGAGAACATTTGGAAAAAAAATGAATGCATACTAATTAAAAAATATTTCATCAGGCAGAATCTTCTAGACCTCAGAATGAAATACCTTTTTAACAGTTGGATGTTAGCTAGAAAGGGAACAATAAAAGCACTCAATATATTTTAGTAAAAAAAAAATAGTGGTATTTTCTTAAAAATACTTTCTAAAATGATACTTAAAGAACTCAAGCTAACTTAGAAGTTATAAAATTATGACTAACCAGGATAAGATATTACTAGATTTCTACTGGATAATATGAAAGTAGAATAAAGTAGTAAAACATATTGGATATATTATATATATATATATATATATATATATATATATATATATATGCATTTTAAATTTCTGGAAAAAATGTTACATGTTAAGATCACATGCATTGACCTTCATCTTTCCCAGAATATGTAAGTAATAGGAAGTCCTGATGATCAAATTTTGGTAGCCAGGGTAGAAATGACCGAAAATTCCCTATTTTAATTAACTATCAATGGTATACCTATAGATGTGTATAAATCCATACCTATACACTTGTATCTGTAACTGAAATGCAGCTTTCTAGAATGTATTATGAAATAACTAGCCAGGGCTGTAATGAAACTGATCAAATAAAAGTTTTTAGTATGATAGAGCATATTAATGCATTCTTCATGAGGCACTCTCATGGAAAGTGAAGACATTATTTAAATTGTCAATTTCTAAAAACCCAGAATTCTTGCAACTGTGTATAGTTCTCATAGTGTGACTGACTTTGGACTTTGATGCTCGAAGTTGAGCACTGGTGTTTGTTCTGTTTATTGTTAATTCCTCATCAAACTGGAAATAATTTAACACAAGCTGCATTAGTAGTAAATGTATTTTTATTTATCACTTTTTTTCCCTCTAAAAAGATGAGAGAAGCAAAACAAAAGAGACAGTTAAAACTCCCCTTGTCAGACGTGGACATTGTCCTAAGGATTCTTAAGGGCCTGATCTCTCAGCTGATCCCACTAATTCTTATCTAGCTTTTAAATTTAACAATTCAGAAGGTAAAGGGACATGGTCAATTTCATGAATCCTAGAAGGATTTTGTTTTTGTTTTTATTTTTGTTTTTTTTAAACTTAGAGATTTTTAACCTTTATTTTTGAGCTACCTCTCACCACGGTTAATAAAAGACACCTAATATTGTCATTTATCTAGGTGGCACTTTATGGCTTTTTGAGAAATTGAAGGAGGAATGAATGTTTTATTCCTGTCTTCAGTTCCTTGTCACTTTTTGGGCAGAAGTCATAGGCACTAGAAATGAAGTTGCTGGTCTTTCTACTTTTCTAGAATGGTTAGCTTATCCATGCTAAGAATTTTACCTGGTATCATGATATTACATAAGGCATTCGTGCCTTTGAAATGCATGGAAGGCAATCAGTTTTTCATCTCTGATTCCTTATCACACAGCTATATTTTGTTTTATTTTTATTTTTTGAGAGAGGATGGGGTGGGGCAGAGGAAGTGAGAGAATCATAAGCAGGTTCCATGCCCAGCATGGAGCCCGATGTGGGGCTTGATCTCACGACTGTAAGTGAGATCATGACCTGAGCTGGAATCAAGAGCCAGATGCTTAACTGACTGAGCCACCCAGCCACCCCTACATTTTGTTTGAAAGCTTTGGTTGAATGGTGGGTTAGTTCAATAGTTCCTCACCCTGTTTGGATCTAAATTTGATAAATTTCAGGAGAGATTGTTCAAGCTCAGGCTGAGGGGCCAGTGGGGGTGAGACTGTGCCTGGGAGCAGACTCAGACTGACTACTTCCAAGTTCATTTGTATTCTGCTTGCCTGCTGTAAGTGCCACAAGTAGATGTAATCCATTGAATACTGTGAATTCTAATTACCAGAAGTTAAATTAGCAAGTAGGGGACTGCCTGTACTTAGAAATTATTTCATCAATAGCTTTGATAATTGCATTTTCCCCTCGCAGCAAACGAAATGTTTTAGGAAGTAACTTGCTCCAATTTCTATTTGGTAATTTCAGAAAATGTAATGGAATTAGAAGTCCTTTCTGCAAACCACACCCCCCCCCCATACCTGGTTATTCTGGAAATCATAATCCAATGAGTATTGAAGCTTTCCCAATTTCTCCTCTTCTTTGGGTTCTTCTTTTTCTTCCCCATCAGTCAATCCGGTTTCAGCATCATCATCCTTTAGAGCCTATGAGTAGGGAATGGATTATCGTGAACTCAAGTGAATTCATGGAAACCCATATTCACCTGGGCCTGTGGTTATACTTCCAAGCTGTTAGAAGCAAGCACAAAGATGCTGGAAGTCCATATGTCTGACACACATTCACATTTGCTGCTTAGATATTTTTTAAAATTCCACTTGTGCACGGAATTTTTTCCCCCAATCAGCAAGCAACATGGAAGCAATGGAAGAAGCCCCTCAGAATATTGCAAGCAAGGAATGTAAAGTCGTTGCAAAGAAAATGTCAACTGGGTATCATGTTTGGCTTTGATAAAACTGCTTCTTTCAGAGGTATGATAAACATGCTATTAACCAGGCCAGGTTTCACATTCATGTAGTTTAAAGAGATCTAAGCATCATGTAAAACATCATTGTTACATGCAGTGGAGGACTTCTATGAAATGCATGGCCTTTTCTTGCCTTGTTTCCTATGAGAAAGATAGCCGAGTAAGTGATTCTCCAAGACTTTTAATTTCCTGTGTTTCACATGTATGTTTATAATGGTTATGGAAAAAGTGGAAAAAACATGCCACCAGCAAATGCATGGTGAAAAATCTACGCCACGTCCAGTTTAAGTTTACCATTTTATTTTTATAACAGCTCCACAGAAAGCTAGGCTGAATTAAATTGATTTATAGGTCTGTTTGATACAAAAAAAATAAAAGCAGTTATATTTGCTATTTTGTCAAACTGAAATCAGTATAAACATTTATTTTGCATTGATGAACAAAAATCATGGTACTGAACTCTCAAAACTCAGTTTGGCCAACTGAATATTCTTGATAATCTAAAACTGAAGTGTCATGTAAATTGAAAATACTAGAAAGCTCATTATTTCATAAAAGAGATTCGAACGCTCCTCTTTTGAAAATGTGTATTTTCCCATTAAGTACAACAGTTTTGCTGAAAAAAATAAGACATTAAAAAGATAAATATTAGGAGTTTTTTTTAGGGATATGGATTCTTATTCCCTTACAGAACTAGAAAAACAATTTAAAAAACTATACATAATTATTCAGAATTAAAAAGTGATAAAATTACGTTTCCCAGACTACTAGTGAGGTTGAAAAATTTTTAAATCTTTAACTGATTGTATTTTTTTTGGGGGGGGGGGGACTTGTATCTATCCTTAGCTAAGTTTTCTAGCATTTTGTTTGGCTCTTACTAGTTTCTAGAGACTCCGTATTACAGTGCTTTCAATTTTTCTGTTATATATATGTGTATACACACACACCAAATATTCTTCCCTCGTTTTTGGTTATGGCATTTTCATTGCTGTGTGTGTGTGTGGGGAGGATGGTACACTGCTTTATATCTGTGACAGAGTAAAGGAATCTTTACTGTTGTCAGCAACTTAAATTGGGAAATCCTTGTAGAACTCAAATGCCAGAAGCAGAGCCAGATTTCAGAAAGGCATGAGTTGTCAGACTACAGTTCATCACCCAACCTCTCCCCACCTCCCAGATTATGTGATCTTTCTTCTCTGTTCAGAGAAGGCTTACTGTTAACTCATCCATTTATACAGAGATTCTGTGGTGCTTCAAAAAGGCACCGAATTAACAAGATTTTTCCGATTTGGCTCTCTTCGCTACCTCCAATTCAATCCTTAAAAAAAAAAATGGAGACGTGATGGCATCGTATGAATAGAACTCATTTGGTTGGGAGGATCATATAAATAGAGTTGAGCTGTAGTTAGAGGTGCCTCCTCTCCTCTGTATCTCTTGAAAATTTTCAGGAGCCTACAATGAGTTTGGAAAATTGAAAATTTCTGTTATCATATCTGTGTAGAAACCTTCACAAATCTGGTTAGCCATATACCATTTCATTTGGAAAATTCATACTTGGATGTTTCCCTGAATAGTAAAATGTCAGTATACTTACTGATAGTCAAAGGCAGGAAACCATGTAATTACTTAAAAATTTAATCTTTTAACTTGGGTGGGGGGATAAGTCACTAAAGGGAACATGGTAGTAAAGTGGCCAGAAAAGACTACTGAGTTTAATTGGGGGAGCTGAGGCAGTGAAATCACTTGCCCTTTCAAAACCTTGGGTGCGTGTTAAGTCTTTAACACTCTCCTCAATGTGCCTAGAAAATTACAGCTTAGGTAAATTGCCTCCCTGGAAGATTTTAAGTTTTTAAAAATAACAGCAAATGATTTAATGCATATTTCTGTCTGCAAAACCTACACATTACTCTATAATAATTAAAAAATTCATGGATTAAAGTTTCTTTCAGAACTGACAATTTACATGTCGTGTTTCAGCCGAGTGCAATTTGAAATAGTGGAGATATTAAATCTCCTTCTTCGTAAGTGGTTTTTGCCCTTATAAAAGGTGCAAGACCATCTCTGCGATTATTCTGCATGAAATAAGGCTAAATTTTTGATAATTTCTCCGCGCCACTGTTCATCACCAAAATGATTAAGTCTATTCTTGTCCTGAGGGCTGAGCTCAAGCAGGACATCTTCTGTACCATCACATTAAACTTAGACCTATTAAATCAGTGGCTATTATAATATCTCAAGAGCAATACTCCTCCACCCCCCATGCCCAACAAAATGCAGAGGAAAAAGCTTGTAAATCCAGCAGTTTTGATAGTTTGCTGAAACGTAGTAGTGAAAGCTATCCTAGGAACATCAGATCTTGTTTAAAATTTCAAAGATTTGGTGTACATGCTTCCAGCTTGCTTCAGCATTCAAAAGGTGCTTAATTTACAAACCATCAGAAAGAGAAGTTACTCTAAGTTCAGATTTGGATTTGATAAGACACACTTAAAAAGTAGCACAAGGGACTGGATTTTCTTTCCATGCCCATCGATTAACAACTTGAGCTTTCTAATACTGTTCTATTTAATCAGTTAGGAAAGGTTAAAATGAGAACCCTTTATCTTAAAAAAAAAAAATCAATTTAGTTCAGCCTCTTGATGTGTGTCAGAATGGTACACCTGGAGCTGTGGCGCCCCAGCGACCAGGCCACTAAATGTATCTGAGCGTTGACTAGGGGTTTCTAAAGAGCAGAGGAAACCTACCGCAAGGGACAGTCCAGAACAGTCATGAGACATAACACAGATAAGGAGGACATAGAAGGAAGAAATAAAAATTAAAATATCCACACACATTAGTGAAAACCATGGAGAAATGACCTTTCCAGACCTAGGACTTTGCAAGTTGGTGTTGTCCCTCTGCATTGTCAGAGTTCTCAAGCTTTAAGGAATTAAAAAAGAAACCTTTAATTCTAAGACTCACGCTGTATAAATACACTATTACTAGTTAGTTTGTTGTCATTGTGAAAGGTAAAATTCTTCATTGGTTATGAAATTTTAACGTAGAGACAGATAGCCATGAGCATGAAATTTGAATTTCTGTGCATTCCTACACAGATAGAAATGGTAAAAACTTACTGGTGGCTCTGGAGCCCATATATCTTAACAAATCCTATCTAAAATGCCTCAGGCATCTGTTCTGATTTTAAATGAGAGGCATAGACTATACTTGTTTTTCCCCATGTTCACCTAAATATTCTGTTTAAAATATTCTGAAAATGTAATTATTTAAGAATAATTTTACTTTCTGTTTATACTATTTTGAATTTGGATGGCTGACATTTGACATACATCTTAAAACTGTACATTCTATTTTGCTTCTTCATCCTTCCTCTTCATAAAATATAAAACCCATTATTAGCTACTGTTGCCTGCATCAAAACCGAGCATAAGCTACTTTTATACAACTGGGCCTCTTTTTACTTGTCCAAATTATATTGCATCCTGTACATCTAATTATTCATAAATAAGATCTATAAAATCCTATATGGACAAAGTAATCTACCTAAAAGGATGAGATCTTTGTGAGTGGTTGAAATCTTGAATACTTTGTTGTAATAGATTATTGTAAACTATCACTGGTTTCATACTAGTGTTTCCTTTTTGACTCCTTTTCTCTTCCCCTCCCAGCCAAAGGAATTGGTGATCCATGAAAAATGAACCACCATCAATTTTCTGTATTTAGCATTTTGAGATCTTGGTCATTTATCCAGGACATAATAGGGGTGATAAACACCACTAGTATACTATAAATTACCATCTTACATCATGCATAACAAATTCCACAAAGAAAAATACAAATTTCTTATGTGAGAAAGAATGCTATAATTACAATTTAACATTATTTGGTGCTTTTAATGGTTAATTCTAGGATTTGGGAAAATCACATTTGAATTGTAGTTCTGAAAACAATAGCGCTGTATTTTCGTGTTGTTTCATAGATACAGATGAAATTCACCTACAAATTATTCAGTCCATGTCTGTCTAGCACACTGTTTCTATGGTAATCCCCAATAAATTGTTTAAAGAAATCTCTATCAAGTTCTGCTTGTTATAGAAAATGTTGTAAAAAGCAAGATATGTTTTAAAATTTGTTTCTATGTAACAAATGAACTGAAGAGAAAAATCCTTATTAGACCTTTATGGTTGAACGTGGGTGCATGGACTTCTGTGGCTGTGATTAGAAACATTCAGAAAAATGTAAACCTTATTGTGCGCTCAGGACAAAGCTCTTTGAGCCTGAGCCTGAGTGCTCCATCGATTCTATAGCTCTGAAACCAAACACAAGTTCAGTGAGTGAAAAAGAGCCTTCGTGAAATTGTTGTCAATAGACATTACGGAATCTTTGAGAAAAAGTGTTTAAAACTCAAGGTGGGGAGTGGAGTTGGTGCCCTGAATGTATGTTTAACTAGGAAACTATGCAAATATACTAGAAATGTCCTCCTTGACTAAATTGTTCTTAAGGAGATTGACCTATTTAAGAGTCCAATTAATAGTAATGAATACTATGAAAAGAATTTTGAAAACTGTCAATATCAGTTGCTATTTGGGAATGAATAGAACTTGTTAATTATTTGAAGGTAAACAAAGATAATTGAGAGTGTTATTTCTATGACAAAGCTCTACATTTACATTTTTAATATGTATTAAGTGGTTTTTTTTTTACAGACAACCACTATTAATATGATTCCAAAAAATGAAGAACTTTCGGATGTTCTTCCGAAATATGTTCTTCCGAAATGTTCTTCCGAAAAATGAAGAATAACGGAGATATGAAAGCAGACATATTTTATAACCTGTGTTATGGTTCTATTGTCCCTAACTTAACAAAACAAGAATTTTGCCCTAAAATTATACCCTGTTCTTTAGGACTAGCTGGTAATTCTCTCCCTTTGCCTGTTGAATTCACTATTCCTGAGCGTTAATTATTGAGATGGATGGATATATAGGAATGGTAATTTTCATCAAGTATGATAAGTAGCCGTAAGTCTCAGTTACTTAACGGAGATTGTGAACAATAATGTTAGAAGGGCATCTTGCCCAAGAGGGAACACATTCAGATACTCTTTATTTTGTTTCTCTAACTCTAAATGCAATTAAGACTGGCTGAGCAGATGTAGTCACAATATTCAGGCATCATTCCAGTATGCTGGACCTGTCAAGATGGCCCTGATGGTCATGGATGCCCTTTTCTGGTTCATATGCTTAGGAGACGGGAAAACCCTACCAAATGTTTTCATTGCACTTTGGGATGTTGAGTGGTGACTGAAAGGATTGCAGAGTATTTCTACAGCAGTGACATCTGTCTAGGAATTGTTTATATCTATGTTTATCTGGCATAAAACAATAAACTATTTATTAACCTTCAATGAAGTCATCTAACAAGTAATGTGGAATGAATACATTACCTGATCTTTCATTGTCTTCCCTAAGTCTTTCACATCTTTCATGTTAATGGCATTCTTGCCTCCCTTTTCTTTTCCCTTCTTCTTGTTTTTCTTTTTGAACAAACATTTCTTACAGATACAAAAGCAGCAGGTCAGGACTAAAAGGACGGCGACTATGGCTATGGCGATTAAGGCCCACGGTGGCACTGAAAGAAGAAAATATGCAGAGAGCATTAGTCATAAACATTACATATGCAAAGCCTTTTAACCTATGGGCTACAAAGATATTCACTGATGAATTCTTATCTATTGAGTGCTCCAGGCACACCGTTCTGTACTATGTTATCCGTATATCCTCTGCCAAGATGGTGGTTTCTATTTCTTCCACTTCACCCTTCCCCATATATTCTTTCCTCCAAGTTAGATGTCCATGAATCCTTTCCTTCCATCATTTAGAGCACAGCTCTGGAGTTTGACCTTTAAACTTAAACCTGGAGTTTAAGTACTGGATCCAACATTTATTAGCTCTGTGACCTTGAGCAAGTTAATCTAACCTCCCTCTGCCTCAGTATCCTCACCTCTCAAGTGGAGGTAAATTGATAGGCGTCATAGACTTTTTGAAGATTAAAAGAGATGCATTTTGTGGTTTATCACATGGTAAAAGCTTAATAAATATTAGCTTCTATTAATCATCTATTACATACTAGAGATTCTCAGAATAACCAGAGAAAACAAACATCATAGTGATAATAAAGGTTAGGAAGAAGTACTTGGTGCTCTGAAAGTCACCTACGCTAAAAGTGTAGGACATTGACCTGCTTAGGGTCTGCAGAGGCAGGGCAGAACTTGTTTGTTCAATGGCTCTAAAACCAGGCACTGATTTGGGGTTGGCCACTTTCAGGTTGTGTGACTGTGGCTGGATGGCTTAACTGTTCTAAGTTAGTTTCCTTCTCTGTAAAGTGAAGATAACAGTGGTACCCATTTCATCTCCTTTGAAAATTAAGGGAGTTAATATACTAAAAAGTTTAGAATGGCATCCAGCACATAGCAGGAACTCATTGGCAATTTTTAAGGCATAGGGCTAAATATTATGGGTAATACAGAACCCTCAAGGTATATGTGGGAGCATATAATATGCCCACTAATAAATACATATTGAAAAACTTAGAGGAGTTTGGTGGATATACTAGGGAGAATCGAGAGGAAGAAGAGGTGATTTTTTAGGTAAGAAGAGAGGCTTCAGATTTATAGGATCTTTTTAAAATAATAAAGTATATATAAATAAGTATACTCAAACATATAAACCTTTTTCTATTACAGTTGTCCATCTACTAAAAGTTCATCCATTTTCTAATTTGGCATATCCTATACCATGTGATTATATTAAAAAAAAATCTTGCGGAAATGTTTAAGATTTCACTTTGCCTGGAAAGGAATTATTCAATTATTGAGATTGATCAGAAGAAGTAATTAGATTTGCCTGTTGTAATTAAGAAAAGACACTGGACATTGAAATGGTAAGAAGAAGTACTATTTTCTCCAGCTACATAAACATCATTAGTATCATTGATTGCTGAATACAAGTCAGGAATGCTTTGGTAAAGTAAAAGCACTTAAAAATTAACCTCTCTCCAAAAAACTGAGAAAACCCACTCTTAGCTGTCCTTCTGGGTTTAGCTTTATAATGTAGAATACTTACCATGCATATTATTCTAGCTTACGATTGGTTAATAAATGTTAGTCTAAGGACATATAAAAGCACAACTTCTGAAATTGTGTTTTCAGCCAAAGAAATATTTGAAAGTTATATATAAGCCAACACCGAATGACATGTTTTATGTTCTGTCATCTCATTAAACAATCATATTTTTAAAAATGTAAATTTAACTTATGTAACCAATGATATCATTCATAACACCTCATTTAAAACCTTCTGCCTCTTTTGATCTAGTTAAAGCCCTGCCATGCATGAACGAGAAAGTCTACATATTCAGGGCAGGCCAGACAGTATTAATAATGACCCTTCATTTTGAACCTTGTAAATTATTCTTCTAGTCAGACTTGTGTGATGGTCTCTCAGAGAACTACATAAAAGTCTCCTAAATTACACAGGACAAGACAGATCATTTGACAACTTCACAAAAAGGAAATAGTGAAAGCATGGGGACATTATTTAATCCAAAGGAATTAAAGAAATAGGAACATAGGATTATAGGAGGAAATCTTACATAGTGCAACTTGAAGGTAAATTATAACCACTGAGAAAATTTTATTGGGGAATTTTTATTTCTTAAAGTGCTGCCATACTCAAGGTTTGATCTTCTGAGTAGCTTAATTTTAACTTTGAATATTCTATATTGAATATATGAAATTAACAGGATTTGCTTCACAAGTTACCAACACCTTTCGTTGGAATTAAAAAAAACCTGAAGGGTATCATTTTGTGTACCCATATGAAAACTTGACCTAATAGATGCTTGGAATGTAAACCACCATTTTTAATTAAATTGAGTTATTTGAATTGAATTCTCACCTTAAATGCTACTGTGGAGAGCGGCCAAATATTTGGAATTTGTTAAGTTTAGTAAGAAACACAATCTATAGGATTATTTATTAGTAGTATTTATAGAAATGTTTGAATATTAGTGAAAAAATCTCATGAAATGTATTTTGTATTAGGCTAAAAACTGAAAACCTTACTTAATATGGGCTAACAACTGCTACAGCTTTATATATGTTATCTCAATATTTATAGTAGGTTTATTCATTATCCCTTTAATTGTATATAGGAAAAACTACAGAGGAAAAATATAGATCCAATAGTTTGAGAAATTAAAAATATCTTTACATTAGTATGTAAAAAATGTATAGATTTTAAATGTATACAAGGAAAAATCTTTAGCTTTGAAACCTTTTTAATAAAATATTTTATATTAAAGTGAAAATAAATGACAGCATAAGAGGCTGCCAACTGTAATTTCCATTATATAAAGTATAGCTTCAACAAAAAATGGGCTCATAAAAATATTGCTATTGGCAGAAAGCTATTAGCTTATTGTTATTGCTACCCAACTATCATTAAGTGGAATTTCATAACAAGAATTTTAACATTTAACTTAAAGAGCTTTCAGCAGAAAATAATAGACTACTGTAGAAGTTTTCCATTAAAAATGCGATTTTCATTTTCCAGTTAATGAATTAATTGCACATTATTTAACCCAAAGGTAAACTGATGCATAAGAATTAAGTCAAAGTCCATTTTAAACTGCTTCTGAGATTTTAACTTAGACTTTGTGATAGGCAGAGTTATCCTCTGAAATGTCCACATGCTATTCTCTGGGACCTGTGAATATGTTACCTTACACGGCAAAAAGGACTTCACAAATATGATTTAGGATCTTGAGATGGGGAGATTATCCTGGGTTACATCCAGATAGAACAGATATAAATTACTGGAGTCCTTATAAGTGAAAGAGGCAGGCAGGAGTTTCAGAATCAGAGAAAGTGGAAGATTCTATGAAGCTAATTTTGAAGATGGAGGAAGGGACCATGCACCAGGAATGTAGGTGGCCTCTAGAAGCTGGAAAAGGCAAGGAAATGGATTCTCCCGTACAGTTTTAAAAAGGAATCTGTTCATACAGCCATTATGGAAAAGAGTATGGAGGTTCCTCAAAAAATAAAAATAAAAAAACTACCATGTGATCTAGCAATCCCATTCTAGGTATATATCCCAAGGAAATAAAAAATTACTATTTTGAAATGGTATATGCACCCTTATGTTCACTGTAGTATTATTATTCATAATAGCCAAGATAAAGAAACGGAGCCTGGGTGGCCCAGTCAGTTAAGTGACCAACTCTTGATGGTGGCTCAGGTCATGATCTCACCGTTTGTGGGATCGAGCCCCACATTGGTGTCTGTGCTGACAGCACAGAGCCTGCTTGGGATTCTCTCTCCTCCTTGCTCTCTGCCCTTCCCCCATTTGTGCTTGCTCTCTCAAAATAAATAAAAATTTTTAATGTTTTTTTAAAAATTTATTTTTGAGAGAGAGAGGGAGAGAGAGAGAGAGAGAGAGCATGAGCAGGGGAGGGTCAGAGAGAGAGGGAGACACAGAATCCGAAGACAGTCTCCAGGCTCTGAGCTAGCTGTCAGCACAGAGCCTGACCTGGCTCTAACCCACAAACTGTGAGATCGTGACCTAGGCCGAAGTCGGACGCTTAACTAACTAAGCCACCCAGGTGCCCCATAAATAAATCTTAAAAAAAAAAAAAAAAAAAAAAAGATAAAGAAACAACCTAAGTGTCCATTGATGGATGAAGAGATAAAGAAAATGTAATATATATGTATATTACACAAACATATATACATACATACACGTACATACATACATATACGTGCACACATACACAATTGGAGTATTATTTGGCCATAAAAAAGAAGGAAATCCTGCAATTTGTGGCAACATGGATGGCTCCTCAGGGCATTAATGCTGAGTGAGATAAGTCAGTGATAGAAGTCATACAGACAAGTCCTGTATGATTATGTTTAAATGCAAAACCTATAAAAATGGAGAACTCCTGGAAAGAGAGTACAATGGTGGTTATCAGGGACTGGGGGTTGGGATCAATGGGAAGGCATAGGTCAAAGGGTACACACAGTAACTACAGTATGTAGCACAGTGACTACAGTTAAGAATACCATATTGTATAGTTGAAACTTGCTGAAAGACCAGATCTTGAGTGTTCTTACTACACATGCATAACCAGGTGAGGTAATAGCTATATTGATGAGCCCTGTTGTGGTAATTATTTCACAAAATATATGTATTATCAAGTCATTCCAATGTACATTTTACATTTAGACAATGTTATTTGTTAATTATATCTCAAAGTTGGGGATTAGAAAAGGAATCGGCACTTGGGACAGTTTGATTTTTAGCTTGGTGAAACACACACATATTGAATATCTATTTTCTTGGCATTTTTTTAATAGGGCTGTAATACAGTCCCAAGCATAGTTTGTATAATCATGAAGCTTACTATTTCCCATGTGATAAAAACTAGGTCTTATTTACTTTTTAAAAAAGAAGTAAAATTCTTATATTTTCCAAACTTGGTACATAGAGCATAATATGTTTTTAGATAGATGCTACATGGCTTAATGTGCTGCTGTGTACAAATTTAGTCTCTAGGGGGACATTGATTGATGAAAGAACTATTAAAGATTCTTTCTACAATAAAATGTAGTTCTCAGATTGAAAAACATCACTTTTTTCCCCACTAGGCGGTTTTGGCCCTAAGCAAATTTGTAAAAATTATTTACTTAAGGGGCTCTCATGAACTTTTTTTTAAATAGACACTCCAAATTTCCTTCTCTTTAATAGAGCATCGTGGTAAAAAAAGATGACAGCATCACAGAGAACAAGGGTATTGCGGAGGGTACTTCTATGAAAGGGAAAATATTATTACTGAATAGTAGCCTGGGGTGTCCAGCTTATGCCCCCAAATCCAAAGTCTGCTCATCAGACATCAGTGCTACAGAATGAACAGCTGGGGAGAGAAGTTTTATAAAATTTACACAAAGTGCCCTATGCCCAAGAGAAGCCCTACTCTAGATTTCCTGATTCTGAGCTCTCACTTCTAAATAGATTTTTTTTTTGCATTCCCTAAAATCAGCTTAGTGCTCAGTAAATGTTAGATGGCTTGAAAGAAACCCACAGAGCCATGCTCTTTGGCTCAAGTACAAGTAGAGTGGATGGTCTCTGAGGTACAGCGCTGTCTTATATGTGTTTTCTGTAGGTCTGCTACTCAGTCCTGTTTCCTTAGCTCGGATTCTCTCCTACCACAATCCCAGTTAGTCAGCTATTGCTGTCTCCTAGGCTGGCAACCTTCTGGTGGATTTACTCTTTGGGTTTTTGATAACATCTAGGCAAACCTCACTGATATTTTTTGTTTTTGTTTTTGTATTTCTGCCTAGATTTAACTTTCAAGGGCAGCTCTGCACTATCTATCCATTCCATTCCCATTCATCATATTAAGAAACAACCAAAAATCTGTATCTCTTTCACAAGATGAGCTGCATTTTCCTCCTTGAGAAATGTTAAGCTTGTACGTTTTACCACAGTCCTAGTTACTTCAGCTAAGAGCTTAAAGATGATATAGGTAATACCGTTGCTATGGCCACTACAAAAATTCAGCAAAACTTCAAACGTTTTCTACCTTTGACCTATCTCATTTTTGTCATGAGTGCTTCATCACTGCATTAATGCTTGTATAATCCATCTTATGAATAACTTGCATATTTCTTCATTCTTACATTGACTGAAGCTTTTTGCCAACTTCCAGGTTTACCCCAAGTGATCCGTCTTTCTAGATCATCAGACATTGATGCAAGATGCAGGATAGAATATTAAGATAATTTTACTGTTGAGTAAGAACAACAGTTCTTACTGTTGAGTAAGAACAACAGTAAGAAAAATAATCTATTTCAAAGCTTTGCTTTTAGACTATTTATGAATAATTTTAAACATCCAAGGATAACTTTTCAAACACTGGCAAAAAGCCAAAATAAGCCTTGCATTTTAAAGCTTTTTCTAAATTACAGAATGCAAATAGAAATTTAAAAAAATACTGGAAATATGTGGATTAATATACTCATTAACCTCCTCTGGAGACAGCACATTAGATGTAAGATTTGAAACCGTGTATGAAGTCATCCAGAATATGGTTTAAGAATAAACCAACCAGTCAAAGGTCCGAATGAAGAATTTCTCATTATAGAGTGAAACAGCCTCAAAGATGATGCATTCCTTGCTGCTGGGTGTTAAGCAAACCTACTTTTTCCTCAGTCTTGAGGATAGAGTTTGAAGTGTCCTGTTTAAATCTGACCAAATCTATACAGTCTTGATGGGAAAATATATATGTGTGTGATGTGTGTGTGTTTAAATTTGCACACAACTGGGAGTGTGTGGTACCTTTGTGGAGATTATAGTTCTCAATCTAAATGAACTTTGGATTCCACATTTAAAACTCCTTTCCCAGATCATCAGGGTAAAATGCACCAAGATTAGGGAATTAAAAAAAAACCTTATTTCTTCATTTGCTCATTTGATCTTTTTTTTCCTTTTTTCTTTTCTTTTCTTGACAGTTCACTGTGTGCATAGACTGTGCTGGGGATGGTGGTAGAACAGAGAACACAGAGAAGGTAGGTCCCTTTCTCTAGGAGCTGGAGAAGACTAACTCCTAGGAAAACACTAGAAAGAGACAATACAGGGTTAAATACAGAATTCAGTGGAGTAGGGGGGCTATGTAGGTGGCAGGTCAGGCAAGGGTAAGGTAAAGGGTCCTAGAGTTCAATGAAAGCTCCAAGCAGGAGGTAAGTCTTGAGCTAAGCTCCCAAACCTTACTTGCTACACAGTGAACATAGCATTTGACTTCAGTTCTTCTCTCTTCTTTGCTTCCTGACTCTCTCCCTCCTTTTTTTCCTTAATCTTTGGTTGGTTGGCTGGATGGTTGGTTGGTTTACTTATTTATTTAATTTATTTATATGACTTATTGTCAAGTTAGCTAACATACAGTATATACAGTGTACTCTTGGCTTTGGGAGTAGATTCCCACGATTCATTACTTACATTTAACATCCTGTATTCGTCCCAACAAGTGCCCTCCTCAATGCCCATCACCCATTTTCCTCTCTCCCCGGCACCCATCCCCCCATCCAACCTTCAGTTTGGTCTCTGTATTTAAGAGTCTTTTATGAGTTTGCCTCCCTCTCTGTTTGAAACTGGTTTTTTTCTTTCCCTTCCCCCATGGTGTTCGGTTAAGTTTCTCAACTTCCACATATGAGTGAAAACATTTGATATCTGTCTTTCTCTTATTGACTTATTTCACTCAGCATAATACCCTCCAGTTCCACCCACGTTGTTGCAAATGGCAAGATTTCATCCTTTGGTTTTTAGATTCCTTTTACTCCACCTCTTTACCCAGTGACAACCTTGTTAAAGCTCTCAATTAGACACTGATGAAAGAGTCTACATGAAATTTTTTTTCATAGTAAATAAAAAGACAATTCTTTGTAGTAAACACATGTAGCCTTGCCTAAATAGCCTTCTTAACACATTGCACATTCTCCTCTTACATAGTTCTGTTTAGTTTTTTCAATATGTGCCCCTGACAAAAAGCAAACTGGAAGATAGGTCTGGGTAAATAGGTTGCAAAAATGATCCAAGCCATTGAGATGAGTTAGCTACCAGTGGCTTTTTAAGGCAGATGGATTATATACACGGTAATGTAAGAGAGAAGCTCATTCATTCATTCATTCATTGTCTACTTAACACATTAATGCTCAGGACATTGAAGGAATAATGAACAAGTTTGAAGTAATTAAACAGTTTACAGTCTAGCTGGGCAGATTTGATTAATATACATGATACAAATTGTGAAAAACCCTGGACAGCATGTTAAATGCTGAATTAAAGGGCGTCTTTTGCTTGATTCCATTATGTAGTCACAGCAATCTTATTCTACTTGTCAAATGAACACTTCTTTAGAATTATTTTTAAAAACCTTAAAACTTAATAAAATGGGAAATCTGCCTCTCTTTTACCCATAAACCCTTAAAAAACTGTCACTACATAAAAAAAACTTCAGTAAAAGATACTGCTTTGAAAAGCACAAAATCACAACCTATACATTGATCAATTTTTACTAGAGCCTCTATCTGTTTATCTGATTTCAGTATGTTCTGTGCTACAGAACAGATTCACAGCCCCTGCTGAATAAGTTAGTAAGCTTATTGATGCTTCTTGTTGAATTCAATGATTAGTCTTGATAACAAAAGTTAGTTGATTGAAGGCCCTTTTTATCTGCACAGGTATTAATCAAATAATTAATTTTAGAGAATGTCTATAATAATTGTCTGCTTTCAATGATAAGGCAAAGTCATCCATATCGTCACAATATTGGAATGTCTGAAATTTGACATGGAAAATAATGTGGAGTCTTCAGGCAGAGATAAGCCCCAGCGTGACTTCCAGAGGATTTAGATAAGGCTCCACAGTGAGCCCAGGAGCTTGCTGTCTGCATGCTCCAGGGAGGAGTGCATTGGTAAACAGGAAGGGATGCCAGGTAAGTTGGCAGAGGCATGGGCGATTCACAGGCTAATCAGTTCAAAAGCCTTTGGAAGTTTGTAACTGTTTTCAATCATGCTGTGGATCACACAGTTTTGTGGTTAAAGGGAAATTCATTTATCCTATCAAATTTGTAGCATGTCTTTCTTGAGTTCTGATTTCCAAGTTCAAAACTAAAAAAGAGGATGTCTCAGGTTTTTCTTCACCTGGCGGAAGCTTTCTTCTTTTGTATTAAGAGGCTCCAAATAAACATCTTTTGGATTCTGGTTCAATTAGTATTTGGCTTTATTTTGATGTTTAGAATTTGGTTAACATTGTCTTTAATCTGTTTTCTATCTTTGACAAAGATGCCCAAGGGGGGAAAAATTGATTCCAAGAATTGGCTATGGTACCTGTCGGTAACTTTTGGATAATTCAATATTTGAGTCTCTACTTGTTTCTTTTCCAAGCAATTTCATATTATGATCAAATCCAATTATGATAAAAGAATATCAGCTAAATGGGCAGATATAGTCCCTGCTTCCTTATGTTTTTGTACAACTTCAGGCCAGCAGTTATAAAAAAACAAAGAAAAATACCACTTAGCCTTAATACCTCCTGTTTTGGAAGGATTTTTCTCCCCTGGACTTTGTTTATTATTCTAGGGACAAGTGACACATTTTTAGAATTCCCTGTAACTTGGAGCAATTTGATTATACTAACAGGAGAACTGTGTGGCTGCTGTGCATGAGTGAAGAAGAACAGGATGTGTGAGCCTTTCCAGTCATGAAAAGGAAGAGTCAGGCTCATTAATTTCATTACTATACAGAGTGACAGGTAGACAACAGGGCAAACAAAGCCCCTTGCGTGTCTAGCTATCCACAGGACATTTTGCCTTGATTATCCAATGGACTCCTGCTGCTACAGACCAAACTTGTTAATTTTCTTCTCCGATGGTTGTTTTCTTTGTTTCTCTCAGTGTATTTTCCTCCATGGCAATTTGTAGCATCATTTCTTCTTTTTTATTTCCTGGTTCCTGGATGTGAACTTTCATCTTTATTTTTCTACAACTCCTACAATTCTTGATTTATTTTCTGTTCTTGCTTTTGAAGGGACTTCCTTATGCCAGTCAATCTCATATAGAGTGGCTTTTTGTTTCTTTTTTTCTGTTTTGAATTGTGTCCCTTGTCTGTTTAGAGTTTGTGCTTCAAGCACTGCAACTGTGAACATATGCCCTCAAGGCCGTGTATGAATCTTGCTTGTTTTTGTAAACGCTCCCAGATCTCCACTAAGAATGTACACTTTTCTTTATTCTCTTTTCCTTGTCAAACTTAGTCATTTCTTCCCTTAAGACTCCCAATAGACTTCTTCCAAATGTCTACCCGAGTAATACTACACACGGGCCCTTAGCTTTATCTCTCATCCACATTTAGTTATGCCTTCTGACTTGTATTTCATATGTTGATCCTTGCTTTCTATAGCATTGTCATTTGCCTCTTTAAGATGGTGGGGCTACCTGAAGAGGGATATTGTTATCTTCCTTTCCTTGGCCTTCCATGAAGTATCGGTTGGGTTGGGTGCATGGGAGGTCATAAGCAAATGCTTCTTGAATAAGTGAAAAAAAGAGAGGAGGAGAAAGCCCTCTTCAAATACTGTTTACACATAGTGAGGCTATAATTCCATTGGATTACTTGTTCAAACTAAAGGGTATATTTTTTTATTTTTTAATACCATACCACAGATCAAATCCTGATAAAACTTTAGAGATATATAATTTTTTCCAGATCATTTAGAAAATTTATGCAAGTATTCCTTATTTTTTCTTCTAGAACATTAATGAAAAAGTGATAAAGTTCATTTTTTTTCCTGTCAGTTATTTTTCCTAATTTTTATGCTATATGTCTCCTAGAGTCTCTTTAAAAATTGTATTATTAATGCTCATATTGCTTTTCCTTTCTTATATCCAGCATCTGAAGTATTCACTAATATAATTTGTCATTTATATAGTTCTTTCACTTTATGAGACCCCTTTCACATTTCCTCAGCCCATCTGACCCTAAAAACCAAATTGTGGAGGAACTAAGGTGGTGGGTGCCAGTATCTCCATGTTATAGATTAGAACACTGAGGATCTGAAATGTGCCTCCCATAATGTGATTTTCATTAGAGTTGGGATCAGACTTAGGTCATCAATTTTCGTGTTATTTTCATATATTCTGGTATTCTTTTGTATCCATGCTGAAAATTGAGCAAATATTCACAAATTATATTATTGCTAAGAAGAGTTTAGTTTGGTGAAAATATTTGTATATGACCATTAGGCTTCTTTTAACTGAAATATTTTTTTAAGTTTATTTATTTTAAGAGTGAGAGAGAGAGAGAGAGGAGGGGAGAGAAGAATCCCAAGCAGGCTCCACACTGTTAGTGCAGAGCTGGATGCAGGGCTCAGTCTCACAAACTGTTAGAGCATGACCTGAGCCAAAATCAAGAGTTGGACACTTAAATGACTGAGCCACACAGGTGCCCCTAACTGGAATAATTTTTGATTATTTATGCCAAATCAATGAAAATCGTTTGTCAAAAAATGATAATCATGTCATCAATGGGTAATATCATACTATAAGAAAGATCATGGAGTTGACTCCAAGTTCTGCCACTCAAATTGCTGAATACATTTCATCCAAGTTATTTAAACTTTCTGAACCTCCGTTTCAACATCTATAATATGGGAGGTGAGTGGAGAGAGGAGACAGTGATATAAACTCTTAAGTGATTCGTGACATGTAAATTTGTAACATGCAAAGTACAAAGTACTTAGTATAGTGGATAACGTGAACGAGGATTTTTAAATGTCAGTCATTCCATAGAGGACAAATTGAGGGTTGTTGGAGGGGAGGTGGGCAGGGGATGGGCTAAAGGAATGATGGGCATTAAGTAGGGCACTTGTTATGATGAGCACTGGGTGTTATATGTAAGTGATGAATCACGGAATTCTACTCCTGAAACCAATATTACACTGTATGTTAACTAACTAGAATTTAAATAAAAATTTGGAAAAATAAAATGTAAAAAAAAAAAAAAAATGCCAGGGCACCTGGATGGCTCAGTTGGTTAGGCGTTGGACTCTTGATTTTGGCTCAGGTCATGACCTCAAGGTTCATGAGTTTGGTTCCTGCATCAGGCTTCACGCTGACAGTGTGGAGCCTACTTGAGATTCTCTTTGTCTCTGTCTCTGCTCCTCATGCCTTCTCAAAAATAAATAAATAAACTAAAAAAATATAAATGCCAGTTGTTTTATATGCTAGCAAAGTTTATTAAATTTCATAATTTGAAAATGCTTAAAACTTGACTGAAAAAACAAACTAAAAGTTATGTAGATAAAAGATGAAATAGAAGCAATTTTGTATGTATAATACAACTCCCAACATAATATGCTTTGCCCTAATGATATAGCAGAATGTCAGGGAATGTCAGAATGTCATTCTGAAATAAAGATTGCTGTCAAAAAACTGAAAGGCAAAGCATTTTGGTAGTGTTCAAGCTATTCATGGATAAATAATAGAATAAATCAAACTTTTGGGGAGAATAATAGTTCTTTAAAATGCAGTGGCAAAATAATTGTTTTTTTATTCAAAAAATGTAAACAGCATTAGAATAATACTAAATTTGTCCTAATGGAGATAAACATAATATGCACTGCTTTGTATTTTCAATAATTAGTCAGCCCAGCCTACACTACTTCAGGTAAATGTTTTAACACAACAGTAAAGGTATTAGTGGCAAGAATTTTACTTTCTACTGGCAAAATGGTAGGTTTTGCTCGATTGCAGTCAATTCTGTGGGGCTCACACATTAACAAGAATATGCTCTTGGATGCTGCTTTTTTCTTCAAAATTGGCCAAAGATTTTAAATGACTGAAAAAGCTACCTTGAATTCAGTGTTTTTTATTCAATAATTACTTACATTTTAAAATTAGAATCATTTTTTAAAAATAGAAACCAATTTTGAATTTATGTAATATGTTCCCACTGAATAACTTACCAAAGAGTTTGAGCTTATTATTTCATTTAAGTAATATTATCTTCATTCATAAATGGTAATTTAAGGTACCAGAAACAATATGACTGTCCAAAGATTCTAGGGAAAAAAAATCATGACCCAATCTCAAACTCAGTTCTTTGAACCATCAAGCTCTTTGTATTCATCCAAGCTCTGATTATTGCTGTTTCAAATCGATGATAAAATTTAAATTTACCTAGGATTACAATTTTGGTCCTTTATTTAAATTCTTCCAATGCCATATTCATTTGATATATCCATCCATTTTCTGCTGTGTCTGCCCATCATTTTCTTTTTTTAATTAATTTATTTTTTAAATTCATTTTTTTACATTTTTATTCATTTTTGAGAGAGACAGAGTATGAGTGGGGGAGGGGCAGAGAGAGACAGGAGACATAGAATCTGAAGCAGGCTCCAGGCTCTGAGCTTTCAGCACAGAGCCCAATGCGGGGCTTAAACCCATGAACTGTGAGATCATGACCTGAGCCAAAGTCGGACACTTAACTGACTTATCCACCCAGGTGCCCCATTGCTCATCATTTTCAAGAAAACAGGGTAAAAATCTATAGTTTACTTCTGATAGTTTTGATGAGAATTGTAACATTAACTGACATTTACAATTTAATATGATTTGATAAAATGTGAGAGAATTTTCTTTAAAGATTAAAAACTATGAAACTTATTGGAAGAAATAGCTGTGGGGTTTTTTTGGTTTGTTGGTTGGTAACTGCCTGTAAGAAATAGTTATCTTACTGTACCAGTGGCCTCTTAAGATTCTTTGGAAAATGATAGTGGATTCATTACTTAACATATTCAGGCAAATGCCTTTCAAGCAATGTAAAATTTTCTGTTTGAAGTTCATCTTAATGTTTTTTAAGTGAAAGAATAAAAAAAAGTCTTTAACAGGCTGATGAGAGTAAGCTTCGTGGCTGAGGGTCATACTATTCTCTCTGAAAAAATGTTTACTTTAAATTATTGATGGACAGAAAGGAAAGAAAAATAGAGCACTTAACATAAAATAGATCATCAGAAGAAGTGTCTTGAGAAAAAAAACAACAACCAAAAAATGGACACTATTATCTCCTATTGAAAAGCTTACAGCAGACCTCAGAAGGACAGCACATTGACTTGTAAGTGGCTATTGATTGCTCTAAATCATTTCTTTAATCAGTGTTCTTTGAAGTCCTACCATACATTTGGGACAAATGGCATGAACCTTAAGAAAAAGCATTCTTTGGTCATTGGAAAAGAGACAGTAAGTAACCCTGTGTTTAAGTTAACTTGGCTCAGCTCCCTCCTTAAATGCTGTGTTCCAAACTTCACTTCTGGTCCTTCTTGAAGCACAAGGTGTTGCCTCCTGCCTTGGTTTTCTCTTTTCCATTCACTCTACCTCCTCTGTGCACTGCTTTATGCCTATCTGATATGTGGGGGAGTAACGAGGGAGAACAGAGAGAATGGAATCTGGGGAAGCTGTTTGGAGCTATTTTGTTCTCTGGCATTTTTTCTGATTATCTCTGAGCAGCCACCTAAATTGTGAAATGAGGAGGAGAGGTGGTAAACAGTATGAGGGGTGCAGCACATTTCCAGAAGAGCGGAAGCACACTGTGTGCTGCAGTTCTCAAAAGGTGGAAGAGAAAGCAGTTGATGTCTTCATATTCCTACATTATGAGAAGGGTGTCAGTGCTTTATTTAAGGGTTATATGAGTGAGAATTTCAGGCACAATCTCAGAACTATAAGGGTGAAAATAAATCTGAGGTGTTGGACATGTGGTAGGATGATAGAATAAAGTAAAAAGTGGTCTTGGTTCTAATCCTCATCTCAGCCCTACGAATTAAACCAAAGATTCTACAACAGCAGATGCTGACACCTACGGCTGGAAAAAGACCAGAGAAGAGTCATGAGGTTGGAGTGAGATAGGAGAACCTTATTTTTCTTCAGGAAGATGGGATAAATACTTTTTATTTTGAGTGATTTTGTAATTTTCTAGGCAAAAGTCCAAACATGCTATAAAACAAAATAGGCTCCTTGGTGTGTGTGTGTGTGTGTGTGTGTGTGTGTGTGTGTGTGTGTGTGAAGCAAAGTATAAAGAGAAAACAGTCTTTTTAATACAACTGATCAGAATCAGAATCAATATACAGCAATGGAAAATAAGTTTCTCAAATGACTGAAACATGATTACTTTGTTATTGTTATAAACCAACACATAAGGGTTTGGCCTTTCTAGATCACAGTCGATTTGGATTCATTGACCTCATAGAGCCTTTAAGTTAAAAATGTTTAGGAGTGCCTGGGTGGCTCAGTCGGTTAAGCGTCTGACTTTGGCTCAGGTCATGATCTCCTAGTTCATGGGTTTGACCCCGTGTCGGGCTCTGTGCTGACAGCTCAGAGCCTGGAGCCTGCTTCAGATTCTGTGTCTCCTCCTCTCTCTGCTCCTCCTCTGCTCATGCTCTCTCTCCCTCTCAAAAATAAATAAACATTAAAAAAAAGGCTTTAAACTTTTACATTTTTTATGTGAACTTTAATAAATGTGAAATTAAATAATGAAAACAGTAAAATCCTAAAAAATCAATTGTAATGTGATGTATTAGTTTAATTTGTCCTGGTGTACTACACAGTATGAGAGATTTGGGGTCAACCCAGAGTTTAAAATTCAATGAGTCTTTGCCTTCTTTGAGCCTTTATGTCTCTACATGAAAAGTGGGAATAATACCAGAATAATAATTGTAAGAATTACATGAGATGATACATTTGAATACCTGGCACATAGATGGGGTTAAAAAAGGCTAATTCTTTTCCCATTTTAAATAATAAGAAATAGATATCAAATTCTTTTCTAAAATTTAATATTTTTATTCTAAAAGTATTCTTTATTGAAATATAATTGGCATACAATATCCCATTCATTCCAGGTGTACAGCCCAGAGATTCAATATTTTTATATATTACAAAATGATCCTCATGGTAAGTCTAGTTACCATCTGTTATCATAGAAAGATGTTACAGTATTATTGATTATATTCCCTATGCTTATGTTATACCTGCATGACTTACTACCTGGAAGTATCTCTTAATCCCCTTCCCCATCCAATCTATCTGCCTCTGGTAACCAACAATTTGTTTCCTGTATCTGTGAATGCATTTTTTTGTCCATTTGTTTTTTTAGATTCCACATATAAGTGAAATCATATGCTATTTGTCTCTCTGTCTCACTTATTTTGCTCGGCATCATTCCTCTAGGACCATCCATATTGTCCCAAATGGCAAGATAAAAGTATATCTTGGTAACACATTTTAAATGATTGGACCCAAAGAATAGATATGTGTGAGACGTGCTGGGTTTTCTCTAAAAATCTTGTTCTATTTGCCTCTCTAAAAGCAAAAGAAAATTGACCCAATGTAACTTCTATGAGTTGGAAGGAATATAGACAATCTGAAATTAATGCAGCATAAAATAAAGAGATAGTTAAATCTTAGATGAGAACTAAGAACATGTTCTCTATTTTCTGAGAAAGAAGAGTGAGAGAAAATAAACAGAGTATAGCAGAAGAGATGGACAATATTGGAGACCAAGAGGTAGAAATCTCCTGAGAACTTGTGCATATTGGAAGAATTTTAAAAAGAGCAGATGTGGCATAAAAGCTTAAGTCTTATAGGCAGTGAAGATCAGCAGGCAGTTTTGTTTTTCGTGCCTGGCAATCACTTACGGTGTCTTTACTGGGTTTTATGTCTTTGGCTTTAAAGTAAATTCATACTGTTTGAGGAACATGCATAGTAGTATGAGGATATAGAGGACTCTGGCCTTTGTAATCCCAAAAAACAGTGACAGGTGGGGTCTGGGTTGGCCTGGAGGGATGCCAGAGATGGCTCAGATCCCAGCAGTGAGGTGACCTGTGATCCATGCTTAGCAGTTTCAGTGAGTTCCAGATAAGTCTTCATCCTTTGGTCTCATAATATGGCCAGATATTTTAATATAATAAAATTATCCCTCTCTCTCTAACAGAATGGCTTGAGACACAGGTCTGTGGAAAAACAGTGAGACTTTTCTATATGAACGGAATATTACTTTTTCCCTTAAGACAGTATTCTAACACTCAGATAGAAATGGAAGCGTTCTGAATTTCAGCCATTGAATAGATTTGATCATTGAATGAGTAGTGCGGGCTACAGAAGAACAAAATGAGGTTGAGGAGCCACAAGAGCTCACCCACAAGAGGAAGTTCAGATCTGGGAAAGGTATGATCCTCACTGCTGGGCGTCATTCTAGGCACATGACAGAGTTTTAGTTCAGAAAGATGGGATTAACAGAACAGAATGTTATTTTACAGTTCATTTTAACTGGCCCAGAGTTAATGAAGCATAAAAAGTTGCTGTCACTTTGCGGGTATTAGGACAGCTTTGAAAATACTGGTTATGATAATAACTTCGATTCCATAAATCTGAATTTATTAGAATGGCACTATATCAAAATGGAACTTGTATGGTATTTGAGGTTCTCTGAGGAAGCATCTTATATTTTGTGGTGCATGTATGTTACGTATGCCCCAATAAAAATGCCCTTTCAGACAGATTATTTCTACAACTTGATGACTGCCTGCATTATCATTGAGGCCAAAGAACAACAGCAAAGTCTTTAAAGTCTTCTTTGAAGTTCAGTGAAACAGCCTTTTTCTCTAACTGCTTATTTACTTGAACCAATCATGACAAGATATTCGGAGCACTTTTCAATTTCAAAGCAACCAAGAAAGCTTGGCTGAAATTGATCAAAATAAAGTAAATCCAACAGAACAATAGTAGATAAATGAGAGATTCTACTCTGAATTTTATCAAAACAGTGCTGTATTTGAATTTTTCCAAGGCCATGGGAAATAAGGAACAGTGAAATTAAACCAAAGGAAAATCTTGCAAATTAGATTCAGCAAGTTTTGCTCTTTCTGGCTTTGAATGCTGGTAGGAAAAATAGGTATTTCTAAATCCTTCTGAGGTGTTTTTGCCCTTTGCCATCTATGTCTCCACATAATCAGTCCCTTTAGAAAAAACAGTTTTTTTAATGGCGTAGCTCTGATAGAAGTGAGAAGTTTCTTTCATCATTGTTTTATTTTACATGCCTCATTTAAGCTCTAAGCCTATAGGTTAGGCTGTACCAAATTCAGAATATGCAATAAACAAGAAATTCAATATAATGCCAGTATTGTTTATAATATTTAAAACTGTGAATGCACTTTCACCTTATTTTAAATTTAGAGCTCTGAATTATGTTTTCTTATAGCACTATGAATATAAAGTCTAGATGTGCATATCAAAGGAAGTGTTTTTCTTTAATTGGAAAAATGTAAAATGCTTGGGTGAGTACAGAGAAGAGGAAGCCCAGGTTCAAACTCATTACAGAGTTGAGCCATGAGCAACACCAGTTTGAACTGTGTGGGTCCACTTATATGTGGATTTTTTTTTTATAGTACTGCAAAGTGTTTTCTCTTCCTGATGATTTTCTTAGCATTTTCTCTAGCTTACTTGATTGTAAGAATATAGTATATTATACATGTACACAGTATGTTAATTGGCTGTTTTTTATCGGTATGGCTTCCAGTTGACAGAAAGCTATTAGTGGTTAGGTTTTTGGTAAGTAAAAAGCTATAGTGGATTTTCAACTGTGAAAGAGTTGGAGGGGGCGGTTGGTGCCCCTAACCCCCATGTTGTTTAAGGGTAAACTATATACTGGAAATTTAAATTGATTTCTATGGAAATTTCCTTCATTTCTTGTGAAAGAAGCTTCAATTTTCCCCAGGTTATATTTTCTCTTTCTTGATCACCAAACCTTCAAATCACCTCTCATTAATTTCTGCCCATATGTCTCATAATTTTACCACTTTAACAAGTCACTTCTTCGTTTTCCTTTCTTGTCCTCCTCGGTACACACATGTTCTGAGTTGGCTTCACAACACATACAATTTTGTATTCAGCTTTTTCGTTATTAATTTTCACATTTCACCACATGGACTTGATTAATTCTTTTTGAAGATTATTCTTAAAACTTAAGCAAAAAGGAATAAACTGTCATGTCCATTTACCACCCACTAAACTGAATAACTCAAAGATTATAGGTAACTGCTGAGGCCACTTCTGATGACTTCTGCATTCTGTTCTCTCTTCCCAAGGGGTAACCTCTACATGAAACCAGGTGTTTTTTATTCCTGTTCATTTCTTTACGGTTTTACATAAATGTCTTCTTATGAAGTTTTTAGATTTAACTTTTCATTCCTAGGAGAACTGCAGCACACATCATAGCAAAATCCTACCAATTCTTTGAATCTCATTGGTTAGAGGCAAAATGGCTTGACTTCAAAATCACAGCAGATTACTAAGTGCACCGTACATGATTTGTCTTCCAAATTACCCAGAGACATCCCACATGCCCGGAAATCCATGCTGTATGGAGTCCATGTAGTACAGCAGTCGCACACTGTAGCCTTGGAAGGACCATCACAGTTTACAAAAGTGCGACTTTCAGGCAGCCTCCCCCCACTCCATGTCTTGGCGTTGGCATTCTTATTTCATTTGGACTGTTTGAAATTAAGGGTGCTAAATCAGAAAAAACAAACCTAAAACTCTGTCTTCTAACACTGTCACAATCATTTTGAAACCAAATAAATCAGACTCATTATTCTTTAGTGTTCTTAAATGTATAATCTGTAGGGATATGTAAAATAAAAGTGTACTTTAAGTTGACTGTCAGCTGAGAATGAAATATCTTGTTCATTTTTATCGCAAAACAAAATAATCGCTTTTTACATTAACTGCTTAATTTGCTTCAACTAAGAAGTTGATCTTTTTCTCCTTTTAGGAGTTTTGCCCTTAGGGAAATAAAATGCTAAGCATCAGAAGAAAATATGCAGATACCCCTGAGATGCATCTTAAAACATCTGAGTTAGTTTGCTTCCTAATCTTTTGACCCACTATGTACAGCAAGGGATTTTCACTTCCAAGGCCATAACCCAGTGTATGAGAGAGGACATGGATAAAATACCTATTTCTAAAAGTATTTGCGATTAAACTGACATGCCTTTCTTTCTATTTTGGTTCACTTAATAGTATTGTTCTAGTGGGATGACGATGATAGATTCCTAGGTTTTGTTTGTTTTGCATCAAGTGTGACCTCACTGCAATAACCACTGGCAAGATGATAAACATATTTAGTTAGTATTAGCCACGAGACAAGCATGTCATTTAACCTCAATACATGACTGTTAATCATCAAAACCAAGCTGCCAGCTATCAAACTTGCTGATCTATAATTTTAGAAGGATAGCGATTGGCTATTTTTCTACATCCTGATTCATATACCTTTGTCTACAAGGTTGAAAGTGAGTTATTATCATCTTCAACACATTTTCTTTAGTTTCAGGTAAAATTCAATATTGATACCTGTGGCTAAGTATCTGTTGAGGTGAAATTTAACAAAATTATCTTTATGGCTCTAGATCTTCAAGGTCATTTATCTTAGCCATGACCACACAGAGATTCTCCTAGCACATTACTAGAAGCTATTTTTGTTAGTAAAATTGTCTCCACTGGAGAGGGTACTAGTTTATAGTAGCAAGCTTTGAGATTTCTTGAATTAAAGATGATTCATGGATATATACAAGGAAAAATACAGTATCCTCACACAATATTGTGTACAAACTGTTCCAAATACTGTTACTCAGAATACAGTTCAACTGTAGGATAAATGAGAAATATGGATTAATAAGTTTGAGTGGGCAGCATTTTGCTTTGGCATCAGACAGAGTAATTAGCACTAACATTTTGGAAGGATTCCTACTGTTAGTAAACTTTTGAAAAACCACATACTCTTAATAGTATTGTAGATCTCTTGGTCAAAAAAAATGGTTTGGATTTATGGACTCAACCCAATTTAAATATCCGCGGAGTATAGCATGAGAAAGACACACATTCTATTACTATACTTGATCAAAATATTCAGTAAAGTTCTTGTAATTTTAGCACAAACAACTCAGAAATTATTGTCCTTGAGAGGGTAATGGTTTGATAACTTAAATTCCATTCTAAAGCAAGCAAGCACAATAGCAAAGAACTTTTTTTTTTTTTTAAAAAGCTAATATGATCTGAAGAGAAACCAGAGTATAACCAAAGAATTTTTAAAAAAAAAAGATTCTGGATATATTAAAATCAGTTGGTAGCTATGGGATCTGAAGACCAACAAAGCCTGAGATTCCTTTTTGGGCTCCTATTTTCAGCACTGAATAGGTTTGCTTTCTAATATTCAGAGGTGATTTAGATACACCTGTGCTAATAAAAATTGGAATTGCAAATATTACTAAGGGAAATGTGTGCCCGAAGGTGGGATTTGTTTTTGCTGTTTCTCTCGTCATCTGCATGTTATGGAAAAACATGGCAGTCATTTGCTTTTAGCTTTTAATTGGAAGCCATGCTTTTAAACTGCAAATTGTGTCACTTTTCAAAGCCACAAGGGGGTTGCAGAATAGATCATCATCAGTCCCTGGTAAACTCTACTCTTCCTGCATCTCTCACGTTAGAACAAAGTAAGCCACTATTCACTTTTTATTCTAGGCATATGTTTTAATTCAAGAACTGCTTAAAGTTGGGATAATCATAATCTAGCTAATTAATTCATGTAACACGTTCTCTATTAACATATTTAAGTGTACACTAAATTATTAGGTGTCTCATAATGTGGCCAAGCAAATCTGTTTAGAAATCCACATTATCCACTGTAATAAGCAAGCAGAGCAATTTAGCAGTATTCAGGAGACTTAAAATCCTCTCCTGGAAAAACTGCATATACAGGGAGAATCTCATTTTAAAGAAGAAGAGAAGTCTTGCAGAAGGCCAGTACTCTTGTGAAAGATACTCTTGGTTGCTTAGACAAACAACCATTCTTTTTCACTCTTTCCTAAGGGAACACTGCTTTTGTTCAGGTATCACACAGCCATTAGTACATTCAAGAATAGTAGGCACTTTTTCCAGATCTATGGGATGAATGATTAGATGAAGTCAGTTTTATAATTTCTTTTTGTCACTGATTGGTCTGATGTTGGGCATAAAAGCCAGGACTTCTGATACTACACAAGGGGAATCTATAGGAGATGACTGGGAAATGTATATATATTTTTCTCCCAGATACAGAGATAGTACTGAAGGGGGAAAAAAAAAAAAGATTCCTTTTGCCTTTTCTCCCCACCATCCCACTACTTGATTGGATTGTTATGTATGTGATATTTGGAGCTGTCCTAAATATCTTTCAATTATGCAGTGAAGGACAAGCGAACCTCAGTTTCTGGCTTCAGAGTTACTCAAAGTTACTGGCTTGAACTGTAAACTAATTCTGGAACTACCTATGCCAAGATTTAATTTTATCTGAGACCACTAAATGTTTATTGTGTAAGTTGCCTGTATCAGTCAGGATAAGTTAGATTATGCAGCAGTAACAAACAATCCAAAGTCTCAAGAACTTAAAACAACAAAAGTTTATTTCTCATTCCTGCTGGAGGTCTCTGAGTCAACAGGGCTTCTGTTTGTTTTAGTTACTCAGAGGTCTGAATTGATGAAGCAGATACAGCTCCCAAAGGGCTGGATTCAGTTTCAGAAGGAAGAGTGAGTTCTGGATGGTCTCTTATCAGCTATTAAATGCTCTAGCCCAGAAGTGACACATACCATTTCTAGTCACAACTAACCTTCCAGAACTGGTCACATAGCAACAGCCACAAGAGGGTAAGGAAGTATAGTTATGATTTATGCCCCTAAAGAAGGATGATCAGAAATACTCGGCGAAGAGTACTAATGATAACTGCATCAGTGTAAGTTGAGAATCCGGTTATGTGCAGCAGAAGGCTGAGGATGATGATTAAAATTATTGAATATAAGCTACCTATCAGCCATTGTTCTAAGTCTTGACATATGTTAATGTATTTAATATGTACAAAAATTTTATATAGTGAGTACTGTTATTCTCATTTTCTGATGAAAAATTATCTCAGACATTTCTTAGAATCTTTTAGTAGGTTAATGTTCGAGTCATGATGTTACCTTAAGCAATTTAGCTACAGAATCTACAGTCTTAACTTTCATGTTCTAGGTCTCTAATAATTTTGCTTTTTAAATATACATACATAAACACCCATATCTATCATCTATCATTTAGCTTTCTCCCACATTAAGAAAAAATACCATAAGAAAAAGTACCATAACACTGTTGAAAAAAAGAAGGTAAAACTTCATTAGAAAATACACATTGGTTACTATCCTCTGAGGTGGCATCGGCATTAGACCAGCAAATTTTGAATCAATTTTCCCAAAGCAGAGGGGGCAATTTTTCTTCCATGACACAGAGGAGCAAGGTAAATTTTATAAATTTTCAAGCCTGAGGCTTCAGTCACTAATAACATGAGCTCTACTCACCTGGGGTAAAACAAGATTGAACATACTTTTCATCATCCACAGAAAGGAAGTATCTATAGCCCAGAGCTATTTACTTGGTGGGTGTTCAAATTTTGTACATAAATAAACCTTATATTCAGACAAGAATTGCAGATAGTTATTATTCATAGAAGTGCAACTATATCCAGCTTACTCTTTATTGGAAGACTATTTTCCTACCAGTGCTCATTGACTAAATGAGGGTACATTTAGACTTGGTGACTCTTATAGTTTATTTGATTATGAGTTTAATTTACTCCTGTCTGAGCAAATATTATTTGTTTATAAGGGACATTTCCTGAATTTGGATTTTGGAGTTTTAATTTAAAAATTCTTCCCCCAGGTTCACACTTGTTGTTTGGTAAAAGCACCCAATTCCTCTTTGGAAAACTATGGCTTCCTCATTCTTAATCGAGGTGATTTGAGCATTACTGATCTTACCTTTTTTTTAAGAATGAATGTGAGTTTCAGTCTGGTGAGTGAGAGAATTCCATCCCCCCCAGGGCTTAATGATCGATGCATAGATGGTCATATTATTCAAGCCCCCCTAACAGTACTCAGACTCGTGACTGTTGTAACAAATTCTGGATCTGGAAAAGGCAATATAAGGACAGAAATTTTCCTATCTTCATAATCTATCTCTGTATTTAGAGCAATGCTGGTACACAGTAGGCACTCAACATACATATGTTGAATGAATGCAAAAGTCTGGTACACAGTAGTCACTCTACATATATTTGTTGAGTGAATGAAAAAGTCACCTTATGCTGATTTTGCTACACTGGTTGGATGTTAGACTTGAGCTGTCAGGAAGCACATTATAAAGAATGCCTGCCTAAAAGGAAAGTGAAAGTTAAAGAAATTGAAGCTAAAGATTGAAACGAGAGAAAAACTGAATACTGATGATAAAACTTGAGCGTTAGGACACAGATATGTGGAAGCCAGGGTAGGTGGTATTTGTTAGTTCTGAGAACCAATAAATTCACTTATCACTTAAATAAGGGAGAGTTAGATTTCACCAAAAGAATATTGATGAATATATCACCATTTTATTGTGTGAAGACGCTTCTAGCTCTGGGCTATTATAATGGAATGACCAAAATTGTATTACCCTAAGTCAAGTCACTGACTTGAACATTTCCCTCCTATTTTATTAGAGATGGTCTATATTGCAGCAATAAAAACATCTGCAGAGATACACCAGAGTTGTGCATGAGAATTACTCTCAAATTTAAAATATTTTAAATGATTCATGGGAATTGTTCTGAGAATGTTTCAACTGAAGTGTGTATTCCAGACAAGCCCTTGATGGGAGTAGGTGTGGGGATATACTTATGTAATGGGGTTTTATTTATTACAGGATGGTTTTGTTTCTCACAAAAAGGGTTTGTGAGAACAGGAGCTAAGAACTCTATTACACTGGGAGTAACTTATCTTGGAAGGCAGACCTACTCAGCAGTGACCTTGTCTTTCCTGGAAGGACTTCAAGAAGTGTTGTTACAACAAGTTCAGGTCTTGGCCTGAATCCTCTTTGGGCCCTTAAGTGTGTGAAAAAAGGTAACATTTTAAGAATTTTTTTCTAGCTACATGGCTAGCTGTGTAAATTTGAGTGAGTTAGTCTTTCTGATGGAAATAAAGATAATGCCTATCATGTAGGTTTATTTGAGGATTAAATAAAATTCAGGTAATACTTAATTTTTATTTTTCAGGTAAATACTTAATATTTACTGGTATTATTAACTAATGATAATTATTATTACTGTCAGAAGGTTAGAGCGTAATCTGTTTCTTGTCTGGTGGCTTGAAGAAATTTTAGCTTTCTGTCAGCCTTGTTATTTAGAGATCTACCTCCCGTGTACAGGCTTCAAAATATTCTTAACATTCTAGTCCAATTTCTATAATGGGACTTTATTCTCCTAAACTGCTGTTGGGATCAAAAGTCTCAAATTCCAGTTTTTCCAGGATTGAAGACTTCATCTTTTCTTCTTGTTGTTGATTTATCCAAAGAAGTGAGATTATCCCTCAGATTGAGCTCCTGCTGCTAACTGCCACATTACTTGCCTAGATAGATGCTAGTTTCTCCCTCCTTCCTGGAGGTACTCACCACTTATCTGTGCTCAATGTTGTGCTGTTATTTGCCTAAAAAATTTATGTTTGATCTCTCTCCAACTATTGGATTAAGCAGCAACTCCCTCATTATATTGTGTATGACCCCCAGGATCTGTTTCAATAGCTTTGTCTTCTCACCATTTACTTTGAACTCTTTGGATGGAAGACTTTCAGGAACATGTGAGGAAAAGCAGGAATAAGTAACATACTGGTTGCTCTTCAACTGCTAGGTCTAGAAAAGCCAAATGACTCCAGGTAACATGAATGGGAAGTGGAAAATAACTAAGATATACACAGAAACATGAAATTAGTTTAGTCTGTCAAGAATCTCATATCTCCACAAACATAAAATGAATTGATTTCATGAATTCTTCCTGGGTTCTCAGATTTTTTATATAATCATTTGCATGTTAGGATTGATCCTATCAACAACTTCTTTTGCAGGGCTCACTTTCCTTTCCTATCTGTCAAGGGTCTCCAGTTGACCTCAACTTTTGACAAAGCAGGGTTTGTCTCAGCATCTTCTGAGCCTGCATTAAACCTGTTTTGCCTAGACATATGCCAACTGAGCTGCCTTTTAGCTTTCGTATTTTGTTGAACAGATTATTTCATTGTTCTTCTACTTTTATTTTTCAATAAATTTTGCCTTCTCTGTCTTCTTTGCTGCATATTTACATCCTATTTACTGCCAAATTCCTCTTGATGGCATTTTCAAAACTCAAGATTTGTTCATTTTACAAACTCCATGCTTGTCCATGTTTTGCATATCTGCATACCTAAGTAAAGAGGCAAGAGAGTTCTTTGGCTTTCATACTATTATTCAAATAATTTTTCTTTTCTCAGTGTTTCCTTTCTTTTAAGAATGCCAGTCAGGTGCAAGGGAGGTTCTCCATCAACTGTCTAATCCAATCTTTCCCTTGATTGAGTCCTTGTTTCTTCTTTTTAAAAAATTTTTTACCTAATGTTTTATTTGTTATTTTTGAGAGAGAGAGAGAGAGAGAGAGAGAGAGAGAACACATGCATGAGCAGGGGAGGGTCAGAGAGAGAGGGAGACACAGAATCCAAAGCAGGCTCCAGGCTCTGAGCTAGCTGTCAGCACAGAGCCCGACGTGGGGCTCAAACCCATGAGTTATGAGACCACGACCTTAGCTGAAGTCAGAAGCTCAACCGACTGAGCCACCCAGGCATCCCATAGAGTCCTTGTTTCTTAATAACACGTTTCTCTTTTAAGTGATCTACTCTTATGTACTCTGTCTCCTCCTACTTTGAGTTAATCCTATTTTTTGGATATAAAAAAATGTTTTTAACTCCCATCAGTGGAGGACTCAACTTTGAGGATTTTCTCAGAAACTTCATTAATCTTGGAACAATCTTTATGCGACTAGTGCAGTTGCTACAATATGGGGCCTCCTGGGTGGGATTAAAATGGCCTGTGACACTAACTGGGTCAAATGAGCTTAGTTCTACCACAGTGAACTTTAAAAAGTTGGCTTAACTAGTCTAATTTTTGCAGTATTTTAACCAGTAAGATCTTCACTGACCTTTATTTTCTGAAAACCCAATTCCAAATGTATTTCCTCATGAGGAATATTTTCATCTTCCCAGATGGCTCTTATTACTTTTCTGCTGTGTGCTCCTTCAGTGCAAATTCATAGTGTTTACTATAGTTTCCTGTCCATTGTGTGATTTCCTGCTCTGGAAAATGTTCTCCAACTCTTTGAATTTTTTTTTTTTTTTTTTTTTTTTTGTATAACTGTTAGGCTTTTGACTATCTATGTCTATGTGCTATAAGCATCTATTGTATTGTAACTACCCCCAGCCCAGCTGTCACTGCTGTGTATTCTAGAAGGTCGTTTAGCACACAACAGGCACTCATTAAATATTGAGTGATGAAATGCCAGTATGTAGGTGGTAACAAAACAATTTACCATGTGTGAAGGGAGTATATGTTTTTATTTTTCCAATTGCTAGTGAGATGTTAATAACCCTAGTGTCTTTAATAGTGCCTCACAAATTGTTTCCCTCACAGCAAAGAGCTGTGAATCATTGATTTTGCTTGTGCTACTTTTCATTATACCCTATATATCCCAGCAGTATTATGTTAGTTCAGTGCAATATGTTTAAAAACAATATTAGAAAGTCTAACTATGTAAAAATCATTCCTACCTCATAAATTGTACGTCGTAAGTTGCTGGTATGCAACTTCAGATACCTTTTCAACAGCAGTGAACAAAAAGTGCTGATAAACAGAAGAAATGAATGCATTTGGTATGTAGCTACACAAAGATGCCTGATAGCCTTTGATTTTGTAATGTCTTCTCTATAAAAACTGTACACTAGAAGGTCACATGTGATAAAATAATCACTAAGTTCAATTATTTTCACTTTACCTTTAGAGACTTGAAATCAGAGACAGATTTCAAATTTTAAGTTAAAAAAAAACCCACCTTTGAAACTCTTGCTTTTTATTCTTTGACTACACACTAAGTATACACTGCGAGTTCTGTCACTTTATCCATGAGCAAACAAATACTCTGTCACCTTTATACTGAAATCTTGTTCTAGCCAGGAGGCTGTTTGAAGGTGATCTCAGTTTCCTAGGAACTAACAGTAGCTGAAATAAGAGGTGAACAGAGATGATTATGATACAAGATAGAATTAATGATAATTGCTCAGAGGCAAAGGTGGAAAAAATATAGAAATTCAGAGAAAGAACAGAAGAATTGGAATGGCTTCATCAAGGATGTGCAGAATCCACACATGTAGAGCTGATGGGGGAACGGCAGATCATATGAACAAAAGAATGAAGACAAAAATCAGTAAATCAGTACCAGATTGGAAAAGGGAACAATGTCTCTTACTTAGATTTCCATCTTTGATATCTATTTCCCCTACTCAAGTCAGGTTCTTAATACTTCTTGCCTAGATTATTTGGATCACTTCCTAAGAGATTCCCTTTTTCTAGCCTCTCCTTTCCCAATCCATTTTGAAATACATGCCCAGAGGAATTGTCTTAAGCTCTGCTCAGGTTATTTCCCTGCTCAAAATACTTCAGAGGTCCCCAGGGGGTCCTGGTGTGCAAGGCCATTGATAATTGGGTTCTACTCACTTGTACAGTTTATCTCCATTTCTATGAAATACATGCTCTGAACTTGCCAGTTACATTGCTCCCCCCCGCCACCCCATTCTCTCAGCTTTCTTTAGATTTAAAGTGTTAATCATCTTTTCATTTTACCACTAATTTTCATGCTCAAAAATTACTATGTACTAAATATCTATTGTACCCAATACCCTCAAAAGACCTTCATCTTTTGGAAACTGACCATTAATGTGTCCCCTGATCTCTAGAATGTATTCTCTATATAAGTCTTTTACATAATTTCTATAAAACCTCATTTATTTTTGGTGCAGTTGGTTACTAGTTTGAGGTTTTCTCCTGAGTTGTTCCTCATAAAAGCTTGTCTTAATATTGGTAAGAATTAACAAAGATTGTAAAAGATTATTTTCAATTTTTTCCCTTCTTTTTGCCACGATTCTTTGCAATTATATTTTTCTTCCCATAAACTTCACCTCTTGTAAAATTCTGCACAAAAATGTTCTGCTTAAAAAGTCAAAGCAAGGTTAAAATTTTTAAATTTATATTTGAGTTTTCAAGCAAAGAGTAAGGTAATATTTTTTAAGCGTGGCTTCTATGCAAAGACATAGCAACTTGAGAGTCATTGGTGAAAAAACTCATTGCTCATCCTGGATTTTACAGTCATAATAGCTGCCACTCCATGGAAACAATTTCCAGTAATTGTATTTACTTGCTAAGAACTACTGCCTACTTCATCAGACTAAGTTTTGGAATAACTTTTAAAATGCTCTTGCCATTTTTATCACATAAGAAACTGAAGAGTGAGATCTCAATTTAGAAAAAAAGGTGTTCAAAAGTAGAATTAGGTGCCCAGTTTTACTAGCTCAACAAACACTAAATCGAAATGTGTTAAAACTTGGGGGGAAAGGTTGATACATTAATATAGTAGAGATCTCTTTAGTTTTATGACCAAATAGTGATGTTTCCTGCAGAAGCATATAGAAAAGGAAAGTTTCATGAAGAGTGAAAAAAAATGCAAAAGCCCCTGAAGGAAATGATGTGTAAGGTTCTGAGGACCAAGGTTACCAAACAAACAAAAAAAAACACTTCAGCAAACTGTAAAGATAATGAGGGTGCAGCATGGGCAGAGCCAGTGATAGTGATGAAGGTATTCACAAAGATATGTTAATTTTAGGCCTGGAAAGCAGAGCAGAGATCACGGATAGTGATCAGTAGGAATCCTTCACTACAGTACTTTAAAGTGCCCAGAAGGTAATTGAAATGAATTGATCAATTGTTCCAACACATTTAAAAATGTGGTATAAGAGGCCATTTTGAAACAGGATTAAATGGATAACTAATTATTTTACCTTGTTAGCATATATAGCATTATGCTTTTATGTAATAAAACAGGTTTTTAAGCTTTATTTGATATAATTTTACCCCCCTGCCACACACATTTTTTGTGCCTCTCCTTTCTTCTTCTTTTTCCATGCTAACTAAATTTGTAATGTTGGCATTCCCCTATCCTTTTCATGGCTCTGTTAGCTTTGCTTTCTGTTTCTGAGATAAGGATACTCAACACATTCAGAGAGTAAACTTTTGAGAATTAATATTTCATTTAAAGTCAATCATTAAAAGCAGGGGCACCGGGTGGCTCAGTCATTTAAGCATCTGACTCTTGACTTTGGCTCAGGTCATGATCTCAAGGTTGTGAGATTTGAGCTTGGGATTCTCTCTCTTCCTCTCTGTCTGCTCTTCCCCCACTCACAAGGGTGCATGAGCGTATGCGCTCTCTCTCTCTCTCTCTCTCTCTCTCTCTCTCTCTCTCCCTCCCTCCCCCTCCCCCTCTCAAAAAAAATAATTAAGCCAATCATTAAAAGCAAAAACTTATGCCATTCTGGGATCATTAACTTGAGACCTCCTGCTTGCCCCTATCGAGGCTTTATGATCCTTGAGTTTGGAAACTGGGAAAAGGGATGAGGTTTTCTGCAATGTATCTCCCAACCTTAGCATCTTTGGTCCTGAGTAAGGTTCTCAAATTCATTCTTGCTGCATTGATTTTTGTTTTGGAATATTTTTAGTAAAGACACAAGAAGGATCTAACAAGTATTCTTCTCTTAATTTACCAGCAAAGTGCATCAATGTGAAAAAAAATGCCCTCTGTCTGATGTTTTGCTTGATACTGAAATGCGAGAAAGCATGTGGTTATACTTGAGTAATTTAAGAAATTCTCTTTAACAAACTGTAGAGAAAAACAAGTCCATGGAAAAATGAAGAAATGAAAAAATTGTTCTCTTCAAATTTTGGAGACAATTTTAGGAGAAAAGTGGCAAATGCCCTGTCTTAGTCCATTCAGGTTGTTATAACAAAAATACTACAGACTGGTGGACTTATAAACAACAGAAATTTGTTTTCATAGTTTTGGAGGCAAAATGAAGACACAGGCAGATTCAGTGTTCAGTGGGAATCTACTTCCTGGTTCATAGCTTTCTTTTTGCCATGTGCTATAAATAAGGCACTATCTCATTCATGAGGGCTCTACCCTCATGACCTAATCACCTCCCAACGGTCCCACCTCCAAATCCCATCCCATTGGGATTAGGTTTTAGCATATGAATTGTGAAGGAACACTAACATTCAGTCTATAGCACCCTCATATACAAGTTAAATATTAAATACAACACCCAGTCGTAGTATGGATGTTTTGGGAGGAGAAAGTATCTTGCAGGCTGGATGGATTTGGGACATCCAGGCTTCAGTCTGAATCCTCTGCTGCTATTTAGTAGTTGATTGGCCTTGGTAACTAAATCTCCTTAACCTTCAATTCCTCTTCTGTAAACTGGGAGTAATATTAGCATCTACTTCATAGGGTTGTTGTAAAGAATAAGTCAGATAATGCACAGTGCCTGTAGATTCCTGGGTACATATTCAGTAAGTGGTAGCTATTGAGACGATTAAACTATAGTGCATAAAGTAGTTTCCAATAAGCTCAGCACATGGGGGAGTCCCTCTGGGCAAAAGTGCATCTGGCCAAAGTCTTACTTCCTCATATGATTGAAAGTACAATTAAATAAGAGGGAAGATGAAGTAGATGAAGTCTCTGGCTTCCTTAACCTCTTAGCACCTTTCTGCTTATCAAGCGACACTCTCTCCAGGAAGGGACGTGATTGGGAATGAACTTGGGCAGTGATGGGAAGGGATCTATCATTCATTCACAAAAACCTAGGTGATTCTCATGCAAATTGGCCACTGTATTAATTTCCTAGAGCTGCTGAAACAAATTACCATAGACTAGGTGGCTTAAAACAACATTTATTCTCTTCCTAGAAGTCCCAAAATCAAGGTGTAGGCAGGGCTATGCCCTCCCTAAAGACTATGGGAAAGAATCTGTTCTTTGTCGTTCTTTTAGCCTCTGATGTTGAGGGTAGTCTTTGTTGTTTCTTGCCTTGTAGATACATCATTCCAATTTCTGCTTCCTTTGCCACCTTGCTTTCTTCCTGTGTGTCTCTGTCTCAGTGTCTCTTCTTTTAATGCCATAAGTCATGGTTAAGGGCTACCCTGCTCCAGTAAATGATCGTAACTTAATTAGATCTGTAAAGATCTTATTTCCAAATAAGGTCATATTCCTGGGTACCTGGAGTTAGGACTTGAACATATCTTTTTGGGTAGTTTAACCCATGACACCTACTATGTATTTCTACATTGAAAACAACATATATATATATATATATATATATATATATATATATATATATAAACTTTTATTTATTTTTGAGAGAGACAGAGCATGAATGGGAGAGAGAGGGAGACACAGAATCCAAAGCAGGCTCCAGGCTCTGAGCTGTCAGCACAGAGCCCGACGTGGGGCTCGAAGCCACGAACCATGAGATCATGACCTGAGCCGATGTCGGACGCTTAACCAACTGAGCCACCCAGGCACCCTGAGAAATAGATTTCTAATTTCTTAATATGGATACATTATTTTTTTCTTTCTACCAACACCACTTATTTTCTATTTATTTTACTCTGATTTATAAAAACACAATTTGTGTTTTGAAAAACATACTCAAAAGTTGCCAGTGTAAAATAGTCCTCATTCAAAAAATAATTGTTTTTGGAGTCTTTCCTCATAGGATTTTCTTAGCATTCTTTCACAATCAATGCTAGGAAGAAACCAAACTCCTTGTAGAAATGTGATGCATGTAATAGATATGGCTGCTGGGTATCAGTGTATAAATCTTTATTATTTGGCTGACATGGCTTAGGATTAAACTGGTTTCAAAACCAGTAAACAATGAGTTTCCCCTCTTAGCAGTTCATGGCTAAAATAAACTTTTCATTACTGGGATTTTAAAAATAATTTATGTTTTTGTAATATTTTTGAAATATTTTGAATATTTTTGAAAACTTCCTTTTACCCAGAAAGATGTCCCTTTCAGGAAGGCTAAGAGGCTCACCTCATGTGTGTTTGAAACAGTTTTTGGAATGTAAGCTATGTTAAGAATCTAAACCTTAAGTCTTTTAGAGGGCTTTACTGATACAGAAGAATTCTGCCCTCCCCCCCAATTTTTTTTTAAAGAATAAAGTATTCGCCTTCACATTTCTGTTAATGTGCATATTTCTTATAAAGGAGAGTGTTAAACATGTAACACATAATTATTTTAAAACAAGAATATGTCAAACTTGGAATTTCTAGTAATCATGGAGTATAGTTCATAGTAGCTCACAGTAACTCATACTTCTAACTCCTACATCTGCTCTCATACTAAAAACAGAAACTATACCTTTAGTCAATTTCTTAAAGCAAAAGTTTAGAATTGGAAGAGCATCTCCAACTCAGGATGTTTTTATAGATATTCAGGTGTTTTTTATAGATATTCTGAAACCTGTTGAAATGAACTAATTGCCATTACCAAAACAGAGCCTTTGAAGGATTTGCTAGACTGAGAGGTATGAATAGCAAACTGCTTTAGCTTTTACACTCTTTCACGTTGCTCAAATACCAAAGAATCTGCACTGTAACATCTCACCACTATAACTGGCTGCTGTGAATGCTGCAAAAATATACGATGTTAGTGCTTATAATGAAATGCCACCAAAACGAAGAACAAAATGAGAATAAGATTGATGCTTTCCAGATCAAATCCACTTACTTTTATTAAAAAAAAAAGAAATAGAAAAAAAATTAAATGTACATAGTCCAGATTGACATCAGGGAAAAGAAAATCTCTATTGCTTCTCATTAGGTAAAAATTCTTGTGCCCTTTGCTTTTCCAAATTTGTGTTAAGTAGAACATTAAGATGGTTCCCAAGACTTCTCCCTCCCTTCCCTTCACCACCACTTGTACACACCCCCCCCTTATAATCGTCTCTCCTTGAGTGTGGGTAGGTTACTTTATATGGCAGTGGTGTAGGGATATATTAAAGTTCCAAATCAGTTAATTTTGAATCAAAAGGGAGATAATTCTGGGTGGGTCTGACTCAATCAGGTGAAAGTCCTTCAGGAGGGACCCGAGTCCTTCCTGAGTTGAGAGAGTTGCCCTTCTGCTAGCCTTGACAAAACAAACAGCCATGTTGTAAATTGCCTTTGAAAAGGGCACCTCCAGGAAGAGAAGGTCTCAATCCTACAAGAAACTGAACTTCTCCCCCAAATCTGAAGGAGTTTGGAAGAGGGTCCTGAGTTCTCCTTTCACATTCCAACTGACATGTTGACTACAGTCTTGTGAGACCCTGAGCAAAGGTTCCAGCTAAACTATGCCAGATTCCTGATCCATGTAAATTGTGACATTATTGTGTATTGGTTGACATTATTATGTTGTATTATGTTGTTGTAACCTTTTATGCAGCACTAGAAAACTAATGTATCTCTCCACAAACCAGTTTTTATATTGTATTTATAATAGTAAAACATAGTCCAAATTAATTCAGTAAGTAATTATTTACTGTCTACTCCTTAGGAACAATATATATGACAATGTCCATCTCTGCCCCCAAATAATTTAGACTAATCTGGAAGAATAAGGCAAATTGCTCTAACAGAATAATAAAACTGGCAAGTGCCATAGGCATGAGACCTATGGAAAGTCCAAGGGAGACTCTGATCAAGGAAGCAGGAAAAAATAGTCCAAATATGTTGGCATATGGCCTCAGCAGTACTTTACAGTCAAACAGCATTAGTCATTTGAGTGGATTATAGTTTCTAACATTCTAGCTGTTAGTAGACTATCACCAACTCCAGGCTCCCAAGTAACTTCTGTTGCAAAACACATGAGGGATTAGTGATAGTCCCAGGGTGTAGACATGTGGTGGTGTTAAGAAGCAGCCAGGAAAGAGTTAGCTCTGCCTATGGTAACGACAGTCTGTTTCCTTTTCTTTCATTCTATTCACTGCCTCAACACTTATCCAATTTCTCATCATCCTGTTAAGTGCATGGGCTAGAATTCTGTTTGTTCTCTCAGGAGAGAACAGATCACGTACACTACTTTCACTTTCTCACCTTGCTTTCTCACTTCCTAGCTTGTCACCTCACACCCAGCAAGCTGATTTTAGATTCCAGCTCTCTAATGAAATGAGGTTTTCCAAGGTCAACAAAGAGATCTAAATTTGCTGGCCTTTTCTCAGTCATAGCCTTTTGTGATCTATCTATAGCATTTGCCATGCCTGGATGCTTATATCTCTAATTATTTCTTATCATGGTCAAAAAGAAAAAAAAGTCAGATCATACCCTATTTCTTAAATTTCATAAAGCCTTATGATTTATAGAGTAAGGTAGGACCAGTTTAGCAAAGCATTAAGTGTCCTCAAAAATGAGGTCACATGCTTTTTCTTTCAATCACATCATTCAATGTATCTTACAATCCAATTACACCAAACTGTTAACCATAAAACTCTATGATGATATTCACAACTCCTATTGAACAACCCATGTCATTCAGTATAGAATGGCTTTCTGTCAGTTTCTTGGGTATGCCAACCCTCCTCTGGTTCAAGGCATAATGGAAAGGCCACCTCTTGTTTTCTTTTTAACTCTTTCTCTATTATTCCCATATCATTTCTTCCTCCTTTGTGCTTTGCTTACATGTACATTCTTCATTATGCCCTGTAGTAAAGAATTCTTTACACTCTCATAAAAAAATAAAATAACAGGGTTGTTAGGAGTAATAATTGGTCAAACCATAATATATTGATGAGGGCCTTACTAATTACTCAGAAATTATTGGCAGTGATGATGATGATGATATCTGCTCCTTGTCCTCCACTAGACTGAAAATACGAGCAGGGCAGATTACATGCTTTAGTCATTTTTGTTTCTCCCAGACTTCATAGGAGTATGTTAAATAAGTTTCTTTTAGATCAGATTGGCTACCATTTTTCAGAAATTCTTCTTACTTCACTTGCATGACACTCAGCACTTCCATTTGACCGACTACTCTATGGGCTCATCTATTTGTTCATCAGTGTCTTCATTCATCCATGAGTCTTATATTTTAAGAATTTATCATTCACTTTCTCTTTTCCCCCCTATTATACCTTCTTAAAAATTATAATTACCCACTTTCACAACCTAAATTTATATGTGCTCAACTCCCAGACTTCAATTTCCAATGCAGATCGTTCTTTGACATTTTTATTCCCTACAGAGCATGACCCTGCCATGGTGCCCAGCTTCTCTGAAATTAGTCCTTATTTTCTTTTGCCTTGACACCTCACATCCACTTGCAGTGTCTGGCAACTGCGTATTCACAGTCTGTCACATCCATGCCTTTCCTTCCACAGCAGATCAGGCTTTCATTATCTGCAGTGTTCCTTCAATTACCTCTTTTCTGCCTCATCCCTTTTTTCAGACCCTCCCCTTGCAATCTGTCCTACCCCCACACTGCCACCAGATTGATGTTTCTGAAACACAACTGTAATTATGTTACTTCCATGTTTAAATATCTTGAATGGTTCCTGACTCCTCTTTAACTATTAAATAAAGTCTAAAATCCTTAATCTGATATTGATGGCCCTCTCCAAAAAATATCCTAATTACTTTGGTAGTCTTCTTTTTGATAATTCCTCTATACATCTCTGAGGTTTGAGCATGAATCACATCTTTTATTGTTACTGTTTCTAGGCACATCTTATCTTTCCTGTAAGACTGATAACTTATTCTACCCGGTGCTCCTCCCACCAGCCCTTCATCCATGCTGTACACCTTTATTGATGCCTACTCTTTGTAGGGCATGAAGCATGTGGTCAAGAGAAGGAAAGAAATGAGACTACCTTCCAAGAACTTAAAGTCCACGAAAGAAGAAAAGATATGAACATAATAATACTACGTGGTAGAAGATAAGCATATTAAAGGAGTAATATGGGCGTTTAGTGAGAGCATTATAGAAGAGCTAGCATGTTAATTAGCCATAATCCTTTAGGATGTGGAGGCTTGGATGTGCAGAGATGGGAGTGATGGCATTTCAAATGTAGGAACACCATAGGGTAAGGTATAAAGGCAGGAAATGTAGGCATTTATCTGTGGAACAGTGAATAGTTCAGTTGAGAGAAGTTGAAATAAGTTTGGAAAGGTAGGTTGGGGCTATACTATGGAGGATACTTGGATGACAAATGAGGGAATTTAAAAGTTGGCTAAGGGGGAATTACTAAAGGTATCTGAGCAAGAGACTTACAGAGCAGATCAGTCATTATTTAGAACCAGGGCAGAAATGGCTGGAAAAGGACTAGAGAGATTTTTTTGGAGTGAGGATTACATTGCATATATTGTCAAAGTGTGCAGAACTATACATCTCCAATGGTTTCATCTTATTGTGTGTAAACCAGTCCTTAATAAAGCTAAATTCTTTAAAGTTATTAGAGGGGGAGATTAGCAGAAGCATCAAAGGTAGAAGTTGAGTTTGAGTATGATTTACATAAATACAGGATTGGAAGTTCTGAAATTATGAAGACATCATAGTGGTAGAAGAATGCCAGAGGCAGATCCTTGGGAAGAACATGTTGTAAGTGCTTGGAGGAGCCAAAGAGAAAGAGAACATTCAGATAGAAAGGAAGATAATTAGAGTGTGAAGTATCAGAAACCAAGGGAAAAGAGAGTATCAGTAAGGGTAAGGTACATGGCATTGGGTGTCTTTTATGTATAGGTCCAACTGTCTCTGGCTGAGTGAAAGGGCAAACCATGTAATGCAGCTAGCAGAAAAAGCTGGATCAAACTTCAGTGGAAGATAAAAGTAGAAGAACTGACTTTGGGGAATGGTCTGTATGTTTTCTTGCAATTGAAGCACTGGTAAAATCATGTTCAACTTTTAGATTATTAAGCTTAAACTCTGTGGTAGTGTCTGGGCTTTCACATCAGGAACATTGGTGTTATAGCTGAAGACTACTTAATGCAAAATAGCAAAAACAGATCTCTACTGGAAGGCAGCCAGGTAAATTGCATTAGAGCCATAGTAGCAAATATGGAGACGGAAGGTAGGTGGATGCCAGCAGCTGTAAAAAGGTGAGGTGATGTGGAACAGCTCCAGTTGATGTGGGCAGAAGATGGCTGGGAGGCCATTTTGAAGCACCACTTCAAATGATATCCACAGTTGTGGAATTATTGGTATCAAGAGTAGCTAAAAACTAAACTGCAGTGTTTTGTGTAGCTGATAAGGTGAAACTGAGAAACTCACCCAAGAAAACCTTACAAAAGTACCCATTACTGGGAAAGCTGCAGCTAACACACTTTCAGTTGTCTTTGAATTCTCCACGAAAGCACAAGAGAGTGGATTGTGTTGAATAGCAATGGTCATTAGAAATGAGTTCATCTTGTTTCTTGGGCATTCCAATACAACATTAAATGTTTTAAAACTAAAAGATGAAAACTAAGTCCGAGATCTCCACTTGAATAAAAATGCTTGTGGGGAGAACCATTTACCCTGTGGACCATTTTGGTAGCTGCTTTTTATCTTAGTGGTGAATGAGCTTGGGCTGCCACCAGGCCAAAGAATAAAACAGGGAACAGTTTTATTCAGCACAGGCAAAAGGAATAGAAAACAGAACAGAAAATGACAAAGTTATAGAAAGGTTGAGGTAAGAGAAAAATAAAAAGAGAGGATGAAAGATAAAAGATGGTTGTGTGGTGCTTCGTGGTTGAGGGCAAAACAAAATGGCTCTGTAGGTAAGCCCATCTTTAGTCCTGGGTAATGTTAATTTTACCTCTGAGTATCATTATTACTCCTTTCCAGTAAGACCCCTTCCTCCCTCCCTCTTTCCTTCACTTCCTTCCTTCCACTCTTTCTTTTTCTGTTTTTCTCCCTCCTTTCCTCCCTCCATTCATGGAGGTATAATTGACACATAACATTAGTTTCAGGTGTACAACATAGTGACTTGATATTTATATAGCAAAATGATGGCTACAGTGAAGTCTGGTTAACATCCAACCCCACACATGTTACATATTTTTCCTTGTGATGAAAACTTAAGATCTACTTAAAAGTTTTCAAACTTTCAAATATATAATACGGTATTGACTGTACTCACTGTGCTGTATGTTATATCTCTGGGACTTATTTATCTTATAACTGGAAGTTTGTACTTTTTGACCCCCTTCCTCCAATTTACCCATCCCCACCAACTCCCTGCCACTGGCAGCCACCAATCTGCTTTCTGGATCTATGAGTGGAAGCCCATTTCTTGATAGTATGATTATCTAGGATCTTTTGAGCTAGAGGAGAATAATCCTACCTACTATGAACCAAGTTTCATGCTGAGGTTGGAGACAGAAAGGTGAAAGGACAGTGTTCTGGTATCATGTAGATTGGTTGGTATTAAGAGAGAAAACAGATAAGTAAAATATAAAGTGAAAATTGTAAACATATGTAAAATGAAGACTTAAAAGGTGAATTGCCCACTCATAGATTAGGAGGTGACAGGAAGACCTTTAAAATGGAGTGGAGTTCTGAAGGATAACTAGAAATAGTCCAGTCAGATAAGCAAGACATTTTAGGCAGAGGAGAAAATTTGTACCAAGACCTGGAAGCTTGGAACACTATGGATAATAAATTCAGTAACTCTAAGCATTTCTGTGCAGTGGAAGGAAAAGTGAAGAGTGGGACATGAACTGGGAACATATATACGAGCCATATCAAATCGTCTCATAAAACATCATTGATGTCTTGCTCTGATTTTTAATTTGGAGGTCGTCTGGCAGAATTGAGTCTGTAATGCCACCAAGGCCTAGAAATGAGTTGAAATTACAAGCTTGGATTGAGATCCTTAGACTGTCATATACAGCCTAGTACATAGTAGGTGCTGTATAAATATATATTGGAAGTTTGAATTTTGAATATTATTTATATATGTAATACTTTATATATTAGTACCACTCTGCTCACACCTTCCCAGAGGTTAAGTACTATTACTACTCTTATTTTACAGAGAGATTAAATGATGCACCCAAGGTCAGACACTAGTAATGACAGGACCACGATTTCGTACCCAGACTGACCAACTCTAGAACTCACACCCTGGCCTTTAATCATAGCAAACAATGCTGTCCCAACTCGGGTTAGTAACTAATACTGGACCAGAGTCTGAGTGGCTTATACAGCATTCTGGACAAAGTGTTAACACTTAGGACTACGAAAGTGTACTCAAGAATTTAGGGAGTAATATTTACATGATTATAACAATAATGTTTCCAATTCATTGTAATGGTTTACTGATTTTATAGAACTGGATCTTATCCTTATGAAAAGGAAATTATTACCATAACATTTACTTTCAAGGCATTGAGCTATACAACTCAGTCAGTTAAGGTTTACTACACTGAGATCCTGGATCTGTTCTAAGTTTCTATGGACAGGCACACACTACCTTGAGTAAATGGCATATTTACCAAGGAGATATGTTGCTGTTATTTGTAGTTTACCATTGGCCCCCTTCTTTTCTTTTTAACTTGTATGTGTGCAAACAGCTCGAAAGAGAAAAGAAAAAGGGAGAGGGTTTAAGTGGATTGAAATTCTGCCAGACAGCAGTTTCATTCAAAGTGTTTGGTGAGGAAACCTTTAAATGGGCCAGTGTCATCTTAATTATTATTTATACATCTCTAAGTTCACTTCAAAGTCAGACTGGGGTTTCAGAAGATACCACGTTTAAATCATTTAGTGTAGTATCCTCATACATGAGAATCAGAACAAAAAAAAAATAAAGTCAAGTGCTAAAAATCTATATATAATAGTACATCATAGATCTCTCTCCGGTTTCTGCTTTTAAATTCTTTGTCCAATTGTATGGAAACTGGCACAAACCTGTCAGCCCCACAACAAAGGATGTACATCATCGTTAAGAGTGAGGAGAAATCCAGGGTCTCTCAGATTGTCTCTTTCCGTTGTTTTCTTTCTACATTTGCATTTGGAATCAGGCTTCCTTTCGTGAAAATGTTCCTGTATTTTGACATGCAACTGGTATAAGTTGAGGAGTGGATATTTAAAGTTATTTTAAAATATACTTGTAATATTTTGTAAAGTATTTCAGCAAGGTAACTTCTGAGTTATTTTCAATGTATGTCCAAAATATCCACTCCCCTTGTCATCAGGTGTTTTTACTTAAATGTCCTTGAAATGCTAATAGAATATAGCTAAATAAGGTTTAGAAACTTAGCTGAGATCTTAATTCACTTGGTGGCTTTATGTGTTCCCCGTCACTCTGTATCACCTATGCTTTGGAAGTTTATAAAATCCCTCAACACTAGTTCATTTGAAAGGCATGAATTTCTTGGGGGAATTTTCTGCATAATAGGCATCCAAGAGGGAAACGCGATTCAAGGACACATTGAACACAAACAACTTTCCTGAAATATCAGTCGCATGTGTTTTGTTATGTTTCCCAATTGAACACAGGCTGTTGATGGAGTCCTATTGCAGACTTGTTCTTTAAAATCAGTATTATACACAATGTCCCAGTTTATAACAAATATTTTATAATGCTCCTTTTACTCACCAAGAATAAATAATTCAACTTGTCTACATACATAATTTTTACAGATCGAGAAAATGTGATAAGGAAAATAAAAAGGAAAGATGAGAAAATAGTTTATAATGGAATAATTTCTATTTCATTATAAAGATCTCCAGGTATAACTATACTAGAAGACACAATGAAATAATCACATACTTGCAACTGCTAAAAGGGATTTTGGATTTAGAGAAATGAGAGAGTCAGAAGATTTTTAAAGATTGGGAGAAAATAAAAGATCAGAAGTAGGGTGAATGTTACAATAAAAGCTGGAATATTCAGTTTATATTAAAACATGCAAAAACACATTGTGCTATGTTTATATGCCAAGTTGTTCTAAGCTTAGATAATTATAAACAGGGTTTCCTTCTGTATGTGTGTCCTATGGAGATTTTGAAAATTGTGCAGGATGTGGGAATAGTTTTCATCGTGTGAAACTGTCTAACATTTTTGTAGATTTGTAGGCTCCTAGGCCCATGGCCTTTAAATGCCTGTTCTTCATGCCCATTTTTTAGCACGCTAAACATGGCCCGATGAATATTCAGAATATTCTGCAGGAGGCTGTGCCAACTCTGCTGAGAACCAAACTGACTCAGTGCTACAGGATTAAGTTTTTAGTAATTGGAGCTCTTAAATATTTCTCTCTGTATTCTCTCTCACACACACACACGTGCACGTGCACACACACACACACAAAGGTATTTCCTACATTTTGAACCAGAATTAAAAAGATGACGAAATAAACTAAAATTTAATGAAAAACCTTTGAATGTAAGCACAAATTATACATTGTGCTGTGATGAACTGTAACCCTTATCTCTAAGTGTTCTTGTCCCAAATTGATTCCTTCAGCATTGTGTTGATAAAGCTCCTCAGTATACAAAGGACTTGCTTTGCTCTGCAAATAACACTCATCATCATTGTATGTTTTTTTCCTTCGAGATATTTCAATTTACTAGAAATTAACAATGAATAATAGCACTTCACATTTTAGCCAGTGCTTTTCTGAAAAGTGAGGAAGAATTGAGTCAACAGATGAGAGCTGAAGCTGAGTCCTCTACAGAGTTCATCGGTACAACGAAACAAAATCTAACTATCAGTACTTAGGTAGTAATGAGTTATTAACATGACAGTCTGAGTAAGTGGATCCAGTAAAAGAATTGCACAAGCACAAGGTGAATGAGTGCCTGCTTTAAATCCGGATAATGTAATGAGAAACTCTTAATTAGCATTACATTTGTGTTCCAAGGGTTCAGTCTTTTAAAACATAGCAAAATAAAACCTATCAAAAGACAAATATCAAGAAATATCTCTGAACAGACACTAAGATCCTAATAGTTTCATGCTTAGCTGTGATAAGGAACGGTGCAGATGGTGTGCAGTCTGTGATATTCTGTTAAGGCATAGTCATAAATTGTGAGACTTTTCCTGACATAGTTCTGTACCTACAATCTGTACCATGTGTAACTTCCTTAGACAAACCACTTACCTTACCAAGCCTGAGCTTTCTTATGTGTAAAATAAGGATAATTATTCTCACCTAGTAGGGTTTTTACAAGGCAGGATGCAGATTGATTTTACAGAATGCACAGCACATATTTCCACATTAAGTCCTCAGTAAAGATTGGCAATCACTACAATAATTATTGTTATTCATATGCCATGGATTCCTGTATGTTCCTAAGGGTTCTCTTCATTTGGTCTTGAAATTCTTCTTGCATCAGCATTACGTTCATGACATTAACATAAAGCAGTGACATGATCTATGACAATGACATTATGTTCATCCTGCAGTCACTCGAGGGAAAACAAAGTTACTGCAGTACATTTTTCGTCACTGATTTGTTTGTGCTGTTCTTAATCACCTATATCACTACTGGTTGTCGGGTGTCATTGACTGTTGCTATGAGGGGAAATGAGGAAGACACTTTTAACTCACCACAGCAGCTTGATTTGCTTAATTCATGTGATAAATTGAGGCTTTTATACTACTTCATTTGGTTAAAATAGTTTGAAAACTATTATTTCCTAGATCAGCTTCTCCAAGCATGGCACAAAGACCATTTGGCATACTGTTTAGTATAGTTAGATTTGTAATACGGTAAAATCTGTACAGTTTCTGGGATGGTATCAGATACTTTCAAAGTATGGAGAATACAAAAATGTGTGAGAAATAGTTCTTTCTCTGAGGAATTCACATTTCAGTGAGATGGACAGGTCCCAAATGAAACCAAATAACCAAAATAAAGATTTTCATGAAATGCTCCGAAAGGTTGGAGGAAGACTCACACAATTCTGCCTTAGGAAATGAGGAAACTTCTCATCCAAGTGATAACATTTGAACTGGGTCTTGGATGATAAAAAAAAAAAAAATGTGTCAGTGTTGATGGGAAAAGGGAGTCCAGGAAGAGAGAAAAGCATGAGAGACACTGGAATGTGAGAGTGCTGGCTGGTTTTGAGAAGTTTTTCATGAGCAGAATTAACAGGACTTAAATGAATTGCAGGTATAGGATTGGAGCTGAAATAGATCAGGGAGACAAGGATAATAGTGAAATCTCTTATTTGGAAGACTAGGTGAATGAGATCACCCAGGGAGAGCATGTTGAAACAAAACAAACAAAAAACAGAACAGGGTTAACAATGTAATCCTGGATCCTCTACCACTTTGGGGAAGGAAAGGCAATGAAAAAGGAGGGCCAGTCAATGAAAGAATGGAAGGTGTGGGTGGAGAAGAAAGAGGAGAAAATGAGAATGGAGTCCTAGACCAAGAATTACAGATGATGGTGGCTGATAGTGATACAAAAATATCTGACTGAACGAAGGTTGATCATAACCTTCGTAATTGTGCATCAAGACGTCCTTGGTGACTCCAGGGAAAACAATTTTAATGTCACATGCAGGATGGAAATCAGCATGGAAGGAGTTGAGTCATTGATAGGATGTGAAGAAACAGATATCAGGATCAAGGTTATGCTTTTCAATAAATTTTGGTGTAGATATGAAGGAAGAAGCTAGTATGGTAGCTTGACAAAGATAAGGAGAAGAAAATCTTAATGAATAAAAGAGGGAAAACGAACATTCCTTGAGCACCTACTGTTTGCCAAATTTTGCTAGGTTCTTTCAGATATGTGAACCTTGAGCATATGTGTAGGCTAAAAGGAATGAAGGAGTGAGTGAAATTACAGAGGCTAAAAAAGAAAAAGTTGAGGTGATAATGGGTAGAGGAAACACCGTGAGGGAATTCATCTCTCCTAGGTGAGGCATCATTGGAGTGGGTTCAGAGAATGCAGTGCGCACATATTTGCCTGCAAAGTTTTTGGAATTTTCATAATTTAGGTTTCTACCCGACTTGAATTGAGGGCATTTCTAAAATGGAAATATATTTGTTAAAATGACAGCTTGGGTTTAATATTAGCTAACATTTACAGCAGAATGCTTACACTGTGCCAGACACTCTAAGCACTCTATAGGCGTTGCTCCCTTTACACAACAAACCTATGGTGGAGATAGTGTTTTCATCCCCATTTTACACAGGAAGAAACTGACCCCCAGAAAGATTAACATTCCAGGTTACAGCACTTGTATGTGGTAGAGCTTAGATTTGAACCCATGCAGTCTGAGTCCAGAGCTTGTGTTTTCAATCCCTCTGTTCAACTGTTTATCCAGTAGTATTTCTGCACAAATGACACCATTACCCTTTGTCCTCTCTTAACTCTGCACTAAGGGACAGGTTCAGGCTATTTAGTTTTCTGCTGTGCTCAAGGAAAGGTGCACTCTACTTCAAGAAGCTCATGAATGTCTAAACCTTAATCACAGCTATTTGGATGACACAGAGTTCATGCTTTACAAACCAGCCATGACCCCAGCCATATTACAATCAAAGTTGCAAAATAAAGAAACATTCTAAAAAAACCTTGTCTGCTTCATTTAGATAACAGTGTGCAGAATGAATTGAAAGATAAAAATGCTCAGCGTGTATCATTTCCTTTTTATTTTATTTTATTTTTTTAATTTGAAGCCCCATGGTGTTACGGATGATATCACCAGGCAATTTGGTTTGAATATGTTCCATGCTGGACTGTGCAGATTACCCAACTAATGACATGCAAACTCCTTGCCATTGTGACACCTCTCTTCTCACAAGTGGGAATTTCAAGTGACAGACTAAAGCTGTTTGCTATCAATTTTGCAAAAAACACATCTGCCAGATAGCCAAGATTTAGTTCAGAGACTGAAATCAATTAATATTCTAATTTGTTACCTGTCATTAGTGTCACAGTAGATTATGCCAAGTCAAAAGTGATAACCTTTATATAACATATGCTCCTAAAGGAATTTGATTTTCAGGATATATTTTATTTTTGTTGAGTGTAGTTCCCTGCGTATAAAGCTCATTAGAAATTTCAGTTACACAGGCAGTAAAAATTGTGGTAGATTAAAATAAAGGTGTAAAATATGCAGTTATGTGTTTTTGATAAAACTACATGGCTGTACTTAAGTTTTTCTAACTCTAATTTACCATAATATTTTAAGATTTAGGCAGTTGACTTGTTTCTATTAAATCAAGTAGAGATCTAGCAGCATGATATTTTTATAGGTGTTACCCAGATCCTTGGACATTCTATTAGGTTGCTGATCGAAAGTAAACCTCCATGGAGGAGCAGATGAATCACCTGGTCTCATGCCCAGTGCCTAAGAAAGGGTCATAGGGGTGGGACAATAGCTTGGGAAGAAATGAGGTTAGCCAAGGGAAAGAAGGGAGCATTTCATAATTTTTTTCTAGCTGCCTGTTTTCTTGTTGCTAAGCAGGAGGGAAATATAAAATACAGAATAGTTGGCTCTAAGTAGGAAAGGCTAAAGATCGAAGTGTCACTATAAAGATGGAAACAACCTGCTTTCTTCAGTGTGAATGACACAGTCAAGCACTTGAATAATTCCTAGCATTGAAAATATAAAATTTTTTAATATGCTTTAATTTTTCAGCATCTTAAGACCTCAAAGTCTACTAGCATGGTTCAGGATGTAAGTTAAATTGATATTCATTCATTTATTCATTCAACAAGTAGATATGGAGTGCCTCATATGTGTCAGGCACCACCTGAGATCGAACCATGAAAAGAGCAGACCCAAGTCCTTGACCTCATAGAGCTTACGTTATTTTGGAGGGAGTCAGAACAGTTTAAAAACAAATAATAAATAGCACCATCTGCAAAGCTATGCTATGGTGAGAAAGCAAGGGTGAGGACCGGAATTGCTGGCAGAGATGAGGTGGGATGAATGGGTTATCATTTTAAGCAGCATGGTTGGGGAAGTCCTTAACTAAGAGGATGATATTTAGGCAAAGCCTAAAGGAAAGGAGAGAATGAGATTTTTGGATACATGGGGAGCATTCAATCCCATAGTTATTAACCTGGCCATATTGTTTACTCTTCTAAAGAAGGAGATGGTGGTGTACAAGACCAGACAGAATATGCATTTTATTTGGTGTTAGTCATTTCTTTCTCTGCCAATTCATTTCTCGTAAAGCAATCATTCTGATAAAATATTCAAGTTAGAGTTTGCCCCCATGATATATGCATTTTGGTTTATGTCTGGTAGTTATGACCTTGAAGTTGTATTGGGATCATCCATCAGCTTTGTAGCAGAGCAGGAAAGAGAACTTGTGGTTCTCATCCTAAGGCTTCATCTCTTGGGCCATCTCCATCTCCACTAGGTTATGGATCTTCTTGTTGAGAATGGCAATTACTGGCAACTATGCCGAGAGTGTCTCTCGGATGAACTTGAATTCGTTAAAAGTAGACAGATCAATAAATTGTTAGTCACTGATCGATAAGTAGTTGATCCCTTGTAGTTTTTTTTCACTTGATTTCTCAATGTCCTTATAGAATACTTTTCTTAGGGATTGATAAATCTCTTATCTGAATTATTGCAACATCCTGTTTATCTTCTGCCCTTGCCTTTCTAGATCCCATTTTCAACACAGTAGCTAGAATGATCTTTAAAAAACTTGAGTCAGATCCTGGGACACGTCTGCTCAAAACCTTCTGGAGGCATTTTGTTTCACTAATAGTGGAATCCGAGTTCCATAGAATAATCCACAAGGCTCACATGATACGGCCTGTGCTGCAATCTGAATTTGCCTTCTGCCAACCTCCACCTTGTTCATTCCTATGTAAGGCTCATTGGGCTCCTTGCTATTGCAGGCAGATTTTTGCCTAAGGGCCTTTGTCTAAAATTTCTAGGTTTTATAATTTCCTCTTTCACTTCTTCCAGGGTTCCTTACAAAAGAAATCAGCCCTGATCATCCTAAAAAATAATGTTTTACCCTCTATGCCCTTCCATATTCCACTTACTCTTCTTTAGTTTCTTATTTATTACCATATGACTTTCTATATATATTTGTATCTAGATTGATTTATTACTTCTTTTCCTCACTAGAATGTAAGTTTTGTGAGGGCCAAAATCTGTTTTCCCAGCATCTGAAAAAATGTCTAGTTCATGATAAATGTTCAACTCAGAAGAAAAAAAAATCCTGTTTCAGATTTATATGCCACTGATTTTGAACTTAGTGCTGCACTCATACAATAAACTTAACTACAGGTTATTGTTGTTTTTTTTCCTGATGAGAACAAAGAAGAATTTAAAAACCGTGCAGAAGATTTCGATAGTAAATTAAAGGAAATCAAGCTTGCAATATTAGAAAGTATGTTTTAGCTATTGTTTAGAAGTAATCTTTACAATGGACTAATTTCATAAATTCAAATTTAAAATATATACAGTACAACTCAAAAACATTAATATTCTAGAGAAAAATAGCCATTGTAAAAAGGTACCCACCTGCATGAAACACAAGGTAGAAATGTTTTATAAACTGGGCTTTCATGTATAAAGTATATTTAAAGACTTAAAAAATATTCCATTTCTAATACTCCATTTTATTATTTGGAGGTTACCATGCCAATAATTAAAAAAGTCAAATGTAAGGTTACGGTATGTTAAGAGGAGTTCTTTTTTTTTTTTTTTTTTTTTTTTTACCCCCAGTGGATAAGGTCATCTTTCAAGCACTTATTTTTACTCTACCAACCATATACAGTACTCACATGGAATTTTATGCAACTCATTCATAAACTTCTCCTTCAGCTTGGAAAAGGCATCTTCTTTTCCTTCCCCAGGACTGGCTGGCTCTGTGACATTATGTGGTAGCACAGTTGCGACAGTGGTGACTGGCGGGGCTGCCAGGGCCTCGTGATGACTCTCGCTCACCATTTTAGGTTCAGGTGAATCTAAGAGGAGGGAAGCAAAATAAATAAATAAATAAATAAAAGAACAATTCAAAATGGTTTAACCGATCCCACATCAAAGGTACATCAGAGCTGAGACACCTCAGAGAGTGCACCTGCTCCCTGGGTAAATAGTCTGTCATTAGCATATTACTTTATGTTAGTTCATAAAGTATTTATGGAGCCACGGTGGAGAGTCTTTCCTAGAAGGTAAGGGCAGATGTACTTACTGTAAACACTGTCCCAACAATAATGTGTAAGCTGTAAAATCTAGTAGGTGTTGATACTGCCAGTTATTTACTGTGCAGATTTAACTTCTAACCCGTACGTGACTGTGTTTGAAACAGTTGCTGACAACCTACATGCTCTATACTCTGAACATTTTGCTTTTTCTAAAAGGAAAGAAAGATTAAATATTTATATTGGAAATGTTGATAAATGATAGCAAGCATTCAAATTATTAGTTACTTGTAAAGTGGTTATAAAGAATGCTATTATAACATTGATACTGTAAGATGTCAGGAGTGTCCTAGAGAAGTTCTTGAATCTCATTTATTGATGGTACGTTTTCCTCCCAGTCATTTATTTTTGACATTTACTGTAGACAATACTGTAATCAATAATTCAGCTGTCTTGCTGGGTAAATGTTTGAAGCCACTGTAAATGTGGCATGATGGACTGTATGATGTATCCAGGAAATGATGATGAAACATGCCTTGTCTGTCAAACCATTGAAGTTGATTCACCTTGATTAGATTATTGAATTACTCTATTAAATTAACTTAGTCAATTACTTTAAATGTTTACCTCCAAAATATTAAAAAAAAAACAATCCTTAAGGTAGCCAGCCAATGAAAACCTCTTAGCCTTGAATACAGAAGACCTCAGTTCTGGTCCTCTTCCCTAGCTGGATGAATTCTGACAGGGCATTTGACCTCTTAACTTCTCTGCCTTCTGAAACATAAAGAAACTGACCTGCTCTAGCTAGATTTTTTTTTTAGTAAATGTGCAGTGCCAAAGGCATTCTAGAGAGGTAGGATTGGAGTCCTATTCTCCAATCTAAACATATTCTGGGCTTTAATAATTAATTGTACTGTGTGACTTAAGATTTCAGGCAGTGCTGGTAAGAAAGGGGACAGGATTTGGGGCAGAAATAGATAAATACAAACACGTCTGGGCAAAGTAACTTTACAGTGTCATCAGGAAAGTTGATGGATGTATAAATCCCCTTTGCAAAGAAATGGAAATAACCAGAAAACAGTTAAAGGACTTTTATAGAATTAAAATCTTTTGTGAATTAATTATGCATACTTACATATTTAGTGAAATGCAATTGAAAGTAGAATATTCTCTAATATTAATATGGAATTATTATTAGACTCTTAAAATCTAGAGCTTTCCGGATTTTGTGGAAGGAGAGGATGGCTGAGGCTAAGACATACATACAGATAATCAGTTTTCATTTTACAATATGTCATTTTTTAAAGTTTTTAATTTTCCACTGGTAGCTACTAATATGACGTGAAAGGGTAGAGTTAGACAGGTACTTAAATCTTCTCCATTCTTGAGTTTCTACATTTGTAAAGTGAGAGTAATCCCACGAAAGACATAAGGTTTTTGAGTGTGCAATGAGGTAATCTATTCAATGAACTTAGCACTTTATCAACTGATCAGTCAATCGGTCCTTCTGTCCTCCCTCTTCCCCTCCCTAGTAATACTTGGCAACCCAGAATTTTCCAGACTGTGGAAAACAGTATTTTTTTTTCCAACTCAAAGTCACTTTCTAGAAGGTTTTCTTGATTTTCTGATTGTTTAGATTAGGATGTGTGTCTCTCTGCTAAAATTTGGAGTCCTGTTTGCATAACATAGGTGAAACTACTGATATTGATAATAACATAACTTTTATATTTCATGTGAGTCAGCAAGACCAAAATTATATATACATATATACACAAACACATACATATGTATGAAATATTAGTATGTATGTATTCAAAAACTGAATTTGGTCCTCTGCTGTGAGAGTTCCCAGATATGGTATGCATTATTTTGTATCTCTATAGGATAGTTGAGGATATTTGAAGAATCATGGTTTACTATAGAATTTAAAGAAATTATTGCAGTAAATGCAATACCTACATACAACAGTGCCATAATTAAAGGTATATTGTCTAATTATGTTTCAGTTCAATTTTTGCATCTTCTAGAAGTGAGATATTTTTGCTGGTCATCTAGAGTGATCAGCTGCTACCCCAAAATGGCTTTCTAGCCTTTGTGCACACAAATGGTGGGGTCCTTTGCCACTCAGGTTGTTAAATATTTTCATGTTACTCCAGTTTGTAATGGAATATAAAACATTTCTATGAGCTGAATGATCTAAAAGACTATTTTAAAAAGACTTTTGTTCAATAGAGTTAACATCTAGAAGATGGATTTTTTTTTATGAAGCAATGAGTATTTCCATAATTTCCAAAAACAATCCTCTTCAGATATAAGGTATGCTTTAGAAGTGTTTTTATCAAAAAAGGTAAAAGCTATAAACTTTTCGCTGTTATTTGTCAATCATATTATCTCCATCATTTCTGATTATTTTAAATCAAGAAAAGATTATAAATAGACAATGCTCCTTTTATTTAATGTATACCACTGTGAAATTAAAGTCTTTCATTAAATACAAAAATATAATGGACAATTAAGGATCTAATATACTGACAAAGAAACACTGATTGCTAAATATTCTTATTTCTTCATAAGCGAGATAATGCTGTTGTAAATACAAAAACTTAGAACATTTACATGGCTCTTCAATTCATATTTATGGAAATAAAAAGCTTATCAAGAAGCATCACTTCATAGGTGGAAAAACTAGCCAATTAAGTTCTGGCTAATGTGATAATCTTATATTCTTTTACATAGCATTTTTTGCTTGTTCAGAAAAAATTATATTCTACTCAAGCCTTGATAAAATAACAGCCGAAAGTTACTCATACCTGCTAAGTGTTTAGATATATGAAAGCATATAGTTCTCATGCCACTCCCATGAGAGATATAATTATCACCCATTTAATGGCAAGGAGACTAAGGTATACAGCGGTTATGCAATTGGTTCAAAGTCATACAGTAGTGATTTGACCCTAGATGTCTTGGCCACTATAGTGTTAGGGACTTGCACACTATGAGACAAGCATCTAATAAAATTGTAGTTTTTGAAGGAGTTTTAGGACTATAAGCCATACTAAGAAGTACATTTTACATTGTGTGTCAGTATACATACTCTCTCCACCTATACATTATATATTAAACAAAAGCTTCACACAAAAACACTTGCCCCCATTATGTGTGAAATATTCTGATATATTCAGTTCTGTTCTTTTTCACTTTTACACCCTAGTTGTACCTCCAAATTGTATACACTAACTAGCTTCACAATCCACTAATGGTTTGAGAACCACAGTTTGGAAAACCACTATAAAAAGGGACATCTGAAGATACAATAAAACTAATGGGGTTAATAAAGACTAAAGATTCCACTTATTGACCTACTGTGTGCTAAAATACTGTCATTCATATAATCTCAATTCTCACTACACCTCAAAAGCAACTTGGGTTATTTTACAGAAGAAATTGGGATGTGGAGAGGTTAATGATTTGTCCTACAAAGATTTAGCCTGATTCAAGATTCTTTCCACTAATTTACTCTAATAATATTTACATATTATTAAACAATTTTATTGGTACTGGAAAGATAGTTATGATTTTCTTTTGAACTGGTTTACCAGTAAATGGAAAACACAAGTCCTTTTGCCAATGGGAAATGGATTGTTTAATTTTAGAGGAGAGTCTTTTAGTTGGTTAAAGTGAAATTTGGCATCTTGAAATATGCCAAGAGAAATAATATTCGACAGAAAAATAAACTCCCCTCTAGGACAAGGAATAAGTGTTCAATTTCACAAATAATCAAAAACCTAAGAGTTAAAATAACAATGAGCTAATATATATTCATTTGTAAATGTGGGTAAATGTAGATATATGAAGGTAAGGGTTCAGAAAAGCGGGCAATTGGGAAAGCCCATAGGATGAGAAAATACTTTATGGAGGCCAAAGGAACAGGACATAGAAAAAGCTGTAGAAGTGCTAGGGCGCCTGGGTGGCTCAGTCATAGGACTTGGGCTCAGATCATGACCTCACTGCTGGTGAGTTCAAGCCCCCGTTGGGCTCTGTGCCGACAGCTCAGAACCTGGACCCTGCTTCAGATTCTGTGTCTCTCTCTCTGCCCCTCCCCTGCTCGTGTTCTCTCTCCAAAATAAATAAACATTAAAAAATATATTTAAAAAGCTGTAGAAGTGCTCATTCTTTTTCCAGGAATTAACAATAAAGAATCTGAGGTGTACGAACAATTCAAGGATGTTTATTGTAACTTATTTGTCATCTTACAAAAGCAGAAACTATGTAAAGAGACTTTTAAAATTATGGTAGTCCATTAAAGTTATTAAAACTATCTTCACAGTAAATATTTACAAACCTGGAAATACATTATAGTGTTAGATGAAAAGAGCAAATTACAAAACATTATGAAATATGACCATTTTTTCTAAATAAAAAACTCTATCAGAGAGGTTGGAAAGATGAACTTAAAAAGTTAAACCTATGGTAGAATCGTCATTTTTTTCCTGTATGTTTACATTGTCAATATATTAGAAACCTGAATTATTTTAAATTACACAGGGAAAAAAAAACCTTTAATGTTATTTTGTTCTTAAGAAAACTGGATCTTGCAGAAAGAGTAACTTCCTAGTGCTAGATTTAAAAAAAAAAAACTATTTTAAAATTTAATGTAAAAAGCTAAATTTCAGGAAGCAATGATTTACTATGTATGTAGCAAATATAATATTCAAAGTGGCCACTGGTTAAAATAAAATGTAGAAAAGATATGAAGGTGTCACAGAGGTTAATACTTTTGTGATACAAAATGAGGAAAATCAGGATTTTTGGTTGCCATGACAACCTCCCTTTGTCCCTTACATTCTTCTTAGTAGGACCTTAATTATGCCTATCTCTAGGTCTATAAATTGATGCAGATTTCTCAGATTATATAGTGAGATAGTCTACCTTACTGCATAAACATAACGATTTCTGGAGAAAGCACTATTTCCATTTAAGTATTGTATTTTATAATAATGGCATGCAAAATTAAAAAGCAAACAGGAGAAAAAGGTCAAAGAGATGCTGAAAATATTACTTAATAAAAGTATTCAAAGGCAGAGATGCCCCAAACTGAAAGGAACTATTGAAGTAATTATCATATAGAGTCTGGCAGATATCACAGAACATGTTAGAGTGCATTTTTGAGACGGAGGGCAAAATGTCGTGATTTTATTCCATCAGAATTTTCCTTGAATTCCGTAGGTGTAGGTGGGAACCATAAGAGGATGCCATGTGAATCTCTCCCTTTCAGAAATGAGGCCCTTAGTTTCAGAGAATGCTGCCTAGAGACAGCTCAGAGCTGAGTGATCACTCCTAAATGATTGCCCTTGGCTGGAGGGAACTGCCATGCCCAAGGTTAAACCCATTTCCAAGGTTAAATCTGCTTCCCCAGGGCCAGACCACATCCAATTGGCGGGTGGATGCTGGTATAGAGGACTGGCCCCCTGGCTCAATTTGATCTCTGAAGGGCCCTACAGGATCAGCTAAAGCCTGTGGTGACTGCGCCTCAGTTTTTTAGAAACTCCCTTTGCCCAAACCTGCTTTTCCCCATTCCCCCACCCAGGAAGCGTTCCCCAGCAAGCTACATCAGACTCAGAACAGCTTCCCAAGGAATCCAACCCATAGCACCCACTCTGGAGGATTTTTTGGAAAAAAAAAAAAAAAAAGAACTAATGTCAAGGTTTCATTTGAATTCTTTCCAAACCCAAGGATCTTTAGGCAGTAAGTGAAGTCTAGCAGCATTATAAAAATCTTCCACAAGTTGGCAGATGTTTGAATGTCAGGCTTAAGGTGTATCTTCTCTCTAGTTTAAATAGATACTTTCTCCTAAAGGAAGGAAGAGGAAAGCTGGAAATTATATGGTCCCTCTCGTGGCGATGACAACTGACTTCTGGCGATAGTTCCAGTAAAAGGGCGAGAGATGAAAGGTTGTTTTCAGACCTTGGAGCAAATGGAAGCACAGCAGGCCACCTGCCTTCCTAAACCATAAGAAAGTACAGGCTCCTGAGTCTTTTTCTTCCTTTCTTTTCAAAATAGATTTAGTTGCCTCCAGATTTTACCTATTTAGTCACAAAAGTGTCCTGAGAGGTGCAAGGAGGATTTTGCTTAAGAGTGTAGTTCTCAGGCAGTCTCTCTCATAAATAGCTTTGCACATGGAATATAAGTGGGTCTGCTTAGGTTTGAGTATAGAATCAGCATCTCTCCCCAACCCTACAAATAGTACACTACAAATGTTGAAAAGGTGTATAGAGTTTAATCCAAAGGTGTCTTTGGAAGAGCACAAGCAGGAAGGAAAGACTGAACACTCAACAGCTACATTTCCTAGGAATAAACTTACTTATTTAGGGGCCACTTTATTGAGATTGAAGCATGACTGACCTGCAAAGAGCTGTCCATATTTAATGAATGAAACTTAATGGACTTGGCGATAAGTATACGCTGAAGAAACCATCACCACAGTCTCTAGTTCCTGGCTCTATACAAAGCACTATATGTCTTCTCTCTCCCTTTTTGTAAACCTGTCTCTGTGCAGCCACCTAGTGCCCTATTGGTTTTCCTTCTTCTTTCTTTTCTCTTTCTCTCTCCTTTTCTCTGATCAAAATTCTCCTATTCTTATCTTTGCTTTTCTTCTTAGTTTCTTCCCTTCAAAGAGTAGAACAAAAACTTATTGTTAGGTCTCATTTATCATGTACTAGGCACTTGACATATGTCATGAGTATCTACTGAACCCTATGCTTTATGTGAAGGCAGAGAAAAGGAGAATAAGACCCCAATTCTCAACCTCAAGACAGCCCATCAGTTTCTTCTGGCTGCCTTTTCCTGCCATTATGGAAACCCAATGTACCCCACGATGGTATCTCTTGATACCAATAGTGGTAAATTGCAAATCACAGTTATCTTCTTGACAAGTAGAAGACAACTAGAAACATAACCCTGATGGCCAGGAGGCAGATGGAAAAGCATGAATAGAAAGTAACAAGTAGGACCAGGAATTAGGAAATTTGAATCCAAAGGAAATACGCAGAGAGAGGTACAGATGTGAGGTGCTCAAAATAGTAGAAGAGCTAAAGACAAACATTTGTATTAAAAACGAGAGATCGAACTTTTTAAATGGCCAGCTACTTTACTAGAGGTTAGAAAACTTTGTCAAGTTTCTGTTTTCAAATTTTTAATGCAAATGATTTCTTTTAAAATATAATTTGGTTTTCTAGATTTTCTGGTGTTTATCTCCTTCCATTCTTGTTGCACCAGGACAGGCAAAAGTCATTTCTCAAGATCCATCTTCCTTACAGGTGGAAGGATACTGGTTGTAATAAGAATGTGATTATTCTCCCATCTCACTCTAGTTTTGATTGTGTAAAAAATAATGTCCTATGTAAAAAAAAAATTCATTACTACTCAGGTATATTTCCAAGTAGGCCCAACCTGTTCAAAATCATTATTTTCTTTTTTCAACTTTGTTTTCTCTGATGAGAGACAGATCTAACCCTGGATCCTTCAAAGATGGGAGGTGGGTATGAGATGTACTCAAGATATGAACCCCAGTCCTTCCCCATTCATAGCTCCTTTTCAGTGAAATTGCCCTGTTCAGACTCTAATGATGGACAAGAGTCTAGGTAGAATTCGTGGCCACCCCCTTCTGCCACAGTCACAGTGGATTTATGGAGGGATGAGCACTTGCCTCAAGGGCACCTCACTTGGATGCTGGCCTTAGGTCAATGACACTATTTGTCATGAAAAAGTGAGTGAGGCACATTAGATTGTCTCCTTCAGGAATTGAACCTATGAAGGACCTGGAAGAAACTGAGTCATAGAGAAGAAACGTGCTTATTGTCACAGAGTTAATAAGTGGTGAATCCAGGCTTCCAAACACCATGACTGTTGTCCAGTTTGTCCAGTTACCACCATTTGTCCTTCGGACCTGGTTTCAGGTCTGAGTTTATTACATAGAATACTATAAAAACTAATATTGATAATAATCAGAGTAGCTTTACCTTGTGATCAGGAAGGTGTCATCAGAAGTAGAACCTACTGTGTAGTTCGCTAGGCTTGGTAGTTTGGGGAATATTTAAATTTACAGTCAGAGTCATTAAATTCTGTTTCTAAGCCTGCCCTGCATTCATAATTAAATGTATGTAGGAGAGTGATAGAACTGATGATACAGAGTGATCTATAGCCTAGAAAAAGGCTGTAGTGGCCAACTGATGAGTATTTAAAACATTCAATTAAATGTATTTTTTTTTTTTTTTTTACATTTTTGCATCTCAGAAACGGGAATTTGCCTTATCATCTATGGCATTTTACTTTCACTATTGGCCAGGCCTGCGCACTCCCAATCCACTTGCTATCCCCATTGATGTTCCAATCAACAAATCACTTAAAGGCCATTTGAGGAAGGAATCTGAATCCTGCTTTTGGTCTTAAAGCTTTCTACCGTAACCTTACACAATTAAAACTAGCAGAAGGAGAGTCAAGTGTCTTGGAAGATTTTGGAAGCATTAGTGGAACGATATTTGAAGAAATGCTTTATCCAACACTATTGATAACACAAAGGTAAACGGTACATAAAATGAGATGGGCATCATTAACTCTAACTTGAGAACAGGTTTAGAAATTTAGGAATGTATTAAGCAATCTATTTTGCTTTTAATTTCCTTGTTTGTATGCACAAAATTAACACAAAATAAAATCTATCTAAGTCTGAATGATTTTTCAATAAGTACAAAATAAAAATTCAAGGGGTATGAAACCATTTTTGACATCTTTTACTTTGTAGCATTTTTTCTTGGTAGTATATAAAATAATGGTGCATCTTTAATTAATTGTTTCTTACAGTACATAAAATATAAATTTTCTACAGAACAAAGAGAAAGCATTAGCATTGTTTACAAATAATGTATTATAAAGCTATAAACCTGGTAAAATTTTTAACAAACTGAGTTTCTCATTCCCAGAAGATCAATCACCACAATTATATTTAGCAATTGAAGGCAATATAAATTTCAGAAGAACTAGCTAAAATAAAAATAAATCCATGAGCCAAATGGAAATTATATTTATTGCTACAATATTTCCCCCTTCAGACCTATAATACAATAAAAGAATGGAAACAAGTAAATCATACCCAATTCAAAGCCCAAGAACTGAATTACTGTAAAATGATACAGAAAATCAAGGGGTTTTAAACAAAATTGAAAATTTCCCACCTACAATAGGGAAATATACATTTTGAAAATTGGGATAGGAGAGCATTGTCTAAAAGCATTTAATGAATTCACAAATTTAATAGTGTTTTTCTAATGTATTTACTGTGTACCCATTTCTCTATGAGTAAAGTTTTGTTGTAGTTTTAAAGCTGTCATTTATTTTAAAAGCACCACTCAATTGAGAACTTTGATGACATGAAGGGACCTCCTAAGATTCTGTTAAGCCTGTCAGAATCATAATTAAGAAAAAGTATCAAAATTGCCTTTCAAATGCATTATAAATGTCAAATGTATTTTGCAGTGTTTAAAAGTTGTACAGTAAGAGTCAAAATTTCTTTAAAAAATTTTTTTTGCTGCAATGGTAGATAGGAAAACCTAAAGAGGAAATTGATCTTTCATGGCTCAATTTAACATCATTTTCAGCAACAATGCTCAGTGCATACACTATTAATTGAAGTTCTCTCTCTTTAACTTTTGTATAGTAAGATGCTAGATGCTTTTGGCAGTGGATAAAGAGATACAGCTTAGCTGGATCAAGCCAATTGGCTCTCAAAATGTTTTCTATAGAAGCTACAGATAGATAATTTGGAATTCCCATTTTTCATTGCTTTGCTGAAACTCAGCTCTGAACACTTGCTGTTTCTGAGCTGCAGGCGCTTGAGAGAAAATCTAAGCTTGCAACTCAAAGCCCTCTTTTATCAAACTGTGCTCAAACTGTCATTGTTTTGTCACACAGTGAAGCAAAGCTTTAAAATCGATCCATACACAGTTCAGATTGTGGTAAATATGATGAAAAATTCTGCAGTCTACAGTCAGAAATAGTATATTAATAAATTTAAAAAAGTAACCCTTTATAAGCCTATAGTATTAGCCAGACCTTTTTATAAGAGCTTTAAACATAGAAGTTCATTTAATGCTCACAAAATAAACCCTGTGAGTCAGGCAATATTATTATTTCTCTATTATAGATGAGAAAACATGCCAAAGGTTGCACAGCTAGTAAGCGTTGGAGCAAGGATTTAGAGTGAAACAGCCTAGCTCCAGGGTCTATGGAATTCTGCCTCACTAATAAATGAATAGATAGATGTTGAATGAATGAATATATCGGGTGCCTACAATGTGTCTGACATGATGATGCTAGGGCTTTGGATACATTTCAAGTAGTTCATTCACCATCTGTATGCTTGGGGATGCATACAGATGGTTAGAATCCAATGTGTTATATGCTGTAGTAGAAATAATTCTAGGAGGCTACTGAGAGAAGACACCAGATAGAAAACCATTGAGATTTAACTTATCTGAGTATAGTGGGGCCTGAAGACTAAGTTTATATGCTAGATGTATATCTGTATGATATCCGTAGATATGAAGTATAGAAAATGGTGATTTGGCTTCTTATTCTTCCTAAATTCTATCTTCTGTTTTGTGCTAACAAATTAAATTGGGGACATGAAACCTGAATGAACAATACACACAATTTATAAAATAATAATAAAATCGCGTGTCAGTTTCTCACCATATCAGTCTTTCCAATGTAAGACGAGCCCTATTTTTTCAGCTCCTTATCTCCACTCATGGGTGAACTTTATTAGTTTCTCTCTATATCTATATCTCTATATATAGATACATATATATGTATACATATATCCTGTGTGTGTGTGTGTGTGTATATATATGTAGGTGTGTATATATATATATATGTATAGATAGATAGATATAGACATATACATCATAGTAATCTCATTGTTTTTGTCTGTCGTTGGCTTAGTCAAGGAAGAGCATGTGATCCAGTTCAGGCTATTGTGATATGAGAGGAAGTCTGTTGGGTGATTTCTGAGGATATTTTTCTAACTCTTAAAAATGTACACACAGAAAACAGTCTCTCTTCTACTGGTGGTGGTTGTGCTTGCTTGTGGTACTTGGAAGTGCTTGCAGTCATGCGATCATGAGAGGATCTAGTGCAGAAGGCTGGTGCTTTACAGGTGATGATGCTAAAAGTTGACAGTAACTAAGCCCCTCATAATGATGTGGGGCTGCTATACTGACTAAAGCTGCCACCACCATGCCTTGAAACTTCTTGCAATGGGAGATAATACATTTTCCTTATGGTTCAATCCATTTTGTGTTGTGCCTGTTGTTGCTTGTAGCCAAAAGCTGCTATATACAAATACTTTATAATCTGATTTCCACAATGACAAATATAAAATTTACTTCTTCTTTCGGCTAATGGTTTTACTATGCTATGCCTGCTTGACTCCTTAAAACCCTTTACCTGTGTGTGCTTTTGACCCCCTAGTTTATGGTTATCGGTAAGTCTAAGAGATACTCATTATATTTTCTCCTATTCAGAACAGGGCTTTATCTTCCCCACATTGTATGAATTAAGGTGAAGATCATTTCCCTACATCCTATGGCTCTAGGTACATACAAACAAATGGATTTGAAATAAAAGAAAATTGGTTTTGGTGATTGGTTTGATCTACTGCAGAAGATTTGAAAGGTTAAGGTAGGGTTCTAGTTTTGTATATTGTATTCAAATTACATGTTCTATTTTCTAATGTGCCCAAAATTAAAGTGTGCATGAGGGGAGCACCTAAGAAGTAAATCAAGAAGTCAAACATTTAGAAAGGATATTTGAAAGGTGGATAGCTTATTATGTTCATTATGTAGCATAGTCTCCAAGTGTTTTTTTGGTGGGTTCCTTTTCTTTTGCTGCTGCCTTTCCTCCTCTGCTTTTGTCTCTTCATAAGCAATGGCTTGTTTTCTGTCTCTCCATGAAGTCAAGGTTTGACAGAGTTAGAGATACATCTACGAGCAATTTCGTGTCTTCTCTTTCCTCTTGACAAACCCAGATCATACCATTTTAAGAAAGTGAACTTAAGAACAGATTTCCTATAAAACACCATCAAGTCACCATCTCACATGTAAGCATCATTGTGAAAAATAGGACTTTTTTTTTCATCAGTCTGGCTTAAACTATGATGAATTAGGAGAAAAGTTGTATTTAGCCAAATATTTTTCTCTTCCATGTTGTTAATATACAACTGCTTTTCTGTAAAATGGTTAATATCAATATCTAGAATCTCAATTAATATCCAAGTGGCTAAGGAGACATTTCAGAGTGAGGGCACACTGTTACAAATTCATAACTGGATATTATATTACAGATGAACTAATGCTTTTCCTAAGATAAAAGTGTCCTGATAGCATGAATAAAATATGAGTGTTGATTTCAATCATCTAAAAGCCACCCTGTATTACAGAAGGTGAAATATAGAATAAAAATAGGAGTTATGACTTAATAAAATTCTGCTTGTTTACTGGATATTTTGTTCATAGAAATCACTCAGGGACATTTGCAATCAAAGACAAAAATCATTGGGAAATAATCCCTGAAAACAAAAGAATGTGGGCAAGTTTTATGCTTAAAAAATACAGAGTAGGAATGCTAACAGGGCATTCCTAAATGGAGTAAAATTAAAAGTCAAACTGAAATATATGAGAAAGGCTTTTAGAATGGCAGCTTAAAATCAGAATTTTCCAGGCCAAAAGTAGAAAGAAGAGGCAATATGTAGCTTTACTAGAAAGTTTACAGCTGCAAAGATGAAAATAATAGCATACCTAAAGGAATGCATTTCCAAATTTTGCATGTTAGAATAGACTAAGTTCAATTTTGGAGAGAATCGGTAATTGGAGAGTTGATAGAGCATTTCGGTGGTGAAATATGGAGGCCTGCTTCAAATCCAAAGTGAATATAAAACCTACACAATATTGGGCACACATTGTTACAGAATCTCTTTCACAAAATGCTGACAAGGGAAGAGCGAGAAGGCAGCTGGTAGAAAACAGATATAGAGCATTCAGTGTTGAAAAAGGGGAGCATGCAAAATCATGCTGTTATTCATGATAACAAGTAAAGGAGCAAGCCAGCGTTTTGCAGAGGGTGTTGGAGAAAAGAAAAGTCTCTGTAGAAATCAACCGATGGAGATGGCACTTTATAGAAGTCTATCATCAAAGCCTGAATACAGTTCTGAGAACAACAGCATTCCAGATGAGGTAAGAATGGTGTGGCATTGATGAGGGTAAAAGAACGGAGGCAATAAACAGCCATGGGAGTCTATCCTGTCCTTGAGACTTGTCTTGGCCATGCTGGTTAAAGACTATAGTATAATAAACACTCTCTCAGTGCAGGATGCCTGGAACTTAATGTCAGAATATCAGCTGATAACAGAATGTCAGTGTACAAGGCTTGTAGTTTCAAAAATCCCCTTTCTTACGGTAGCCGGTCTCCATGATATCCATGCCTTTACTGTCTTGCATATGTAATTTAGACCCAAGTGTTCTGCTCTTAACAAGCAGATTGAAAGAAAATGACTTAAGTCTTTAAGTATTGTCTTTATGAATACTCTGCACATGACCATTCTGTCATTTCACGCTTATGTCTTCTTTCTCAAAGCTTTTAACTACATCTCTACTCCCTTGACACTTTTCACTATAAACATTTATGTTACTACAGAAGACAAAAAACTCCTATAAAATTAATGTTCAACTTGATGTAGGCATGAAATTCTAATACTGTCCAGAAAGGGATCATGCTGTTTCAAAATAATTTTTAGTGTAATTCTACAAATAAAGAAACCACTTATATCCATAAAATACTTGTTTTCTGTGTATTGCATAAAATCAATTTATATTCAAATATTTGGCTACTGCCAGATCAATGTCTTTTAGAGAGCTTAGAAACAAAAGTACCTTAGAGATTAACTGTGAAACATTTTGCTCTATGAAGAACAATAAAACAAAATAAAATATTAACAGGATCGCAAAGCAATGCCGACAAGAATGCTTTGGGAGCTGTGGGTCACTTCTGAATTAACAGTTTTCTACCTCTGTTCTTGAAATTGATGCATTTTTTCCCCTGGTCTTATTCATTAACTAAGGGGATTAGCAAAATTAATTAGAGTGCAAAAGTTGATATAAGTACTAACCACAACAGACAAGGAGCTGAGAGTATCAATTTGCTTTCCTCATGGTTAAGTCCTAGAAATAAATTACAAAATGGAATTTTATCACAAATTTATACACGATTTTTACTTAAAGGTTCAGAAAACTTGTGTGAGATACAATGAATTCTTTCTTGTTTTGGTTTAGAAGTTTAATACTTAAATTTTCTGTTGGTATTACCTTGTTTTTTTTTGGGGGGGGATGATAGTGATGTTTGTTTGCCTTCCTTATTTCTTAGCAGTCTTGTGTCAGTTTTTTAGCAGGAAATTATTTATTCATCAAAGTAATAGTTCTACCTTTTCTTTTTAATGTTATTTGAGAGAGAGAGAGAGAGAGAGAGAGAGAGAGAGAGAGAGAGAGAGCATGAGCAAGCAAGGAATGGTCAGAGAGAGAGGGAGAGAGAGAATCTCAAGCAGGCCCCACGCTGTCAGTACAGAGCCCAATGCGGGGCTCAAACCCATGAACCATGGGATCATAACCCGAGCCAAACCAACAGTTGGACACTCAACTGACTGAGCCACCCACGCATTCAACAGTGCTACCTTTTAAAAAATATAAATTTTCTCTAAGGGATTAAACTTGAGTAATTCTAGAGCATTACTTTCAGAATGTGTTTGGGTCTTAAATATTATCTATACACACTGTTAAATAACATTAGTATTTTTTTGTTCCTTTGCTGAAGTCTGGGAAAACTAGCAGATGTGTGACACTGATCAGGGATTTATATTCTGGATTGAGGTAGCTTTGATCATTATTAAGTCAGGATTACCCTATCCTGACTTAATAATGATCCATTATTATTAACACTTGGTAAAGTTATGGCTTTAAATTTCTTATCACTTGCTTTAAAAGTAATTAAATTTATATTAGTGTTCTTGATCATTTTCATTCCTTTATTTCTGCTTTGTTAGTCACTGAACCACAGAACCCTTAGTCTCTTACTTAGGTTTAAACTTCCAGATTCATCTGAATCTGAGATAGGACTTTGAGTTCACTTAAAGCTAGGCTATTACCCTTGCTCCACTGTGATTTCTATCCCTCCCTGAATTTTACATTATGATATTGCAACAAAAACTAACTCCCATCAAATTCTCTCTCTTCAAGTTGACTTGGTCATAGTTTCATCAGTCTCCTAAATCTTAGAATATTCCAACATATTACATCCTTCTAAATATAAATTATCAAATAAACAAAGACCCCAAAGAAGACGCCAGGTTGCAAGTGAATGTCTGGTTCCAAAAATTTCCAACCTTAGACCCATAGAAGGGGAGTTACGGAATTGCATCCTCTAATTAACAATTTTGAGCTTTTCAGGAACACTTCAGCCACATCATGTCAAAGCTAAAATCAGCGGCCTTCCAAAACCATGAACACAGCTTGAATGGTTTTGACAGTCTATTTATTAATTGCTGCCAAACTATAATTATTACTGCATTAACATCACCTATCTGCGGAAGAGCAGTGTCAGCTAAGCATCTGCCTCTAAAACTTGAATATAAATTTCTTTCTTTAGGTTTTATCACTGATCCTTAATGTTATTAATATTTTCAGGCAATTTCATCTACAAACTCAAAAAAACTGTAGAAACTGGAACTAATTGTTCCCCTAATTGACTGACTCTCTTACCTCCCGTTGTGTGTACAATGCATGTCATCTGGCTGTATGGAGCAACGGGAGGGAAAATATTAATCACACAGCAATTAGTTCTGATCTAAATCTCCACCCCCGCCCCCACCTCTGGAAGGGAAAATAGCCTTCCCAAAGGTTAAAGGGACACATTTCTTCTCTGTAGTTGTTGCGAAAGGAAAATAAATATGGGTTAGACTGATTTCCACCCCCCTCCCCCTGGCATAGAATTTAAATTCTAAATTAGGGTTCAATTTGGCAGGAGCACACAGACATTATAATTAGGACTAGTACCCCTTGATCCAGTCACAGTTCCACGTACCTCTTGTTTCCAAAGTCAACACATGTTAGCACAATGAGTTGTGTCTTGGTATACTCTAACCACTGGGCTAAGCAAGGCATGTGTGTTCACAACTGTATTTCTTTTACTTAACACTCGGCACAGAGTTGTTTAATAAATATTTGTCGGAAGAGTGAATGAATAGGATTTACAGCCTCCCAATATAGACAATACCAGCAGTTTTAAATTAGTCATGCCCCTGGAGGCACTTCTCTATAAGAAATCCATAGATACAGCAGTAGAATGGAGATAGTTTTAACCTTGTCTTCTACAGCCTTCCGTAATCAAATAAAAGGAAAAAGTAGAACATTTGATTTTTATATTTGTATATTTTCTACCCTAGTTTCTCCCAAGTTGAATTGCACAAGAAGGTTGATCATGTGATGGAATTATAAATGTGGCACATTTTGATCTGTAATATCAAAATCTTGGCTATCAGTCTTTCCGTCCCCTACTTTGGGCATTTCCTTCTTTCCCCATAATCAGTTTCAAAGCCTGATGACTATGTGAACACCTTCTTGGGTGTCAAATAGTTTCCATGCTTCTCTGGATGTCTATATTTTCACACTGCTCAACCCCAGATTATTTGTATTGCATCCTCTTTTCCAGGGTTATCTCTTTTTATTTGAGTTACATGATATACAAGGGATAACTCTGAATTAAACCTTTGGGAGCCCACACTACTTAACACAAGAAAATATAGCATTTCTTTTTAAAGTAAATATTTAAATATATACAGATATAATTTTCGTTTTGGTAGAGTGAAAAATCAAGTTAAAAACTTTGAAACCATTACCCAAGGGACACAGCAGTGATGATGCATAGGGGCACATGTACCCCAATGTTCATAGCAGCACTTTCAACAAAAGTCAAATCATGGAAATAGCCTAAACGTCCATCAACTGACGAATGGATCAAGAAGATGTGGTTTATCTATACAATGGAATACTACATGGCACTGAGAAAGAATGAAATGTGGCCATTTGTAGCAATGTGGATGGAACTTGAGGGTGTTATGCTAAGGGAAATAAGTCAGGCAGAGAAGGACAGATACCATATGTTTTCACTCATATGTGGAACAGGAGAAACTTAACAGAGGACCATGAGGGAGGGGAAGGAGAAAAAAAAGGAGAGAGAGGGAGGTAAACCATAAGAGACTCTTAAATACTGAGAACAAACTGAGGCTTGATGGGGGTGGGGGAGAGGGGAAAAAGGAGTGATGGGCATGAAGGAGGGCACTTGTTGGGATGAGCACTGGGTGTTATATGGAAACCAACTTGACAATAAACTATAAAAGAAAAAAAACCTTGAAACCAGATTATAGACAAGACTAGGAAGCAATTAGAAAGTTAAGGAAAGAAGACAGCAAACACCGTTTCAAACATTTGCACATTTTCTACAAATGTAGATAGGTTGCTACTGAAGGTACATCAGGCGTCCACATCTTATCTCTTTTCCTTTTGGAAAGGCAAAAATCAAAGACCCAGGAAGGAGAGAACAGATTTCATTGCACAGTCTGACATGCCCTTACAAATTAAAAGGGATAGCAATAAATATGCAAAATGGGCTTAGCTAACAATGGGAATTTCCTCACTTTGTGTTTTAATCAGGGCTCAGAGGTTAACAGAACTGGTGTTATTAAAGTTTAGCAGAGTAGCTTATTGAAATGCCAATTTTATATCTATCTTCCTGGCATTAAATCCAAGCAGGCAGGGGTCTATTGGCAAATTTGACCTTAGCATGCAGGCATTCCCAGCAGCTGGGGACTGGTTTTACCAGTTTCGCACATCAAAACAGAAGTTTTGCATGGTAATGATTACATATATTACCAAATACCTAAGTACTGATAGATTAAAGAATGTGGTTTGGTTGAATAATGTGCACACAAAGAGTTATCTTTAAAAAAAAAAGTCTTAATCAATGAGACTTTTAAAATACAGTTATGTGTGTGTGTGTGTGTGTGTGTCTGTACACACACAGTCATTTTCAAAATGAGGTCCTTGGAGCAGCAGCAGCAGCAGCAGCAGCATTACCAGGAACTTGGAAATGGAACTTCTCAAGTCCCACTCCAGATCTACCGGGGGTAGAATTCTGCAATCTAGTTTAACAAGCCCTCCAAGTGATTGTGATGCATGCTTATCTTTGAGAACCACTAGAGTAGTTTTATAATTAAACAGAAGAGATATCAGCCGTCCCCACTCAGGAAACAAACAAACAAACAAACAAACTCACTCCTCAATTTTTCATACGACATGGCTTCTAACTTAGTGATTAGTCCATCTACATCTCACGCTAGGAATAGTGATCTCTTTCAATGTTGTGCTGGATTTACTGAGATGGGAAAAATTGGCCTACTGAATTTTATGGTAGGCTTCTTTTCAAGGGTTATTTAGACTATAGATAAGTTATGCTTCAGATGCTCAACCTGCATAAAACACTGCTGTTCCAAATGAATTTAAACAAGTTTCTTTTTTTTTCTTTTCTATTTTTCCTCAGGAATGCATTGGGGGTATTTTTTCCCCTAATTTTATTGGTATAAAGGGATCACATCTTTGTTGATTTACTTCTTTTTTTTTTTTATAGTTTATGTCAAGTTGGTTTCCATATAACACCCAGTGCTCTTCCCCACAAATGTCCTCCACCATGATCATCATCCCCCTTCCCTTGTCCCCCTCCCCCTTCCGCCCTCAGTTGGTTTTCAGGATTCAAGAGTCTCTTGTGCTTTGTCTCCCTCCCTCTCCCTCTTTTTCCTCCTTCCCCTCCCCATGGTCCTTTGTTAGGTTTCTTCTGTTAGACCTATGAGTGAAAACGTATGGTATCTGTCCTTTTCCACCTAAACCATATCTTCTTGATCCATTCATCAGTTGATGGACATTTAGGCTCTTTCCATGATTTGGCTATTGTTGAAAGTGCCGCTATGAACATTGGGCACATGTGCCCCTATGCATCAGCATTTCTGTATCCCTTGGGTAAATCCCCAGCAGTGCTATTGCTGGGTCATAGGGGAGTTCTACTGATAGTTTTTTGAGGAACCTCCACACTGTTTTCCAGAGCAGCTGTACCAGTTTACATTCCCACCAACAGTGTAGAAAGGTGCCTGTTTCTCCACATCCTCCCAGCATCTATAGTCTCTTGATTTGTTCAATTTAAACAAGTTTCAATGCTTAGCAGGGACTTGAAATTCAGGGTTCAACAGAAGTAGATTATTACCATAATAAGAGTCTGTGAAGTTTATAGCCAATTACATTTTTACTTAAGTTCCAGTGTTCAAACTAATCTGGGGCTCTGTAATTCTAATATGCATACTAGGATTTAAAAATACGTAAGAAGTAGGGACAAATAGAGCAAAAGCAAAATATATACAAAAAGCAAAAATGTTCTGAAATTTGAAGCAATGAATAAGAAAGATTTAAAGTTAGCTTCATCCATTTTTAATGTATTCATACAAAATAAGATATATTTTGGTCATGTTGTTTTGATGGATCTTAATAGTAAATGAAAATATGTAAATAAGTAATTTAAAATAAATTCCTTAAGGTAAAATTCTTTAAAGAGAATTTGAAGTAAATTCTTGGTATGAAACACGCCTGAATTTCTACTCTATTAAGTAACTTGCCATATTGATAGATGCCCAGTTTCCCCCAGTTCTGGCAAACTGTTATCTCCAAACTCTGCCTCTACATAATTCTATTTTTTTTTAATTTTTATGTTTATTATTTTTGACAGAGAGAGACAGAGGGCAAACAGGGGAGGGGCAGAGAGAGATGGAGACACAGAATCGGAAGAAGGGTCCAGGCTCTGAGCTGTCAGCACAGAGCCTGATGTGGGGCTCAAACTCACAGACCAGGAGATCATGACCTGAGCTGAAGTCAGATGCATAACCAACTGAGCCACCCAGGCAGCCCCATGTCTCTATATAATTCTAGACTTGTCTTTTTAATGTTTCAGGTTCTAAGTCAACCATTTCCTTGTCCTCTTAGGAGCCCAGTCAAAACTAATTTATTAATTTATTTTCCTAGTACTGTGTATCTTTAGTGACTCCTGCCTAGTATGGTATTTATTGTTTACACAAACTTTTCTCATATTAGATTGTGTATTTTTTGAGAGTCTGGTAGTGGCCTTGTTGTATCCTCTAAGGTATGGAACAATCCTTGGTATAACAAGGATATTTAAAAAATCATTTCTTGGACTTATTTTGTTATGCTATGTGTTTTTCCTGAAGTTTGTTGGAAAATTACAGGGATTTTGTCAGGCTATTAAGAAATCATCTGAAATCCTCAGGGTGTTATGTGGAGTCGGATGTAGGGTCACCTGAGTAGAGCTGACCTTAGTTTAGATATCATTTGCCAGTTTGAACAGCCACAGTTTTGAAAGGAATCACCTGATTCTAGAGAAGCATTATGGATGGAGAGCATAGACAGTGGTATCAAATTATTAGGAAGGAAGGAGAAAAAATCCTAACTCTGTATTGGAGATCAATGAGTCTTAATATTTCAATAGATGGTAAATGCACTCACATTAATCAATTCTTAGACCTTGGGGTGATGTTTGAGGCAGTCCCGTTGTGGTGGTGGAGTGGTGGAGACACAATCAACAGGCAGGACCACTGAGCAAGCCAGAATGATTTCACGAAATACTTGACCTACAAACAAGATCACTCAGCTTGGGCTATGGGCAAAAGGTCATGTTTGCCATCATCAATACAGGTGTTTTTTCTTCATTTGCATCCTCTTCTTTACATGCTAGGCATTCACATTAGTAAACTTCTGGACCATTGACAAGTGAAGCACTTATTTTGCCCTCCTATGCATTTCTTGAATGAGCACCTGAGCCTTGAATTTTTTACACACATGTGATCTCTGGACAGATCGTCCTCTGACACTAGTTACATCAGCTCTGGCACGCAATGAACCGGACGGCCTTGATTGTGGTAGGTGGTAGATGTATCAAGGAAGTGGTAAAGCAGTGACTTTTCTCCTTCCCCACTCTTATTTTTAATTCATCGGGATTAAGGATCTTGGCTCTTTTCATCTTTCATAGGCTCTTTTTCATGAACACCTACACTATTCTTCCTTCTCATGCATAGTCCTTGCTAGGTACTTCAGATATTGTCTGGCCTTCTATCTTTCTTTCTGGCCCTTTCTTTCTTGCATGCCCACTGTCATTTCTTATTTTGTCAGAGTTTCATCCTTCTCTCACTCATTTAACACCAGAATAATGCTAGTGATACACATCTAAAAAGAAGAACAAGTCATAGGATTTGGAGTGAAAAATACCTTTTCACCCTCAGATCTGACCCTATTGTTGCCTTTAAGGAGTTTTTTTTTAACTTCAGGTATAATGAAACTTTTCCTTCAGTGCAGCTGCTGTTATATATACAGCTGTTGTTACATATGTGTGTATGTATACAAATATATATATATACACACACATATATGTGCTTTGTACGGATGGTAGTACATACTGTACTTTGCTTATGGAAGTCATCATTTTATGTCTTAAGTTGTGGTCATTCAAGTATATGTCCTATCTTCCATACTAGATCACCAAGTACCTCACAGTTTGCTGTGAGCATTAGCTGGGGAGATCTTATGTATATGTGAAGTCCTTGGGTCATAGTAATGCCCAGTAAAGTTTGTTGGCAGCAAAAAAGAAATCACTTATCACTCAGTTTGGAGTATGGAAAATGTTCTAAAATTCTCCTTAAAATCTCAACCAGTATCTCTACCTAACCATCCTGGTAAAATGAAACCCACACATCCTCATGTATATGTGTATCCGGAGGTAGAAGAAAAGAAGAAAATGTTAATTGCATAGCAAGTAAAATGTCAGATGTCACACTGTAATTACAAATATTCTATTAGTAGGAATCATGACTACAAGGAATGGTCTCTTTCGCAGGCTCCTCGTGTACTAGAATCTACCATGTCAGAACACTATTTCACATGTGAGTCTGTGAACAGAAAAATAGATATTTATACATATATGCTTGCTCAAGTTTAACAAGGGACAAACCTCTTTAATATGTGTACTTAGAGATCAGGAATAGATTTATCAGATCTATCATCAAGTCATTCCTTATTTTTATCATTGGCTTTTGGTAAGACAGTAATGACTTATGTGGAGACACCTGTGATTAATTTGAATTTAGCAATAATAACAGCTGCAAGTGTAAACAATAATAGGATACTTGAGAAATGGAGCAAAGAGTTTGCATATATTCAGTGAAAATTAGGTGCCAATAATATATGTGTTATACAAGCAACTAAGCACCTGAACTTCTCTGCTCTGAGACTCAGTCTGATTCTCGTTGGTAAGTGAAAGGTAGAACCTTCTGTGCATAGTGAGCACAAGGAACATGAACCTGTTTGCTCTGGTAAACTTTGTCTGCTCTCATTATTAGGGGCATAGACACATCTCTGTGGATAGAAACACGTAATGGACCACTGCATCAAAAGAATGTTTGTGGGACACGAAGTCCTGGAAAGAAGGAGCAACTGGGAGTAAATGATCAATGGCTGTAAAAATTAGCCTTGCAAACAGAACTAATGAAAAGCTAGGCTTTTAGAATCTATCAATCCATGAAGTTCCTGCATGATGGCTGTGAGTGAATGAATATAAATCGCTTTCCAAATGAAGGGCATATCGTCTAAAATAGCTGGAAATCATTTCTCGGAAAGAAGAAAATTAATCTGGAGGGTGAAACACAGACTTTTCCCAGTGTGCTGGAGTGTTGCGCTCTGAGAACCTGGGGGTTGAAATGTATCAATTTCACATGTCATGACTTGCACCATCTGTGGGAAACAGTGGGGTGGTAACTCTAGCTTCTTCCATTTGAAATGAAGAGGTGTGTGTGTTTTGATGTAGTTTCTTCCACCGGAGTCTCTTAGGCCTTTCAACATTAATTTTATCTAGTTTTAGATGAATTTAAACAAGTGTCTGAGCTTCCCAAGAAACTTGATCCTTCATACATGATTTTAAAAGGAAAGGTGGGTGGGTAACAGCTTGTGGTTTGAAAACACCCTTCGACGTTCTGGGTGTGCATGCTGAAAAATATATACTTAGACTCCTAAGTTCACTGGCAGGTTTGGTAAAGAATTAATATAAAGCACACATGGATCATAAAAATGATTCAGGAGATGGAAAGGTGGGTCTTTCTTAGGACGTAGTGCAGCATTTATTTGGGTATTAATCATCTAGACTGAGGGCAGAAAACTCTAGAATGGAAAGCAGTTTGGAACAGTGTTACTTGTGTCTGTGTGCTTACCGAAGCTTTAGCTTTCTCATTGGTAAACTGAAGATCATTATATCTTCTATATTATGTTATTGAGGGGCTTGAGATTTACAACTGAAGGACTTAATGTTTGGCACATAATCACTTGATAAACATCAGCTATTCTACAAATATTTAAAATTATGTTCATATTTTTCAGTTCTGCTGTTTAATATATCTGTAATAACTTAAACAGCCCTTAGGGGATACAGGAGTGCTGATGCATAGGGGCACATATACCCCAATGTTCATTGCAGCACTTTCAACAATAGCCAAATCATGGAAAGAGCCTAAATGTCCATCAACTGATGAATGGATCAAGAAGATGTGGTTTATATATACTGATGTGGTTTTTATATATAATGGAATACTACATGGCAATGAGAAAGAATGAAATCTGGCCATTTGTAGCAATGGGGGATGGAACTCAAGGGTATTATGCTAAGTGAAATAAGTCAGGCAGAGAAAGACAGATACCATATGTTTTCACTCATGGGGAATAGGAGAAACTTAACAGAGGACCATAGGAGAGGGGAAGGGGAAAAAAAGGAGAGGGAGGGAGGCAAACCATAAGAGACTCTTAAATACTGAGAACAAACTCTGGGTTGATGGGGGTTGGGGGGAGAGGGGAAAATGCGTTATGGGCATGGAGGAGGGCACTTGTTGGGATGAGCATTGGGTGTTATATGGAAACCAACTTGACAACAAACTATAATAAAAAAACATAGCCCTTAGATTTAAACAATAGCTAAAAATTATTAGAAGCTAACTAAGCATTTATTTGATAGAACTCCTTTCAAGGTAGGTACTGCAATGGTCTCCATCTTATAGATGAAAAAAGTAAAGTACAGATAAATAGCTTGTGTAGGGACACACAGCTAGTGGATAGGTAGAGTTCAAATTTAAACGAAGAAGATTGCTGTAAAATCATTTAAGTATTGTCTACCCCCATTGTGGGGCTCAAATTTACAACCTGAGATCAAGAGTTGCACCTTCTACTGACTGTGCCAGCCAGGTGCCCCTGTTGTAGAACCATTTAAAAAATATGCTTGAGCTTTCTAATTTTAGAGGTGGAAAATAACATTCAGAAGGGACCAGTTGCTCCCAAAAGTTAGAAAGCTAATGATGGCATATCAGACTAAACTTTTGTTTTTGAGTTTCAACCTACTTATCTTTTTTATTCAATTAGGTTTTTATTTTTTTTCTCTGTTAGCTTTACTCAGTGGAAGTTGATGTAACCATCACAGAAGAGAGAAATCTGAGGAAAAATATTCAGAGTTTGAGGGTCAAGATTTTTAAAAAAGGGCAGCGACTTTCGGTTTTTCATAAGACTAATAAAACAGAATTCTCCCTATTCCTATATGCATTTTCAATTTTTTAAAATGTTTATTTATTTTTGAGAGCTAGAAACAGAGCATGAGCAGGGGAGGGGCAGAGAGAGAGGGAGAAACAGAATTCAAAGCAGGCTCCAGGTTCTGAGCTGTCAGCACAAAGCCCAACTCGGGGCTACAACTCCTGAATCGTGAGATCATGACCTGAGCCGAAGTCGGATGCTTAACCGACTGAGCCACCCAGGTGCCTTCCTATATGCATTTTCAGAGACTTGGAAAATTTCCAGTTTTCTCTCCTTGACATCTATCTCATATTTACCAGATTTTTACTGGAAGGTCTACCATTACTGGTTCATTCATTTTGGTTTATTATTTCTTCTCTTTTTTCTTTGCGGGGGGGGGAAAAAGCAAATTCTTTGAGTGGCATTATAAGATGATAAGACCTTTCATGATAGAAGAAAAATGTTAGCTAGAAAGCCACACAGGGTCTATAATAGAAAATGTGGGATGAAAAATGTGAAACAGGACACAGAAAAGTGAAGCTTTATTTATAGTTTTGCCTAGGGTCAGCTCTTGTAAAAGAGTTGTTTTAACACATACTTTCCTCCTCCATAAGGATACAATAGGGATGAATGAAGTCAATGTAAACGAAAACAATAGAAATCCTTAGAAAATGTTCAAAATCTGAATTATACCCTTTCTTTCTCCTTAAAAATCAATTCGGTGTGGTCACTTTCAGAAAAGAAGAAATTGCTTTTGAATCATAGATCTGAATTCTAAAATCCAATCAAAAACCTTGCACTCAGATGTTCCAGATACATTTTTTATAAGTTTCAAATCCATTTTTCATAAGGCATAAAATGGAAAAAAAAGTCTGTCATTTATAGAATGTCTCTATTCTAAAAATATTTCTGGTACTTTGGGCTTTTCACTATATCGTGTGCTATACATTCTTACAAAATCTCTGGATACGTAAGGGAAATGGTATAGAAAATCGTAAACAAACAGCCCAGTAAATATAAAAGTTAGAAGACATCAATATAGTGTGAATAAATTATTTGCAATTCAGGAGTAAACTGTTGTTGTATGTGTGGGACATTGAGAAAAAGGATTATTTCTTTCCCATTGGGGTCCTATATGTCACTGAAAGAAATGTGGAACTAATGAAACATGACATATTTTTAAAATAATATTAATGAGAGGAATTTGGGGGAAAGACAAAATGTGAAGATTAGCTGGTACCTTCTAACAGTTGAACAGAGGCACAGTGGCAGGCTGTCTTGGGGGTAATCATAATTAGATTTCTCACATATCGAGGAGATTCTTCGTGAACTGGGGAAGTTTCTTTTTTGTTCACTACCAAATATGTCTTCATTGAAGGGAATTCTGCTCTGCCCTCTTAGGGAAAGAAAAATAAAAGACAATCTACTAGAAGAGTGAGAAAGCTATTTGTAGGGCTCTTACTAATCTTTTATGAAGCTCTGTCTGCTCTCTCCATTAGACACTAAAAATAACATGGGGTGACACATGAATATGCAATGAAATATTAAAGCTGCTCGCCCAACTGGGTAGTGGGGGGGAAGAAGTTTCTCACTGTTACAATAGGGAAATTATCAAAATTAATGTGAATTTCTAAAATCCAGCGGGAATTGAATCCCAGGTGCTTGTCAGCTGTTGAGATGCGAGTGATAGACTGGCATAGAAACTAAAGGAGAAGGTGGAGGTGCTGTGAGTATTGCTTTTTTAACTATGCCTGCGGCACCATGACAGGAGAGCCAGCTCATTCCAGTGCTTTCCAAGCAGCTGCTGCTATGACCTCCGCATTATTCCCTCTGTTATGCTCAATGACTTTTAAAAAGTTATTTTGGGCACAGTTCCTGGGATCCATCCAATATATATATAATGTGTATATATATATATATTATTCTTCACTGGTGTATTGCCACTTGAATGGGCTTAGAGAGTTACGTAAAACAAACCAGATGGCAGCTGCTTGGGGTTTGAGGTACCTCGTGCTATAAGTGGGTGTAGAGAAAAAAAAGAATAAAAAAGCAAAAACCAAGTGTAAATACAATAATGCTTAGAAGAGATGACTGTATTTTTTAAATCTATTAGCAAAACACTCCAAAGCTATAGATAGAGAAGACAAATATTAAGTAAACTTTTTAAGTGAGACCCAGATTAGATGATCTTTTAAGGAGGAAAACAATAATATTTATGTTCATCATTTCCAAGAACTGGTGTGTCATCACAGCTAAAGGGCCTGTTAAGTATTTTAACACGACTATTTTTTGCCTTCTTCATGGAGTCAGAAAACATGAAATTGACATTCACTAATTACTCATTTGCAGTGAAAATGAATCTCAGGCCTTAATTGTCTACTACTTAGAAGATGACAAATTACATTTTCAGGAGAAATCTGGCAGGAGGAAGTGTATCCCACAGCTAGTATGTGGGGTGGGAAGTGAGGAGCTGGGGGTCCAATTCTGACTTTACCACTGATTGGACATTTAATCTTTGGGAGAGTCAGCCTCTCAGAGACATTTTTACTAACTAAAATGGATAGGATGAATACAATTATTTCCTTTATCTCGAAGAATTCTAAAAGTTTCATTTCTTTTCTAGATCTGAGGAGGGTAAGAAATTAGACGGCACATGAATAAAAACCCTATCATAGTAAATAAGTTATGGGAAAAGGAACACAGTTCCATTCTACATTGAAGGAAAGAAAGTGCCAAGCTGTGTAGAACTCAGAACCAAAGTCTCCTATACTCTCTCCACTATTAAGATATATATATATATATATATATACACACACACACACACACATACACACACATACACACACATCAGATATATATATGTATATATGTGTATATATATGCATATATATTACAAAGTAATGGCTTAGATGCAACAGACATAAATAAAATGGAAACTCATCATAGGTATCATGTATGTAATGAGGAAGTTTGTGCGGAACTGAATTTTATGCTATTATCAGTTACAAGTATTTTATTCTTGTGTAAAATCCAAGGGATTCTAGAAAATTATAGGTAAAGAAAGAGTATAGTTCTGGAAAATGTGAATACGAGGGGATCCCTAAGCCTCGAAAAAGCCCTGTAGTTTCAGGAAAAAGGAGATGGAGGAGCTTGTTGGACAAATACAAGATATACAAAAAGCTATAAAAGTAAAATGAATTCTTTTTGAGCACTAAACATGTCAGAAGATTAAACACTTTAACTCCCAACGTGAAGGACTGCACCTAAATTTCTGTCGACCAAAACTTTTGAAGATTTTTAAAAATAAGAACATGTCACATGTTCTAATGGAAATTAATGTAAATAGAGGATATACCTCAAAAAAGGCATGGATAGTCAACTTGCTGTAAAATATCTAATTATTAAGTGATAAGTTTCTTGGTTAGGTAAAACTGATACATATTCACTGATATTTTCTAACTAGTTTTTTAAAAATATACTATTGTTAGACGTCTTTTGTCCATACTGCTTATATATAGCTACCTGTAGTATTTACTTCTTGAATGGGTGATTCTTTCTTTCTTTCTTCCTTTCTTCTTTTCTTTCTTCCTTCCTTCCTTCATGCATTTGTCATTTACTCCAATAAAGGTGTCAGCTTCTTAAAGAATCAGACCATTCCTTCTGCAGTGCAAACCTATTTAAGAAGATCTTGTGTGGCCATTTATTATCTGGGTCCCCTGAAGAAATCTAGCAGAGAAGGGCCACTGGAAACGTGGGATGTCGTTTTGTAAACTATCACACTAGAATCATACCAACATGCACCTACCCTCAAAATGCCCGATGGACTTTACCATATTAAACATGATTGCCTAGAAAAAAATAAATAAAAATGCAAGCAGATAGGAGAAGAGTATCATCATAGTCCCTCAGCATCTAGCTGTTATTCAAATAGGTGACTCTTCATAAGCAATGGTGATTGACTTATTGGGTGCATGGTTAATTAGACATTCACAAATAATAGGAAATGATGTCTGAAGTCCACTCCTGAGTACTCTTAATGATCAGTAGCTACCGACCAAAATGGCAGCTCACAGTAGAGAGGACCTGGCTCTCGATACGTTTTGATGCTTGGTGACATTTCTGTTTGCTAGTGAAGATGTTCTTTCTCTGTAAAAACAGAGCCCATGTAGTTTTATGTCAGGAAAGAACAGATATTCTGAGATAGAATCTTCAGAAAAAATGTTCAACCTTTACTAGTCTAAAGAGAGATATTCAGTTTCTAAATTATTAATCTTTCCTAGTGAATCTAAAATAGTGTACATTTTAGAAAACATAATGTCTGGGGCCAGTGGGGTGCAAATTATATTTCCCTTCCTATACTTCTGTGCCTACATAGAGAGTAAAATTATTTTTCTAGGGAAAAAAAGCTAAAACATAGAGTTTGAAAACCTATTTAATATTGGTCTATTTACACATCCTGAATACTGGGTATCTTCTCTCCAATTCAGTTTGGGGTGATACTGAGTTGTATCTGCAGAGCTAGAAGACACATTCAAGATAACCGTTTGGTGGTGACAGTAGCAATGGCAAAAATCTTTAATGCTCAAATTAATCTCGTCTCATAATCTCTTTAAATGGTGGGCAAGGGAAGGCTTGCTGAGGTCACATAGCCAGAAAGTGGCAATGCTTAATTAAAATTCACCATTCTCATGTCAGATACTCGCTCAGCCTGTTTACCTAATACATTACTAAATCCTACTCTTGAAAAGTTAAATGAGTTGTCTAATGTCACACAGTGATAAAGGTATAAATTCCATCTGGAGCTCACATGTTGTTAAGCGACAGTTCATAGCCTGTAATACAGTTACAGAAGTAAACTTATAACCAAAAAAGTTTACACAGACTTTAAATGGAAGGGAAAATACAAGTGAATTTTGGACTACCCACCAAGATGCCTGTGAGGTTTCTACCATATGAAATAGAGTACTGATAATGAATAATAGTCTGACTAACTTCCGCCTTGTACTCATGATTTAAATAAAAATAATTATTGGCTATTTTATAGCCACATAACCACTGTGTGGGAAAAATACTGATCCATGCAGGCAAAACTGCAGAATGTTGCCTCACCCTGGGAGGTTTGTTGCTTCTGATATTTTAGGAAAAGTGGCTAAAAAAATGGTGGCTGGCAGAGGCTGCGATTTTGTCCTGCTGTGAGCTGCTGAGGGCACAAACATACTGGAAAGGAGTTGTAATTTGTGGATTTTGCTGAGCTTCTTGTTATGAGATTAAAAAAAAAAAAATGAAGTTGTTTCCTATAATTATGCCCAGCAGGCACAGAACTTACTACCTTAGTGCTTGCTCGAAAACTTTAGTAAGCATTGATTGACCCTTGAGAACAGCCCAGAAAACAAATAGAAGGTACAGATCTCAACTGAACATTGTGTGTTTACCCATGGAACAAAGATTAGAGGGATGAGTTTGAAGGGAGATCTCTGTGGTCAGAGGTAGGAGAGGCCGTGGGAGCATGTGGTTCATGTTCCTGTTCTAGGAGAGAACTCGAGCCATGTGGGCTCTTTGGTCTAGAGCAGGGTTTCTCTGCCGTGGCCCTGTCGACAGTGTGGACTGGAGAATTCTTTGTTAGGGAGGCTGTCCTGTGCATTGTAGGATGTTTTGCAGCATTTCTAGATGTGAGTAATGCACCAGCTGTGGTAACCAAAAATGCCACATACTTCCCAAATTCCCTAAGGCAAGATCACGCTTAGTTTTGGACGACTGGCCAAGATGAACAGCTTCTCCTTATAGAAGACACATATCTTACCTGTCCATCTTAGTGTGTTCACTAAATGCTGGCACAACCTAGATAGCACCACTCAGTGCAGGAAGAAACAGGTAGAGGCTACTTAAACCATAATATCTAAGCCAATCTGATTCAAATATATGCTCCAGGGGCTGAGATTTTATTTGGCCTGAATCCCTAACACCCAGATTAGTGACTTGCATATAATTATTGCACAGTAAATATGTGCTATAACTCAGGCAGTGGATGTGTGATAAATAGTGCCTAAATTCCTGACTTAGGGCCATAATATGTTTGGTTTTTATCCTGAATGATTATTATGAAAACTAGGTTTTATTCTAAATGATTACTATAAAGAACAGGTTTTATTCTGAATGATTACTGTAAAAAGCAGGTCATGTCAGAAATTGACCTACATTAATAGCTTTAACAATATTATTTTTGTAGAAAATATTTAAATAGTCACAATTGTTAGGCCTTTAAAAAGAGGAATAGGGCTGATTTCTAATGTATGTAATAGATGATCATTAATGACATCACCAAGGGCAGTAATATGATGCAGTTCCTTTTGGGTATTAGATTAAAACTATCTTTTAGCAGAAATGCTAAGAGTTAAAACATGTATGCTTTTAATTATAGTTCAGATCTCTGCTTTCAGTGGTTAAAAATTGTTGCTTTGATATGTATTGGCTGAAGACATACTGGCCCATAAATATTCTGATATGTAATACCCAAGAAATAAAGTCCTTGAACTACATGGCATATAATCTGAACCTATCTATATCTGTTATCTAGCTATTATTTGTTAACAAATAATATGAACCTATCTATATACATATTTACCTTCAGGCTTTATGCCATGAGCTTTCCAACATGTATTATGCCATTTTCACAATCCAAGAGACATATTCTCATATAGGGTCCTCCAACTGGTTCATCTGGTGAACTGCTCAACTAGAGTTTATGAAAGAACTTTTAGGGAATACCTAATTTTAGCAGTTGGGAGATACTACAGATCAAGAGAGAGAAGGAATGTTCAGGAGGGAAACTGATAGCAAAATTTCCTTAGAATCGCAGAAAGGGAGGCAATAAATAGTGGCAGTCCTCACAGTGAGCTTAAGTAGGATGGAGATTGGTAAGAGACTATTGGAATTTGGTTTAGAGGTCATTAGAAACTTTTAAGAGAACAACTTTTATGAAGTGGAAGCCAGATTACAAGGGCTTGACAAGAGAATAAACAGAGGCTTTGATTTTAATACAGTCACCTTCAGAATTTTACAGTTGAAAGGACAAGATGAAGTAATAATTCATGGTAAGAGGGCGAAGGAAGCTGTCTTTATTTTTATTTATTTTTTTTATTAAAAAAGATTTTCTTTAATGTTTATTTTTGAGAGAGAGTGTGAGCAGGGAAGGGGCAGAGAGAGACAGACAGACAGACAGAATCTGAAGCAGGCCCAGGTTCTGAGCTGTCAGCACAGAGCCCTATGTGGGGCTCAAACTCACAAACTATGAAATCATGACCTGAGCTAAAGTCAGATGTTTAACCAACTGAGCCACTCAGGTGCCCTGGATTTAGAATGTGAAAGACCTAACCATATGTGTAGACAAAGAGAAGTTACTAGAACAAAAATTCAAACATTTGTAAGCTAAAAAAGAGATGATTTATGGAGCACAACTGCAGAGGAAGAATGTGTGTGTGTGTGTGTGTGTGTGTGTGTGTGTGTGTGTGTGTGTCAGGGGGCTGGTTGGTTGGAGTGGCAGGGGAAGGGGGGGCAGCCAGCTTGGAGGAATAGAAACAAAAAAAGTGAAAGTAAAAGATGTAGGAAAAGGAAGATAGGATTGGTTACAACTCTAATTGAAGTATTTTTGGTCTTCACATAAAGTAAAAACCAAGATCATCAGCTGGGAGAGAAGGTACTGAGGGAGATTTTCAGACACTGGATCTTGGGGAAGGAGGTATGCTGGGGGGCAGTAAAAGCCCTCTGGTGTTGCATGAGGGGAATCTTACGTGGTTCCAGTCCCATGAATTTGTCTTCCGTATTCAGTGGCTTAATAATGGGAACTGAGAAATAAGACTATGGGATCTTAGGACCTGTTTAAATAGAAATAGTAGAAATTTAGAAAGGTTTAGGGTTGATACGGAGACTACTGAGAACCCTTGGGAAAAAAATGGAGAGGAAATTGTATTTTGAGGAAAGAGCAGTATATTCTAAGAAATAGCATCACATTCCAAGAAATAATGTGATATACATTCCATTTTCTTTATGTTGTCAGTACTTCGCTGATAAATCTGAGATTTCTTCCTATTCTAAATTTCCAATGTTATGAATTTGTTTTATTTTGTATTTTTAATTAGTCCAGGAGAAAAGCAATCATAAATACTATAGCTTCAAAATACCACTTAATCTGGTTTGTTTAATATTATAGTCTGGCTTTGTTTCTGCAGTGGCATCTACCATCTATATAATTTAAATTCTATTTATTGATTAGATTGATTAGAGAGAGCATGAGTAGGTGAGGGGGCAGAGGGAGAGAGAGAGCAAGAATACCAAGAAGATTTCACACTCAGTGCAGAGCCCAATGTGGGAGCTGGATCCCATGACCCCAGGATCATGACCTGAGCTGACCTCAAGAGCCAGATGCTCAATTGACTGAGCCATCCAGGAGCCTCATACCGCCTATATAATTTGAATTTGAATTTGGAATCAGGAAGTGGGTGTATAAGAAATTCTTATCTTTACATTTGTTCTAAACAACTCCTGCTATATAATGAACAGTTAATATTGTTAATATTTTCAGAGAGAAATAATGATTTGGTTATTGTAAGAAGTACAGTGGTGGAAGTCCAAAATGGCATAATATCTGTGGAGGGGGATTTGGCAGTATTTGACAAAAGTATACATTGTTTGGTAATCTGTGCCTCTGCAATCTCACTTCTAGGAATTTGCCCTCAAGATACACCTTTACGGGTGCCTGAGTGGCTCAGTCAAGTATCTGACTTCAACTCAGGTTATGATCTCATGGTTCATGAGTTTGAGCCCCATGTTGGTCTCTGTGCTGACAGCTCAGAGCGTGGAGCCTGTTTCAGATTCTGTGTGTGTGTCTCTCTCTCTCTGTTCCTCCCCCACTCATACTCTGGCTTTCTCTTAAAAATAAATAAAAACATTAAAAAAGGTTAAAAAAAGATACACCTTTAAAAATACAAAATGATATATACAAATTTAATCATTGTGGTATAATATTGAAAAATAAACCCTAAATGCCAAATTATAGGAGATGGGTTGAGTAAATTCTGATATATCCCTAAAATGGAGTACTATAAACCTATAAAAAAGGAATAAAGCATATCTCTCTAAACTGATATGGAGTGAGTTTCAGGATACATTGTTAAGTGAAACCCCACAGTGGTACATAGTAAGGGTATAAAAGAATAGTTAAAAATATTGAACTTGACATAGTACGTTTGTTAGCACTGTTATTGGTGCAGAAATTCTAAAACTCTGTTTTGTGTATTGTATGATAGAGCAAAGGGTACATATATTGATGTTAGGTAGCAGTGTTCTCAAAGTGGAAGATGTGAGGTATGCATATGGAATAGAGAAAAGTGAAGAAGTCGTATGGTGTTTGATTTGATTTAGAGGCAAAGTTTGAATGCATTATTAAAAAAAATCTAGCCCTGTTCACTGAAAGAGCCTAGAAGAATCTTATTCCAGTAAAAATAAATATATTTTGGTTTACAAGTACCATTACTCACAGGGACAGCAACAGTAACAACAACAACAAAACAGGACTTCTTGTTTCTAAGTCTGGGATAGGGAAGCTACAAGGCAGACCTACCTTATTATGTAAGAAAGTAAAGACATGCTCCAAATCTGTTGGGACATGGCAAAAAAGATAGGAGTTGGGCTTTCAGGGGCTCCCACTGGCAAAATTTGGGACAATGTGAGGACAAAAAAGAAAAATGATGGTAATGGGTTCTAAAAAGTTAAATAAGAAAAGAATCCATGAACCCAGGGTGATACTTTTAAATAAAAGGAGTAAAATCTTCTTCACAGCAGAAGGCTGTCTCAAAATGTAATAATAAAAGTAGAAAAATCACCTTTTTGCAATAGCTAATATAATAAGTGAGTCAGGCAAGAATCCATAGATACAAAAACCATTGTGTAAAAGGGGAACAGGATATTAGTTGTAAAGGTAGAATTGTACCTTTACAATGGAGCTATCCAGGGTATTTTGGGACAACTGGGGACATTTATGCATGGATGTTATATTTGATAATACTATTACACCAATGTTCAATTTTGGGGTGTCTGAAAATGGTGTTGTGGTTATGTAGAAGAGTATTCTTGTTTTTATTCCCTAGATACATACTGAAGTACTTAGGGGTGAAATGCCTATATTACTTCCATATGGTTCAGCCAAAAAAAATAAAAAGCAAATAGTTACACAGACAAAGAAAATGTAAAAAAAAAAAAAAAAGTTACCATTTGGTAGAAGCAAAGGGTATGTGCATCACGCTATTCTTTCACCTTTTTCGTAAGTTTAACATTCTCCCATCTGTAAAATTCAAAAACTGTAAACTCAACAGCAAAAGCAAAACAAGCCAAAATGTATTGGCTGGTTGCCGATTGTAGAGTGGTAGAGTTTAGGTAAAAATTTAGGGATTATTCATTTAATATTTAACTGCATGAGTTAAGAGCAAATATAGTAACTCATGAACAAGAAGGCATTTCCGTTTGGATCATCATCATCAGTTTTGCCACACACTCCATGTAGCCTTAGATCTCCTGCTTCCACACCTTTGAAAACCTGCAGACAGTGCCATCATTTACATCAATACCACCTTCTCCAAATCAATTGTGTTTTCTGAACCAAATGGAAGAAGTCTGAAGACAAATAGTGTGAAAAGAATCAAATGATAAGTGGCTCCAATCATTTTCAAATTGAAGTGATTTGAAATACTGTATCAGTTTGACATAGTTTAGATGTTTAGAAACAATATTAGATGTTAATATAGATTTTTTCTAGGGTGGTTTAGATGTGTTTATGCCTGCCGATAAAGAGGTAAACCCAAAGGTCTTGACAGGTTTCTCCATGGGCAAAGTGTTTAGTACTTCCACATATAAACAGTGATAAAGATGATGAAGCTGTCTCTATTCTTGCCTTTGATTCATAGGAAAATAATTAAAGTAGCCACCTCATAAAGCTAATTTACCATGGAAATTCAAATAATGAATTTCGGTGGCAATGAAGAATTTCATTGCCAAAGGTTCAAATGTCCCAAATGTGATGTTACTAAAATTTACTGCAAAATATATTTTTTAAAGATGTGTGCAATAAATTTAAAAACTGTGCTTTTATACAAATTTTGAGAAGGGTTCCTTCTAATGGCATCTTGATTTATCCTACTTTGTCAGCAGCCAAATTAAAGTCTTCCAGCTAAATTTACCTTTGTGACCTTACAGACAAACAGACTACATACAAGTCAAGTCAAAGTATGTATTACATTATTATTATACTGATCAGCATATGATGAAGAATAAAATCCAGAGCACCAATAAAATCACAGCAGAGAATATCCATTACTTTCCTATGATCAACCAGGCCTATGTCACAGATGTTGTTTTCCATTGTGTTTCCATTAGGACTAAAATTGAATACAGTGTAAGGCCCATTATTTCATGGTTCCTTATTGCATTAATTTCGATAGAAGACAGGCTAAATCATGTTTCCCAGAGCATAACACATATAGAAAACAAGCTGGATGTAACTCCATTAGTTTAGAAGTGGATAGCAAATCAAATCCCTCCTATGTGATTTTTGAAAATACAGTAAAATGCTTTTCATGATAGCTTGATGAAACGTAGATGAATATTCATTCTAGAGTAAAATATATTCTTAAAGAGTGATGGGAAGTACCTGTAAAAGTAATCAAACTAACCACTGGAGGGCACCGTGACTACATTAGATTGTGTTGGCCAGAACATGTATTTGTCTCTAAAAACTCTCACATCTTTAACAGCAAGCTCCAATCAGATGACACTAATCCCTGTTCCTAATCATAAAGATGTAGAAATAGAATTTTTGAACATCCAAAGTGACTTGGCGATACCATTCCAAAAAGCTGAAAATGATTAAATGATGCCAACCTCCTGCCCTGTCAACAGTTCTCTGGAGCTGCTCTCTCAAACCATTGTTTTCTTAATCTTTGCTATTGATGCTTTGCACATCCTTTTTCTTACGCAGACTGCCCTTCTTCCCCAGGTCACTTATACTCTGGTCCACTCCCTTATTAGTGTATCATGCATAGCATGTTACTGATTACCTGCATTTTATTGCCCCTTGTAACAAATCCTCAAATCTTTCTTCTAAACTCTACCTTTTATTCATTGAAACCTGATTTTTCCCTGATGTCTTCTAGCCTCTTTTTTTTAAGGCCAGGAGAATAGCTGGGCATGTTACTGGGTCCTCAGTACTACTTCCAGATGATTAACCACCAGCACTTTACCACTTACCTTTTCCATATTTGTGTTATTTAATTCTTCATTAGGATCACAAATGATTTCTACAATAGGTGTCCATCTTCCTCCACCAGCTTCTACTGAATTCCACTAATATCCTTGAGTGATTTTAGTCTATTGATGAGCCTCTGCAAAATTCCTTTTAATTTTTTTTTGCTAAATTTTAATTTCTAATTAAAGTTTGGGTTTCATCTCTGGGCATTGCTCCACATTCCATATTACACATTCCAAAATTTTCTTTCACTGTGGCCCTCTGTTTTATTCTTTTCCAGATATTTTTATTCATTTTCTCATTCTCTACCCCTCTACTCTGTGACACAGGTACTGAGGTTTTTTGTTTTGTTTTTTTTTGTCTAGCAGCTAAGCCTGAATCGCACCACATCTATTTTAATAATATACTATTTTCACAGAATATCACATCCACTGAAACATGCATCACATGTGCTTTCTAATCTTAAACACTTCATGATGACTGGCTATTCCTTGCCTTCTAAATATTAATAAAGACAGTCTTCAATCATTTCTAAGTTCATTAGAAATTCACTTCAGTGTCACCTGGGGTCCTCTTTAATGCTTGGGAATTCTTCTAGTTATTTCTTCTGGACTTCCTACCAGGCTTTCCATGGTAGCCTTGTTATTTCATCTAGCTTAATTTATATTCCTCTTTTAAGCCTACCTCAGCTACTACCTCCTTTCTGAGGTAGTATTATTTCCCGATCATCCAGCCATCTGGACTCTTCACCTTTGAACTCCATGCATGTTGCCTCCATCTGAACAAGATCACTTACTTTCACTTTGCATATTCCCATCCTGTGAAGGGGGAATTTCCACTGCACTTCTTACAGGAAAAAATAAGGGAGAGAGACTTCCATCTTGTTGGCTCCTTTCCTCCATCCTCCCCAAGGGAGTAATGCCTGCCCTGAATGGTGAATTTTGGATAAGAAATTGAGCATGCTTGGCCTAGGGCATCTGGGGTTCTTACTATGCATGGGCTTGCCCACAGAGAGGTTGCACGTTGTTAGGCAGTGAGCTTACAGAGGGCTACACTCCGCACTTTCTGGGAGCATTGCAGATTTGAATTGTAAGCTCAACTGAAAGAACTACATTGCAGTTACACAGTTAAGCCTCATAATGCAATTAATATGCTCTCCAAAGCTATTTTGATCTATAGTAGCTTAATTCCTCATTTACCTCTCATAGGGTCCTGAACTTTAGAGGAAATAGGTAGAGATGCAATTAATCAGTCCCTTTAAATCCCAAGCATTTGTATGTCTTTTAGTCCACATCATTTTATTTGTTAGGCATTTCTCATATTAGATACAAAAATCTTTTTTCTGAGGGCAAAAACTCTTACTAATCTGTGTTATATGTACTAGAATCTTGATACCTATTCATTGACCTATGATGCCAATGTGAAAAAAGGCATCTAGAATTTGAGACTGTATTGTTAACCAATGATCACACTATTTTCAAGGGGAGGTATTTTTGCCTTAGGCTTAAAAGAGAGTCTTACTCTGTAAAAATAATAACTGAAAGAAGTGCAAAATACATCATGGAAGTTCTAGAATCAAAACTGATTGATAATGAAGAACTACAATTAACTAGAAAATTGGTAAATCCTAAATGGTATGAATGATATTTTTAGATCAAATTTAATTCAGAGCATTATCAATATTTTCATATTAGATTGTCCATGGATAACTAATCCTAATCTCTTGATAAAAGTCTAAGAAGAAAGCAAAAAAACAAAACAAAACAAAACAAAACAATAATAGCAAAAAACCCCTCAAAAGATCTAACCTTTTCCAATGACCAAGGCCTGCTTTTAAATAAACATCAAAGTTCACCTCATCACAGAAACTGTCTTCATAATTTTTCACAATGATTTTATTCTTTTGTTCTCAACAAATGTTTTATTACTTTAAAAGCACTTAAAAATGATGTCCTAATATACCACAAGTTAGATTACTCAATGTATATACTTTGTTTGAAAATAATTTAGAATATGTGAAATTTAGGCATTTAGTTCAAAGCATTTAGAACCATTTTATAGGCAATCATTGTAAAACTCCAGTGAATTAAAATATTGCAAAATTTAAAATGTCTACATCTTTATTTAGAAATTATTGAGGCACATTTTCAAATTCATTTGGAATTTTTCAGTTTTGAAAGCTTTTTTCCTCTATTGTAGAAATGAAGAAAAATGGTATAGGTTTGCATGATGATTCAGTAAAGATGCCTCAAAAATACCAGATTTCCGGGGCGCCTGGGTGGCTCAGTCGGTTGAGCGCCGGACTTCAGCTCAGGTCATGATCTCACGGTTTGTGGGTTCGAGCCCCGCATCGGGCTCTGTGCAGACAGCTCAGAGCCTGGAGCCTGGTTCAGATTCTGTGTCTCCCTCTCTCTCGGCCCCTCCCCCACTCATGCTCTGTTTCTCTCAGTATCAATAATAAACATAAAAAATTTTTAAAAAAATACCAGATTTCCTTAAATTCAGAAATCTTAATTATCACCTTTTATGTCTTTATATTACCAATATTATTTAAGTACTTTTTCAACATTCTTATCCCCTAATCTCATTAAAACACGGAGGGAGACATTATATTATCCCAGATGAGGAGATTGAAATTAGGAGAGACCAAGCAGTTTATCCAAATCACACAGGCGTCAAGGAATATGTCCAAGATCTAAACCCAGATGGTGTAGGTCCAAAGCCTGTGTGTCTAATCACTCTGCTAACTTTTTCCGCTTCTGGAAAATCATGCAGTGGTTTTGTCAGATTAACCCTCAACTGAATGAATAACTGAATTCTGGAGGAAATATATGAAAATAGTGGGAATTAACTGGAAAAACCTAATTTATTTGTCAACATGACTAATCTGGAGGTCAAATGATTCTTCCTTTTCTATGGTAATTTAGTAACAGCAAGAATCATCTTCCTTAAATATCAATCTCCTCATGCCACACTCCTTCTCAGAAGCATATAGGGTGAATCCCAAGTCTCCTTTCAAGGTTACTGCTTCATTCCACCACCACCATTAGGTCAAATCTGCTTGCAGCTTTTGCAGATAAATTTCCCCCATTTTTGAGCTTCCACTGATTCTATCCTCCAGAAAGGGCTTTAAAATTCTGTTTGCCTCGCTATGTCTGGGAAATTTCCCAGTCCTTCTTCTCACAGATTCATGGGATAATAATAAATAGGTAGTTAAATAAGATTGTATGTATTTCTATTTTATTCTGCATAAATTTCTTATAATCTCTTTAGAATCTAAGATATTTTTAAATGTTTTGTTAAAATTGCTTAATATTTATATATTTAGAGATACAGAGAGCATGAGCAGGGTAGGGCGAGATAGAGAGGGAGACACAGAATCCAAAGCAGGCTCTAGGCTCTGAGCTGTCAGCACAGAGTCCGACGCCAGCTTGAACTCACGGACCACAACATCATGACTTGAGCCGAAGTTAGATGCTTAATTTACTGAGCCATGCAGGCACACTTACGATATTTTTTTTCATACCATTTATACTTTAGACCTTCCAGAAGTCAGGGATGTAAATATTTTGTATGAGTCCTCAAGTGACTGGTTGCACATTTACTATTCTTTATACAATTTGATAAGTACTGTTGGATACTTTTAGTGTGTGAATTTTTAGAGCCATTAAAAAAAAGAATAAGAATTATTTAAAAGAAGCAGACAGACAGACTGGCACTAAGGGGTTAATATTGTACAGTTTTAAGGATGGCATTTTTTAGAAAGACATTTACGAATGCAGAAAAATCACTGACTTCCTGCTGTCCTTTGATTCGTCCATAATTTCATTGGAACTCTCATTTAAAAGTATTGACATTGTTGAAAATCCATTTAATTTGCCATTCACAAAAGCATTCAACTGGTGATTGCTGCAAACAGGGAAAATTGCTGCTCAAGTATTCAAGATGCCTTGAAAAGAATATTGAAAACTTTAAAGATAAGAAACTAATGGCCCAAAAGGATATGAAAAAGCTGTGTAGCAATGTGACTGTTTATTATTGTTGAGGCCTAGCAACATTAGAAACCAGTATCTGCTAATTAAGGTAAACCTGCAAATAATCAGCTTTTCATCTTATATACATTCAATAAACAGGAGTTATGACTTCAAAAATCACATCCTGTTAACCTCAAATAACATAACATACTCAAGCTCAAATATTTCTGAGAATAAAGCTATACTCTGAAACATTTCGTTTATTTAAATAAAGACAATTTAGAAAATCATGCGTTGTTTTTTTTTACTGTAACAAACACTGTCCCTTGTCATCCTAGAGACTATATTGAAAACATTTAAAAATGTAGAATTGAAATGTGAAAAAGATATCTTTATTCCATAAATATTAATGGTGCACCAATAAGAAATAGCAGTATTCTGTGGGAAAGAGAAAGTAATTAAATTTAGTGCAGGATGTCCTATCTTTGTGAAATCGAAATATCACTTGGTGGGTTTATTAAAAAGGAAGATTCTTGACTTACTGAGTACTGTTGCTTACATTTTGAGTTCCAAGCATGTGCGTTGCACAGTTTTGGTTACATTTGTTCATTAAAACAACCTAATGAGTTATAGATGAAAAAACTGAGGCTCGGTGAGATAATTTGACAACTATCACTCAAATAAGGCTTTCTCCTAGATCTTGTTGATTCTACTAAGCTCCATGCCTCTTCACATGTCTAAATGAGTCACTAGAAGTATAAGGAGCTCAATGTTGTGTGTGGGTGTGGGGGAGGGAGGTTAGACCTTAGCATAATGTCTTCTTAATTCTTGTTTTAATTCCCATTTATTGGACTTTAGGGAAAGTATGGCTAAATATATATGGTCACTGACATTTTAGTCCTCTAATATTTCCTTTTTGTAAAAATAAAGACCAGTTTCTATGTATTAGGCTCAGTAAGCTTCAATAACACAACCTTGAAAAAGTCATTTGATATTCATATTATGCTTCTTTATATTATAAAACATTTTAAGTTTCACATTGAGGGTGCAGAAGGAATCACACATATACACTCTTTTATAGTATACATTTTAACTTCGCTCCTCTCCCTGAAATACACTCTCTCTCACCTATAAATCAGGGTATAATAGTGTTTTGTATACAATATTGTGCATACAATTTGTACACAATGTTTGTATACAATACTTGAGTATTATGAATGCTAGATGACAGATTCAATGGTTAAAGTGACACGTAGCATGAATAAATTTTTGGTTTTGTTGATTTCTTTTATATCTTTAAGAGACTCAAAGTGTGCCTTACTTCTTCTTGAAATGATAAGGTGTTCAAGGCCAGGAATTGCCTACCATTTCTCTACCCTCTTCATAGAGACACTGAGATAGTTACTTGATGAGAACTCATTGAAGAACTCACTTCAGTTGCCTACCCTTTCTAAATAGATGTTTTAATCAAACAGTTGTATTTATTTTGTTATAAATGCCATTTCTTCAAGTTCATTATATTTAATAAATACTCTAGTAACAATATATTAATATTGTGCTTCAATATGTTTGAGGTGGTTTACAAAACAGTAGTAGAAATTCTGCTTGTTTTGTATATAAAAAAGTAAAACTCAGAGGAATTAAATTTGAATGATTTTCTCAAGAGAACCCAGCTAGTAAATCTAAGATTTTCTGACACTGAGTCCAAGTGCCCACGCGGTCTCTGAAAAGCCTTCCCCTAGAATCCAACTAACTTTTGTACAGTGTCTGTAGTGCTTTCATGTACATTATCTCATTTGATCCTCAAAAACCCAGGAAGAGAGGTATTTTTATACCTATTTTGATGTCTATTGTGTTTCTATAACTGGAAGAACAACATGTTATGAGCCAGGATTTAGGGCTCCTTGTAATGCTATTGAAGCATTACTAGAGCATCACAAAATAAAATTAAGTGAAATTTTGGTCTAAAGAGATGACCTAGATGGCTATTCAATACCTATTTTTTTCTCTCTAAAATATTCTTCTTTAGAATATCATCTTTGTCTTCTAAGTAGTCTTTGTAGTGAGTATATCAATACTCTGCATTGATATCAATGGTTCTTCCCTGCATAGAATATGATAGGATTTCTTCCCTAAGGTCAGGAACATGACAGGGATGTCCCTCTCACCTCTGTTGTTCAACATAGTACTAGAAGTCCTAGTGTCAGGAATCAGACAACACAAAGAAATAAAAGGGATCCAAATCGCAAGGTAGAAGTCAAACTTTCATTCTTCTCGGATGATGTGATACTCTATGTGGAAAACCCAAAAGACTCCACCAAAAAACTGCTAGAACTGATACATGAATTTAGCAACGTCACAGGTTATAAAATCAATTTACAAAAATCAGTTGCATTTCTATACAGCAATAATGAAGCAGCAGAAATCAAGGAATCCATACCATTTACAGTTGCACCAAATGACATAAAATACCTAGAAATAAACCTAACCAAAAAGGTAAAAGGTCTATACACTGAAAACTATATAGAAAGCTTATGAAAGAAATTGAAGAAGACGCAAAGAAATGCAAAAACATTCCATGTTCATGGATTGGAGGAACAAATATTGTTAAAATGTTGATATTACTCAAAGCAATCTACAATTCAATGCAATCTCTATCAAAATAACAACAGCATTCTTCATAGAGCTAGAACAAACACTTCTAAAATTTGTATGGAACCAGAAAAGACCCTGAATAGCCAAAGCATTCCTGAAAAAGAAAACAAAAACTGGAGGCAGCACAAACTTCAAGCTGTATTACAAATCTGTAACCACTATCACAGTATGGTACTGGCACAAAAACAGACACATAGAGCAATGGAACAGAATAGAGAACCCAGAAATGGACCCATGAATGTTATGGTCCGCTAAACTTTGACAAAGCAGGAAAGAATATCCAATGGAAAAAAGACAGTCTCTTCAGCAAACAGTGTTGGGAAAACTGGACAGTGACATGCAGAAGAATCAACCTGGACCACTTTATTACACCATACACAAAAATAAACTCAAAATGGATGAAAGACCTAAACATAAGACAGGAAGCCATCAAAATCCTAGAGGAGAAAACAGGCAAGAACCTCTTTGACCTGGGCCGCAGCAACTTCTTACTAGACATGTCTCTGGAGGCAAGGGAAACAAAAGCAAAAATGAACTATTGGGACCTCATCAAGATAAAAACTTCTGCGTGGCAAAGGAAATAATCAGCAAAACTAAAAGGCAACTGACAGAATGCGATAAGATATTTGCAAATGACATATCAGATTAAGGGTCAGTATCCCTTTATCCCTATAAATAACTTAAACTCAACACCCAAAAAACAAATAATCCAGTGAAAAAAGGGGCAGAAGGCCTGAATAGACACTTTTTCAAAGAAGACATTCAGATGGCTAAGAGACACATGAAAAGATACTCAACATTACTTACCATCAGGGAAACACAAACCAAAACCACAATGAGATACCAACTCACACCTATCAGAATGGCTAAAATTAACAATTCAGGAAACAACAGATGTTGGTGAAGATACGGAGAAAGGGGAACACTTTTGCATTGTTGGTGGAAATGTGAACTGGTGCAGCCACTCTGGAAAAGAATATGGAGGTTCCTCATAAAATTAAAAATAGAATTACCCTACAATCCAGTAATTGCACTATTAGGTATTTATCAGAAGGATACAAAAATACTGATTCAAAGGGGTACATGCACCCCGATGTTTATAGCAGCACTATCAACAATAGCCAAATTATGGAAAGAGCCCAAATGTCCATCAACTGATGAATGGATAAAGATGATGTGGTGTGTGTTTTGTATAATCAGTCTTGGAACATCCAAGTTGATGAATCTGGCATAGTATCCAATTTTGGTTTTTGTCTTTGGTTTGCATTTCCACTTGAAAAGAAAGAATAATGATTTCTTGTAAACAGTAATATGTTTTTATTTAAGAAATCAGGCAGTCAAAGTGAGAAAAAGTAAGGGAGACTTGATCAATTCAGTGGGTGAACTTTTCTTAAGTAATTAGACTTCACCCTGAAGTAGCTAAAGAAAGGTTCCTATAACTGTTTAAAAGAAAATCTGTTTTAGTGCTCCTCCCATTGTATATATTTATTTAATATATATCTTTATAAACAGTGGAGAAGTTTGATAATTCAGTTTCCTTTTAATATGTACTCATTAGCCATAGAACAGGCTAGCAAAAGATTGTTGTGTCACAAAGATTAAAAACAAGCTGATTAATATTCACTTATTTAGAAATGGGAGTCAGATCTTCAAATAGCAAGTGCTTGATGATAAAAGCTCTTGAGTTATTATAAGGATAAATAATTGTTCCAAATTGCCATCTTCCACTGCAATCAAGATAAATTTCTTAGGCGTCTGCTCAAAGGATAAATTCTCACTGAAATACATTTTAATAGAAGAATCTTTAGAGCACACTATGATATAAAATCAATCATATTTTCCTTAAAGAATATAGAACATTAGAAATTTTGGAGTAAGTTTAGTAAACAAAACCTTTCCAACACTGTTATAAATCTGAGTTGCAATGGTGCCCAGCCCACCAAGAAAAACAAGTTTTTATTTGTGAAGAATCCTCTTGAGCTACAAATATGTAATAAATGTGCTATTTAAATACCATGTAAGCTATATAATTTTTATCTAAGTGTTCAATTATCATTTTCAACCATAAATGACATTAAAAAAATAAAAATTGTTTCTAAAGATAAATGTAGAAAATGTGTCACCCAGAAAAAAATTCCGTTAAATTAGCTTAGATGATATTCATCTAAGGAAAAATATTTTTAAATACAAAGGGATATCCTTAAGCAAAATTTTGAGGATGATGATGAAGAAAAAACCCCCACTATTACTGTTTTTCTCATACTTCCACAAAGATCCAGATACAGGATATCTCCTCATCCCCTATCTCTTATCAAATGTGTGCCCAACTCTAGTACAAAAAACAAATGGTAGCCAAAAGCTTACTTCTGTAGCTATTTAACTTTATGAAATTGTTAATGAGTAAAAGGGTATATTTCCATCAACATAAAGTTAGGTATCTACTAGTGTCCTGTGTTTTATCGCCATTTTCTCTTGTGCATTTGCCATTTTGCATTTATTAAACGGAAAACTGAATATTTCTTGATTCACTTAAAATCTAAATTTAAATCTAATCCGTGTACTTTCCAAAGCAAACAGTACCTGTTACTGCATGCCCCATCTCATGAGAAACTAATATTTGGACTTGTTAAAAAATGGCTAAACATTGAATTGCCAAAGACAAAACAAGGGGCTCAACAGAGATTAAAGCCACTGAGAAATGTCATTACTGAAGATATCTCTTTACATCCTGTTTCACTGGGTGTGCTCCAAAGCAGGTTAACAAACATGGCTCCTGGGGCGCCTGGGTGGCTCAGCCGGTTAAGAGTCCGACTCCAGCTCCGGTCATGATCTCACAGTTTGTGGGTTGGAGCCCGGCATCAGGCTCATGTGCTGAACACTTGCTCAGAGCCTGGAGCCTGCTTCGTATTCTGTGTCGCCTTCTCTCTGCCCCTCCCCCACTCATGCTCTGTTTCACTGTCTCTCAAAAAATAAATAAATGTAAAAAAAATTATAACAAACAAACAAATATGATTCCTTTGTGATTCTCATCTAGTCTATGACCGCTAAACCTGATGTAAATGAGCAATTTGTGAATATTTATTCTTACATGCACTTTAATGTTGTAAAGCATTTTTTTGTACAACTTCTTGTGATGTTTTTGTAAAACAAATGGAAAAATGAGGACTAAAAGGATAATTTAATTTAGATGAATTCATAGTTTGTGGAACAATAGAAGGACAAAGCAGAACAGAACAAAAACAACATCAAAAGAAAAGGACACACTAACATCTTCCTGAATGCTTCCAAACTAAGTGGTTCTTCACAGCACTCCCTTGTTATAGCAGTAATTCATCACTGATGGTAAAGTACCAACATTTCTTATTTATTCTAAAGATTATATCTGATTTGATTTCCCTGTGATAATGTCAGGTTTATTTCCTTTTCTGTGTGTGTGTGTGTGTGTGTGTGTGTGTGTGTGTGTGTCTGTATATCTATCTCTGTCTCTATATGGAAAAGAAGTTGCAGAATTGACTGACGTGGGGATTGTGAATGTAGTGCTGGTGAATATATCATCATAATCTGTGTCATGGTAGAAAAAAGGTAGAAAGTCACACCCCAGTGGTATAGCCCAGCATTCTTTGTCGTTCAATATTTTACCAACAACCTGGTTGAAGAAATGAAGGTAAAGAAAGAAATCACACAACTAACAGATTATTAAGGACTTAAAAATGTTTGAAAATGTTCTCCCTTTGACTTAAAACAGTTAATAGGTAGAGGCCTAATAGTAGACTACCAGAGCATTCCTACTTTAAGGTTTGGTACACACCTGCCAAATAAGCCTTGGTCTTTCACAGAATTTGGGCTTGTTAGTGATTGTGGGCATCACCGTCCAATTGGTAATTTATTTGGCTAAATCAAAGGAAAGTCCAGATGAGCCACTAAGGAATGAGAACAATGGCTAAGAGCAGGGTTTTTGGTGCAGACTGAATTAGCTGACAAATAGACCCAGACAATTACTGGCCATGTAAGTCTACTCAATTCTTTATGTCTTAGTAACTTGGATGTTAAGTATGTATAATAAGTCCTTCTTTAAGCATTGGAGTTCAAGAATATGGGGAATAACGTACCTAAAATGCATGACCCAATGCTTTTGTGGACAGCGAAACCTTAGGAAGCACAAGCTGTCATTGATACTATAGCCTGCATAGTTTACTGAAAGAAAACCCTGTAGAGTACAAGGCTCTAATCAGAGAAATTGCTACTCCTGGATTAGTCATCTTTCAAGCAGAGAAATAAGAAGAACATGTTCTTTAATTTATGATCAAGTGTATATTTGCAGTTACCAGCAAGGAATGTTTCTAATCAACACAAATATAGGAGATAATTTACGAGCTAGAATTCTGGATAATGGCAGAAGAAGCCAATTAGCTGGGAGCACTAAAATCTTACGTGTAAGCACATGCCAATGCGTGTGGTATTTCCCAGTGCATAGGGGTAATTCAGGCAAATGAAAATCAAGTTGTGGTGATTTGTAGGAAATTGTGTGTCTGTGTGTGTGTGGGTACTTAAGGAATAATGTAATATTCTAATTAGGTGCTAATTCTGCTTTGGATCTTTTGAAATGGCATACGTCTTGGTGGACAAGATTTTCTCATGAATATTCACTGTGTCTGAGAATAGCTCTTGGTGTGAATTGCAGGTTTTTATACTTGGAAGAGTGGAAAGAGGTAGATGATTGGAAACTCCACCCAAATTTTAGAATAGTGGGCCCAAATAAATAAAACAAAGTTTAATAAGGAAAATATAAAGTCTTTCATTTAATTTTAAAACTCAATGGTCACAGTTCCATAAGTATTAGATATGTAAAGTTTATCTTGGATTTTCATATAATATGAAAAAATAATGGTTTTTATTGACTAACACTCCTTTAGGCAACAATGAAATGACGCAAACGTCCCTCAAAAGCTCCTGTGACACTAGATTGCATGAGCAGACACTGCTCAGTGCAAAGCCATAACACTCCCAGAGAGAAGCTGCAAGATGGTTTAGCTCTCCTTGTCCTATTTTAAGGGGAACCCTGACAGAATGGATTCTGTCCAAAGGAAAGTGAAGTTTTGTAACTCCAGCGACACGAACACTGGAAGGAGCTAGGAATATTAAACTTGGAGACTGTAAGGCAGGGTGAGGTCTTCAATACTAAAGGTTGCCTTGTGGAAGCGTAATATAGTAGTAAATTGGTACCATTTTGTATTCATTTTACTTAGAAGCAGTTTTCCTTTATGCTGCATAATTTAAAATAAGGAATTCTATTAAAATGCTAGGTGAAAGCTTCTCTTTTTAAGTTTCTACCTCCCCTCACAAAATCTGAAGACTCAGCAATGCAAGACTTTGAGGGGTTGTTGCCTTTTTGGATGGGACTTTACTCCCCATTTTCTCTATTATCCTCAGCACAGGATTCAAGCTTCTTTTGCTCTTACCATTACAATCACATTGTTGTTTTCTTACGGTGGAAAATCATTTCTTTGTTTCCATGTTTCAGTCACAAGTGGGAAAAATGAAAATAGAGGATCCCATATTTTGAGAAAAGCTTTCTTTTGTAGAAGTCAAGAATACATCTTCATAGTCAAAAGAAGGGTGTCAGTGTCAAAAGCATACAATTCCAGATAGCATTAGGGACAGATCCAGCTCAAGTCTCCTAAACACATGACTTGCATGTGCCCTCTGTAAGCACTTAAATTTGTTCCATGGGCTCTGTAAAGAAGAGGAGCAGGGTATTAAATTATGGGAGGTGGCCTTGTGTAGGCCGGGAGTATGTTATAAAGTACAGGGCTTTCAAGCAAGAGCCTTGCTTTGAAAGACTTTCAATCCCCACTCAGCCACTTACTAGTGGTGTGACACTGGGAAAGTTACCAAACCTCAGATTGTCCTCATTTGTAAAATGAATATTTGATTATGTCTCATGCAGTTATTTAAAAGTATTACAAATTTCAGATGTAAAATGTCTCCTACATTTAAGGTTCAATGAATCATAGTTGTTTAATCTCTTATTAAATAATATTATTTAGTATAAGATAGAACTGCTTTTTCCACCTAACTATACCTTAGTTTAAGGGACTGTGGTTGAATTATTTCTGCTCTCCTTTTATATTTTTCTCTTGGCAATCTTTATACCGCAGCAGCATCTTTTACTATGAATAGATGACTCTCAAGTTTTTATCTCTAATTCTGAGCCATAATCAGAAATACAGGCTATACAGTTTAAACCACTTTTGGGTCATTTTTACTTGCATATCCTGGCAGCACTTTCAACACAGTGCACCGAGAATTGAAATTTCTACTCCTCCCCAACCAAACTGCTGTACTTCATAGCTTCCCATATCACTTACTGGAACTAATTTTCTCCCAACCCTTAAGGATCATCAATATCAAGACTGAGAAATTTTATCTTCAGAGTATGTCTTGAAAGCATCTCCTTTCATTTCTTCCTAATTCTTTCTCCTGTTCAAGCTCACCTTACCTCTCGGCCAGGCTTGTTTTTGGAGATGACTCTATCCGTTTTCATAGTTTCATTGACTACATCATCTCAGTGCTTCCGCAATCCATATATCTATCCCTTTCCTCTTCCCCGAGCAGGGGCTGGGCACTTAGTCCAACCAAGTGAACATCCTTACTTGTAAGTCCTACTTTATTTCAACCTCAGCATGTCCCAAGCCAAAGTAATGATGTCACTACCCAACACGTTCTTCTTTTTTGTGCTTCTTCGTTACCTTGTCTGCCACCATAGACATTTTATGCTTAAAGCCCTCTCCCTCACCATCTGTATTTAGTAACATGACAAAGCTAAGCAATTCTATGATCTAAATATCTCATGTCCATTATCATTTCTTTCCCTCAGTCATTACTGCCGTTGAGTCTCAACATCATTATATTTCTATATACTAATGTTCAATAAGTATTTGCTCAATTAATTTATGCTCTAATTTACTCAGCGACTGGGACCAGTAATGGAATCTACTTTTGCTTGAGGAGTTATACCATAATTTTAAAATTGAAGTATAGTTGACATATTATTTTCTTGTGTATAACCTAGTGATTTGACAATTCTGTACATTACAAAATGCACACCATGATAAATGGCTACCATCTGTTACTTTACAAAGTTACTGCAATATTATTGACTGTATTCCCTGTGCTGTGCTTTTCATCCCTGGGACTTATTTATTTTCTAATTGGAAGTTTGTGCCTCTCAATCCCTTTCACCTACTTTGCCTGTTCTACCATCCTTCTCCCTTCTGGCAACCACCAGTTTGTTCCCTACATTTGAGTCCGTCTCTGTTTTATTGTCTAAGTTCCACACGTAAGTGAAATCATGGGGTATTTGTCTTTCTCTGTCTGACTTATTTCACTTAGCATAATGTTACTGTGAACATCTATGCTATTGCAAATGACAAGATTTCATTCTTTCTAGAGCTGAGTAACACTCCAGTGTGTATATATACCACATCCCCTTTATCTATTCATCTACTGACGGACATTTCAGTTGCTTCCATATCATAGCTACTGCAAATAATGCTACAATAAACAAAGGGGTGACCGGGACCAGTAATTAAATCTACTGTTGCTTGAGTTATTATGCCATATTTCATAGATTCTAGGATGCACTGTGAAACATCTGTGAAATTGGAATGCATCTTATGATAGATGGTGTTCAACTGGAAGCATTTTTGTTTCTTAAATTCTTGTACTTTAAAATGAATGGCATCTTGGATTTGATGAAACATGCTAATGATTTTCTGAATACTTTCCCAGCCTCTATGACTTCTCTGTTTTCTCTGTCTCCTCAATTCCCAATGACTTTTTTGTTAGCAGTCAGAACAAGTCTTAGGAAACAAAATACTGAACATGATATGTTTCCATAATTCCTAAACCTATCTCGTTTTCACATTTTCTTTTTCCAGTGTTTGATCAGAATCCACCAGCCTGTATATACCTCAACTTACTGTTTACCTCTCCTTACCTGTCTTGGAAATCACTGATGTCTATTGTTCATGGGATAAAAATCTAAACTTCCTCAGCATTAATATACAAGGCCCTTCCCCATCGGATCCTAAGGTAATTTCTCTGCCTTTCTTCATTTTCCTCACACACTTTAAGTGCCATCTTCATAGACTTTATCAATGTTTCTTGAACAAACTCATGCCTCAGGACATGCTACATGTTTTGACTTGAAAGACTTTTCTGTTACTAAGTTCAATCTATCTTTTAGAGTTGAGTTTTAACATGGTCTCTCAGAAGTCTTTTCTGGATCCCCTGAGTCACTCTCTATTTTTTGTGTTTTATAGCAAAGTGGCTTTAAGTGTGGAATCTGGAGCCAGACTGCCTGGGTTTGGGTCCAGCTACAGCACTTACCAGCCTAATAAATTAGTAGTCACTTAACTTCTCTGTACCTCATTTTCTCCTTCAGTAAAATGGGGATAAAAATAGCAACTACGTAAAAGGTTGTTGAAAGAATTATGTGAGTTAATATATTCAAATCACTTAGGAGAGTTCTAGATGAATACTAAAGGTACAGTTTTTAGTATAATGCCCTATAATTATTTGCCTCCACAATTAAAGAGCAAGTCTCTCCCTGACTGGGACAATATTCTGCTTTTTTTTTTTTTTTTTTTTACGTCTTCAACTGCCAATCTAGCTCCTGACACGTGTCCACATTCCACAAGCACTTTAATGAATAACGTCATCAGCTAAACATTGAATACAAGTACAAATATATTTCGTCAAATGGATATGTTATTTTTGTCAGATTCTGTGTACAGAGTTAAAATGTTTAGGGTTTCATTGAAAGTGGGGGATTTCTTGCCATCTACTACTTCGAACGGTCAGTATTAAAAGAGTGGCAGGATTGAACTGGTGTCCGAGGTCACTATTTCAGTTTTCTCACCTCATGTCAGTTTGTCTTTTGCAGTTTTTAATTGCCCAAGGAGCGTGACCTGGGTCATAACTCCAACCAGCTGCATCGATGCAAAGGGTGAATGATAGTTATGCCTATAGAATATTGTGCTTTTAAAGGTCACAGCTAAAATGTTCCCTTGCAATAAACTGCAGACAGTTCACTTTGTCTTGTAGAACAAGCTTGCCTGACAGTAGAAAGGACAGGGTCCTCAGTGCAGTGGGGACAGAGATGACAGAGATGGAATGATGACCGAGCCTCATGACTGGGCCAGTGATCCCATGTGAACTCTTTATCTTCCTCTTCTCTCCACCTTTCTCCAGCACTATTCCCTTCTCTTCCTCTCCATCAATCTGTCTGTCTTTTCTGCCTGAGCCAGTCCTGGAAGTCTGGACCCTTGGTGCCTGTCTTGGTGAGGGGAAAGATGACCTGGAAGTGTTTGTTTGTGACACATGGCAGTAATGCTTGCCAAGGAGGACCCTTTACTGAATGAAGCCACTGACTACATCTAATCAGGACTTTAAGTTGTACTAACTTTCTACTATTTTTGTATTAAATAAATGAATACATGAATGAAAAAAAAATGGAATAGCCCATATTTTTTTGTGCAGCTTGAGGTAAACATAGCCTCTGAAGGCAATCTACCTCAAAGCATTAAACGTACACAATATTTACCTTGTAAGAGCAAACAGCATATCAAGTGAGTTTTCAGTATCTTCCTTGGTAAAAACAATGCCAAATGGCCTAGTGCATTGATTATGCGCTTTATAGTCAGATAGACTTATCTGAATTAGCCTCAAATTCTGCTATATCATTTTGTAAGACCCTACTGAGTCTCAACTTTGTCATTTGTAAAAGGAGCAGTGATAGCACCCATCATGTCCAAGGTTGCTCTTAGTATGAGGTCATATATGTAATACACACAGCAAATAGTACATAGGTGTATAATGACCAATTGTTAGACTCAAATGAATTTTAAAATGTGGTTTGTCTAGAAATACTGGTTGGAGACTGAGTGTATGATTTAGTAATCTCCATGCCTATAACAATGGATAATAAGGCAAACAAATCGTATACCCAAGTTATGTAATTGTTATGAAATTCCCATAGAATGGAAGTTAAAAATACTAATGTTCTACTCTATATGGGGAGTACTCAAAAGGGTTTTTATTTCTTCTGCAGTGGAGTCACCAATAAAACTTTGCCAGAGAAAAGTTTATTCCATTTTAATGCCCATTTTTAAAAAGCTATACTAGATGTTTCTAATTTTTCAAAAGAGTGCATTAATAGAATCATAACTCGATAGGCTCTTTCCATATATAAAGTACATTTAAAACACAATTTGTATTACTTAGAGACATGGCCCTGTGAATCTAGGACACTACTAAAGTATTCATAGATTTAAACAAAAATATGTACAGTTGATTTGGTGCTGAGATGAAAAGAATTTTAAAAGAATATAACATCAACAAAAAAATCCAACCATATTTGGTTTGTTAATGCCTCAGAGACAATAGTTATAGCTGAATATGGATTTTTATATCAAATAGTGGAATTCCTACATTTAGACCTCTGAATTTTCAATAAAAAAGAATGTCACCACTTCTGAAATTCAGAAACAGAGGCTATATGATCCCTCTTGGCAGCCCATTCTACTATTTTATTTTTGATAAAACAATACTTTGTATTTTCTATGAAAATGAGCAATCTGGCTTTATTCCCATCTCTCTTACATTTGTTTGGTTCTCCATGGCAATGGATATAGTTCTTTAGTATGTCCTTTAACAAGATATCACATATTTCAAGTAGAGGAATCTAATTTTTTCATTACCTTGATATGAATTTACTTTCAATTTTTAATCTGAATTTAGTCAAATATTTATCTTTTTCTTGTTTTTTAGAGCCTGACCATAAGGCCTCAAAGGAGTGGATTGGTGGTGACATGGCCATATGCTGTTTTACGTGGGAGTAGAGAAAATTTCCTGGCTCTTTTGGAAGTTTCTTGGTAGATGCATTCAGCAATGGGTACCTCTTAGTGTACAGTGTAACTTCAGTGGCACAGAAGTTAGCCTTAGCCTGGGTTGTCCTGTTGATTCTAAGGGCTCAAATCCATGTGCTTTTCCTTTTGAACTTGTCCTCACAAAATCCTAGGTGAAGCTATGAAGGCATTTGCCTTAGTGTCCCTTGTTCAAGGCATTTCAAACTCTCTCCCCATTGTCACTATGTGATCACCATTTTGGCATCACATGCTCCAACAGCAATATTTTCTCAATGCTTCACTGTACAGAATTTTTCCTGGTTTCTACCAAAGTGTACTATATGGGTACTCATTAGATAAAACGTTATGATCTTTTCTCTTCTTATACTTACATGGAGTGGTGTAGAGCAAGGACTCTGGAGTGTGGCTTAGCTCACCCAGCTGCAAAACATACTAGCTGTAGACTTGATATTTCACCTCTTAGATTCCTCATTTGTTAAAGAAGGAGAAACCATTTTGAGGATTAAGTAAAATTTCACTTGTAAATTTCTTAGGACAATGTAGTAAGCACTCAAGAAGTGTTAACTATTATTTAAAGGTAACATTGAAGTAATCCAGAATAATTTTTTTTTTTTTGTAATTTCTCAAACCTTCGTTCTTCTGTGGCTTAGTAATGTCCCTCGGAATATTTTAACCCTGACCTAAGGTCATAGGCATTTAACCAGGAATCAGGTTAGAATTAACACAATCATAAATCTCGGTGAAGCTTCATACTAAGAACTAGTAGAAGGTCATTAGAGACCATATAATACAGTGAGGACCTCACTGGGCTTGAAATTTATAAAGTCAGGGGCTCAATTCTCAGATTTGCCAATTAAAATCTGCTTGGCTTTATAAGTTCTACAATCCTTTTGAATATCATTTTCCCTTACTGTAAAATAGAGACATTGTTATTAGTACAGTAATTTATAGGTGGTAATCTTTTATGTTCAGTTGGTAAACATTCAACAGGACTTCATTTCTGAACCTCAGAAATGAATACATGGGTAGACCACAGAGAGAAAAATAGCACCACCATAATGACTCATTTTAAGTAAAGATCTCTGAACTTTCAAATTCCCTCAGAAACTGATGACAACTGAATTATTTTTCATGTCAGAGAGCTTATCTGTGAAGTCTACCCAGTGAGGTAAATCCATTTGAAAATAACACCATTTCAGTAAAAGAAGGATTACCAATGCGATATAGTTTGAATCAACCTTCTCTATGGCAGGATAATTTGTATATAAAACGTATCATCTCTTCTTGGCTTATGTTTATCTTTCTAGTCATAATTAATGTGTCCCTATTCTTCATAAATTGCATTTTTGATCATAGTCATTATAGAACACACCTGCATTAGGGTAGCCTATAAACCATTAAAAGTTGTAGCTCCAATTTTCTTGAACATAGTTGAACAGAACAGAATTTTCCTGCCTGTTCACTGGATGTTTCCCCTACCCATAATATCTGATGAAAGTGAGCCAGGAACAAAGTTTTTTTGTTAAGTCTGAATCCAGGAGAATTGGGGCTCATTGGCATTCTATTAATTGTTGGGATTATAAGGACTATCTAGTTTATAATTTCCATTTTCCAGATAACAAAAACTGAGAAACCTGGGAAGTTAAGTAATTTGACTAATCCTCAGGCTCTGGCTAGAACTTAGCTCCACCTCCCCCAAACTCTCCTGACCTCCCCCAGTCAGACTTTCTTGTGAGTTTGCTGCCCTGTAACTCATGCTTTACATTGAGCCATTGATCCAGACTTGGGAAACAGGTGTTTGTGGTTCATTGTACAAAAATAGTTTGCCTTTCAAGTCTTAAACTTCTTTATACAAATGAGCAAAGTTGTGAGTCTGGTTGAAGCTATAAGGGCTACTTCAGTCATCAAGAAAAAAACAAACTAGATTTTTCTTTTATAATTAACAATCCCATGGTATTGAACCACCAAAATACTTCTCTCTCCCTTATATGAAAACTTTTTTTTGTAGGCTCCTCTCTTTTGATCTTTTGGAGCTTCCTTAGTATTTCTAAAATCCTGAGTTTTTCTTTTGGATTTAAGGGAAGTGCAAACTGGAACTTCCTATTTATAAAATGTGGTATCTTAGTCACCTAAAATTGGGAACATTCTTTTTTTTTTGTTTTTTCCTTTAAAACATTTAATAAATAGGATACATTAGGTACTTACAGGAAAGGGTAGGGATGGGTAAAGGCATTTTATAATCACTGGAAAAAATGAAAAACAAAAACAAAAACACAACCTGTAACTCAAGTTGGGACATCCATTTCATGCCAGAAATTAAATGGATTAAATGAAGTTGTTCAGACAATTTCAGGTGAAATAGTTCCTGAGAAATAGGGCCTAAGATCTTGTATTCAAAAGGCAGGTGATGTCCTATTATCCAGAAGCATAAACAAGCTATTCATGAAATTATTCCTATATTTGATAAACACAAAACAATTATTGGAATAAAACATCCCCATAAATGTGTGTATTGAGGTATGGTCTCCCTTTAAGAACTAAGTCATGAGAGTTCGCCAGTGAAATTAAGTGTCTAAAGACTTAATAACTAGGGTGCTTGAGGCCACAAACATTTCCAGTTCTGGAAAACTAAATAGACAATAGAGATTCAGAGAAAATTTTGGATTTAAAAGCTTGAGCACATGGCTGCCAGCCTCTGTGTGCTCTACTGATCTTGCAAAATAGACCCCCTGGTAGATCTTTGTAAGGTGTAGATGAAGGCCATTTGTGAAGAGGCAGCTGCAGAGGTGACACTCCTGGTGTGACAGGGAGAGGCTGGAATGTGGTGCCACCACTGAGCTCAGGGTAACTTCTCTGACCTGTCTCGTGTTACTTTATGTATAAATGAAGAGAGTAGTATGGCTGGATGGAATCTAAGTTTTCTCCTAGGTCTAAATGTGTCTTTCTTTTTTTTTTTTTTTTTTACATGTTTTTCCTGCTTTTTATAAACCACTATCAGTAAATTAACTTCCATAGTTTAGCCCCAAAAGGAAAGCTTTTTGCTCTTGGCAAAAATTACTATGTAATCGTTCCACTTATCCCCAATCAGCTTCTCCTCCCATCTTGTTCTTCAAATGTTTATTATGCTCACTTCTAAAATATCTTCCAAATCATGCCCTCACCCTCTGCAGATAATTCCTCTCTCATAGAATAGAGATTCCTCTATATCATTCCTCACAAAATAGACATAATAGATAGATCCTTAGATAATATGAGATTATATGAAAATAGATGATCATTCCTCACATAATAGACAAGTACTCTCTCATGTGTTTTCTCTCAGCAAAATAGAGGCAAGTAGGCAGTAATTTCCTTGACATTTTGTATTTTTCAGCCACTTCTTACGGCTCTACAAAGACATGAAATGATGCTGATTTCATAAAAATTCTAACTTCCTTCCCATCCATGTCTATCTGCATTTTGCCCCTTTCTTCCTTTTCGCTGCTGCAGGACACTATTCCTTTCTCTTTTCCTTATTTTTTTCTTCAAACTCTTTTCCTCTCCTTTCCCTCCCTGCCCTCCACTCTACAAACTGTTCATACCTCCCCCATGAAGCAGAATCAAGACCAAGATCACTCAGCTTCCTTGATCCAAAAACCCATTTAGAGTCCTCTGTGTATCTCTCTCCTCCTGGTCAAATTTCAAAATGTACGTATTTCATCACCTAGGTTTCTCTTCTTGACTCATTGAAGTCTGGATCCTTGCCCTTTTCCTACACCATAACATTTTTTCTTATAGGTCATCTAAGATGTCATACTCGATATTTTAAAAAATCTATTTTCTTTGCTAAGTATTTTTTTTTGCATAAATTTTCTAAAGTTTATTTTACTTAGTTTTTCATAGCCTCTGACACAGTGGACATTTTTCTCCTTCCAGGAATTTTCTTTTGTTTCCTCTGTGGTATCATTCTCTGCTGTTCTTCTTGCCTTCTGCTCACTCTTCCTCAGTCACTTCTCTTCCTGAGCACACAGAGTTCCATTCTTGGCCCTTTTACTCTCTACACATTTCTTGGGCTATGTCTCCTACATATGCCTCCATCTTCAACTCCATTCATGAGCCCCAAATTCCTCTATCCTGAGCTCCAGATCCTTTTCTCCCTTCTCTTGGGTACTCACCCTCCATATTCTTTTTGTACAAATGATAACATTATGCCTCCCCCTATGTCCCTGCTCTTTCCCCCACTTCTGCTCCCATCCCAACCAGAAACCCTGGAGACATCTGAGAGTCTTTTTTCTTTCACCATGCACATCCAGTCAGGATGATTCTTTATCCTAAATATCTCTCAAATTATCAGTTCCTTTCTATTCTTCTACTCTTAGGCTCAGCTCATCATCTCTTGATTGCATTATCACCCATACCATATCGACTTCCTGTTAGACCAAACTTCTATTGCCACTAGGGTGATATTTATAAAATTTCTAACCAAACCTCGACTACTGCTGGTTAAAAACCGTGAATGGCTGACTCTTGAGAATGAAGTTCAGACTTAATAGCTTGATACATGATGCCCTTCAACAAAGTGGCTCCAACCCAACTCTCTTGTTTGGGTAGCACATATGAATCTAACATTACACATTCAAATGACAAAAAAAAAAATACTGCATTTCTGAATTGTCTTAAATCACTTTAAAACTGACTCTAGGTTCCATCCTTCCTGGCAGGTAGGAATGCCCATCTCAGTAAATAGAGACTTTATCACCTCAAGTTTGTTCCAAAGTTCTAGAGATTTGCAGGATGCCAAAATCACAGAAGTTCATCTGATCATAATTCACCTACTCCTCCTAGTCACCCCTGAGGTGCCCAATGTGTTAGCCAGCATAGTCTGTTAATGAGTTTCTCATTCCAGTTGTTTTCTTTTCTCCATTCCATGCTAAGGGCACAGGAATCTTTGGTGAAGCTGGCAGCTTCAGGGTTTGTGGAATAACCATTGCCATCTTCCAAAGGTACTGCCAAACCAGCTCTTCTTATCTGTCTCAAGTAGAGTCTCTCCTTACTCTCTGCTTGTTCTCAAAAAGCATGCTTCCTTTAAGCTCCTTTCCCTGGATACTAAGTATATCTCTTCAGTGTGTTTATATCATATCAAAACAATCATATCATATCAAAAACAGTAAGTGAAGAGGTGGGTGGGTGGATGGGTGAAACGGATGAATGTAATTAAAAGGTCCATATTCCTAATTATCAGTCACAGAGATGAAAAGGTACAGCATAGGGAATATAGTTAATAAGATTGTAATGATGTCGTATGGTGACAGATGGTAACTACACTTACTATGATGAGCATGAGTAACGTATAGAATTGTTGAATCATTATGTTGTACATCTGAAACTAATATAACACCATATGTTAATTATGCTTCAATAAAAAATACTTCAAAAAACAAACAATAAGTGCTATTGACTTCTGACTATTTCTTTTTTCTTCCCTGGGGAAAAAAAATCCTTCTAGGGCAAGAAATGGTTTACTCACTTTGACAGGAAAGAAAGTGTTCAGATGAAAATTAAAAATAACATCTCAACTAATATCCTGCATCATCGTTCCTTCACAATCCCATGCATATTCTAGCCATTCCAGATTGCTTGCCATTGATCTTACCTGCTCTACACTCTTTCTCACCACTGGGCCTCTGTGTATGTTGCATCCGGTTTTCATTCCCTCCCTCCTCATGGCCATCTGGACTTCCCTTTAGGACTTAGTTAAGTTCTCATTTAAAATTGGCTAGTCTGGGTTAAGTAACAGAACATCTTATTAATAGCTTTCATTCATTTACTCTAATTGATTCATTTATTCAACAAGAATGCAAAAAGTAGCTAAAGATTCTGTGGTGAACAAAAGAGAAGATATGGGTCCTTATATAGTTTATGGTCTAATAGGAAGACCGATCTGAAAGATAATTGCCAGGATGAGAGGTATTTTAACAGGGGTAGTTCAGTGTGGTTACAGCAGTCTATTATAAGGGAATATAACCTAGTTTAGTGGTCCCTGACGCAATGATGTTTAAGTACCTCCCTTATAGTGCTCACTATACTATTTTTTTATTTGCCACTTGTTTGTCTTTTCCATTAGATTACAGGTTCTTCAATGGCCAGGGCAAGGATTTTCATCTATATCAGATTTTTAAAAAAATGCATGTTGCAGTGATTCGAGAGTCTATTTATAAAATTATTTTATGCTACTTCAGGGATAATTTAGAAAAAATTATGAAAGGCTTAAGAGCCATAAAAATGGGTCATCTTGCTTATGTAAATTATATGTGACTAACAGATCTTAGTAAGAAACTATTTCACCCATAGTTGAATTAAAAAACGTTGACAGAAAAAAACCACACTTTATTTATTTTATTTGAAATTTCTCACCCCTATCTTATAAGTAATACTTTTAAAATATCAATAAAAACAATAGTCACTTTCAAAGATATAAAACAAATAGATACATTCTTCTTTCATAATAACTTTTTTTGTTTTTTTAGGTTAGAAGGGGTCTGTCTATAAGTCCAAAGGTCAAACAGAAAATGTTAATGAACACAGAATGTAGTCAAGTCACATAAAACAAGAAAATAAACCAAGATTTTGTTTCAGGCATTACAAATCTGATTTAAATAGCCTTCTCAGAAGATTAAAGCTGCTATACTGAAATGTAAAGTAATGTTTTTCTACTTATTTACAAATAATTCTCCTTTTAAACATCAGGATGTAACATTCTCCCTAAGATAATAATCTAAAATGTTTTTATATGTAAGAACTAATTTAAATGATTATTGGGAAGCTAATTTAAAAACCTCGATTTAACAAAATACGTCAAAAAACCTTATGAAATTACTAATTACCAGTACTTAATAAAGAAAGCCAATGGGTAATTTCAGTACTGGTGTCTTGGAATCAAATTAAAGGCATTTTAATAGTGATTGAACAAGTCTATCATCATTATTGTTTCAAAGCTGTGGGAATTAATTTAAGTTTTTGCAAATACAGCTTGAGCACTGCATGCCTTTGGAAACTATAATGAATCATTTGTAGTAGCCAAAGATCTATTTTCAAAGGATGAGGCCCACTTATGTTCTAAGGTGTGCATTGTTATTCATATAATGATTCTTAGACCCATGATATAATACCAGGAACATTAAAATACTCTTGATTTATGTGAAATCATGTCATCTCTTTATTAATTACCATGAAGCATGTGCTTATTAACTGATCATCTGGTTGGACAGGTCACAGATGATTCAGGAAGGACTTTCTCCTTAAATTAAAAGTGTCTATTGGAAAATCAGATAGCAATTTAACAGTAAAATTAATTTTTCACAGCTTTATGGAAAAAGATTATCATTGAAAAATATTTCCATTGTCTGTCCTGAATTGATTATTTCTCTCAAGGTCTTCAGCCTTTCATAAAGGTTTTAACAAGAGATTAGAAAGAGTTTGCTGCCCACTCATGATGATACTTCAAGAAAAAAAAAGTTTTTCAGAATGGATCAAAGGCTGTAATTTCCATGCCATTTCTGCCCAATTTTCTTTTCTCCTAATGTTTTCATTTTTTGAAATGGCTATGATTGCAATCCAATTTTGCCCACACAGCACTGCATGCCTAAATGAACCATTTATCGCAAACTTTTTGTCTTTTTGATGCTTGAGATTTTATTTGCTTAGAAATCTTTTTTTTCCCATTAATGTTTACCACTCAAGCTGCATTACAATTACTTTCAGTAATTACTACCTGTAGTGACTTATATTATTCTACTCTCCAGATGTGGCATCAAAAGTTCCTATTTCAAACCAATTATATGTTAGCATTGGAATTCATTGCTCCTTTGCCGAATAAAGATTCCCTTATGTATCCTTGAAATGTTTTAAGTTTGACTCTCATCCTGACTTAAAAGTATTAAAACTTTAATATGAAATGTTAATCCTAGGAGTTTTAAACTCCTAGATTTTCAGAACTCGTGAGGTGTAACTGTTCCTTTACATCAGTTGACATTAATCATGGAATGGGACTATTCAAGTTAAATATTACAGCTACTTGTGAATGGTATTGAACCACATGTTTTAATAAACAAAGCTATTAGTTGACAGACTTGAATTGAAGGTAGTTTAATGTGGTTTAACTTTACAAAGGTACTTGAAATTGTCCAAATCTATGTTATGGCCCTCGCAATGAGCATTATGATAAACAGCATTCACAGAAATATAAGAAAAAATGAGTTTAAATTTAGACTAAAACAGGTGTAGACCTTAAAGAATACATACTTCAGTTCCTTTCTTTGTCTTTAATTTTCATGAAATTTGCAATCTGGTAACCCACAAATAGGGGAATACTAAAAGTATATTTGACAAATGCCTGTGTTTTCATGTACTTGGGGAATAAAGAAGGTAATTGTTGAGAATAAGTAGGATACTAGTTAATGATGAAGGAGGGGAACAAATAGTAGGCAGCTTAAATAGTTACTTTTGGTAATGATTGTAAAGATTCATTTTATTAATGATACTTACATTCTGGAGATGTATGTATTTAAAATTTTTTTTTTAACATTTATGCATTTTTGAGAGACAGAGACACAGTGTGAGTAGGGGATGGGCAGCGAGAGGGAGGCACAGAATCAGAAGCAGGTTCCAGGCTCTGAGCTGTCAGCACAGAGCCTGACGTGGGGCTCCAACTCACAAACCGTGAGATCATGACCTGAGCTGAAGTCGGATGCTCAACCAACTGAGCCACTCAGGTGCCCCAAGATGTATGTATTTTTAAGTAGATATGTGCTATGAAGTTTTTCTATCACCTTTACCTTGTAGGCGTTTATCACAATTTCTTCAAAAACTCAGGTCAGGTCTAAAACCTTCCAGAAAATGTTCTGTGATGAGTTTCAACAGGCTCTGATAATTTCTTCTACCACATCACTCCACAAGGCCAGATCTTAAAGTTTACCATTTTCTAAAATTGCTAAGGTGGAGACAGTTTTATTATTATTAGTGTTTGCTACTGGGTTCTGTGACAGTCCCTGCAGTACATTAGCATTTCACACCACCCAAAGCATCATCTTTTCTGCACTGTGGTGTGGTGTGATGTTGTAAAGGGCTTGGACTCAACTTGGTTGAAATTCCGTCTCTTTCAGAATCATCTTTGTAGTCCTTAGCAAATTCCTGAACTACCTCAAGCCTCAGTTGTATCTTCTATAAAGTGACAAAGATGACATGAGACAGTGTAGGGAAAAGGTATGGTATACGGAGCTTGCTTTGTACTTGAAAGTGTATAGGGATGTATGCATAAAGTGTGTTGGTTCTGAATGTGTGAATGTGTGGCCTATCTGCAGGAATATGTTTGGGACTAGGTGGGTGATGATCGTACTAGGCTGTAAATTCTTTCATTATTAAAAGCTCTTTGAGGTCTGAAGTAGTTTTTGTTTTGTCATTGTGGTTAGTTCCTTTTTTTTTTTTTTTTTTGCAGTTTCCTTTTCCCTCTTTTCCATTGGACTTGAACTATTATATGTAAAAAGAGAGGCAGTGTAGACAGGATAATTATTTAAAGCCTGGACTCTGGGGTTCAACTGTTTGATTCCTTGACTGTGTGATGGTGGGGAAGTTACTTAAATCTTTGTGCCTCTTACACTTATTGGCAAAATAGGTCTGTTAGTAATGATGCCAATCTCATTGGGTTTTTGCTATGAGGAGTAAATTTAATACATAAAAACCATTAGGGTAATGGCATCTTTCACACTGTGAACATGTGCAACTATTAGCTGTTACTAATTCTTATGTAACTTAGGTTCTGTATGACTAAATGGTTCTTGTTATGAACACAATTATTTTATTTAAAAACACTGAATGAATGAGATAAAAATAAGCATGCAGTTTTAGGAGTTATGTGAGATTATGATTTTTAAAATGTATATATAACAAAGTAAGATATACCAAATCATGTTTTTAAAAAAATTAACATTCTAAATAATTTAGAAAACAGATTTTTAATGAACAACTCAAGAGACTATAGATGCTGGCGAGGATGTGGAGAAACGGGTACCCTCCTACACTGTTGGTGGGAATGTAAACTGGTACAGCCGCTCTGGAAAACAGTGTGGAGGTTCCTCAAAAAACTATCAATAAAACTCCCGTATGACCCAGCAATAGCACTGCTGGGGATTTACCCAAGGGATACAGAAGTGCTG